>CM062296.1:858480114-859112087 GCA_031216915.1 Pictodentalium vernedei | reverse complement strand
CGCTACTAACATTTTTCTATGTTCTTGTCGATATTTGATGAATTGGCAAAAAATCAAGTATCTTTTGAAGATCGCGACCTTTTCCCATACAAACACTGCGGAGATTTATCCAAAAATTCGTAAACGGTAAATGTTCAAAAATGACCATTCGTGGTGATGTCTCTTCAAAAGAGATGGCGCCGTTAAAATATAAATATACGTTATAGGTATTGTGAAGTTAATGTTATTTACTTAACTTTTTGCTCGCAAATTCTGTTGAATAGTGTTAGTGCGTTTCGAAGACTGATCCAACACAGCAACGACATAAACACATTTCTTGCTTTTATAAAGTTTTTTTTCCGATCTGAATGGATGAACACGGCTATGGGAGATTTAATGAAAGATATTCAAACCGTATGTTTTGATTACTCTATGTTGTAAACTGATCGTCTATTATACCTCATACCTTTAGTTCGAGAATGGCTGATTGACATTCCGTTTAAATTTGACATGCAGCAGGGGGGAATTGGATATTTCTAATAAGTCCCCAGGCCAGATTAACGCCCACCGGGCCATTCCAAATCAAAAATATGACAGTGAAGTGCTGGCCTGCATCTTTTCGTCGTCCTTCGTTCTAGTGTTTTAATGAGATATTTTTCAGTAAACCTATGGAAAAAGGATAGGTACAGACATGTGTAAGTGGCTTGTTCTTAGCTGTACATGCAGAATGAGCTGTTGGGACAATCCAACTGGCACTTATACACAATGTCACAGAAAACCTCCCTTCTAAATGCGATAGAGGAGTAGCGAATCGACTAGCTCTTTGCCGGAGCTACTCCAAGACAAGCACATAAAATGGAACTACAAACAGTGCCATGTCAGGGATGAATTTAGAATGTTTTTCTGACGACAGGGGTCTGAAAAATCGCCCATTTAATCAGACGTGAAATAATAATTATACCAATCATTATATCTACAATGAATGAACTTATCAATGGGATTCTTGCAGGAATCATGACAGACCATGACCAGTAAATCATCAACATGGGTGCCAAAGTCTCCCCTCCCCCCTACGGGCTACCTGGCGATGAAAACTAAGTCGAAATGATGAACAACTCCAATAGTGAGTTTGAAGTTGACGGTACAGCTGTGGTCTATATGGAGGGATTAGGGAGAGGATCAGTGTGATATTGGCGACATCCAGATCACGGCGGTAAGCAAAGCTAGAACAGGACGCATACACCTAGATGTCCGAATGACAGCTGAGGGAAACAAAGTTAGGGTATGATGTATACACCTAGATGTCCGTATGACAGCTGAGGGAAACAAAGCTATGGTATGATGTTATACACCTAGATGTCCGAATGACAGCTGAGGTAATCAATGCTAGTGTATGATGTATACACCTAGATGTCCGAATGACAGCTGAGGTAATCAATGCTAGGGCAGGATGTATACACCTAGCTGTTCGTATGACAGCTGAGGTAAATAAAGCTAGGGTATGATGTCTACACCTAGATGTCCGAATGACAGCCGAGGGAAACAAAGCTAGTGCGGAGTGTATACACATAGATGTCCAATGGACAGCCGAAAGAGCATCACTGCTAATCAGAGTACTGATCGGTGGTTGCTATATCCTAAAACACAAGTTCTCGATGGAGGTTAAAGACGAATACGTTACCGCTGTGTCCGATTGACTCTGTCCGCCTCCACGCTTTCCCCAACAGAGAGCCAGTCCCAGTAGTCTAACCTCATTGGAAGCTGGAGATATGGATTGCGTCACCCTGAGAGTGGCTAAATGTTTTGGGGCAAGATAAAAAACAGAGGTGGTTAATTAAACCGGTGTCACAGTTGGTTATGGAGTGTACCGGGAGAGGACTCTCTTCCGACAGCACTGGTGAAGGTGTCTACAATCGTAGCAAAAGTGGAAGAAAGGTGTGATGGAAATGATCGTCGACTGGTCCACATCTAAAAGGGTGACCAACCCAAAATTAACCAATCACAGTTTAGGTCTTGGGTTGAGAGGAGGGGAATCTAAGCACTTGACAGTTCATGCTCTACAGTTCCCGAATCTACATAAGATAGGAAAAATAAACACGACGCTTTAATCAAAACAATCTACAGTGTCCGAACCTACATAACACAGGAAAAAAACACGACGCTTTAATCAAAACAATCTACTGTGGCCGAATCTACATAACACAGGAAAAAAACGACGCTTTAATCAAAACAATCTACAGTGGCCGAATCTACATAACACAGGAAAAAAACACGACGCTTTAATCAAAACAATCTACTGTGGCCGAATCTACATAACACGGGAAAAAACGACGCTTTAATCAAAACAATCTACAGTGGCCGAATCTACATAACACAGGAAAAAAAACACGACGCTTTAATCAAAACAATCTACAGTGGCCGAATCTACATAACACAGGAAAAAAACCACGACGCTTTAATCAAAAAATCTTCAGTGGCCGAATCTACAGAACACAGGGAAAAACGACGCTTTAATCAAAACTATCTACAGTGGCCGAATCTACATAACACAGGAAAAAAACACGTCGCTTTAATCAAAACAATCTATTGTGGCCGAATCTACATAACACAGGAAAAAACGACGCTTTAATCAAAACAATCTACTGTGGCCGAATCTACATAACACAAACACAGGAAAAAAGCCGACGCTTTAATCAAAACATTGTTTACATCGTACATTATATGTTTTTTTTTATATTTAGTAACTTACTAATCAGCATCACTGTCATGTGACGAAAATAAATGTTACATCCAATTCAGATCACAATTTGGCTCTGTCTGTATTACTTGTGTGATTTATGTAATTCTACACACACTTATACCCGCGGTCAAAAACGGAATACAACAGAAACAAATCAAGATCAGGATACAGTTAAAACTAGAAGTCCTGTCACGAATTGTGCGCTTATCTAGTCTTACTTGCGCGTAGGAATTGCGCGCATTTGCCATATCGAATGACATCCAAAGCACGGCAGGTTCTCCTGGTTACTCATGGCAAACACAGGCAATGTTTCTGCCAATGGACATCCGGGATACCCGGAGGTCCATTGGCTGAAACATTGCCTGTGCACAGGCCATATGTGCAGAATTTGATAGCCTTACTATGGTCATAACGCGTAGGTTAACGCGCAGATCGACGTGCTATTTGTGCGCATTTCATGACATGACTTCTAATTTTAACTGTATATCGAATACTTTCCTCACCACACCTCTGACCCGCCTGTACCCGCGTCCAGATAGACTCGCTGTGTGACGTACAAATTGGTAGATATATTTCTTTTCAACCTACTCACAACTCTTTACAATTGGCTGTAAGGTAAGTGCAAGCCCTACTTACTAACTGAACTCAAGCTAATAACATTTCCAAACGAATTTGGAAAAATAGAAGAGTGCAAAAGCACAATAAAGATATCGGAAATGGGTCGAGCGAAACCAGCGTTCGACATTACAGGTACTCTACCTGCACATCTCTTGCATTTAAATGTGCTTTTATCTCTAAACACAAGGGTTATGGAATTATCTCCAAACACAAGGGTTATGGAATTATCTCTAAACACAAGGGGAGTGGAATTGGTCAAGAAACCTCTTGGAGGAAGCATACCATCATTTGTAATTATGTTTTCAATTATCTTGTCAAAAATGCTTATTGCACAAGTCGAATTTTGTGTGTATGTATGATACCTGTGGGAGGGAGCATACCATCACTTTCTATTTTGATATCAATACACCTTCCCAAAAACACAGCATATGACCCATTGCCGGAAGGATCTCATTGTGCTCATTCCAACGAGGGGTTACAAGCATACCATCACTTTTTATTTTGATATCAATGAACCTTCCCCAAAAACACAGCATATGACCTATTGCCAGAAGGATCTCATTGTGCTCATTCCAACGAGGGGTCACAAGCCATGCTTCTGATATAAAAAGGAGAACTTTTCAAAAACATTTTTATGGGTGTCCTCTGCTGCCACAGTGGGTAAAGGGTTAAGGAACTGGCGAGAACTGCCTGGTATAACTGGAACACGAGATATTTACACCAGGTATTGGTATTATGGTACTAAAATATATTTCCAGGACTGATCTCACTGAGCTTATAGATATTCCTCATCTTCTAATTATGCATATAAATTTGAGTTTTCTAAGTGACAAGTTAAATTAAGATGAATGTACCATTTGTCTTAATTGACTTAATAATGATGGGGGTGGGGGCGGGGGTGGTAGTCTTGGAAACAAGAAATAAGGACGTATGAACTATTGACTAGAACATGGGATATTTACATCAAGTATTGATATTGTGAGGGAGGAGAGGGTGGGACTGGGTGGTGGTAGGCTTGGAACCAAGAAAAAAAGGGGGTATGAACTGTTGACTAGAACATGGGATATTTACATCAAGTATTGGTATTGAGTTACCAGTTGTTTTCTTACCAAATTAATGGTAGTGTTTGTGGTAATAATAATAATAATAATAAATGTATTCCAGTTTGTAAAACTTGTTATCTAAGGTAGGCAAACACTCATGGTGGATAAAGAGTTAGGAAAATTGGCAAAAATTGTCTAGTAATGCTAATTTGGACTGTCCTGTGGGGAGGAGTATACCTTTAGGAGGGAGCATACGACTAGACTTGTTTATGTTTCCAATTCTCCCCAAAAACACAGTCCGTGGCTCCTCAACGGAAGAAGCTAATGAGGAACCACAAGCTATGCCACTAGGAGAGAAAATAATATTATTTTATTTACCAAATTAATGGTAGTGTTTGGGGTAATAACAAAAATAATAAGACAATAAGAGGTGACGACATCATGGCACACGTATATAGGAACTCTGATGACAGGAGTCTACAGAGTGCACACAAACAAAAACTGAGACGGAGATTCGCTTTACAAACAAGAACTACTTCGTGTCCCTAGGTTCCAACGAGAAGGTAAGCTCTCGGGTTTTTACAAAAAACGTGTTTGTTAATTTCAGCGTGCAAAGCAAACACTGATGATGTCAAACAAAAGTAAACTGGAAGAAAAAAAAGAGAAAAGTTCACAAGAAATCTAGCACATTCAGAAAACGATAGTGGAAGGTAATATCATTACAAGATGAGATATGGTAAAGAGTTAATAACCTCGCTAACGTGAGAGACCGTTTTCCGTCAGAATTTCATAAAGAAGGATAGTAAACATGCTGGGTGGGCAAATCAGTGTATTCTACGTGTAGTTCAAAGGCTGCATGTTGAAAATAGTGATTCATTTACACTCAAATAATAAATGTGGACTGTTCCGATTGTTGTCATTAAACATACATAGGAGATGCCACCATGGTTCAAAAAGGGTGGCAGTGGCGGCTCCAAAGTTACAAAAGTGAGGGGGTACAGTTGGGGATTGTGCAGTGCCGAGCTGGGGTGGGTCCTCTCCTTAAGTTGAGAAATTTTTTAACTGTTTTGCAACAAAATCATGTGAATATGGATATCATTGGAACCGCACGATTTCATTGAATTATACCTTTGAAAATTTTTCTAAAATATTAAATTTTATTTATTTTCTAAAATTGCTGTAGGCTGAATTCCAAACGGGTGCCTTGCACGCTCTCGATTCTAGCATTCGTCGAATACTCTTAAGCACGATGTTTCAGTACGTTTAAACGCTGCATGCCTTGTTGCAATTTGGACCCTCGACTCTTCTTTGTTGTTTGCAGCTAGCATGTGTGTGTGTGTGTGTATAGTGGGAGGGGGATGGACAGGGGGAGGGGGGCAATCATAATTTCAAAACTTCTCTGATTTAGTGCACTTGGGAATATGGGATTAAGCATACCGACTATTAAACTGCAACGTTCAATACAACAAAAATTAAAATGACAGTATTGTTTTACTATGCTTGGCGAAAAAAGTGGAGGGGGGGTAAGTACCCCCCACATACCCCTCCATGGCGCCGCTACTGCTGGATGGGCAAATCAGTGTATTCGACGTGAAGCTCAAAGGCTGCATGTTCAAAATGGTGATTCATCAACCCTCAAATGATGAATGTGGACTATTTCGATTGTTGTCATTAAACATACATAGGAGATGCCACCATGGTTTAAAAGGTAGAATGTCAGTAATCCACAGTAATCCACACCGTGGATATGATATTAATAAATATTTGAATTAGAGTTACCCGTATTGATAAGTCACAATCTGAGCAACCTTGAGAGAAAAAACTACCCACTATACTAGAAGTATGGACAATTGTTTGTGGTCCACATTTCGCTTTTATGACAGCCCATACGCCAGAAATAGCTGCACTGAACCTTAGTGTTCTTTTTGAAGTAACGTCTTCGACACGTTTTCGGGCTTCATAGATTTCTATTTTTCGAGAAATTAACGAAAACACATGGAAATTCCAAAATAAAGTATTTTAAATAAGTAGTGACGTCAATGTGGACATCTCCTGACAGGCGCTTCATTTACCATGTGAGAATCCAACCAATATTGCTTCAAGCGTGTATTCAACATACAGATATCCCGTACGGGCCGATAAAACCAAACAAATGGAAAAGAGAAAATTCCACACTTTTCACAAGTTATTTAGAGCTATTTAGGATGTTCACTTTATTCAAACAACCTGTAGGAAATTGTTTCAAAGGAATATTGTAGTTACCAGTTCGCAGTTCAGAACTGAAATGGTAACCTACACTCTACACGAAATACCATTTAGGTCACTGGTAGCTGGAGTTCATGAGAACTGAAGACAGACAAAACACATGAGTGGCAACTCAGGTTAAATCGAATCACAGTTACACGACAATGTTGTCAAAAAAAAAAACAACAATGAAAATTTAAATCGACCCTTTCCCGACATTCTTCATATGGAGGGAAGACGACAGTTAACACAACTTCATTACAATCGCAGTTCGTCCACAACGTTATAAATCGATGCTGGAAAGAGAACCACGCGTTATGTATCTACTAGTCCTAAACACCGAAACCTCCTAAATATTTAATTTATTTATTTATTTATTTATTTATTTATTTATTTATTTATTTATTTATTTATTTATTTATTGGGTTTAACGGTAACTTGACAAGCAGGGTCACCTCATGGCGGACAGTTTTACGGGGTGGAAGAAGCCGGAGTACCCGGAGAGAATCACCCAGAAACGGTAAGCAACTGACTGACTCCCCAACGTACTAACTCGGCGCCAGAGAGGTTAGCATTGATTGAAAACAAGTGCACCATAAACGCGCAGTTCGTCTTAGTGCACAGGACCACTGCGCCCAGCCTCCTTTAATAGACCGAACACCCCGCCCCAACCCCCACCCCCAATTTAAAGCCAAGGTCTCAATGCTATACATTTAAATGGTTTAAGACCGTTTCAACAATTCTACCAACGTCTGGATGAAAATAAAACTTCATTGAACTTTGCGTAAAATGCCAGAACTTCTCTCCTTGAATGTACATACAAAAAAAAATCTTAGTCCACTTTGTAGCGCTGCCTAATTTCTTACGAAACTGCCAAAAAAGAGGTGTGCTCTTCCTTTTCTGTATCTTTGCGTCTGCATAAATAAATTACGCATTTGAAACATATCCGTTAAAACTTTGGCGGGGAATGGGTTTCTCCTTATGTACGGACATCACTGAATTAATACACTTTAGATTACAGATGTTTTGCCAAGGGAGTTTTTACTTTCAATAAAAAATATCGAGATATCATTTACGTCATTTCACCCTTAACGTTTCCTCTTACTCCCGCGCATGCGCGTGTTTTTTTTTTTCTCGTTGTTTTAAAAAACTTTTGAAGCATTGTACCTAACACATGCATCACTACTGCATACCCCTTTTTACTTGACAAAGATTGTTGAATGTACAAATAAAAATAATGCGATCGTTCACGCCAACCTTGTAATGGTCACAAATGGGGAAAGATTCGTTACTGTTATTCCTCACAGAAATAGAATTTTAGGCTTTCATATCAGTTCAAATCTGATTTAATTATCGTTACTGGTGATTCCTTGATATCGGGAGGCCACACGCCAGACAATACTGTTTTGTTGATCATGCAATTTATGTTTTTGTCACAGTCGGCAATATATACTATATATTTTCAGAAATAAAGGTTTTGATGCAAGCAAATTCTCATCGTGCTTAATTGCAAGTTTAGTTTCCAGAAACATTCAATTCGTCGCCTGAGTGCTAGAATGTCCCATGTCCCCTAGGGGACATGGGACATTCTAGCATTCAGGCGACAAATTATCTCTGTGACATGCCAAATAAAAGCACTTTCTATTCTATCGTGTTAACAAATTTATGTAAGCCATGGTTTCTTCCTTAGCCCTGGGTGTAATGTGTGGTTTAAAAACTGCCAACTCCTCCCCAAACACAATCCAGACACACAGCCAGAAAACATACACGTGTATATGGAGCTGCCATGTACAGATAGTGGATAGATTTTACCAAATTAGTCTGTTAATAAATGGTAGAGACCTATTGCTTCAGCCCGAGAACATTTGTTTTAGATTTTATAACACATTTGGAAGGTCAAATTGGAAAAATAACATTACATAATGACAAATGTGAATTTGTGTATAGCTAGCAATATAGTTTTACAGTATAAGTGCTGACAATATTGCCATATTATAGTAACAGCTAAAAATATTTTTCAATCTCAAATCCCAGTAACCAACCCCACCCAATACTGGACCACTCAGCTCATGAAAAACATTTGACAATGCCGTACAGCATGTTTTCTGAGACTGCTGTTGATAGTTAATACAACACTCGTGGTCCACGGAGGTATTCAGACTGGCAACTTTATCCTGATTCTTCCTTTTGCATTTTTCATTGCATGACGATCAATATATTTATTTCCAGATTATGTTACTGCATATTACAAATGTCCATCTCTTTTTCATTTGAGTGGTTTTAGAGTTTCAGTAATTGACAGTTTACTATTTGCCACTTTCACGTTCACCTTCTTCTTCACATTGATTAACTGGGAGTGTTAGAATTCACTAACTTGGCTTTCAGATAAATTAGGATACCGGAGTACATTTTATATTCATTCAAACTTAAATAATATTTTGGTAATATAAATTTGTTTTTTGCAATAATTTGTATCACAACAAACTTTGAATAACAAATTCAGACCACCAAAAATAATCTAGCCTTCAGCAGTTAAGCATCACCTAACACCATCTCTTGTTCCTCTTGAAGCAACCTTCAGGTTCATCTCCTTAGAAACATTTCCTCTAAAACTTCACCCTTTTTTCTCAGAATGGATGTTAAAAACAAATAAGTTGTGAAAGTGCAATTATGTGTACTAGTTAAAATCAAGCAGTGTAGAATCGATATTTGTAAGTTTCAGAAATTTTAACAATGTTATGAGATACCATAGATGCGTATTATTCATAAGGCTGACTATGCTGCAACCTGGGGTCCCGAATGGACAGGGAACCCGCCAACTTTTTTTTTTGCTGAGGCATACTGCCAACGGTACCAAGATCAGGCTGTCAGCTGTAGTGGGGTGAAAAAAATGAAGTGCCGGAGTGGGTCCGAGGCCGACGTACCAAAAAACCTAGTGGCCATGCCATGGGTTAATACGTCACTGCATTGACACCGTATAGGACATACTGCTGGACAAAGCTATGTTTTTTTGTTCTATTCATGTCAGTGGGTTTAGGTGTCGTTTTCATGGTGTCATGTCAATGGGTTTAGGTGTCGTTTTCGTGGTGTCATGTCAATGGGTCTAGGTGTCGTTTTCGTGGTCTCATCTCAATGGGTCTAGATGTCGTTTTCGTGGTGTCATGTCAATGGGTCGGTGTCGTTTTCGTGGTGTCCTGTCAATGGGTCTAGGTGTCGTTTTCGTGGTGTCATGTCAATGGGTCTAGGTGTCGTTTTCGTGGTCTCATGTCAATGGGTCTAGATGTCGTTTTCGTGGTCCCATGTCAATGGGTCTAGGTGTCGTTTTCGTTGTGTCATGTCAATGGGTCTAGGTGTCGTCTTCGTGGTGTCATGTCAATGGGTCTAGGTGTCGTTTTCGTGGTGTCATGTCAATGGGTCTAGGTGTCGTTTTCGTGGTGTCATGTCAATGGGTCTAGGTGTCGTTTTCGTGGTCTCATCTCAATGGGTCTAGATGTCGTTTTCGTGGTGTCATGTCAATGGGTCGGTGTCGTTTTCGTGGTGTCCTGTCAATGGGTCTAGGTGTCGTTTTCGTGGTGTCATGTCCATGGGTCTAGGTGTCGTTTTCGTGGTCTCATGTCAATGGGTCTAGGTGTCGTTTTCGTGGTCCCATGTCAATGGGTCTAGGTGTCGTTTTCGTTGTGTCATGTCAATGGGTCTAGGTGTCGTCTTCGTGGTGTCATGTCAATGGGTCTAGGTGTCGTTTTCGTGGTGTCATGTCAATGGGTCTAGGTGTCGTTTTCGCGGTGTCATGTCAATGGGTCTAGGTGTCGTTTTCCTGGTGTCATGTCAATGGGCCTAGGCGTCGTTTTCGTGGTGTCATGTCAATGGGTATAGGGTGTCGTTTTCCGTGGTGTCATGTCAATGGGTCTAGGTGTCGTTTTCGTGGTGTCTCAATGGGTCTCGGTGTCGCTTTCGTGGTGTCATGTCAATGGGTCTAGGTGTCGTTTTCGTGGTGTCATGTCAATGGGTCTAGGTGTCGTTTTCGTGGTGTCATGTCAATGAGTCGAGGTGTCGTTTTCGTGGTGTTATGTCAATGGGTCTAAGTGTCGTTTTCGTGGTGTCATGTCATTGAGTCTAGGTGTCGTTTTCGTGGTCTCATATCAATAGGTCTATGTGTCTTTTCTGAGACAATTGCAGCTTTTTCTACTAAAATGGGAACAAATAAGAAATTTAATATTACAGGAAGTTTGTTTCTGTAAATATTATTTGGATGATGAATTATAGCTTTTGAGGAAACCTGGCATACCATGGAGCTAATTCAGGTCCATATTATTACCATGTCTGTAGGCAAGAGAAACTATTACATTAATTGTTAGATAGCACGGTTGTGCCAATGGACATTCGCTAATTATGTAGCTGCAATCCGAATTTCTCAATAAGAAATTGACATACTTGTTGATTCTAGGGATCTGGTACTCTATTGTTCCTACCACATAAATAAATAAGGCTGTTCTTTAAAAAGTAATGGTTGCTTATGTGGCAGTGCGATAATTACACTTTAATTATTTTTTTTTATAAGTTATTCACAGGTTGGCTCTGAATATTGAAAGTAAATATTTATTTATTTATTTATTTATTTATTTGATATTACAGGATTAACTTTATCTGCTTGGCGCTGGCGTCTTTGTGACTTGGTTGTAGTTTGGGTTAAGAAGGTTTTGTGAGTTATTCTCATCCGTGCTGTTTCAGCTCGGTTTGTTAGCCGGAATGCTATTTTGGTCACTCTGATCGTGGTTGTCGGTATGTCAGTACCCTGTTTATGTGGGGGCTTTGTTTTAACATTTAAAGAGGACCTTGGCAGTTCGATTTGGTAAGATAATTTATTTAATTTTAGCCCTGATCAACCCGCAGATGAAAATACATTGAAAAGTATGAGTTTTCTCTTCTTTTGTGATCCTAAATAACAAGCCTTTCATTTCATCAACTGGGTTCTGGTGTTTGTTTATCTTATTTTTCAGGGTCATCAATAATTATTGTATTGGTGATGATGATGGATGTTTAACTTTTACTGAATTGTTTGATGTATATAATTTTGCTGAATTGAAGATGAATGTGTAAATAAATAAAGAACTGTGATACGAAAATAAATATATAAATACAAACTTCAGCAGGAGTTTCACAATTTTATCGAAGCAAGTATGAACCCACCACCCACTCTGTGATACTTCTGCAAGATATTTGGTTTTATGTTGGGATTAGAGTTGTGCTCAAAGGAATTTGTAAGTTTTCATCAACCCCAGCTTATCCAATACTCCTTGTGTTACAGTGTAGAAAAATCTACCTGAGGCAGTACTAATTCTTAATGACAATTTCTCACAGTTTGGATATTTTTCCTTTCAAAGAACAAATTTTCTTTGTTTTAACCCAGTAGAACCGTAAAGTTGAATTTCAATGCAGAAATGAATCTTTTATCACATGGAGTGGGTAAAATGTATTGTTAGTAGTGTTGTGGTTGATTGAAGGCATGATAGTACTAAATATTGGAATTAATGTTACCTGCCTCGAGAATTATTATGCTGTAATTATACAATCTCTGAAATTAAACTACCGTGATAAACAATATTGTTTAAAGAAATACTTTGAAGCATTGACATCTTACATAGTTACTGAATAAAATGATGGGATCATACTTTTTAACACGAACGTTATAATGGTCACCTCTGGTGAAATATTTAATACTTTTGTACCTATAGTAACGCTGAGATGACAGGATGCTGAAAATATGCAACAGTTGGGCGCTGTGATTTGGACAGTCTACTGAGGCGCTGTGATTATGATAGAATGCTGACAATATATAACATTAGGGCGCTGTGATTCGGACAGGATACTGAGGCGCTGTGATTCTGACAGGATGCGGAGAATGTATAACATTTGGGCGCTGTGATTCCGACAAAATGTTAAAAATATATAACATTAGGGTGCTGTGATTCGGGCACTATACTGAGGCGCTGTGATTCAGACAGGATGCTGAGAATATATAACATTAGGGCGCTGTGATTCGGACAGTATACCGAGGCGCTGTGAGTCAGACAGAATGCTGAGAATATATAACATTAGGGCGCTGTGATTCTGACAGAATGCTGAGAATGTATAACATTAGGGCGCTGTGGTTCGGACAGAATGCTGGGAATATGTAACAATAAGGCGCTGTGATTCGGACAGGATACTGAGGCGCTGTCATTCAGACAGTATGCTGGGAACAGGTAACATTAGGGCGCTGGGATTCTGACAGAATGCTGAGAATACGTAAAATTAAGGCGTTGTGATTCTGACAGGATGTTGAGTACTTGTAATATTATCATTGTTACACACTCTCATTATGAGGTAGTATTTACAATCTATAAATATCGTACTAACCGGGGGAATAATTTGCAGAGATAAGGCTGGAAAAAAATTTCCACTCAAAGACCACGATCCCACCCTCCTCACCCTCCCCACCCTGGCAACATTTCCCACTATCAAATAGAGACCCGCTCCAAAAAATACCGACATTTCCAAAATGTGCTCTCCTCCACCCCAATATTGGCTTAAACTGTGCGAGTAGAAGTAATAATAGACTTTGCCTATAAGTGTTCCTGTTAACTGAGATCACACTTATTCTCAAACCCAAAATATTCTAATGTTTCATTGTAATTCATTTTGATACAAGTAATAAAGCATGAAACAGAAAAGTATCTAAATGTGTGCACTCTTTACTCAATAATTCAATATAATCAACGGATTGAGAACCATCTGAAGCTCTTAGTCAAAGACAAGAAGTTATCCAGATCTAGATGTTTGGTGATATTTGCTAACTAAAGTTTCTTGTTAGTCAATTCGGAACAGCCAAGACTCGTTTTCCCTCTGATATTTGGTGATGTTTATTCGATATTTATTCAAGCAACTCAAGCCGAGAGGTCCTCGGTTCGAATCCCACCTGCGGCAACCGCGTTGTGTCCTTGGGCAAGACACTTCACCCCGCTTGCCTACATGGGGGCACGATGACGCTGTGCACTAAGGCGTACTACACGTCGATGGTGCACATGTCTTCAACCAATCTAACCCTGCCTGTGCCGCGGTGCAGAGTTCAGAGTTACGATGCTGGGGAGCTGACAGCTGCTCGTCGTTGCTCGGTGGTTCTCTCCGGGTACTCCGCCTTCCTCCGCCCGTAAAACTGTCACCGACATGATATGACCCTGGCTGTTAATGTGTCGTTAAACCCAAATAATAAATAATAATAAATAATTCAAGCAACTGGAAAAAGTGCAAGACATGTTATTCATCCTTTGAACCCTCAACCCAAAACTCACCCACCCAAAACCCAAATGCCAAACACCCGCCCACCTACCCAAACCCACCCACCCAGTACCTACCCACCCGGACTTATATCCAGAGTTTCTTGGAAGACCCCTTCTTCTCTATACTAATTAACCATTACCCATCTATCTGACACATATTGACAACATTGTCTAAAAGAAATAGTCGTCAACAATTAAGAATGTTAACCTTTTGACCCCCCCTCCCCCCACACACACACCCTGCACAAATACAGCTAATGCTGCCTCACTGGAATGAGCTCATAGAGATTGTTTCAATGGGGGGGGGGGGGGGGGGAGGGTCATATGTTATGTTTTAATGGAAAAATGAGAATGCAAAACAAATTAACTGGTGATTTCTTTTAAAAACACATGCCGGTTATGGCATTTAAGGAATGTCATGGGCTAAATAAATAAACCGCTGAAAGCTTCAAAATATTTAGAGATTATTGATTTTTAAAATGTATTGAGAAAGAAAAGACAATCCAGTGTATCAAAATATTATTGCTAGATTACAAATATTCTACTTTTTGTCACGAAGCGGTAGTTTCTGCCAGATAATTTGAATACTTACGAGGGCTTACTATATCGTGTAACACATCTGATGAATTTATTAATATCTTACCTCTTTTGATAAACGGATTCATAAAATATCACAATGTTAAGGATACACATGGTGACCGAACAGAAAAACATAATGATGCACAAGAAACAAAGTCTCAAGATCTACGGGTATAGGATGCAAATTGCTACACACAGTACGCGAAGAGTGTATTATCACTAAATCACCCACAGAGTGGAGATTCCACCTAAGCAATAATTGTAATTGTGTTGTAAAGCATAACAAGCACAAGCAAAGTTTCAGCCAGTGGACTTCCGGGTTATACCCGGAAGTCCATTGGATGAAACACTTTTTTTGTCCACATGCAGTTAATTTGAAAGTGATACGTTGGGTGATAACTCCACTCAAAGGATGAATTAGTTACAATCCACTATCCAAGTACTGTACAGGCATGGGTTAAAAGGGTAGGGGATTCGCGTCTCTGAGGATGGTAGGGAGTTTTGGATGAAAGGATGCGGTTGAAATCTACATATTATACTGTTGGTAAAATAGTCGCTGGAAGGCTCCTACAACTATCATATTTTGTATAAATGCGACAGTAAAATAGGGAAATGTTCCTGTCTACAGATTTCGGGTTTAAACCCTTTACTTAACGTAACGGCCACAACCGGCCAGCGCTATTCACAAAAAAGCGCCATTTAATTTTCATAATTTTTTTTGTCTCAAAAACATAGGTTATGACCCCTCATTGGAACGAGCTCGTTCCAATGAGGGGTCATAACCTATACTTTTGAGACAAAAAATGAAAAATATTAGTTATCCATGAATTTTGTTTACAAGTGTCGTCTGCTTTTCGTGTTAAGTAAAGGTATATGGACCGTTCTCTCAGCCCTTTATCTAACGAATAATCCCCCCCCACCCCCCCCCCCCCCCCCCCCCCACACGTAATTCACGAATCCAAAAATACAGTACAGCCGCCTTGGACTGGTAATAATCCACTCATGGGCAGTAATGTTCACGTATGCGTTTACCAGTTAATAAAAATCATTAACAGCAATACAAAGTTTTAATTAATGAAGAACTAATTTGTATCCGGTAAGTCATTAATTAAATTTGTGATGCACTTATTCCTATAATTAGTGAATCCAGTATTATTGCGTCCGTGGAAATATTACTCGCCCTAGAAAGTAACCAATATATGGAGGTCGTACTTTATATTTAAAAACATTTCTACAAATCATATCACGTGACACCTACAGTACGTGGAGAGTGGATTGTAACCAAATCACCCCCAGAGTGGAGTTATCACCCAATCTATAACATTCAAATTTTGTACTTATCGACAAAAAACACAAGCAATGTTTCAGCCAATGGACCTCCGGGTTTAACCCGGAGGTCCATTGGCTGAAACTTTGCTGGTGCTGGTTATGATTTGCAACAAATGTGCAATTATTGCTCGGGTGGAATCTCCACTCTGAGGATGATTTAGTGATAATACACTCTCCGCGTACTGTAGTTGAAACGAACTCGCCTGGCTCGTTTCAGTAAGGATTCAAATGCTATGGGTTTGTTGAAATACTTTTAAAATTGAAAAAAATAATAAAAAATGGCATTGTCTCCGTTTGGAAAAGAGCCAAATTTTGTTTGAATTTACTCAAAGCAATGACGAGGCAAATTAATTTTACAATCGATGAAGAATTGGCCAAATAAATGTAGGATATGACCTCAATATCGATACTTCCGCCGTGTGATAAAGGGAGAAGGTACAATTCGAGTGTTATATATCTTAACTACAACGACAAAGGGCCCTCCTCAGTCAGACGGTTAACTCGACAAGCCACGTGTAGTTTAAGAGTATGACAAAAGATCTTATTGTAAGTAGAAATAAAACTAGAACCGTGCGTTTATCTAGGCTGAATTGCGCGTAGGAATCGCGGGCAATTACCCTATCGAATGACATCCAAAGCACGGCAGGTTCTCATGGTTACTCATAGCAAACACAGGCAATGTTTCTTTATATAAAATGTATATAAGCTATAAACGCAGATACATGAAAAAACCCTCTTTGTCAAACGCATAAGTTCAGTTGAAGATGTGTAAGTGTGAGAGTGATGGACCATAGTAAGGCTATCAACGCACAGGCTATATGTACAGAATTTGATAGCCTTACTATGGTCCTAACGCGCAGATCGGCGTGCTATTTGTGCGCATTTCATGACAGGACTTCTAGTTTTAACTGTAGATGGGAAGATTGTTATCATCAACATATTCAATAAACTGGAGTTTCTACACCCTCACCCCCATCACTCCCACACTTACACATCTTCAGCTGGACTTATGCTATTGACAAAGAGGGTTATCTCATGTATCTGCGTTTATAGCTTATATACATTTTATTCAAGACTCCTTGGGGTAACTAATGGCAATATGGACTGAAGACACGAGGGATAAGTTGATGAGAAATGACAGGACGGATAAAGGTAAATTTAATAATTGGAGAGATCGAGAAAGTGTCAATGGGGTAATTATGAAACAGTTTTTGACTGAATGCTGTGAGATTAGGATGGCGGAGTGGGGACTGGGTTGTTGTAGGTCTCCTCGTTTGAGGACCGCGACAAATCAATAAAGGCCAGCGAATTAATATTATTACATTTTATATATATACGTTATTACTAAACATGGTTAATTACTACAGTGTGTGGAAAGTATATTATCACTTAATCACCCGTAGAGTGGAGATTCCAAACAAGCAATGATTGCAAATTTATTACGAAGCGTAACAAGCACAAGGAAAATTCCACCCAATGACCCTCCGGGCTTCACCCGGAAGTCCATTGGCTGAAACATTGCTTGTGTTTTTTATCCAAATGTACAAAATTTGAAAGTGATTCTTTTGGTGGTAACTCCATTCCAAGGGTTATTTTGTTACAATTCACTCTCCAAACACTGCATATGTATGTTCCTTGACACACGAATGTTATTTAGAAAATCATAATTAAAGCCCCATTATCAACAGATAGTAGAGCACTGTAAAATATTTTGATAATAACTCGACGGACTGTTTATAAAGATAGAAATATTCTATTCTCATTTTCTAAGGGATATTGATATTCAACCATGTAATAATTAATTTATACAATAGTAAATTGATCGAATAAGATTTGGAGAGTGTTGCCGTTTACCAACGGAGTGGCGCAGGTGTCATGTCACAAGACTTTTATATAATATTCTATATCAAATATTTACATGACATTGGCGTCAAAATAAATTCAGATTAAAGTACACTGTTTTAAACGGATTTCACGGCATCACAAACATGATAATTAAACCTAAGAATTTGCCCAAAAATTGGGGCCAAATGTGACAGAGGCGATTCATAAAAATCGCCATTTAAATTTTGTTTTCCATTTTCGACTTCAACAAAAAGAATATGAACCTCAATGGAACGGGCTCGTTGAGTTCTTGCCAATGAGGGATCAAGAACTATATATTTGAAGAAAACAATTTCTATGTTTTAAGAGAAAAATATTGAAGTGTTTTCTCCTACTTCCATTTGTTTTGATTTATTGGGGTTCAACGACACTTTCGACAGTTAGGATCACATAGTGTCGTAGAGTTTTACGGGTGATGGAAGCCGGCGTAACGGAATGACATAAGCATGTCACATTTGGTAGATTCGGAAGTGACGTCCTATCACGCATCCAGTGACTTCATATGAGAATATCATAGTAGCGTAATTAAGTGGCCATGTTCTGACATCATGACCATGGCGATAGGTAGCTGCAGTTCACATGTTCAACGTGATTTGTCAGTGCGACATGTGTTTCCGTCATTCATTTTGTTCTGTGGAGACCGCCATTTTGGATTCTATGGTGGCAAGTAGCTGCTTTGAGCCTGGTAGTTATTGTGTGTGACCGATTGAATGGGAGTATTTCTATTTTCCCAAATAGACCCGTCAATGACAAGAAATCAACAAAAAACTTCCCAAATCTCAAAAACGTACTAAGTGAAGCATCCATTTTTGTTGGCACTTGGTTGCTATTAGATCGGAACGCATTTAATAGGATGGGGTGTGTTTAAGGCTATGTTCGATTGAACAGAAATAAATAGATTCACCCAAATTGAACCGATAATTATTTATCTAGTATTTGAATCTTATGATGTAATAACCCATAGAATAGTGACAGGAATAGCATTGTTCGAACGACTCGAATCTTATCGAATAAATAAGCTATCGAGGAATTGCTAGAATGAGTGACTCCACGTATGTCTCTTCGACTCGTGTCAGTATTTGAGGATATTTATGACATGATGATGTACTATGGTTAGCTTCTATGTTTTACTGTCACTAATACTTGTCTCGTCCAATACTATATTACATATTATCTGCATGAGCTATCAGTCAATCAATCAACTGTACCGTAACAGCATTGATCATCCCAAAAGATTCTGTTAGAAAAACAAATAAAACTCGTATCGGACAAACGCTAATCGGATGGTTAAAAATTCCAGATTCCATCATTTATAAACACGAGTAACTCAAGAGTTCAACCCTTTGAATCCTGGTGATATCTTCCATGTCTGTTCATTGCCATTAATTGGAAGAGTCCATTATTTGGGGTAAAATAATAATAACACTTTAGCCGGCCGCTGATTTGTTGCGGTTTTCAGGTGAGAATGCCTTGGTTACCCCTGTACTCCCAACTGCCTCCCTATTCCCACGCTTCTTCTCTCCTCCCAACACTCGGAGACGAACTGCTTGATGACATCCCTTATCCCATTCAATGCCCCCCTCACTTTCATCCCCAGGGGTATCGGAATCTAAAACACTGAACCTGTTCTCTAAACACCGCCTAGTAACCTTGGCAGCCTTACGTCGACTCTGGACTGACTTTACACAGGCCCTGTCCTGACACCACCTTCCTAATGTTCCTACTAGATTCCTCCTAATCGGTTAAAGCCCCGTCCCCCACAACAAGCATTCTTCCCCTCCCCCGCCTAGTAACCTCGGCAGCCTTACGTCGACTCTGGACTGACTCTACACAGGCCCTGTCCTGACACCACCTTCCGAATGTTCCTACTAGATTCCTCCTAATCGGTTACATCCCCCCCATCAAGAATTCTCCCCCCCCCCCGCCTAGTAACCTTGGCAGCCTTACGTCGGCTCTGGACTGACTCTACAAGGCCCTGTCCTGACACCACCTTCCGAATGTTCCTACTACTAGATTCCTCCTCATCGGTTACAGCCCCCCCTTCCCCACCCCAGATCAAGCATTCTTCCCCCACGTTTCTTGCATCCCAGTTTCTTCCTTGAGTCCACAACGACCTTCAATCCTCCTTCCACCTCCCCACTCCAGATACACCAGCTCTCCACCCCCCCCCCCCCCCCTCCCCCTTCAGCTCCGCAATTTCCCGCTCGATTAATTAATGGGGGCCTGCACGTCGAAAATATTAATTGGTCTACGCCATGCATTCACTCAGATGTCATTCTAGTTAATGGTATTATGTTGTATTATGTTCCCGGGTCTGAAAAAGCGGCTCCTCGGGTTCAAATGGTTAGGAAGAAACAATGATTGTTAAAAAGTAAATTTGTACCAACACCTCAGTTTTGCCACTAAAACATGAACACGGATGACAATACTGAAGGATTCAGATGATTTGGTGCGTAACACAGAATGATCCGAATTCGGTATTATTTTCATTCAAATTCCGTTGTTGACGAATTCGGAATTTCAGACTTACTTTCTTTCGAATTTCATTCTCGACAAACTCAAAAATACGTCTATTCGAATTCCATTGACGACGGTTTCGAACTATTTTCATTCAAATCTCAGTGTCGACGAATTCAGAATTGCTTTCGTTTCTTTCATACGAATTGCATCGTTGACGAACTCAGAATACTCTAAGTCGAATTCCATTGCTGACGAATTCAGAACTACTTTATTCGAATTCCGTTGACGACTAATTCAGAAATACTCTCATTCGAATTCAGTTCAGCAAATTCAAAACTGCCTTCATTCGAATTCCATTGTCGACGTTTTCAGGCAAAATCAGAACAATTTCCATCCGCTTTTCGTTTGATAACCGTCGTTGATGAATTCAGAGCTCCCTTTATTCCAATTCTGTTTTCGACGAACTCAGAACTACCGTCACTCAAATTACATTCTTGACGAATTCAGAACTACTTTCACATGAAGTTCATTGTCGATCGGTCAGAGTATTCTGAACAACGTTCGATCGAATTCCGCCGTCGAGAACGCAGAACTACTTTTTTCGAATCCCATTGTCGAGAAATTCAAAACTATATCAATTTGAATTAAGTTATTGACGAATTCAGAAGTACGTTCAGTCGATTCGGTTGTCGATTCGGTTGTCGATTGAAAGATCATCCAATTTCTTCAGTTGACTCATCCGGGTTCAGCTTTTTGTAGTCCATCCTGTATTGGTGTGCGAACATGTTGGGCGTGTGTGTGGGAGGGGAGGAACATGGGTGGCTAATCTTGGACGATTGTAGCACTCCGTAACGGCTATGGGTCGATAAACGTCTTATAGTGACATTGTCAAATGCTTCAGTTAACTTTGTGGTTAGATTAGGCCCAGTTATTGATAGGATGATAAAATAAAACACAAATTAAAACATATATTTATCAGATAAATGGTATAACAAAATGGTTTGTTTTTCTGATATTATATGGAGGTCGGCATCTTAGTTTATTTCGTGGCACATCGCTACTTTGTAACTAAAAGTCCCACAGAAGAACGAGGATATGTTTGGAAGGTATACTTGCTGGTATGCTGTACATTTGTTTTCATTTGTCAGTTTAATAAACCAAACTCATTCGCTGAACTCAACAGCTTCTTCCCATTTGTGTTAATTTTCTTATCTCTGTCCCATATTTCTTCTTTTTATCACTCACGCGTCGATCAAAGTTTTGTACCAGGATAATACAAAACCATCTGCATTATAGTTCCGTATATATATCAGAACTGGGTGTTATACACAATAAACATTACAACTACATGCCTGTTGTATGAAATCCCCAGCCACAGCAACACCAAATCATGTGTAAACTGAAAATCAATACCGCGCGCACGAGCCGAACGGAAATCGTTCACGGACTATTTTTTAATAGAAGCGAAATGTCAGGGCAAATTCCTACACATTGTGCAGCATATTACGATTTGAATCGCTGGCGATAGCTAACAATCCACTCCTGAGTTTCAACGTGTTCTATGTGCCAGTAGGCTGCCAGTAGGCACATAGAACACGTTGGAACTCAAGGGACGAAACAGTAATACGGGTTTCCCTCGCAAATTTGGATGGCGAAAAAATGTGTTCATTTTGTTGATAGTTGTCAAATGAATTGGTAAGTGTCCTTCTAATAATTATATTTTTATAGACATAAAGTCGTGTAATAAACACAGAACGACACGCGTTTGTGAATGATTAATCGATATGGCACTTGTGCCATCGCGAAAGGCCTGTAGCCACTCGTTCTATCCTCCCGAGTAGTATATGGCGCACACTTCTGCCCCGGTTGTATGGACCCCACTTATGGACCCCGCTGTATTTATCGGTTTCTATGGTGGCATATGGTTACTTCAAATTAAATAGGTTGTATTCTGAATTTGTGTTTGCTTGTATACGCCGAATTATCTAAACCCGCCATACATCTGAAGCTATCGCCCCCCCCCCCCCCCAAAAACAAAAAACAGTGTTATTTAAAAAAAAAAAAAAATACTCACCCAGTGGCCTTCTGACATTATGTACTGACTTGGGACAAGAAAAGACTGCGCAAGGTTCAATATATTTTAATTTGTCTAACAATATTTACAAGTCACTAATTTGACAATATGATCGGTAATTCGGGGAAATGTTGAGCCTCAGATGTCATAAAACTTGCACCCAAATTGCGATAGATTGGAAAACACAGCGCACAGGAATTGTTCAAATCATGGAAACGGCCTAAACCCGTTGTCTCAATGAACAATCTCAAGCCGGATGATTAATTTGAGAAATCACAACAAATATCACAAAATTGAACGAATCAATAAATGCGAAATTCAGCATGCGAAAAGGCACACGAGGACTCGGGATTAAAAAAAATCCATTTCGATCCAAATAACTGAAGAATAAAATTTTGAAACTAAAACTGGTCATGGACTTCGCACATTGTGAGTGTCCGAAAATTGAACTTGGAAAATCATTCATAGAAATAGGAATAAGCATAAATTTCCCTCTAAGCTATTATGGTAATCCTCTTTAAGAACTCTATTTATTTTATGGTCTAATAAAAAAAATGCATTTTGTTAAACAGAAAAAAACAATACTTTGCACAGCCGAGTGATTGTAGAACGAGCCGCGAAACGCGAGAATTACCTCCCTTGCCGCAATCTTTGAATGTTTTTGTCGTATTTGCGCAACTTTGTGTTGGACAGTGTTATGGTTTTCTGGAATTTTTCGGATAATTTTCCAGAGCCGTTATGCATTATTATCACTTTATCAAAAGTATCCAAAAAGCTTTGGGTTTCACAAATCAACGAGGAACACTCACAGACCTAATTCTGCTATGCAGGAAACAACGACACTCATCGACTTGTAATCCGAAATTCGTACGATATGGATTAATTTCTGATTTAATATCTGTGGTGGCATCAATTTCAACACTCACAGCCATACCTCGACTACAGCTCAAGCCAAAATAATATCCCATTTTTGAGCGATTTATTCCTGGAAATTAATAAATATACCCCCCCCCCCCCGAAAAAAGTACCATTCTATCGTTCAGGTTTTGACTGTGCCTATGGAGAAAAACAGCAGTAATCGCCTTTACATACCCCTCTTACTGTAAAATTGGTATAAGCAGTGTTATCCAATTAGCCACAAACTTGGGAAGAGGATACGCGACTCTGTATTATCCACCCAAAAATACGAGTTAGGTGTCGACTTGGAAAAAATAATAATAAAACTAATACGGACAATGTCGGGTTTGAAAGCCATTGCGACCTGAATAATTTATGAATCGTCGAGAGTTCTTTGGTTCGAGTGTGTGCATTGGCAGCGAGTTCAGGACTTCGAGCTGGAAGGAGGACTAGGAATTCTGCCTAACTACAAAGATTCTGTGTTTTAAATAGAAATGTGGGTACGTAATTGGGGATCTATTGTGTTTGCGAACAATGGGTCGCCTACCCCCTTTACATTTATACATCACTGAAATTTAAATGATGGAGGTAGATTGTTTTCTTGTTCATCATGGTCTGTCGCTCATCAAAACAGTCCCCAGGTGTTTAACAGTTAATTATGGACCAGTGCGTTTAAAATTGACAAATTCAAGTAAAGTCAGGCCTCAAAGGTAATGACAATAATATATATTTTTTTTAAATTAAAAAAAAAACGCTAATATTAAGGTGATAACGTTCAATTTTTTGTTAATCATAAAAAAATCACTCGCGCGGTATCGTGTTTTACAAGCCTGTATCAAGTGTTTTATTTTGGACGTTTACTGAAGAATAAGCCAGTCATCTAAGTGAAAACACGAAAGAAGTACCATTCTCCAATTACACACGTGGGGGCGCGGTAGCGTTGTGTACTAAGGTGTACTGCACGTCGAGTGTGCTTTTGCCTTCAACCAATACTAACCCTATGTGGAGTATGCCAGTTGCTTGCCTTTGCTCGGTGGTTCTCTTTTGGCTTCTTCCAACTCTACGACACGAGGTAGCACTGACTGTCGAAAGTGTCATTAACTCACCCAATAAATAAATAACTACCATTCTATCATAAACGTTTTGCCCTTTATCCAAAAATTTATCATAACTGACCTAGTTCCCCTTCCGAGTTTTTCGGGGAAAATCAGTAGCGCTCTCCTTTGAACACCCCTCACACTGTAAAAGTGGTATAAATGCTGATACCCGATTAGCCTAAAAATGATAAAAGGATACGCGACTCTGTATACGGACACAATTCGGACTCCCACGTTGTGTCCTTGGTCAAGGTACTTAACCTCAATTATCCACATTGTGTTTTTTTCTGTTTGACAAAATGCATTGTTTATTAGACCATAAAATAAATAGAGTTCTTAAAGAGGATTACCATAATAGCTTAGGGGGAATTTATGCTTATTCCTGTTTCTATGAATGATTTTCCAAGTTCAATTTTCGGACACTCACAATGTGCGAAGTCCGTGACCAGTTTTAGTTTCAAAATTTTATTCTTGAGTTATTTGGATCGAAATGGATTTTTTTTTAATCCCGAGTCCTCGTGTGCCTTTTCGAATGCTGAATTTCGCATTTATTGATTCGTTCAATTTTGTGATATTTGTTGTGGTTTCTCAAATTAATCATCCGGCTTGAGATTGTTCATTGAGACAACGGGTTTAGGCCGTGTCCATGATTTGAACAATTCCTGTGCGCTGTGTTTTCCAATCTATCGCAATTTGGGTGCAAGTTTTATAACATCCGAGGCTCAACATTTCCCCGAATTACCGATCATATTGTCAAATTAGTGATTTGTAAATATTGTTAGACAAATTAAAATATATTGAACCTTGCGCAGTCTTTTCTTGTCCCAAGTCAGTACATAATGTCAGAAGGCCACTGGGTAAGTATTTTTTTTTTTTTAAATAACACTGTTTTTTTTTGGCCGATAGCTTCAGATGTATGGCGGGTTTAGATAATTCGGCGTATACAAGCAAACACAAATTCAGAATACAACCTATTTAATTTGAAGTAACCATATGTCACCATAGAAACCGATAAATACAGCGGGGTCCATAAGCGGGGTCCATACAACCGCGGCAGAAGTGTGCGCCATATACTACTCTCCCACGCTGGCAATAGCGCCATATCCATTAACTCATTCACAGGCGCGTGTCGCTCGGTGTATGAACCCTTTGTTGAAGAGCTACATGTGATAGAGGATATAGCATATTAAAGGAAGGGAAGGGCACCTGATTTCAATCATATGCCGTGAATTCAATGTTCTCGTTGTCGGATGCCAAGTTAGCCAATGACACTAAACATTTTGGTTTGGCATCAAAGAAAACCATCGTTGACTAAAATGTTGGTACCACAAAATATCCTGTTACTTGTGAAGGAAAGCCATTGCAGTACCCCAAACGTTTGTGTTACTTGTGAAGGAAAGCCATTATGTTTCCTCAAAAGATTTTGTTACCTGTGAAGAGAGGTCATTGCGGTGCCACAAAGTTCCTGTTAGTTTTGAAGGAAAGCCATTGCAGTACCACAAACGTTTCTGTTACTTATGAAGGAAAGCCATTATGTTTCCACATATGTTTCTGTCACTTGTGAAGGAAAGCCCTTGTGGTACCACAAAAGTTGTTGTTACTTGTGAAGGGAGGCCATTGCGGTGCCACAAAAGTTCCTGTCACTTGTGAAGGAAAGCCATTGTGGCACCATAATGTTCATGTTACTTGTGAAGAAAATCCATTCATACAGGAAAGAGAAACAAACAAAAAAGTATTAGTAGTTTTGTCAATAATGTGTTGGAAATTGTGTTTGTACAAACCTTCAATGTTAAGTGTCAGTGAGTGGTAATGCGGCATTGTTAAGTGTCAGTGAGTGGAAATGAGGCATTGTTAAGTGTCCGTGAGTGGAAATGAGGCATTGTTAAGTGTCCGTGAGTGGAAATGCGGCATTGTTAAGTGTCCGTTCATTTTCAAAAGCTCGATCAATTTATGTGGATCAGACAGTGATGTTCCTCTTCCACCATTATCCCTTTCGCATCAAAACACCTTGTTTGGCATTAAAATATACAGGAAGGCTAAAAATGTAGCACCAGACAGTTTCGGACAGCGTGGACCCCGATCATGATTCTAAGCATCATTCTGCACTCGCAGGGAGCGTGGTGGCCCAGTGGTTACGACATTGGACGGTAATCACGTTGTGTTCTCGGAAAAAGCACTTAATCCCGATTCACAACGTGGGGTTCTTTCAGGGTACTCCGGCTTCATCCATCCATAAAAATGTCTAAAACGGGGTAACCTTGATCATCAAAAATGTCGTTTAACCCAAATAAATAATAAATGAATGAATAAATAAATAAATAAAATAAATTAAATAAATAAATAAATAGGGAAGAACCCGAGAAGGAGCGTGTGCCACTTTTGTCGTCGCAGTCTGGAGAACTCCACAGGTAAAATTTTGAAAAACAGAAGTTCAGTGTGGCTCGCCGATGTTTTCTTTCCAGGGGCTATAGCAGTATCCATTATGTACGGTATTATCCGATATAACACATGGACATTCAATTGTAGTGGCGCTGGATATCCACATGTTATACCAGTTAGTAAAGTGTTATCTGGTCCTGATGTTTGTGAACAAAAAATGAATTATAAAAGATATGGGCGATCCCCTCGCGCATCCCCTTAGTTTTAATGAATGCTGGAACTGTTCATTTTTATAAGTAGGTATATGGTATGCAGGTATAGGCTATGGGAACTATCTATAAACCCAAGCACCTCCCATAGAGCCATGTTATCAGTAGTCGAAAATTTGAGGTAATTTGAGGTAATAGGCGACTCACACCAGGAAACGTTTGCTACAAAAACCCTTTGAAGATCCGGTTGGTTGAAGTCGCCCGAATATCGAAAAATACTTCCATGGGGTTGGGTTCAAAGTGTTTGGATATATAGTAACTATCGAAGTACTACGGTGAAAGCGTGTTGGCTCACGCAATGCTTAGAACATTGAACTCAAAAGGTCAATCGTTCGATTCTGGCCAGTGGTAACTGCTCTCTGTCCTTGGACAGGAAGCGTAATCCCAAATACCCACATAGAAGCCTGATGGCGCTGTATTCTAAGACATACATGTACTGTACGTCGATTGCCCACTGTGCTGTATCCTTGGGAAAGACACGTAATCCCAAATACACACATATGAGCCTGCTGGCACTGTATTCTAAGACATACATGTACTGTACGTCGATTGCCCACTACGCTGTATCCTTGGGCAAGACACGTATTCCCACGTACCCACAGATAAGCCTGATGGCGTTGTATACTAAGATGTACATGTACTGCACGTCGATGATGCACTTGCCTTCGGCCTTTGCTAACACATCTTGTACGTAGTTAGTACAATGGGGAGTCTGTCAGTCATTCGCCACTGCTCTGTGGTTTCATTACATCGACCAGCATGCCGATGGTGCCCTTGTCTTCAATCAATGCTAATATTGTATTTGCTGAGTTATTACGTTGCGGAGTGTGACAGTTGCTCGTCGCTGCTCGGTAGTTCTCTCCGGGACCACAGGCTTCCTCCACTCCTTAAACTGTCCAACATTGTAACCTTGTTGGTGAAAATGTTCTTAAACAAACAAACAAACACAACGCCTATGTCGTCTACTCCAGGGTTTACTGTCACTCTGTAATTTTATTTGTTGTATTGAGATATGGCGAGGGACCGCGGTAGATCTACTCCACGGTTTACTGTCACTCTGTAATTTTATTTGTTGTATTGAGATATGGCGAGGGACCGCGGTAGATCTACTCCACGGTTTACTGTCACTCTGTAATTTTAGTTGTTGTATTGAGATATGATGAGGGACCGCGGTAGATCTACTCCACAGTTTATTGTTACTCTGTGTTTAATTTGTTGTATTGAGATATGACGGGGGACCGCGATAGATCAACTTCAGGGCTTACTGTCACTACTCTGTAATTTAATTTGTTGTATTGAGATATGATGAGGGACCGCGGTAGATCTACTCCAGTGTTTACTGTCACTCTGTAATTTAATTACTGTCACTCTGTGTTTAATTTGTTGTATTTAGATATGATGAGGGACCGCTGTAGATCTACTCCAGAGTTTACTGTCACTCTGTGCTTAATTTGTTGTATTGAGATATGATGACGGACCGCGGTAGATCTGCTCCAGAGTTTACTGTCACTACTCTGTAATTTAATTTGTTGTATTGAGATATGATGAGGGACCGCGGTAGATCTACTCCAGGATTTACTGTCACTCTGTGTTTAATTTGTTGTATTGAGATATGAGGGACCGCGGTAGATCTACTCCAGGGTTTACTGTCACTCTGTGTTTAATTTGTTGTATTGAGATATAATGAGGGAGCGAGGTAGATCTACTCCAGTGTTTACTGTCACTCTGTGTTTAATTTGTTGTATTGAGATATGATGAGGGACCGCGGTAGATCTACTCCAGGGTTTATTTCACTCTGTGTTTAATTTGTTGTATTGAGATATGATGAGGGAGCGAGGTAGATCTACTCCAGTGTTTACTGTCACTCTGTGTTTAATTTGTTGTATTGAGATATGATGAGGGACCGCGGTAGATCTACTCCATGGTTTACTGTCACTACTCTGTAATTTAATTTGTTGTATTGAGATATGATGAGGGACCGCGGTAGATCTACTCCAGGGTTTACTGTCACTCTGTGTTTAATTTGTTGTATTGAGATATGATGAGGGACCGCGGTAGATCTACTCCAGGGTTTACTGTCACTCAGTGTTTAACTTGTTGTATTGAGATATGATGAGGGGGCGCGGTAGATCTACTCCAGGGTTTACTGTCACTCTGTAATTTAATTTGTTGTATTGAGATATGATGAGGGGGCGCGGAAGATCTACTCCAGGGTTTACTGTCACTCTGTAATTTAATTTGTTGTATTGAGATATGATGAGGGAGCGCGGAAGATCTACTCCAGGGTTTACTGTCACTCTGTAATTTAATTTGTTGTATTGAGATATGATGAGGGGGCGCGGAAGATCTACTCCAGGGTTTACTGTCACTCTGTAATTTAATTTGTTGTATTGAGATATGATGAGGGAGCGCGGAAGATCTACTCCACGGTTTACTGTCACTCTGTAATTTAATTTGTTGTATTGAGATATGATGAGGGACCGCGGTAGATCTACTCCAGGATTTACTGTCATTCTGTGTTAAATTTGTTGTATTGAGATATGAGGGACCGCGGTAGATCCACTCCAGGGTTTACTGTCACTCTGTGTTTAATTTGTTGTATTGAGATATGATGAGGGAGCGAGGTAGATCCACTCCAGTGTTTACTGTCACTCTGTGTTTAATTTGTTGTATTGAGATATGATGAGGGACCGCGGTAGATCTACTCCAGGGTTTACTTTCACTCTGTGTTTAATTTGTTGTATTGAGATATGATGAGGGAGCGAGGTAGATCTACTCCAGTGTTTACTGTCACTCTGTGTTTAATTTGTTGTAATGAGATATGATGAGGGACCGCGGTAGATCTACTCCAGGGTTTACTGTCACTACTCTGTAATTTAATTTGTCGTTTTGAGATATGATGAGGGACCGCGGTAGATCTACTCCAGGGTTTACTGCCCTTCTGTGTTTAATTTGTTGTATTGGGATATGATGAGGGACCGCGGTAGATCTACTCCAGGGTTTACTGTCACTCTGTGTTTAACTTGTTGTATTGAGATATGATGAGGGGGCGCGGTAGATCTACTCCAGGGTTTACTGTCACTCTGTAATTTAACTTGTTGTATTGAGATATGATGAGGGGGCGCGGAAGATCTACTCCAGGGTTTACTGTCACTCTGTAATTTAATTTGTTGTATTGAGATATGATGAGGGAGCGCGGAAGATCTACTCCAGGGTTTACTGTCACTCTGTAATTTAATTTGTTGTATTGAGATATGATGAGGGAGCGCGGAAGATCTACTCCAGGGTTTACTGTCGCTCTGTAATTTAATTTGTTGTATTGAGATATGATGAGAGAGAGCGGAAGATCTACTCCAGGGTTTACTGTCACTCTGTAATTTAATTTGTTGTATTGAGATATGATGAGGGAGCGCGGTAGATCTACTCCAGGGTTTACTGTCACTCTGTAATTTAATTTGTTGTATTGAGATATGATGAGGGAGCGCGGTAGATCTACTCCAGGGTTTACTGTCACTCTGTGTTTAATTTGTTGTATTGAGATATGATGAGGGGGCGCGGTAGATCTACTCCAGGGTTTACTGTCACTACTCTGTAATTTAATTTGTTTTATTGAGATATGATGAGGGACCGCGGTAGATCTACTCCAGAGTTTACTGTCACTCTGTGTTTAATTTGTTGTATTGGGATATGATGAGGGACCGCAGTAGATCTACTCCAGGGTTTACTGTCACTCTGTGTTTAAATTGTTTTATTGAGATATGATGAGGGAGCGAGGTAGATCTAATCCAGTGTTTACTGTCACTCTGTGTTTAATTTGTTGTATTGAGATATGATGAGGGACCGCGGTAGATCTACTCCAGGGTTTACTGTCACTATTCTGTAATTTAATTTGTTGTATTGAGATATGATGAGGGACCGCGGTAGATCTACTTCAGGGTTTACTGTCACTCTGTGTTTAATTTGTTGTGTTGAGATATGATGAGGGACCGCGGTAGATCTACTCCAGGGTTTACTGTCACTCTGTGTTTAATTTGTTGTATTGAGATATGACGAGGGAGCGCGGTAGATCTACTCCAGGGTTTACTGTCACTCTGTAATTTAATTTGTTGTATTGAGATATGATGAGGGGGCGCGGTAGATCTACTCCAGGGTTTACTGTCACTCTGTAATTTAATTTGTTGTATTGAGATATGATGAGGGAGCGCGGTAGATCTACTCCAGGGTTTACTGTCACTCTGTAATTTAATTTGTTGTATTGAGATATGATGAGGGGTCGCGGTAGATCTACTCCAGGGTTTACTGTCACTCTGTAATTTAATTTGTTGTATTGAGATATGCTGAGGGCCCGCGGTATATCTACTCCAGTGTTTACTGTCACTCTGTAATTTAATTTGTTGTATTGAGATATGCTGAGGGACTGCGGGTAGATCAATGGTTACAGCATTGGACTTCAAATCGAAAGGTCCCCGCTTTGATTCCCGTAGGTGTGACTGGGGTAACTGCCTTGTGTCTTTTGTTGTTGAAAGTGTCGTTAAAACTCAGTACGTAAATCTGTCAAACTGATGTTGAAATAATAAAATGCACTTCCAACTTGTTTTCTATTAAATACGGTTGAATCAATTAACTCTTAATCCGCTGAGTATTTTCAAGATATGTTTAATCAAATCTAGTCATGGCTGCTGGAAGTGAGGGTTTTACCTCTGTTGTAATTCATGTCAACGTTAGAAGTGAATAAATTTTCAAAACCCTTTTTGTTTGAAAGAAAAAACAACAAAAAATGTCATTTCCGATTTCGGTATATTTTCCATGATCGAATTGACAGAAAATAGCTGTGGGTGAGTTCGATTAGTGATAAGAGCAGTTCAGCGCTGTTTCTCACTCTTACCGTGGATACGGACATGTTCTAATGAAAAGGCTTCGGGCAACTGGAGCACGGTAAGAATGAATTTACCTGAGATTAGACCCCTGAGCCGACCGACTCTCAGCCAATCAAATTTCGGGTCCAGAAAGAAAAATGAGGCCGAATTTGACCGATAAATTACAATGTAGAACAACATGTTTAGATGTGGATTTTACAGAACTTGAAACAAACACAGAATGAATTTTTGTTCACGGAAATTAACCTCTAAATTCTATATACAGGTTTAACTCCTTACCTGGCATGAATAGAGTGACACTTCCACACTTCCAAAAATAACCTTGAATAACTAAATATTTTCATGTGCCTCTCAAAAATGCCAATTATGATCCATTTTTGAACGAGTTCAGTGAGCTTGTTCCAAAGGGGAGTCAAAATCTTGTTTTTCAGGCAAAAATATTAAACAGCAAGTCAATTGTGAATGTTTCTATGCTCCTTGTGGATTGTTCGGAGAAGCATATCGTTGCAGCTATGTACAGTTGACCCTAGGAGTCCTGTCACAATTAGCGCTGAAAATGTTCGTTAGTAATTGCGCTCCTTACTGCAGAAGAATGAAGTCGTCCGAAATATACAAGAGCGTTTGCGCTGTGTAATGCAGAATATAATGCACTATTAGCGATGTCAGAAGGAAAATTCGCAAATTGAACCGATCAAAGAGAAAGAACATATTGAGACTGCAGTATGTGGAGGGTGGATTATAGACTGTACATCATATACTAACTTACTAGACAACCATGTATCACCCCATCCCACGTCACAGCACCGCTTGATCTAGCATAACATACTATCTATACCGGTTATAGGATAATACAAAGCAATACTGCCAAGGGTTAAGATGGGATATACAGAGATAAGGACCGTGCACCCTATGATACCGCACGAGACAACCATGCATTACCACATCTCAAAATACCTAGCATTACGGACAAGAAATACCAGATATAGAATAATGTAAAGTAAAAGGTGGATTAAGAGTACTAAGGGCCAACATTAGACCACCAGAGGTACACACAGTACATCCTAAACTACCGTTCTAGAATACCAAGGACTACCTCACAATACCGCACTAGGCGGCCATAATAAATACATTATGGCGGAAAATGTTCGTCACTGAATGATATTTACAAGCATGTTACCCCCCCCCCCCCCCAATTGACTTCCTAAAACTGTCGGTACATTTAACCCTGTAAGTTTGGGAATTTCATATAAAGATTGAAACTTAATGTTAGTTAATTTATATCATCGATGTGCACAATTTCACAAACTTCAGACATTTTCCTGTAGAGTAATATAAAATACAGAAGCTGGCTTTCAAAATTTTCCTGTAGAGTAATATAAAATACAGAATCTGGCTTTTTAAATTTTCCGATAGAGTATTATAAATCTGGAATCTGATTTTTTACATTTTCCTGTAGAGTAATATAAAATACAGAGTCTGGCTTTTTACATTTTGCTGTGGAGTAATATAAAATACAGAAGCTGGCTTTTTAAATTTTCCTGCAGAGTAATATAAAATACAGAATCTGGCTTTTTAAATTTTCCTGTAGAGTAATATAAAATACATAATCTGGCTTTTTAAATTTTCTGATAGAGTATTATAAATCTGGAATCTGATTTTTTACATTTTCCTGTAGAGTAATATAAAATACAGAATCTTGCTTTTTACATTTTACTGTGGAGTATTATAAAACACAGAATCTGGCTTTTTAAATTTTCCTGCGGAGTAATATAAAATACAGAATCTGGCTTTTTAAATTTTCCTGTAGAGTAATATAAAATACATAATCTTGCTTTTTAAATTTTCCGATAGAGTATTATAAATCTGGAATCTGATTTTTTACATTTTCCTGTAGAGTAATATAAAATACAGAATCTTGCTTTTTACATTTTACTGTGGAGTATTATAAAACACAGAATCTGGCTTTTTAAATTTTCCTGCAGAGTAATATAAAATACAGAATCTGGCTTTTTAAATTTTCCTGTAGAGTAATATAAAATACATAATCTGGCTTTTTAAATTTTCCGATAGAGTATTATAAATCTGGAATCTGATTTTTTACATTTTCCTGTAGAGTAATATAAAATACAGAATCTTGCTTTTTACATTTTACTGTGGAGTATTATAAAACACAGAATCTGGCTTTTTAAATTTTCCTGCAGAGTAATATAAAATACAGAATCTGGCTTTTTAAATTTTCCTGTAGAGTAATATAAAATACATAATCTGGCTTTTTAAATTTTCCGATAGAGTATTATAAATCTGGAATCTGATCTTTTACATTTTCCTGTAGAGAAATATAAAATACAGAGTCTGGCTTTTTACATTTTACTGTGGAGTATTATAAAACACAGAATCTGGCTTTTTAAATTTTCCTGCAGAGTAATATAAAATACAGAATCTGGCCTTTTACATTTTACTGTGGAGTAATATAAAATACAGAGTTTGGATTTTTACATTTTCCTGTGGAGTAATATAAAATACAGAAGAAGCTGGCTTTTTACATTTTACTGTGGAGTAATATAAAATACAGAGTCTGGATTTTTACATTTTCCTGTGGAGTAATATAAAATACAGAAGCTGGCTTTTTAAATTTTCCTGTGGAGTAATATAAAATACATAATCTGGCTTTTTAAATTTTCCGATAGAGTATTATAAATCTGGAATCTGATTTTTTACATTTTCCTGTAGAGTAATATAAAATACAGAATCTGGCTTTTTACCTTTTACTGTGGAGTATTATACAACACAGAATCTGGCTTTTGTAAATTTTCCTGTAGAGTAATATAAAATACAGAATCTGGCTTTTTAAATTTTCCTGTAGAGTAATATAAAATACAGGGAGATAACTATGCATACAGATTATGGGGAATCAAGCAATCTGATTGGTTATAATCTATATAAATGATCTAGACAAAGGACACTACAAGAGTACTTGGAATAGGGTCAGGACTAACAAGAATAGACCAGAAAAGCTAAATACAGCAATAATAAGGTAAACTGTTCCAACTAATAGGCTCTTCTACGCTATTGGAGTATACACCAGAACAAAGGAACATGGCCAGATAGACGAAAACTATTGCATATATAGAAAGAAGCAGAAAATTCTGAAAGAATTCGAAATAATACAACTTGTCGGTTTGTGGTAATTATATTTACTCTTCTACAAAGGAACACACCCTCAAACATACCCCGTCTTATTGCAGAAAAATTGGGTAACATAGCAACCACGTGCTACCATAGAAACCAAGATGGCGGCCTCCTGTATACAAAATGGACGACGGAAACACGTATCACCGTAACAACACGTGCTACGCATGCGCACTAACACCACGTACCACTATGGAGATGACGCCACAAATTGGCCGCTCACGCGGGTTACCATGACAACACAACAAGGCGCCACTAAGTCACGTGACATGACGTCACTTCCGGGGTCCTGCACCGGGGTCCTGCCAACCGGAGGTGAAACATGTGAGACATACTACTCCCGATAACTGTCAAGCTTTCTGCTTTAGTATATATATTTCCCCAGAATCCATATTTTTTGTCTAATGTACCTAGACTAAATGTCAAGTGAAAAGAGAGTCGATATTGAAAGTGGGCAAGGTTACGTTCCCTGATATAAGATAAATATTATTTATAGATGGATAATATTCAAACATGTAATAAAATAATCTCTATGGAACTTTTATCCGACTACTCAAAGCAAAACTGTGACGTGACAACTGTTACTTATTCCCGATTCGTTATTCGCCATTCGTTATCAACCGAAAAAAGGTGATAGCGAATGTCGAATAAGTTACAGAGCGCAAAAAGCTGATGAAACCACAAGTTTTTTTTTTTATTTTTAAAAGTGATTTCAGCCGACATTAATAGTTGGACGTGCTATTTTATTGAGAAAAATGTCAGATTCTGTATTTTATAATACTGTACAGGCATTTGTAAAAAGTCAAATTCCGTATTTTATAATACTCTACGGGAAAATGTAAAAAGTCAGATTCTGTCATTTGTATTATTGTACAGAAAAATGTAAAAAGTCAGATTCTGTATTTTATCATATTCCACAGGAAAATGTAAAACGTCAGATTTTGTTTTTTATAATACTGTATAGGAAAATGGAACAAGTCAGATTCTGTATTTAGTATCACGGAACAGGAAAACGTAAAAAGTAATATTCTGTATTTTATAATACTGTTTAGGAAAATGTAAAAAGTCCGCATTTTTTATTACTGCACAGGAAAATGTAAAAAAGTCAGATTCTGTATTTTATAATACTCCACAGGAATGTATAAAAAGTCAGATTCTGCATTTTATACCACTGCATAGGAAAGTGTAAAAAGTCAGATTATTCTGTATTTTATAATACTCCACAGTAAAATGTAAAAGCCAGATTCTATATTTTATACTACCCCACAGGAAAATGTAAAAAAGTCAGATTCGGGTTTTTTCCCTCGGCATACCTTATTAAAATACCTTTAAATTTTAATGTGTGCTTCTCGAGATATTACACTTTTTCGGAAAAATTCCCGATCAAAATTTCGATCTGGGCTTTTCGAGATATTCCAATTTTTCGGAAATTCTTGAAAATTATTTTTAAAATCCGTAATATGTGGATTAAAGACTTCAGAAATTATAATAAGTTGTCTAGTATGCCGTAAATTTGCAAAAACTTAACCCTCCTCCACTTGTCAACCCCTAAAATTGGGTTTTCTCAGTTTTTTGCTCAGTCTACATAACACTGTGTTTCCATAGGCAGGAGGTGGGGAAAATGTCACATGACGTCGGATTTGCTATGATGTGATCTTCTAAGCGAGCAGCGAGCATGTATCCTTCCCGCCGCGTGGAACGGTAGATTTGTACACGCCGTCTTTCAATACAAACGGGTTTCTTCAAACAAAGGTCCATTAAGATACTTCAAAAGTGACATTATGTTGCGCTCACAACAATCGCGTACTCCCGGTTAGAAAGCCTAACACGCAAAAGAATTGTGAAATCTTAATCTTAGACCCCCTCCTCCCCCTTCTCCCCCCCCCCCCCCCCCCCCCCCCCAGCTAAGGAATCAGAGTTGCCATCAGAGGCAGGTGAAAAAATATTGACATATAACAATAATCATGGTTGGGTGGTGAGAATGGTCATTTCAATCAAATTGGATGTAGAAAACCGATACTTACCAAATCATGCGAACTCGGGTATCGACCTCACCACTACCAGCAAATAGCTCACAATAATCTGGTAGGTATAGAACATTGTAACCACGGGATTCTTAAGGAACAGACACGTATGGCTGTACAACGCGTGCGTGGAAAATGATAACGCAACTGCGCGTGTTTTCGGAACTGAGAAGTCATCGCTTAATGTCAGTTATCGTACAAAAAGTTGATACATGCAGACAGGATTGCGCAGTGGGCGATAGGGGGGGGGGGGGGGGGGGGGGGTGCGTACAAAACTATATTGTTTAATGGTGTTTCTCCATTTTTAAGGTTGGAGGTTGAAAATATTGATGGGTCGTCCCCACAGAAATGAACACAGTACAGTCGCCGTGGACTGGTCTTAATGCGCGCGTGGCAATGATGTCCACGCATACGTTTACCAGGTCATGAAAAATCATCAGCAGCAAAGTTTTAATTAATGAAGCACCGTTTTGTATCCGGTTATTCATTAATTAAAGTTTTGATGATTATTCCTGTAATTAGTGTTTGCATTCTAATTTTATTGCTTCCATGTAAATACAGCTCACCGCGTTGAAATTGACCAGTCCACGGCGGCGGTACTGTCCCTGCGTACAACCGCGCATAACTCTGCTTATGCAATGTTAGTAATTTGACTCGTGTGAGAGTTACTCGCCACTACTCGGCAGTTCTTTCCGATAATTGTAATTTGGAGCGTCTGACAATTGCTCTCCTGGTACTACAGTTTCTCCTCCCGTAAGAGTGTTCGAAACTATGAGACCCAGATTGTTGAAAGTCCCGTTAAACCCAATAAACAAACAAGCATGATATGTGTATAGTCAGAGAGCTGGAGTAAGGGGCTTAACCTCTGTCAAAAATTAATGTATCCGGTTTCCTAGCGAAATATCTCGTTTACTTCACCCCCCCAGTTTTTCCAAATGCTTAACTCAAAATCAAGTCAAAGGCGACAGTTAAGATCGCGAATAACTCTTGCGAAAATATGCCTATATAATGCTAAGGGTTTCCGCTTGTCAGATACTAGAATGCAATTTTTGAGCAAAATCTTTTGCAAACAATCGTATTTTATACGCAATAGCTCTATCTCGTCACAAGAAATATATATTTATAAAAATATAGACTTTCTATTTTTTATTTATATTAGGAGATAATTATTATTAAAGATATAATAAATTATATCTTTTTTCATTAATTTTTTTTTGTTGAGTGTACAATCGTTTTAATTAGTTTTTTTTCTTCTCTTGGATGTTCATTTGATCATACCATAATTTGTTTGATACAACAATAATTAGTTATCAGTGATTACGGTAGTGGACTTCAAACCAAAAAGTCCACGGTTCGATCCCCGACAGAGGTCACTGCATTGTGTACTCGGACAAGGCACTTAATCCCGATTGCCCACGTGGGGGCACGGTGGAGCTGTGAAGGCATACTGTATGTCGATGGTAAACATGTCTTCAACCAATTTTAGCCCTGCTTGTATTTTGCGGAGTCTGACAGTTGCACGCCGTTGTTCGGCGGTTCTCTCCGGATACTCCGGCTTCCTCCACCCATAAAACTGTCCGACACGGTGTGACCTTGGCTGTCGAAAGTGTCGTTAAACTCTAATATATTGACAAAAAAATAACAATAATTGGTTGGGAAGAACATTGTACTTGCTTTTTGCTTGTAACCTTTTATGTACATGACTGTTTTTAGCAATAACACATTTGCAAGCCATATGCGCTTTGAATTTCTTGAGCACTGCTTGACCACTTTTACAATAATATCGTTTTCTGCTGTGTTTTAAACAACACGCTGTATCTTACTCTTATAAAAATGTCACTGATGGCATCTATTATCCGAAATCAAAATGTCTTCCTTCACTTCTCATAATTTTACTATGGCGATTATTAAATTCCACACACAATGGAGGACTAAAACGCCCATTAGATGTGTACATGTAAGAAATACTATCGCAAAATTCAATTAGTAGTGAGTGTCCACCAGAGTTGAATTTTCCTGCATAACAGTTATAACCACTGATATTGAAATGAACTGTTTCAAACGTTCAATCCACATTCACATAGGCCCAAAAGGCAGCATTTTGGCAGCGAGTAAGATACGTTCCCAGATAAAAGCGCAGGCTCCAAATATCCGTGATACCTTGACTCAGCTTCTCACAGATTCCATTGCCACATCTCGTATTGCGGTACGATCAGCTCTTGGTGACGTGAATAATGTAAAGCACTCTCTCCGTCTCGAACGTGTCAAACCTCTACCACGGACTCCAATGTCTCTATCCGAACGACCTAGTAGTTGATGGGGAGTGGACCAAAACATGAGAGGGATGTGAACTGTAACAACCGGATGTTAGTATTTACTACAGGTGAGGGTGCAGAGACATCTTTCTGGTTCCTCATCATGGTTCACGGATGGTACATTTAATGTGGCTCCTGTACTCTCCAACCAGCTCTATGTTATGCATGTTAACTTGGTGAGGGTCCTGTTCCTTGTGTGTGTGGCTTCTGTACCCTCCAACCAGCTCTATGTTATAATTCTTTCGTTGGTGGGGGTTCTGTTCCTTGTGTGTGTGGCTTCTGTACTCTCCTACCTGCTCTATGTTATGCATGCTTTCCTTGGTGAGCGTTCCGTTCTTGTGTATGTGGCTTCTGTACCCTCCAACCAGCTCTATGCTATACATGCGTCCCTTGGTGAGGGTTCTGTCCCTTGTATGTGTGGCTCCTGTACTTTCAAACCAGCTGTATGTTGAACATGATATCCTTGGTGAGGGTTTTGTCCCTTGTGTGTGTGTTTTTTGTACCCTCCAACCAGCTCTATGTTATACATGGTTCCCTCGGTGCTTGTTCTATTGTTTGTGCGTGTGGGTCCTGTACCCTAAAACCAGCTCTATGTTATACATGCTTCCCTTAGTGAGGGTTCTGCTGTTTGTGTGTCTGCCGTATGTACCCTCCAACCAGCTCCATGTTATACATGTTTCCCTTGGTGACGGGTTCTGTTGCTTGTATGTGTGGCTTATGTAACCTCCAGCCAGCTCTATGCTATACATTCTTCCCTTGGTGGGGGTTCCCTTGTCTGAGTGTGTGGCGTCTGTACTCTCCGACCAGTTCTATGTTATGTATGTTAACTTGGTGAGGGTTCTGTTCCTTGTGTGGCTTCTGTGACCCCCGCTATATGTTATAAATGCCTCTCTTGGTGAGGGTTCTGTTGTTTGTGTGTGTGGTTCCTGTACTCTCCAACCAATTCTATGTTATACATGCTTCCTTTGGTGAGGGTTCCCTTGTCTGTGTGCGTGGCTTCGGTACTCTCCAACCAGCTCAATGTTATGCATGTTAACTTGGTGATGGTTCTGTTCCTTTTGTGTGTGGCTTCTGTAGCCTCCGCTATATGTTATAAATGCTTCCCTTGGTGAGGGTTCTGTTGTTTGTGTGTGTGACTTCTGTACTCTCCAACCAGCTCAATGTTATACATGCTTCCTTTGGTGAGAGTTCTGTTGTTTCTGTGTGTGACTTCTGTACTCTCCAACCAGCTCTATGTTATACTTGCTTCCTTTGCTGAGGGTTCTGTTGTTTGTGTGTGTGGCTTCTGTACTCTCCAACCAGCTCAATGTTATACATGCTTCCTTTGGTGAGAGTTCTGTTGTTTGTGCGTGTGACTTCTGTACTCTCCAACCAGCTCTATGTTATACATGCTTCCTTTGGTGGGGGTTCTGTTGTTTGTGTGTGTGGCTTCTGTACTCTCCAACCAGCTCAATGTTATACCTGCTTCCTTTGGTGAGAGTTTTGTTGTTTATGTGTGTGACTTCTGTACTCTCCAACCAGCTCTATGTTATACATGCTTCCTTTGGTGAGGGTTCTGTTGTTTGTGTGTGTGGCTTCTGTACTCTCCAACCAGCTCAATGTTATACATGATTCGTTTGGTGAGAGTTCTGTTGTTTGTGTGTGTGACTTCTGTACTCTCCAACCAGCTCAATGTTATACATGCTTCCTTTGGTGAGAGTTCTGTTGTTTGTGTGTGTGACTTCTGTACTCTCTAACCAGCTCTATGTTATACATGCTTCCTTTGGTGAGGGTTCTGTTGTTTGTGTGTGTGGCTTCTGTACTCTGCAACCAGTTTTATGTTATACATGCTTCCCTTGGTGATGGGTCTGTTTCTTGTGTGTGTGCCTTCTGTACTCTCCAACTAGCTCTATGTTATACATGATTCCCTTGGTGATGGGTCTGTTCCTTGTGTGTGTGCCTTCTGTACTCTCTAACCAGCTCTATGTTATACATGATTCCCTTGGTGAGGGTTCTATTGTTTGTGTGTGTGGCGTCTGTACTCTCCAACCAGCTCTACGTTATACATGCTTCCCTTGGTGATGGGTCTGTTCCTTGTGTGTATGCCTTCTGTACTCTCCAACCAGTTTTATGTTATACATGCTTCCCTTGGTGATGGGTCTGTTCCTTGTGTGTGTGCCTTCTGTACTCTCTAACCAGCTCTATGTTATACATGATTCCCTTGGTGAGGGTTCTGTCCCTTGTGTGTGTGGTTCCTGTACCCATCAACCAGCTCTATGTTATACATGCTTCCCTTGGGGAGGGTTCTGTTGTCTGTGTATATGGCTTCTGTACTTTCCAAGCAGCTCTATGTTATACATGCTTCACTTGGTAAAGGTTCTGTTCCTTTGTTCCTTGTGTGTGTGGCTCCTGTACTCTCCAACCAGCTATATGTTATACCTTGTTCCTTTGGTGAGAGTTCTGTTGTTTGTGTATATGCTTTATTACTGAACAAGACCGTAATTACCTACAAGGTTTCTATTTATTTATATATGTATTGGTGTGTGGCAAATCTTTCGCAGCCAGGGTCGCGACGTGTCGTCGAGTGGTTTTACGGGTGGGGGAAGTCGGAGTAACCGGAGTATCCAGAGATAACCACGGAGCAGCGGTGTGTAACTATCAGACTATTCTACGCACTAACTCTACTCAAGCATGGTTAGCATTGGATGAAGACAAGCGACCCACCGACATGCAATACGCCTTAGGACACAGTACCGTCGTGACCTTCTACGCACTAACTCTACTTAAGCATGGTTAGCATTGGATGAAGACAAGCGACCCACCGACATGCAATACGCCTTAGGACACAGTACCGTCGTGACCTTCTACGCACTAACTCTACTCAAGCATGGTTAGCATTGGATGAAGACAAGCGACTCCCCGACGTACAATACACCTCAGGACACAGTGCCGTCGTGACCTCGCGTGGCCAATCGGGAATGCGTGTATTGGCCAAGAACACAACGCGGTTACCCCTGCCGGAAACGAACCGTAGACCTTTCGGTTTCACGTCCAATGCAGCAACCGTTGAGCCACCCGCTTCACATCGTAGTATTAATTTATTTTCAGCATACGATTCGGTTGAAAGGGACTCGATTTTTTTACAGTAATTTGTCTACAAAGTCTGGGCACGGAGTCCACAACTGAGAGGTTTTGATTTTTCAGATTCGGTTTCGGTTCGGTTACAAGAAAAAACAAACCTCGTGTTCGATTAGGGTTTCCTACGCTAAGAACAGATAGTAAATAACACTAACTTGGAAAAAACTCTCACCACAAAAGCACTGTGCGTATTCGGGTCAGCCTAACTTCCCTTTTCGTTTTAGGAGTCAGTTGCTCTATTCAGTCATAAAAAAACATAAATCAAGGAAACAAATGAATAAGATTCATCTAAACTATCTCATCTTGTTTTCTCATTGTCACATTTTCTCCCTCAGTGACTCGTCCAGTGGAGTCCAGTGGACGTCCGAGTCCAGTGGAGTCCAGTGGACGAGTCACTAAGGGAGAACATGTGACATTGAGAACACGTGGTATTCACCCCTTTGCCTGATAGACTAAGCATCGAAGGTTCATAGTGGTCGCTAGTCTAGTTCCCTCCCAGTGAAGCCCCAGTCAAACAGACAATGCGACCACGATGCAACCTCTTGGCGACCAAATTATTTGCCAATCTCAAAGATGTTTCATAGGACTCTGAAAGGTTTCACTGGGGTCGTTTCAGAGCGTTCGCAAGCCCTACTGGCTGCGACCAACTTTGTCGTTCAGAAGTTTCACATGTTTCCTGGAGGTCTCCAGCCGGTGTTATTTTAATCGCAGATTGGTTTCCACTGTGAGGGGATCGGTTTCGCCTAGAGAACGGTGTAGAGTCTTCGGAACCTAGTGGTGACCTATCTGTGACTGATAAGTAAAGAGGCGGTGCCGGCCGGAGCTTCATCGGCGCAACATCGGCGACTGGTTGTCGATCGGTTGCAAAGTGGTTTCCAAGCGTGCACCGATCATTCGCCGTTGCGTTTGCAACATGTCACCAACTATAAAGAGACCTGTCTGCGCATCAGAGCATTATTTTGTCACAAATATTCACAGAGTTCACATCAACGATTTTTATTATTTCAATTATTTCCCGTCATCACTATAGTCCGTAGCACGTTCACCATTTACAGATAAATTATTTGATTCTGAAAAACGCTCTTTTTATATGCATTATGTTTTGATCGGTGATCGATCGACAACTAGTCACCGACCAGTCCCCGTTCAGTTGCAACCAGTCACCGAAGATTCGCTGACAAGTCACAACTCGGTCTCAACCAGTTGCAAGCCTATCGCCGTATCTGCGGTGAACGGTTGCCGATCAATCACTGCTAAGTTGCAAAACCTATTGCTGATTGATCGGCGATCATACCCTAATTCCAAATATGTGCAGAAGTGGTTGTACCGGTCTCAGTGATCGCCAGTCTGTCGCAAATGAAATCAGTCTCCACGAGGTTGCATCGCGGTAGCGTTGTCTGTGTGACCGCGATGTCTGTGTGAATGTGTCTTAACCCTTTACCCAACGAATCGCCCGCATCCGCCCGCGTAACAGGCAAATACAGCAGCTGAAAAAATATTATTTTTTTTAAATTTCAACAAAACCATACTATGTGACCCTTCTTTGGAACACGAGCTCGTCGAGCTCGTTCCAAAGAGGGGTGACATGTTATAGTTTTGTTGAATTGTTTTGAAAAAAAAAAAACTTATATTTAAAATAATAAATTTCGAAATCGCCTGCGTTGGGTAAAGGGTTAAGATAGTAAAATCAGTTTATGCACAAACACGATGCTCGGTCATGCGGTTCGCTTTTCCGGTTTGCCATAAAAAACGAAACAGCACCGGAAAACCACCCAGCCCTTGCAGAGGCATAGAAATTGTTTCGTTATTTTCACAATAAAGAGGATTTGTTTGTAATCCCTGCTTTAAATCGTAAAACGAGTTTTCGTTCATATCAAAACTAGCCCCTCACGTACGACGGATAATTCCTAGCTGGACGGAAGGTCGGAAAGACGGAATGTCCGATCCCCAGACTTCCCAATCATATAAGAGATTTATTAGTGAGTCCCCATTATTACGCCCTTGACGTTTATATAATAGATTGATTATTGAGGTGTGGTGGTGTGATACCATCTGAATCTCATAGTTACGTCCCTGACATTTATATAATAGATTGATTATTGAGGTGTGGTGTTATACCATCGGAATCTCATAGTTACGTCCCTGACATTTATATAATAGATTTATTATTGAGGTGTGGTGGTGTTATACCATCTGAATCTCATAGTTACGTCCCTGACATTTATATAATATATTGATTATTGAGGTGTGGTGGTGTGATACCATCTGAATCTCATAGTTACGTCCCTGACATTTATATAATAGATTGATTATTGAGGTGTGGTGTTATACCATCGGAATCTCATAGTTACGTCCCTGACATTTATATAATAGATTTATTATTGAGGTGTGGTGGTGTTATACCACCTGAATCTCATAGTTACGCCCCTGACATTTATATAATAGATTTATTATTGAGGTGTGGTGGTGTGATACCATCTGAATCTCATAGTTACGTCCCTGACATTTATATAATAGATTTATTATTGAGGTGTGGTGTTATACCATCGGAATCTCATAGTTACGTCCCTGACATTTATATAATAGATTTATTATTGAGGTGTGGTGGTGTTATACCATCGGAATCTCATAGTTACGTCCCTGACATTTATATAATAGATTTATTATTGAGGTGTGGTGGTGTTATACCATCGGAATCTCATAGTTACGTCCCTGACATTTATATAATAGATTTATTATTGAGGTGTGGTGTTATACCATCTGAATCTCATAGTTACGTCCCTGACATTTATATAATAGATTTATTATTGAGGTGTGGTGGTGGGATACCATCGGAATCTCATAGTTACGTCCCTGACATTTATATAATAGATTTATTATTGAGGTGTGGCGGTGTTATACCATCGGAATCTCATAGTTACGTCCCTGACATTTATATAATAGATTTATTATTGAGGTGTGGTGGTGTTATACCATCGGAATCTCATAGTTACGTCCCTGACATTTATATAATAGATTTATTATTGAGGTGTGGTGGTGCTATACCATCGGAATCTCATAGTTACGTCCCTGACATTTATATAATAAATTTATTATTGAGGTGTGGTGGTGTTATAGCATCGGAATCTCATAGTTACGTCCCTGACATTTATATAATAGATTTATTATTGAGGTGTGGTGTTATACCATCGGAATCACATAGTTACGTCCCTGACATTTATATAATATATTTATTATTGAGGTGTGGTGTTATACCATCGGAATCTCATAGTTACGTCCCTGACATTTATATAATAGATTTATTATTGAGGTGTGGTGGTGTTATACCATCGGAATCTCATAGTTACGTCCCTGACATTTATATAATAAATTTATTATTGAGGTGTGGTGTTATACCATCGGAATCTCATAGTTACGCCCCTGACATTTATATAATAGATTTATTATTGAGGTATGGTGGTGTTATACCATCGGAATCTCATAGTTACGCCCCTGACATTTATATAATAAATTTATTATTGAGGTGTGGTGTTATACCATCGGAATCTCATAGTTACGCCCCTGACATTTATATAATAGATTTATTGTTGAGATATGGTGGTGTTATACCATCGGAATCTCATAGTTACGCCCCTGACATTTATATAATAAATTTATTATTGAGGTGTGGTGTTATACCATCGGAATCTCATAGTTACGCCCCTGACATTTATATAATATATTTATTATTGAGGTGTGGTGGTGTTATACCATCGGAATCTCATAGTTACGCCCCTGACATTTATATAATAGATTTATTATTGAGGTGTGGTGGTGTTATACCATCTGAATCTCATAGTTACGCCCCTGACATTTATATAATAGATTTATTATTGGGGTGTGGTGGTGTTATACCATCTGAATCTCATAGTTACGTCCCTGACATTTATATAATAGATTTATTATTGGGGTGTGGTGGTGTTATACCATCTGAATCTCATAGTTACGTCCCTGACATTTATATAATAGATTTATTATTGAGGTTTGGTGGTGTTATACCATCTGAATCTCATAGTTACGTCCCTGACATTTATATAATAGATTTATTATTGGGGTGTGGTGGTGTTATACCATATGAATCTCATAGTTACGCCCCTGACATTTATATAATAGATTTATTATTGGGGTGTGGTGGTGTTATACCATCTGAATCTCATAGTTACGTCCCTGACATTTATATAATAGATTTATTATTGGGGTGTGGTGGTGTTATACCATCTGAATCTCACAGTTACGTCCCTGACATTTATATAATAGATTTATTATTGGGGTGTGGTGGTGTTATACCATCTGAATCTCATAGTTACGTCCCTGACATTTATATAATAGATTTATTATTGAGGTGTGGTGGTGTTATACCATCTGAATCTCATAGTTACGCCCCTGACATTTATATCATAGATTTATTATTGAGGTGTGGTGGTGTTATACCATCGGAATCTCATAGTTACGTCCCTGGCATTTATATAATAGATTTATTATTGGGGTGTGGTGGTGTGATACCATCGGAATCTCATAGTTACGTCCCTGACATTTATATAATAGATTTATTATTGAGGTGTGGTGTTATACCATCTGAATCTCATAGTTACGTCCCTGACATTTATATAATAGATTTATTATTGAGGTGTGGTGGTGTTATACCATCGGAATCTCATAGTTACGTCCCTGGCATTTATATAATAGATTTATTATTGGGGTGTGGTGGTGTGATACCATCGGAATCTCATAGTTACGTCCCTGACATTTATATAATAGATTTATTATTGAGGTGTGGTGTTATACCATCTGAATCTCATAGTTACGTCCCTGACATTTATATAATAGATTTATTATTGAGGTGTGGTGGTGTGATACCATCTGAATCTCATAGTTACGTCCCTGACATTTATATAATACATTTATTATTGAGGGGTGGTGTTATACCATCGGAATCTCATAGTTACGTCCCTGACATTTATATAATAGATTTATTATTGAGGTGTGGTGGTGTGATACCATCGGGATCTCATAATTACGCCCCTGCCGTTTATATAATATATTTATTATTGAGGGCTGGGGGAGTTATGCCCTCTATAGCCCCATTGTTACGTCCCTGACATTTATATAATAGATTTATTATTGGGGTGTGGTGGTGTGATACCATCTGAATCTCATAGTTACGTCCCTGACATTTATATAATATATTTATTATTGAGGTGTGGTGGTGTGATACCATCGGAATCTCATAGTTACGTCCCTGACATTTATATAATAGATTTATTATTGAGGTGTGGTGGTGTGATACCATCTGGATCTCATAGTTACGTCCCTGACATTTATATAATAGATTTATTATTGAGGTGTGGTGTTATACCATCGGAATCTCATAGGTACGTCCCTGACATTTATATAATAGATTTATTATTGAGGTGTGGTGGTGTGATACCATCTGAATCTCATAGTTACGTCCCTGACATTTATATAATAGATTTATTATTGAGGTGTGGCGTTATACCATCGGAATCTCATAGTTACGTCCCTGACATTTATATAATATATTTATTATTGAGGTGTGGTGGTGTGATACCATCTGAATCTCATAGTTACGCCCCTGACATTTATATAATAGATTTATTATTGGGGTGTGGTGATGTGATACCATCTGGATCTCATAGTTACATCCCTGACATTTATATAATAGATTTATTATTGAAGTGTGGTGGTGTTATACCATCTGGATCTCATAGTTACGTCCCTGACATTTATATAATAGATTTATTATTGAGGTGTGGTGGTGTGATACCATCGGAATCTCATAGTTACGTCCCTGACATTTATATAATAGATTTATTATTGAGGTGTGGTGGTGTGATACCATCGGAATCTCATAGTTACGTCCCTGACATTTATATAATAGATTTATTATTGAGGTGTGGTGTTATACCATCGGAATCTCATAGTTACGTCCCTGACATTTATATAATAGATTTATTATTGAGGTGTGGTGGTGTGATACCATCTGAATCTCATAGTTATGCCCCTGACATTTATATAATAGATTGATTATTGGGGTGTGGTGATGTGATACCATCTGGATCTCATAGTTACGTCCCTGACATTTATATAATAGATTTATTATTGAAGTGTGGTGGTGTGATACCATCTGGATCTCATAGTTACGTCCCTGACATTTATATAATAGATTTATTATTGAGGTGTGGTGTTATACCATCGGAATCTCATAGTTACGCCCCTGACATTTATATAATAGATTTATTATTGAGGTGTGGTGGTGTTATACCATCTGAATCTCATCGTTACGCCCCTGAGATTTATATAATAGATTTATTACTGAGGGGGTATCATACCGTTTGAAACCCCATAGTTACGCCCCCAACATTTATATAATAGATTTATTACTGAGGGGGTATCATACCCTTTGAATACCCATAGTTACGCCCCTAACATTTATATAAATATCTTTGTTAGTGAGGTGGTATCATACCCTTTGAATACCCATAGTTCCGCGCCTAACATTTATATAATAGATTTATTATTGAGGGGGTATCATACCCTTTGAATACCCATAGTTATGCCCATAGTTATGCCCCTAACATGAGTGGTAGATACAGTCACCAGATGATAATAACATTTACGACGCGCTTTCTGTAAATTAAGGCGGCGCTGAGCCTTCGGTTGGGTCCAGACCTATTTGGTGGGCAAGAGATTCGTAAATTCTACCAAAAACTGAGGCTATGTAGAATATTTTATTTTGCTCAAGATCTCGATAAAGGATGCCTAAACTGAGGGGGATAAACAGTGCATGAAATAAGGTTTTCCATGACATTGACAAATCAATATTTGGATTAACTGACTGTCCGCTTATAATACTCCCAAACATATATTTATATTTATATTTAGTGGTGTTTAAGGTCACATACTTAAGCACAGTGGCAAATCGTGACCGTGACAATTTTACGGGTGGAGGAAGTCGAAGTACCCGCAGAGAACCACCGAGCATCGACAAGCAACTGTCAACTCCTCAACATTCTAACTCTGTTCAAGCTCCGCTCAAACAGGGTCACATCGGTTGAAGACATGTGCACCATCGACGTGCAGTACGCCTTAGTACACGGCGTCATCGTGCTTCCATGTAGGCAACCGGGATAAAGTGCCTTGGCCAAGGACACAACGCGGGTCATCCCGGACGTGGATCGAACTCGGCACCTCTAGCATAGAAGTCCAACAGTCTACCACTGAGCCACCGCGCCCCCACTCCAAACAATCAGTGATATAATTATTAATTCTTTCAAAGAACGAGACCGTTTTTGGGGTCCAGGAACACGATACTTTATAATTTCATTAAGTAAGATGGCTGTTAATTTGCTGGGTGGAGTTCATGGAGTAGATAAATCAATATTTTCGACAGTTCTAAGGCTGCACGTTGAAAATATACTGAGTCAAAAAAGAAAGTATAATAAACTTTAAGGAGCAATTTTTTTAGTATTATCGACTTTAATACCAAATAAATTATTGTAAATTCATATTTCGAGTCTAGCTGTATGAATGTGTATAATTTCATGTTCAAAGTCACTCAAGGATGCCGCAGTTCAGACATGGGATGAAATGAAAAGTTCACACAACCAGTCAATGGCGTGTATGTCCACCGTTTGCCTCTTGGGTGTCAAGACATCAACGACGCATAGGCCTGGTGAGTCTCTGGCTGTCACCCTGTTGTTTTGCGTTTCACTCCTGCCTGCCTTAGAATATTACGTAAATCGTCTAACGTCTGAAGATCATGAAATCGTACCCGACGGTCCAATTGACCCCGAAGATGCTCGATTGGCTACAAATCTAGCGAAAGTGGGGGTCAGGGAAGAAGTTCGATGTTCTGCTCCACACGAAAGAAAGTCACGACAGATACGCGCCACGTGACATCGGGCATTGGCTTGCTGGAATAACTGCAATTCGACGTTAGCTTTGAAAAACGGGGCAGCAACAGCGTTAAGAATTTCGTCCTTATATCTCCGTCCATTCAGACTACGATCGATGAAGATCAACTGGGTTCGATTGTGCAAGGAAATTCCTGCCCACACCATTACACTACCCCGCCGAAACGGTCTCATTTCCGCACGCAAGCACCAGAAAACCGTTCTCCTCGTTGGCGATACACTCTTGCCTTATCATAAGCGCGCCGTAGACAAAATCGTGATTCATCGCTGAAAAGAACAGTGCTCCAACGCTGCTGAGTCCAGCGAACACGCTACGCTGACGTGCCCATTCCATTCTGACGGTACGATGACGTTGGGTAAAGAATGGTCAGTGATATGGACGCCTACTTCGGATGCCGTGTTCAGCGAGTCTGTTGCGAACAGTTTGTGTACTGATTCTATTGTTAGTTCTACCGGGAGTAATTGCTGCTGTCCTCGTCGCCGGAAGGAAGCGATTCCGCAAGTTAGACGTACTGATGTGTCGATCGTGTGCATAGGTCGTAATTCTTGGTCGACGTGAACGCTGTCGGTCGGCCGTAGATCCAGTGGTTCTATACCTTCCAATGAGACGGTAAATAGTGGTCACAGTGACTCCGATATTTCATCCTTTATGCGATTTTTTTTTCACATTTGTTTCTATTATACTTTCTTTTTTGACTCAGTATTCTAATTGCTCTTCCCCCAAATAATGAATGTGGACTTTTCTAATTGCTTTCATTCAACTGAAATGGAAGATACCACCAGAGTTAAGGGGTTAAACGGTTCAAAACTCATTACAGAACGTCACTGGAAAATGTTTTTATTTCATTCCTTATCTCCAGTATGATTGTTTTGAACGCAAACCGGCGACGAAACAGCAATGAGTCAGTCGGCATGTTATTATGATAATCACACTATATCTCTCAAAGTGTGACTGTAGTGATTGAAAAGATAACAGGTGTGTACCAACCACTTTTGTAATACAATCACTTTTGCAATAAAGTTTATTACAAAAGTGGTTAACGCGTACCAACCACTTTTGTAATAAAACCACTTTTGTAATAAACTAACCATTATTGTAATAAACTCATTTCGGTGATAAATCACGGACGTCCATTTTATAGTCGGACATTGGGGTCGGGTGAGAGACTAGTTTACCTAAATATGTTTGTGTGTCGTTCGATGGAATAACGTGTCCATTCACCAGTTTAAAGGCAGTGATTGAAGAAAGTACGCAACCACTTTTGCAATAAACTTTATTACAAAAATGGTTATCGCGTACCAACCACTTTTGTAATAAAACCACTTTTGTAATAAACTAACCATTATTGTAATAAACTCATTTCGGTGATAAATCACGGATGTCCATTTTATTGTCGGACATTGAGGTGGGGTGAGAGACGAGTTTACTTAAACATGTTTGTGTGTCGTCCAGTGGAATAACGTGTCCATTAACCTGTTGAAACTTGGAAGTGACTGAAGAAAGTAAGCAACCACTTTTGCGATAAACTTTATTGTATAATAGGTTAGGTTTGTCATTCAACGTAACCGATGACGTAATAAATTTATTGCACAATAGGTTAGGTTTGTCATCCAAAGCAACCGATAATGTAATAAATTTACTGCATAATAGGTTAGGTTTGTCATCCAAAGCAACCAATAATGAAATACATTTACTGCATAATAAGTTAGGTTTGTCATCCAAAGCAACCGGTAATGCAATAAACTTTATTGTATAATAGGTTAGGTTTGTCATTCAACGTAACCGATGATGTAATAAATTTATTGCATAATAAGTTAGGTTTGCCATCCAACGCAACCGATAATGCAATAAATTCACTGCATAATAGGTTGGGTTTGCCATCCAACGCAACCGATAATGTAATAAATGCATTGCATAATACATTAGGTTTGCCATCTTACGCAACCGACAATGTAACAAATTTATTGCATAATAGGTTATGTTTGCCATCCAACGCAACCGATAATCTAATAAATTTACTACATAATAGGTTGGGTTTGCCATCCAACGCAACCGATAATGTAATAAATTCATTACATAATAGGTTAGGTTTGCCATCTTACGCAGCCGATAATGTAATAAATTGATTGCATTTGCAGTTAAGTTTTCCATGCAAGACAACCGCTGATGTATTAAGTTTATTGCATTATAGGTTAGGTTTGCCATCCAACGCAACCAATAATGTAATAAATTTATTGCATAATAGGTTAGGTTTGCCATCCAATGCAACCAATAATGTAATAAATTTATTGCATAATAGGTTAGGTTTGCCATCCAATGCAACCGATGATGCAATAAATTTATTGCATAATAGGTTGTATTACATTACCGGTTGTAACACTGCTTATCGAGTGGATTGTGTGGGTAATTAAAAAACGCGCAGCTCACGATACATGGTAAAATAGACTGCTGTATTGTTGGGTCAGAGAGGGTATGTCTACCACAGCACATGTCTGGCGGTGTATTTTCTATAACGAAAAAAAAAAAAAATAAAAAGGAAAAACAAGTTACACAAGTTATCAAAATCTGTTTAATAGGTCACTCGAAAAAGACAGGACGTTTACATCAGTTGGACAAACCTTCAGTTTACAGCTGACTGGCTTGCTCGACTAAACATTCCATGTCAGCAGGATTGGCACATAAGGAGCTTTGTGTTGCCAAATGCGGTAATGAAAGCGTTAATAATATTAATATAAAATGGAATAAACATCTTTTTTATATCTGGTCACGGGTTTTGATGCCCTTATCCACTTTGTATTCGGGGGTGAACGTCCCATGTAAAGCAAGATATTCAATTGGTTGGTAGCACATGGAGGGATCGCGTCAGACTGGCCATGAGTGGTCACTGTTACTATTCTGCATTAAGCATAGGTTATTTCTTCTCAAGAACGATGAAAGTTCAGACACGATTATTGCTACGGATAAGTTAACCGTTGCGCAGTCCGTCCATGCGGCACGAGATCAGAGGCATGCGTAACTGGTTTCGTGTTATGTGGAAGGACTAGATCAGAGTAAATAAATTTCTTTTGACTACTATACATTTGCCAACTGTTATATTGCCAACTGAAACACTCATGCTTCCGGTATGGCAATATACCAATCGGCCCGTAGTCAATTGTTACAGTGCCAAATTAGGTTCAAGAACGTTCAGACTCAGATGTTTGATAAGATTACATGTGCGACTGCACGTAATTTATTACTCCGTTTCAGAGCGAGCAATCGGGCCAGTGGTTAATCCTTTTCATGGATGCAAAGGGATCAAAGTTGAATCCAGTTTATCACCAGCGTCCGAGTTGCAACATTCTTTCGTGTACCAAAAAGCAAAGGGGCATGTTTACTTGTCTGGTGGCACGCGGAGAGACAAGACCAGAGGGATAACGTGCAGTTGAGTTTACTACTGAATACTCAAAATTTGTTATATTTGTTATGTTCATTCAAAAAACAAAACAAAAAAAAAAACAAAAACAAAACGGCGAAAGTTTAGATTCATGAGTCAGAAGTGATATGATGTGAGCCCCCTTTCACGGTTGCAGAGTCAGACCTGCTATTACATCCCTAAGAGCAGCCGTTTAGTTCAGCAGTAGACCAGCCAAAGGCGCCCTCTTGTAATTCAGATGGATCTTGGAAGTCACGTCATGTCACGTGACTGCGGGCGCCCATGTTGTGTTGACATGTAACCAATGTACGTGGTTATGTTGTGACGTCATTGCCATAGCGATACGAGGTTCGAATGCGCGTGCGCGGCATGGGTGTATATGGGGACACGTGTTTTCGTCGTCCATTTTGTGTATAGGGGCGCCATCTTGATTTCTCAAGTGTCACTTGGTTGCCTGCTGACGAAACCTTACCTCTTGGTATAAGATCGGGGGTATGTTTTGAGGGTAAGTTTGATTCGAGGGGAGTATGTTCCGGTAGTATAGAACTACACAAATGAACCCGACTTTTGTGTATTCTAGTGGATTTTACTCTGGTAACCATGTTAATGTTGTAGCTGGGACGTGGAAATGTTCCGGATCCAATGTTTGTACGGAGTGAGTTTTGAGAAAACATGGAATTACCCCAAACAACCGATATTAAACACAGAATTACCCAAAACAGCTTGACAATGTCCAAAAAACTATCCATGGATGGAATTTTTTTTGAAAATATCGCGTCTTCCAGACAAGATGGACGGCAGTGGCAGGGGCAAAGGGGGCCAGGAGCTCTCGGGATGAGGCGGCAGAGGCGGCAGGGAACCAAAGGCTCTTGGGGTATGGGGAGCAATGGACAGGGACGGTCAAGTAGCAGAAACCGGGGGAGGGGGGGGGGGGGCTAAGGGCACAAGAAGCGGTGGAGGCTCCTCTTCTTCCATTTTCCCTCCCTGTTTATTGTTTAAAAAAAATAACAATAGTTATCTCCATTGAAAGCAGAAAGTACCTGTATGTAAAATGATTTTTCCTTAGAATCCATTTAATGAGTCCTAGTTTGTGACTCGGTGGTTCCAAAAATATCGAAATGAGGCTATGATACGTATGATTTTTCACGCATTGAACTCATTGTCATAATCTTCATTTTGAGACATATGATTTTGCGCGCAATGTGCTCATTTTCGCAGCATTCATTGTTCCATTCGACGGGAAACGGTGTTCAGTTTATTTATTTATTTATTTATTTATTTATTTATTTATTTATTTATTTATTTATTTATTTATTTATTTATTTATTGGTGTTTTACGACACTTATACAGTCCGAGTCATTTTGTGTCGGTGACAGTTTTTTGAGTGGAGGGAGCCGATGTACCAGAAGAGAACCGCCAAGCAGCGACGAGACCCTATAACCTCTTCAACGTCACATAAGCCAAGACTGCACTACGCACTGTACATCAGTATTACGCACTTCACAACACAGTCAGGATAATTAAGGTTAAGGCGCGTGCACACCAGTCCATCTCAGAACACCGTCAGCTTCCCCACCCGCTCCACATGCGAGCAGTCGAGGTAAAGTACCTTGCCCAAGGGCACGAAGTGTTAAACCAAATCAATCACTGAATGGTCACCACGTTAACAGACTAACCGGGTTCAACGGAGCTTAACTTCAGCGATGTTGGTGGCTGATGCACGTCCACCTGTATTGTGATAATTTACTAACACCAGTCAATAGTGTGTAATAAAATTTCTAATTTTCTCGCCTCATTTGGGGTTAACAGTGTGCGGAAGAATTCAACCCGACGTATAAAAAGGGACAACAAGATCGATAGGAACTACGGGGTTTAAGACAAACTGCGCCCGTAGGAGGAATTCGGGCAGGCATATCAAAAACGATAGACGTCAAACTCAGCTTTCCCATCCATCCTTGTGCAGTAAGATTTTAGCGCCCATCAAATTTGGGAATAGATTTGACGCTACTTTGTGCTACTCCCTCAGTGGTTGGTACGCGATAACCACTTTTGTAATAAAGTTTATTGCAAAAGTGGTTGCGTACTTTCTCCAGACACTGCCACGTTTAAACTGGTGAATGAACACTTTATTCCATTGAACGACACACAAACATGTTTAAGTAAACTAGTTCTCAACCCACCCCAATGTCCAACTACAAAATGAACGTACAGTGGTTGGTACGCGATAACCACTTTTGTAAAGTTTATTGCAAAAGTGGTTGCGTACTTTCTCCAGACACTGCCACGTTTCAACTGGTGAATGAACACTTTATTCCATTGAACGACACACAAACATCTTTAAGTAAACTAGTTCTCAACCCACTCCAATGTCCAACTATAAAATGAACGCTCGTGATTCATCACAAAAATAGGTGTGTTACAATAATGCTTAGTTTAGTACAAAAGTGGTTGGTACGCGATAACCACTTTTGTAATAAAGTTTATTGCAAAAGTGGTTACTTCAGTCACTTCCAAGTTTCAACAGGTGAATGGAGAGGACACGTTATTCCATTGAACGACATACAAACATGTTTAGGTAAACTTGTCCCTAACCCCACCCCAATGTCCAACTATAAAATGGACGTCCGTGATTTATCACCAAAATGAGTTTATTACAATAATGGTTAGTTTATTACCAAAGTGGTTTTATTACAAAAGTGGTTGGAACGCGATAACCACTTTTGTAATAAAGTTTATTGTAAAAGTGCTTTCGCACTTTCTTCAGTCACTACCAAGTTTCAATAGGTGAATGGACACGTTATTCGATTGAACGACACACAAACATGTTTAGGTAAACTAGTCCCTCACCCAACCCCAATGTCCGACTACAAAATGGACGTCCGTGATTTATCACCGAAATGAGTTTATTACAATAATGATTAGTTTATTACAAATGTGGTTGGTACGCAATAACCACTTTTGTAATAAAGTTTCTTGTAAAAGTGCTTTCGTTCTTTCTTCAGTCGCTACCAAGTTTCAATAGGTGAATGGACACGTTATTCCATTGAACGACACACAAACATGTTTAGGTAAACTAGTCCCTCACCCCACCCCAATGTCTGACTATAAAATGGACGTCCGTGATTTATCACCGAAATGAGTTTATTACAATAATGGTTAGTTTATTACAAAAGTGGTTTTATTACAAAAGTGGTTGGTACGCGATAACCACTCTTGTAATAAACTTTCTTGTAAAAGTGCTTTCGTTCTTTCTTCTGTCACTACCAAGTTTCAATAGGTGAATGGACACGTTATTCCATTGAACGACACACAAACATGTTTAGGTAAACTCGTCCCTCACCCCACCCCAATGTCCGACTATAAAATGGACGTCCGTGATTTATCACCGAAGTGAGTTTATTACAATAATGGTTAGTTTATTACAAAAGTGGTTTTATTACAAAAGTGGTTGGAACGCGATAACCACTTTTGTAATAAATTTTATTGCAAAAGTGGTTGTATTACAAAAGTGGTTGGTACACAGGTGCAGGTGCTGAATGGAGGCTGTCGTCTGCGATTTCATATTTAATTTCAAACTATGGGGTTTACCGAGGCTTGGACCGATTTTAGTGAACGATGTAAAGAAATTTCTTGTCAAACAGTGATGAATTTGAGTTTCCTCTTATCACACGATGTCGAATTTAACCTCTTATTCATTAATATATTTACTTATTTGTTTATTATTTATGTATTTATTTATTATTTATTTATTTATTGAGTTTTTACGACGCTTTTGACAGCCAGAGTCACTTCGTGCTGGGCAGTGTTACGGGTGCAGGAAGCCGGAGTACCAGAGGAGAACCACCCAGCAGTGCTGAGCAACTGTCAGATTCCCCATCGTACTAACTCCACACATGCTCCCTACCGTACTAACTCCTCACAAGCTCCACACTGTACTACCTCCTCACAAGCTCACCACCATACTAACCCTACACAAGCTCCCCACTGTACTAACTCCTCACAAGCACCCCACAGTACTAACTCCACACAAGCTCCCCACCGTACAAACCCCACACAAGCTCACCACCATCCTAACCCTACACAAGCTCCCCACTGTACTAACTCCTCACAAGCACCCCACAGTACTAACTCCACACAAGCTCCCCACCGTACTAACTCCACACATGCTCCCTACCGTACTAACTCCTCACAAGCTCCCCACTGTACAAACCCCACACAAGCTCCCCACCATACTAATTCTACACAACCTCCCCACCATACTAACTCCACACAACCTCCCCACCATACTACCTCCACACAAGCTCCCCACCGTACTAACTCCACACAAGCTCCCCACCATACAAATTCTACACAACCTCCCCACCATACTAACTCCACACAACCTCCCCACCATACTACCTCCACACAAGCTCCCCACCGTACAAACCCCACACACGCTCACCACCGTACTAACCCCACGCACGCTCCACACCGTACTAACTCCACACAACCTCCCCACCATACTACCTCCACACAAGCTCTTCACTGTACCAAATCCTCACAAGCTCCCCATCGTACAAACTCCACACAAGCTCCCCACCGTACTAACCCCACGCACGCTCCACACCGAACTAACTCCACACAACCTCCCCACCATACTACCTCCACACAAGCTCTTCACTGTACCAAATCCTCACAAGCTCCACCCCGTACAAACCCCACACAAGCTCCCCACCGTACTAACCCCACGCACGCTCCACACCGTACTAACTCCACACAACCTCCCCACCATACTACCTCCACACAAGCTCTTCACTGTACCAAATCCTCACAAGCTCCCCATCGTACAAACTCCACACAGGCTCCCTACCGTACTAACTCCACACAAGCTCCCCACCGTACTAACTCCACACATGCTCCCCACCGTACTAACTCCACACATGCACCCACCGTACTAACTCCACACAAGCTCCCCACCGTACTAACTCCACACATGCTCCCTACCGTACTAACTCCTCACAAGCTCCCCACTGTACTAAACCTACACAAGCTCCCCACCGTACTAACTCTACACAAGCTCCCCACCGTACTAACTCCACACAACCTCCCTACCATACTACCTCCACACAAGCTCTTCACTGTACCAAATCCTCACAAGCTCCCCATCGTACAAACTCCACACAAGCCCCCTACCGTACTAACTCCACACAAGCTCCCCACCGTACTAACTCCACACAACCTCCCCACCATACTACCTCCACACAAGCTCTTCACTGTACCAAATCCTCACAAGCTCCCCATCGTACAAACTCCACACATGCTCCCTACCGTACTAACTCCTCACAAGCTCCCCACTGTACTAACTCCACACATGCTCCCCACCGTACTAACTCCACACATGCACCCACTGTACTAACCCTACACAAGCTCCCCACCGTACTAACTCTACACAAGCTCCCCACTGTACGTACTACTTCCACACAAGCTCCACACCGAACTAACCCTACACAAGCTCCCCACTGTACTAACTCCTCACAAGCACCCCACCGTACTAACTCCTCACAAGCACCCCACCGTACTAACTCCACACATGCTCCCCACCGTACTAACACCACACAAGCTCCCCACTGTACTAACCCTACACAAGCTCCCCACCGTACTAACTCCACACATGCTCCCCACCGTACTAACTCCACACAAGCTCCCCACTGTACTAACCCTACACAAGCTCCCCACCGTACTAACTCCACACATGCTCCCCACCGTACTAACCCTACACAAGTTCCCCACCATACTAACTCCACACATGCTCCCTACCATACTAACTCCTCACAAGCTCCCCACTGTACTAACTCTACACAAGCTCCCCACCGTACTAACTCTACACAAGCTCCCCACTGTACGTACTACTTCCACACAAGCTCCACACCAAACTAACCCTACACAAGCTCCCCACTGTACTAACTCCACACAAGCACCCCACCGTACTAACTCCTCACAAGCACCCCACCGTACTAACACCACACAAGCACCCCACCGTACTAACTCCTCACAAGCACCCCACCGTACTAACACCACACAAGCTCCCCACCGAACTAACCCTACACAAGCTCCCCACTGTACTAACTCCACACAACCTCCCCACCATACTACCTCCACACAAGCTCTTCACTGTACCAAATCCTCACAAGCTCCCCATCGTACAAACTCCACACATGCTCCCTACCGTACTAACTCCTCACAAGCTCCCCACTGTACTAACTCCACACATGCTCCCCACCGTACTAACTCCACACATGCACCCACTGTACTAACCCTACACAAGCTCCCCACCGTACTAACTCTACACAAGCTCCCCACTGTACGTACTACTTCCACACATGCTCCACACCGAACTAACCCTACACAAGCTCCCCACTGTACTAACTCCTCACAAGCTCCCCACTGTACTAACTCTACACAAGCTCCCCACCGTACTAACTCTACACAAGCTCCCCACTGTACGTACTACTTCCACACAAGCTCCACACCGAACTAACCCTACACAAGCTCCCCACTGTACTAACTCCTCACAAGCGCCCCACAGTACTAACTCCACACAAGCTCCCCACCGTACAAACCCCACACAAGCTCCCCACCGCAATAACCCCTCACAAGTTCCTCACCGTACTTACTCCACCCAATCTCCCCACCGTACTAACTCCACACAAGCTCCCCACGTACAAAACCCACGCAGGCTCCCCACCATACTAACTCCACACAAACTCCCCACCGTGCTAACTCCACACATGTTCTCCACTGTACGTACTACTTCCACACAAGCTCCCCATCATACTAACTCCACACAAGCTCCCCACCGCACCAACTCCACACAAGCGCCCCATTGTACTAACTTCACACAAGCTCCCCACCATACTAACTCCACACATGCTCCCGACTGTACGTACTACTTCCACACAAGCTCCCCACCGTACTAACCCCCACAAGTTCCCCACCGTACTAACTCCACACAAGCTCCCCACCATACTTACTCCACACACGCTACCCACTATAATAACTCCACACAAGCTCCCCACCGTACAAACCCCACACAAGCTCCCCACCGTACTAACTCCACACATGCTCCCCACCGTACTAACCCCACACATGCTCCCCACCATGTTAACTCTACACAAGCTCCCCACCGTACTAACTCCACACAAGCTCCCCACCGTACTAACTCCACTCATGCTCCCCAATGTACGTACTACTTCCACACAGGCTCCCCACCATACTAACCCCACACAAGCTCCCCGTCGTGCTAACTCCACACAAGCTCCCCACTGTACTTACTCCACACACGCTCACCACCGTACTACCTCCACACATGCTCCCCACTCTACTACCTCAACACAAGCAGGGCTAGCATTGGTTGAAGACAAGTCCCCGACGTACTAACTCCACATATGCTCCCCACCGCACTACCTCCACACAAGTTATCCACTGTTCTAACTTCACACAAGCCATCCACCGTACTAACTTCACACAAGCTATTCACCGTACTAACTGCACACAAGCTATCAACCGTACTAACCCCACACAAGCTCACCACCATACTAACTCCACACAAGCTCCCCACCATACTACCTCCACACAAGCTCCCCACCGTACTAACTCCACACAATCTCCGCACGGAACTACCTCCACACATGCTCCCCACTGTACTAACTCCACACAAGCTCCTTAACATATTAAATCAACACAAGCTCCCCACCGTACTACCTCCACACAAGCTCCCCACCATTCTAACTCCACAAAAGCTCCCCATCATACGAATTCCACACAAGCTCCCCACCGTACTAACTCCACACAATCTCCCAACCGTATAACTCCACACATGCTCCCCACTGAACTAACTCCACATAAGATTCCCACAGTACTGCCTCCACACAAGCTCCGACCCGTACTAACTCCACACAAGCTCACCACCGTACTAACTCCACACAAGCTCACCACCGTACTAACTCCACACAAGCTCCGACCCGTACTAAATCCACACAAGCTCCTTACCGTACTAACTCCACACAAGCTCCCCACCATACTAACTCCACACAAGCTCCCCGCCGTACTAACTCCACACAAGCTCCCCTCCGTACTAACTCCACACATGCTCCCCCACGTACTACATCCACACAAGCAGGGTTAGAATTGGTTTAAAACAAGCTCCCCGCCGTACTAACTCCACACAAGCTCCCCTCCGTACTAACTCCACACATGCTCTCCACCAAACTAACTCCACACAAGCTCCCCACCGTACTGCCTCCACACAAGCTCCGACCCATACTAAATCCACACAAGCTCCCCTCCGTACTACCTTCACACAAGCGCCCCACCGTACTAACTCCACACAATCCTCCAACCGTATAACTCCACACATGCTCCCCACTGAACTAACTCCACACAATATTCCCACAGTACTGCCTCCACACAAGCTCCGACCCGTACTAACTCCACACAAGCTCACCACCATACTAACTCCACACAAGCTCACCACCGTACTAACTCCACACAAGCTCCCCTCCGTACTAACTCCACACAAGCTCCCCTCCGTACTAACTCCACACAAGCTCCCCAGTGTACTAACTCCGCACATGCTCCCCACTGAACTAACTCCACATAAGCTCCCCACCGTACTAACTCCACACAAACTCCCCACCATACTAACTCCACACAAGCTCCCCACCATACTAACTCCACACAAGCTCCCCACCGTACTACCTCCACACAAGCTCCCCACCGTACTAACTCCACACAAGCTCCCCTCCGTACTAACTCCACACAAGCTCCTCACCGTACTAACTCCACACAAGCTCCCCACCGTACTAACTCCACACAAGCTCCCCACCGTACTACCTCCACACAAGCTCCCCACCGTACTAACGCCACACAAACTCCGACCCGTACTAACTCCACACAAACTCCGATCCGTACTAAATCCACACAAACTCCTTACCGTACTAACTCCACAAAAGCTCCCCACCGTACTAACTCCACAAAAGCTCCTCACCGTCCTAACTCCACACAAGCTCCCCACCATACTAACTCCACACAAGTGCCCCACCGTACTAACTCCACACAAGCTCCCCTCCGTACTAACTCCACACAAGCTCCCCACCGTACTAACTCCACACAAGCTCCCCACCGTACTAACCCTACACAAGCTCCCCACCGTACTAACTCCACACATGCTCCCCACTGAACTAACTCCACACAAGCTCCCCACCGTACTAACTCCACACAAGTGCCCCACCGTACTAACTCCACACAAGCACCCACTGTACTAACTCCACACATGCTCCCCACCGTACTAACTCCACACAAGTGCCCCACCGTACTAACTCCACACAAGATCCCCTCCGTACTAACTCCACACATGCTCCCCCACGTACTACATCCACACAAGCAGGGTTAGAATTGGTTTAAAACAAGCTCCCCACCGTACTAACTCCACACGAGCAGGGTTAGCATTGGATAAAGACAAGCTCCCCGACGTACTAATTCCATACAAGTTCCCCACTGTACTGCCTTCTCACAAGCTCCCACCGTACTAACCCGACACAAGCTCCCCACCGTACTACCTCCGCACAAGCTCCCCACCGTACTAACACCTCACAAGCTCCCCACCATACTTACTCAACACAAGCTCCCCATCGTACTACCTCCACACAAGCTCCCCATCGTACTAACTCCACACAAGCTCCCCACCATACTAACTCCACACAAGCTCCCCATCGTACTAACTCCACACAAGCTCCCCACTGTACTAACTCCACACAAGCTCCCCACTGTACTAACTCAACACAAGCTCCTCACCGTACTAACTCCACACAAGCTCCCCATCGTACTAACTCCACACAAGCTCCCCACCATACTAACACCTCACAAGCTCCCCACCGTACTAACTCCACACAAGCCCCCCATCGTACTACCTCCACACAAGCTCCCCATCGTACTAACTCCACACAAGCTCCCCACCATACTAACTCCTCACAAGCTCTCTATCGTACTAACTCCACACAAGCTCCCCACCATACTAACTCCACACAAGCTCCCCACTGTACTAACTCAACACAAGCTCCTCACCGTACTAACTCCACACAAGCTCCCCATCGTACTAACTCCACACAAGCTCCCCACCGTACTAACTCCACACAAGCTCCCCACTGTACTAACTCAACACAAGCTCCTCACCGTACTAACTCCACACAAGCTCCCCATCGTACTAACTCCACACAAGCTCCCCACCATACTAACACCACACAAGCTCCCCACTGTACTAACTCAACACAAGCTCCTCACCGTACTAACTCCACACAAGCTCCCCATCGTACTAACTCCACACAAGCTCCCCACCGTACTAACACCTCACAAGCTCCCCACCGTACTAACTCCACACAAGCTCCCCATCGTACTACCTCCACACAAGCTCCCCACCGTACTAACTCCACACAAGCTCCCCACCGTACTAACTCCACACAAGCTCCCCATCGTACTAACTCCACACAAGCTCCCCATCGTACTAATTCCACACAAGCTCCCCACCATACTAACACCTCACAAGCTCCCCACCATACTTACTCCACACAAGCTCCCCATCGTACTACCTCCACACAAACTCCCCACCGTACTAACTCCACACAAGCTCCCCACCGTACTAACTCCACACAAGCTCCCCATCGTACTAACTCCACACAAGCTCCCCATCGTACTAACTCCACACATGTTCCCCACCGTACTAACTCCACACAAGCTCCCCACCGTACTAACTCCACACAACCTCCCCACCATACTACCTCCACACAAGCTCTTCACTGTACCAAATCCTCACAAGCTCCCCATCGTACAAACTCCACACATGCTCCCTACCGTACTAACTCCTCACAAGCTCCCCACTGTACTAACCCTACACAAGCTCCCCACCGTTCTAACTCCACACAAGCTCTCCACCATACTAACTCCACACAAGCTCCCCATCCTACTAACTCCACACAAGCTCCCCATCGTACTAACTCCACACAAGCTCCCCACCGTTCTAACTCCACACAAGCTCCCCACCATACTAACTCCACACAAGCTCCCCGCCGTACTAACACCATACAAGCTCCCCACCGTACTAACTCCACACAAGCAGGGTTGGCATTGGTTGAAGACAAGCTCCCCACCGTACTAACTCCACACAAGCAGGGTCATCATTTTTGAAGACAAGCTCCCATCGTACTAACTCCACACAAGCAGGGTTAGCATGTTTGAAGACATGCTCCCCAACGTACTAACTCCACACAATCAGGGTCAGCATTGGTTGAAGACAAGCTCCCGGCCGTACTAACTCCACACGAGCAGGGTTAGCATTGGTTGAAGACGAACTCCCCACCGTACTAACTCCACACAAGCAGGCTTAGCATTGGTTGAAGACAAGTTCACAATCGATGTGCAGTGCTCTGTATGCACAACGCCACCGTGCCCCCACATTGGAAATGGAATTAAGTGCTTTGCCCAAGGACACAACGCAGTTACCTCTGGACGGGGTCGAAGCGTAGACCTTTCAGTTTAAAGTTCAATGTCATAACAACTTTGCCACCGCGATCCCTTAACCTTGTTACGACTTAAATTTTACAGCACTGTTTACAAAATTCACCATCTTTCAAATTTATTCTTCAAAAACATTGATTATGACCTCTCTCTGAAACTACGAAGTTCCAATGATTGGGGTCATAAGCTATGTTTCTGAGACAAAATATGTAAACATTTAGTTATTCAGACAATGTTTTCTTGGAATGTCGCCCTGCTATATGTATTTATATTTATATTAGGTAGAAAGTTAATAAAAAATAAGAGAAGTTTGATTCAAGTCTAATCCGAATCCAATTAACTGTCGTCGTTGACTTTATGCTCGTATTACACGTAATGGACTTGTTGACGGTGAATTCGTGATAAATCATTGAACTACATAATTGAATTAGAAATACCCGCCTTGAAATGTTGTACCCGGAAGTGATGCCTTGGAAATTGTTTCAATAAATGTTTGAAGCGTTCTATTGACATCTTGCATTATTGATGAATATTCCAGATATAAAAAAGGGTGATTTGATGACTTTTGGGCTTGAAAAACGCAATTTACATTTGGGGTATTTTTGTGGGAAATTCCCTGGGAAATATGTGCACGTGACCGGTATTTCCTTTGCTGTCAATTTTATGTCTTATTTGTTGCATGACCTCTTGTTTTGGGATCAGAAAAAGTTGTCTGAAGGGCTATACTTGACAAAGATATTTCAATGCCAAAATTATATTTTGTTTTGCCTAAACGTTATATTGGTCGCCTATGGGAAAATATTTAATTCCGTGATACCAATTATAAAGCACGAGTCACTCACCATCTGTTAGGAAGCAGCAAACCAAACGTAAATATTCCTTCAATTAAGTTCTCTTGGTGTCTAACAGATTGCCAATCTTCGAAGACAGAACGTATTCCCATTAAAATTATACTATTCATGTAGACACTTTTCGTAATTTTCAACAAAAACAGGTGAGTTGCTTATGATCCTTTATTCAAATCTCAAACGATTTCTCACCCATATCAAAACTAGCCCAGTCTCAGGATTGGTTCTCCCGTCCGTACGACGATAATTTCTAGCTGGACGGAAGTACGAAAAAGTAGAATGACGGAATCACAGACTTACAGTTTATAGATTTATGAAAAGATCTCACTAAATGTTGTGCCTACCGATCCTTTCCGAAGTGGCGTAACTATTGGTGGTGTAGTGCGTGACACTACCCCCTCTCCAATAGTTTCCCAGTCGGAATATTTTGATTTGAATTAAGTTTTACACTCTGTGCATGCTGTTGGCGGGGATTCCTGCCCAGCACTGTACCAACCACTTTTGTAATACAACCACTTTTGCAATAAAATTTATTACAAAAGTGGTTAACGTGTTCCAACCACTTTTGTAATAAAACCACTTTTGTAATAAACTGGCCATTGTTGTAATAATCTCATTTCGGTGATAAATCACGGACGTCCATTTTATAGTCGGACATTGGGGTGGGGGTGAGGGACTAGTTTACCTAAACATGTTTGTGTGTCGTTCAATGGAATAACTTGTCCATTCACCAATTGCAACTTGGTAGTGATGAAGAAAGTACGCAACCACTTTTACAATAAACTTTATTACAAAAGTGGTTATCGTGTACCAACCACTTTTGTAATAAAACCACTTTTGTAATAAACTAACCATTATTGTAATAAACTCATTTTGGTGATAAATCACGGACGTCCATTTTATAGTTGGACATTGGGGTGGGGTTAGGGACAAGTTTACCTAAACATGTTTGTGTGTCGTTCAGTGGAATAACGTGTCCATTCACCTATTGAAACTTGGTAGTGACTGAAGAAAGTACGCAACCACTTTTACAATAAACTTTATTACAAAAGTGTTTATCACGTACCAACCACTTTTGTAATAAAACCACTTTTGTAATAAACTAACCATTATTGTAATAAACTCATTTTGGTGATAAATCACGGACGTCCATTTTATAGTTGGATATTGGGGTGGGGTTAGGGACAAGTTTACCTGAACATGTTTGTGTGTCGTTCAATGGAATAAAGTATTCATTCACCAGTTGAAACCTGGCAGTGTCTGGAGAAAGTACACAACCACTTTTGCAATAAACTTTATTACAAAAATGGTTATCGCCGCATACCAACCACTTTTGTAATAAAACTACTTTTGTAATAAACTAACCATTAGTGTAATAAACTCATTTCGGTGATAAATCACAGACGTCCATATAAACTCATTTCGGTGATAAATCACGGTTGTCCATTTTATAGTCGGACACTGGGGATGGGGTGAGGGACTAGTTTACCTAAACATGTGTTGCGCCCACTTTTGATATATTTAACACTTTTGATGTAGCTTGCCACTTTTGTGTAAAAATCGCCCACTTTTAATGTAGCTAGGCACTTCTGATATAAACTCGACCACTTTTGATATAAAAGAAACGGCCACTTTGGATAAAACGAACAAGATCACTACTTTTGATAAAGTCTATCCTCTCTTAGCATATTTGAATTATCTTGTTTGTTTCTTTGTTTGTTGGGTTGTCCTCCGTAGACTCGAAAACGACTAGGGTGATCGGGTCGAAATTCGGCCTGAGTGTGTAGATTGCGCCCGGAAAGGATTGGGGCTTGCGGGCATAGCTTGGGGCCCGACTTCGCGTATGCGCAGTTATGATATCGGAAACTACTCAGCCGATTGGGACGAACCCTGGGATATAATTATTTGATCCATAGTGTAGGGATTTGCAGGTATGGGATGGGGCCCGACTCCAAGCATGCGTAGTGGCGCATTTGAAAACTACTGTTTCGATCGGGACGAAACTTGGAATTTGTATGTGTATGGGTAGTCATTTGTCACCGTCGGGTTTGGGCTGGGGCCGTCTTGTCGCATGCGCAGAAACTACATGGGAAACTTCTAGACCGATCAGGAAGAAACCTGGGATTTTGTATGTATGGTACATCGGGTAGTAATTTGCCACCGTTGGCTATGGCCTGGGAGCCAATCTTTGCGCACACACCAAGATAAAAAACCCGGACAAAGTCGAGCACCCCCATCCAGTCAATATATGTATTTGAGCAATCTTGTCCCTTTGTCTGTCTGTTTTTTCTGCATATACTCAAAGATGGCTGGGACGATCGGGACAAAATTTTGTCATGGTTGTGTAGCTTGGGCCCGAAAAGGACATAGGCTATTTGAACATGGAGTGGGGGCTGGGGGGGGGGGGGATGGGCAGTCTTCGTGCATGAGCAGTAACGATCTCGGAAACTACTGGGAACGAAACTTGGGATATGTATGTAGGGCCCATCGGGTAGTGATTTGCCACTATCGGGTATGGGAGGGACCCGTCTTCGCGCATGCGCAGTAACGGTCGTATTAGTTACTGGGCCGAATGGAACGATACTTGGAATTTGTATGTAGTGTCCATCAGGTAGTCATTTTCCAACTATGCGTGGGATCCAATCTTAGTACCAATAACCCGGACGAAGTCGGGCACTCTATTTAAGATATATGTATTTGAGTAATCTTGTCTGTTTGTTTTCTATAGACTCGAAAACGGTTGAGCCAATAGAGACGAAACTTGGCACGGGTGTGTAGGTTAAGCCCGAGAAAGGCATAGGCTGTACGGAGATTGTGATGGCGTCAGTTTTCGCACATGCGCAGTAACGATATCGGAAACTACTGGTCTGATCGGGACACAACTTGGGATTTGTATGTAGGGTTCACCGGGTAATGATTTGATATTGTCGAGTATGGGATGAAGCCGTCTTTGCGCATACAGAGTGATCATTTTGGAACCCACTGGGCCGATCGAGACGAAATCTGGGAATTGTATGCGTGGTCCATCGGGTAGTGATTTGCCACCTTCGGCGATGGGGTGGGAGCCATGTGTGGCGCCGTCTTTGCGCATGCGTAGTGACCATCTTGGAGACTACTCGGCCGACCGCGACAGAACTTGAGTTGTTATGTATAGTCTATGGGGTAGTCATCGGTCACTTTCAGGTACTGGTTTTCGCCCATCTTCGCACATGCGCGGTAACAATCTCGGAAGCTACTGGGCCGATGGACTCAAAACCTGGGATCTGTATGTAAGTTCCATCCAGTAGTCTTCCGGGCAACTTAAATTGCTCGTGCTCGGCTCAGCTGCCTATTTAACTCATTCCCTCCAGCTAGCCTGTGTATATACTACAGTAATCTTGTTTGTCTGCATGTATGTCTGTCTGTCTGTGTTTATCCGCCCAGTAGTTTTGGAGAGCGTTACTACGCATGCGCGAAAACGGACCATTACCTACCCCATGTCCGAAAGTTCAAAACCTTCCTGGGGCAAAACTACATACCCATGCCAAATTTCTTCCCAATCGCATCATCCGTTTTCGAGTCTATAGAGAAGCGTCAAACAAACAAGATTACTCAAATATATATTTAGACTAGATTGGAGGGGGGGGGGGGGGGGGCTTCGTCCGGGCTGGTTGTTTCCGAGATCATCACTGCGCATGAGCAAAGATTGACTCCCACCCCTGATTCGATAGTGGCAAATCATCATCTGATGGACCGTAATACAAATCCCAGGTTTCCCCCCGAGGGCCCAGTAGTTTCCGAGAACGTCACTGCGCATGCGCGAAAACGGCCCCATCACACACCCGACGGTGGCAAATCACTAACCAATGGATCTCACATATAAATCTAAAGTTTCGTCCCGATCGGCCTAGTAAGATCGTAACTGCGTGTGCGTAAAGACTGGCTCCACTCTGTTGCCGACAGTGCTAAATCCCAAGTTTCGTCGCGATCGGCCCAGTACTTTCCGAGATCGTTACAGTGCATGCGCGAAGAAGCAAACCCTCCCCAATTCACCCCACATCCAAAATACCAAAAACTTTCGTTGGCCCAAACTACACACCCATGCCAAATTTCGTCCCGATCGGCCCAGTCAGTTTAGATTTTTTGGAGAACAGACAAACAAACTGACAACATTACTCAAATGTGTAGAGAAAAGATAGATTTTATCAAAAGTAAGCATTGTGGTACAACCACTTTTGAGATAAACTTCATTACAATAGTGATTATCGCGTACCGACCACTTTTGAAATAAAACCACTATTGTAATAAACTAACCATTATCGTAATAAACTCATTTCTGTGATAAATCACGGACGTCCATTTTATAGTTGGACATTGGGGTGGGGTGAGACCTAGTTTACTTAAACATGTTTGTGTGTCTTTCAGTAGAATAACGTTTCTCTTCACCTGTTGAAACGTTGAGGTGACTGAAGAAAGTACGCAACCACTTTTGCAATAAACTTTATTACAAAAGTGGTTAACGCGTACCAACCGCTTTTGTAATAAAACCACTTTTGTAATAAACTAACCATTATTGTAATAAACTCATTTTGGTAACAAATCACGGACGTCCATTTTATAGTCGGACATTAGGGTGGGGTGAGGGACTAGTTTACCTAAACAGGTTTGTGTGTCGTTCGATGGAATAACGTGACCATTCACCAGTTAAAACATGGTAGTGACTGAAGAAAGTACGCAACCACTTTTGCAATAAACTTTATTGCAAAAGTGGTTATCGCGTACCAACCACTTTTGTAATAAAACCACTTTTGTAATAAACTAACCATTATTGTAATAAACTCATTTCGGTGATAAATCACGGACGTGAATTTTATAGTCGCACATTAGGGTGGGGTGAGGGACTAGTTTACCTAAACATGTTTGTGTGTCGTTCGATGGAATAACGTGACCATTCACCAGTTAAAACATGGTAGTGACTGAAGAAAGTACGCAACCACTTTTGCAATAAACTTTATTGCAAAAGTGGTTATCGCGTACCAACCACTTTTGTAATAAAACCACTTTTGTAATAAACTAACCATTATTGTAATAAACTCATTTCGGTGATAAATCACGGATGTCCATTTTATTGTCGGACATTGGGGTGGGGTGAGTGACGAGTTTACTTAAACATGTTTGTGTGTCGTTCAATGGAATAACGTGTCCATTAACCTGTTGAAACTTGGTAGTGACTGAAGAAAGTAAGCAACCACTTTTGCAATAAACTTTATTGTATCATAGGTTTGGTTTGTCATTCAACGTAACCGATGATGTAATAAATTTATTGCACAATAGGTTAGGTTTGTCATCTAAAGCAACCGATAATGTAATAAATTTGCTGCATAATAGGTTAGGTTTGTCATCCAAAGCAACCGATAATGTAATAAATTTACTGCATAATAGGTTAGGTTTGCCATCCAAAGCAACCGATAATGCAATAAACTTTATTGTATAATAGGTTAGGTTTGCCATCTTACGCAACCGATAATGTAACAAATTTATTGCATAATAGGTTAGGTTTGCCATCCAACGCAACCGATAATGTAATAGTAGTATGTCACGTATGTTTGAGGGAACATTTGGGGGATCTCATCGGGGATCTCATGTGACGTCATAGTCACGTGACGTAGTGGCGCCATGTTGTGTTGTCATGGTAACCCGCGTGAACGGCCATGTTGTGACGTCATCTCCATAGTGATACGTGGTTTGAGTGCGCATGCGCAGCGCGTGTTGTTAGGGTGATACGTGTTTCCGTCGTCCATTTTGTATACTGGAGGCCGCCATCTTGGTTTCTATGGTAGCACGTGATTGCTATGTTACCCAATTTTTCTGCAATAAGTCGGGGTATGCTCGGAGGGTGTGTTCCTTTGTAGAAGAGTAAATCTAATTACCACAAACAACCCGACAATCCATCCAAATCACCAAAATCCACCCAAAATCACCGAAATTGACTTTATTTCCCTAATTGATCGGCTTAGCACGTAGTGCTATAGTACCGAGAGGGTACAAGGGGTGCATTCGACTGAAGTGGAGTAATTTTCTGGCTTAGAATTCTCCCAGAATCCCTTTTTGGACCCTTATCCCATGACGTTTTCCCCTATTAAGAATAGCACGTAGTGCTATAGGACAAATTTACCCAGAATTCTCTGCTTCTATCTATTTATGCAATAGTTTTCGTCTATCTGGTCCTGTTTCTTTGTTCTAGAGTATACTCCAGTAGCGTAGAAGAGCCTATTAGTTGGCACAGTTTTGCTTATTATTACTATAATTAGCTATTCTAGTCTATTCTTGTTAGTTCTGACCCTATTCCAAGTACTCTCGTTGTTTCCTTTATCTAGATCATTTATATAAATTATAACTAACCAATCAGATTGCTTGATTTCCCATAACCTGTATGCAGAGTTATCTCCCCTGTGTATAAAAAAAGCCTATATCCAATGGCAATATCCCCGGCACCCCAATTTAGGCACCCCTTTTTGAAAAACATATGACCTTCGACACCCCTTTTTTGTCATATGTGCTTATGTGAAAAAGCATAATGTGACACAATGTGCCCTAGCACATAGGCACATGATTTATGTGCCGATATGTGCTTATGTGAAAAGGCACAATGTGACACAATGTGCCCTAGCACATAGGCACATACGGGTATTTGAGGATACCTATTGCCTGGTATTGTATTATTCGAGGATACCTACTAGAGAATCCCTTTTTTGCCATATGTGCTTATGTGAAAAAGCACAATGTGACACAATGTGCCCTAGCACATAGGCACATGATTTATGTGCCGATATGTGCTTATGTGAAAAGGCACAATGTGACACAATGTGCCCTAGCACATAGGCACATACGGGTATTTGAGGATACCTATAGCCTAGTATTGTATTATTTGAGGATACCTATCTAGGATACCTTCTGGAGAATCCCTTTTTGTCATATGTGCTTATGTGAAAAAGCACAATATGACACAATGTGACCTAGCACATAAGCACATGCTTTATGTGCCGATATGTGCTTATGTGAAAAGGCACAATGTGACACAATGTGCCCTATCACATAGGCACATACGACCAAAACGGGATTCCATAGCCACATGCGTTTTCGAAAAAGGGATTCCACAAATGGGATTCCAAAAAGGGATTCCACAAATGGGATTCCGTTTCCATCTTGTCGCCAAAGCTCCAAGGCCATTACTGGTCTATGGTCTATCTGTCCTATCATTAGGTTCAACAACAGTCTTGTTCCACTGCGGCCTTGTACCAGTACTATTGGCTAAACTACCATCAATTACTTCCTAGCTATACCTTCGCTGAAGCTTTCAAAATGTTCCATCTGATTTCCACTGTATACATATAAGGCATTCCGTAAGTGGCCCAGTCCGTAAAAATTGGATTCCGTGTTTTTACATCGACACTCGAGGGTATTCCCATTCCCTATTGGAAGAATTCAGTTTACTAGGTTGTAGTTCAAAAATTCATATCACCTTCGTTATATTTTCATTAAGTTTAAAAAATTATTCAGTTCAAAGGGTGTTTATTTATATTAGATATAAAAAGTTCATTCAAAAAATTCATTCAGTTCAAGGGTTTTAATTATATATACCTCCATTAGGGTTGTAGTTTATTCATTCAGTTCAAGGGGGTTAATTATATATACCTCTATTAGGGTTGTAGTTCATTCAAACAGTTCAAGAGGGTTAACATTGGGTTATAGTTCAGAACTTTGTTCAATTTGTTGTGGTCAATTCAGTTCGATACCTTCATTGGGTCAGTTCTTTTCTATCTGTTCAGTTCGATTTTCGTCACTTTGTTTTGATAACTTCGATCTTAGTTGTGTTGGATCTTTGTTCACTTTGTTCTGTTCAGTCTGTCAAACTTGTTCGATCAATCAGACTAGTTTGACATTCTTTCACTTTGTTATGTTCACAATTGGTTATGTTGGATCTGTACCTTTGTTATTTTGTAGTGGTTGGTTGTCTCTGTTCAGAGTCTTGTAGTCATTAAGTGTTATCAAACCCTTTCCATACCCTCGAGTGTCGATGTAAAAACACGGAATCCAATTTTTACGGACTGGGCCACTTACGGAATGCCTTATATGTATACAGGGGAAATCAGATGGAACATTTTGAAAGCTTCAGCGAAGGTATAGCTAGGAAGTAATTGATGGTAGTTTAGCCAATAGTACTGGTACAAGGCCGCAGTGGAACAAGACTGTTGTTGAACCTAATGATAGGACAGATAGACCATAGACCAGTAATGGCCTTGGAGCTTTGGCGACAAGATGGAAACGGAATCCCATTTGTGGAATCCCTTTTTGGAATCCCATTTGTGGAATCCCTTTTTCGAAAACGCATGTGGCTATGGAATCCCGTTTTGGTCGTATGTGCCTATGTGATAGGGCACATTGTGTCACATTGTGCCTTTTCACATAAGCACATATCGGCACATAAAGCATGTGCTTATGTGCTAGGTCACATTGTGTCATATTGTGCTTTTTCACATAAGCACATATGACAAAAAGGGATTCTCCAGAAGGTATCCTAGATAGGTATCCTCAAATAATACAATACTAGGCTATAGGTATCCTCAAATACCCGTATGTGCCTATGTGCTAGGGCACATTGTGTCACATTGTGCCTTTTCACATAAGCACATATCGGCACATAAATCATGTGCCTATGTGCTAGGGCACATTGTGTCACATTGTGCTTTTTCACATAAGCACATATGGCAAAAAAGGGATTCTCTAGTAGGTATCCTCGAATAATACAATACCAGGCAATAGGTATCCTCAAATACCCGTATGTGCCTATGTGCTAGGGCACATTGTGTCACATTGTGCCTTTTCACATAAGCACATATCGGCACATAAATCATGTGCCTATGTGCTAGGGCACATTGTGTCACATTGTGCTTTTTCACATAAGCACATATGACAAAAAAGGGGTGTCGAAGGTCATATGTTTTTCAAAAAGGGGTGCCTAAATTGGGGGTGCCGGGGATATTGTCATTGGATATAGGCTTTTATTATACACAGGGGAGATAACTCTGCATACAGGTTATGGGAAATCAAGCAATCTGATTGGTTAGTTATAATTTATATAAATGATCTAGATAAAGGAAACAACGAGAGTACTTGGAATAGGGTCAGAACTAACAAGAATAGACTAGAATAGCTAATTATAGTAATAATAAGCAAAACTGCGCCATCTAATAGGCTCTTCTACGCTACTGGAGTATACTCTAGAACAAAGAAACAGGACCAGGTAGACGAAAACTATTGCATAAATAGATAGAAGCAGAGAATTCTGGGTAAATTTGTCCTATAGCACTACGTGCTATTCTTAATAGGGGAAAACGTCATGGGATAAGGATCCAAAAAGGGATTCTGGGAGAATTCTAAGCCAGAAAATTACTCCACTTCAGTCGAATGCACCCCTTTTACCCTCTCGGTACTATAGAACTACGTGCTAAGCCGATCAATTGGGGAAATAAAGTCAATTTCGGTGATTTTGGGTGGATTTTGGTGATTTGGATGGATTGTCGGGTTGTTTGTGGTAATTAGATTTACTCTTCTACAAAGGAACACACCCTCCGAACATACCCCGACTTATTGCAGAAAAATTGGGTAACATAGCAATCACGTGCTACCATAGAAACCAAGATGGCGGCCTCCAGTATACAAAATGGACGACGGAAACACGTATCACCCTAACAACACGCGCTGCGCATGCGCACTCACACCACGTATCACTATGGAGATGACGTCACAACATGGCCGCTCACGCGGGTTACCATGACAACACAACATGGCGCCACTACGTCACGTGACTATGACGTCACATGAGATCCTCCGATGAGATCCCCCAAATGTTCCCTCAAACATACGAGACATACTACTTGTAATGAATTTACTGCATAATAGGTTAGGTTTGCCATCTTATGCAACCGATAATGTAATAAATTCATTGCATAATAGGTTAGGTTTGCCATCTTACGCAACCAATAATGTAATAAATTTATTGCATAATAGGTTAGGTTTGTCATCCATCGCAACCGATAATGTAATAAATTTATTGCATAATAGGTTGAGTTTGCCTTCCAACGCAACCGATTATGTAATAAATTCATTGCATAATAGGTTAGGTTTGCCATCCAACGCAACCAATAATGTAATAAATTTATTGCATAATAGGTTGTATTATATTAACGGTTGTAACAATGCTTATCGAGTGGATTATGTGGGTAATTGAGAATCGCGCAGCTCACGATATATGGTAAAATAGACTGCTGTATTGTTTGGTCAGAAGGGTATGTCTACCACAGCATATGTCTGGCGGTGTAATTCCTATTACGAAAAAAAATAAAAAGGAAAAACAAGATACACAAGTTATCAAAAACTGTTTAATAGGTCACTCGAAAAAGACAGGACGTTTACATCAGTTGGACAAAACTTCAGTGTACAGCTGACTGGCTAGCTCGACTAAACATTCCATGTCAGCAGGATTGGCAAATAAGGAGCTTTGTGTTGCCAAATGCGGTGATGAAAGCGTTAATAATATTAATCTAAAATGGAATAAACATCTTTTTTATATCTGGTCACGGGTTTTGATGCGCTGATCCACTTTGCATTTGGGGGTCAGTGTCCCATATAAAGCAAGATTTTCAATTGTGCTGATAGCACATGGAGGGTCGCGTCAGCTTGCTCATGAGTGGTCACTGTTACTATTCTGCATTAAGCATAGGTTATTTCTTTTTAAGAACGATGAAAGTTCAGACACGATTATTGCTACGGATAAGTTAACCGTTGCGCAGTCCGTCCATGCGGCACAAAATCAGGGGCATGCGTAACTTGTTTCGTGTTATGTGGAAGGACTAGATCAGAGTAAATGAATTTATTTTGACTGATATACATTTGCCAACTGTTATATTGTCAACTGAAACACTCATCCTTCCGGTATGGCAATATAACAATCGGCCCGTAGTCAATTGTTATATTGCCAAATTAGGTTAATGAAAGTTCAGACTCAGATGTTTGATAACATTACGTGTGCGACTGCACGTAATTTATTATTCCGTTTCAGAGCGAGCAATCGGGCCAGTGATGAATCTTTTTCATGGATGCGAAGGGATCAAAGTTGAATCCAGTTAATCACCAGCGTCCAAGTTGCGCCATTCCTTCGTGTACCAAAAAGCAAAGGGGAATGTTTTACTTGTTGTCTTGTGGCACGCGGAGAGACAAGACCAGAGGGATAACGTGCAGTTGAGTTTACTACTGAATACTCGATATTTGTTATATTTGTTATGTTCATTCAAAAGAAAAAAACAAACAAAAACAAAACGGCGAAAGTTTAGATTCAGGTGTCAGAAGTGATATGATGTGAACCCCTTTTCACGGTTGCAGAGTCAGACCTGCTATCACACCCATAAGAGCAGCCGTTTAGTACAGCAGTAGACCAGCCAAAGGCGCCCTCTTGCAATTCAGATGGATCTTGGAAGTCACGTCATGGCACGTGACTGCGGGCGCCCATGTTGTGTTGACATGTAACCAATGTGCGTGGTTATGTTGTGACGTCATTTTCATAGGGATACGAGGTTCGAATGTGTATGGGGACACGTGTTTTGGTCGTCCATTTTGTGTATAAGGGCGCCATCTTGGTTTCTCAAGTGTCACCTGGTTGCCTGGTGACGAAACCTTACCTCTTGGTATAAGATCGGGAGTATGTTTTGAGAATATGTTTGATTCGATGGGAGTATGTTCCGGTAGTATAGAATTACTCAAATGAACCCGACTTTCGTGTATTTTAGTGGATTTTACTCTGGTAACCATGTTAATGTTGTAGCTGGGACGTGGAAATGTTCCGGATCCAATGTTTGTACGAAGTGTATTTTGGGAAAACATGGAATTACCCCAAACAACCGATATTAAATATAGAATTACCCAAAACAGCTTGACAATGTCTAAAAAACTATCCATGGATGGAAATTTTTCTGAAAATATCGCGTGTTCCAGACACGATGGACGGCAGCGGCAGGGGAAAAGGGGACCAGGAGCTCTGTGGGGGGAGGGGGGTGAGGCGGCAGAGGCGGCAGGGAACCAGAGGCTCTTGGGGTATGGGCGGCAAGGGGCAGGGGCAGTCAGGTAGCAGAAACCGGGGAGCTGGGGGGGGGGGGGGCTAGGGGCGCTAGAAGTGGCGGATGCTCCTCTTCTTTCATTTTTCCTCTCTGTTTATTGTTTAAAAAAATAAGAGTTATCTCCATTGAAAGCAGAAAGTGCCTGTATGTAAAATGATTTTCCCTTAGAATCCATTTAATGAGTCCTAGTTAGTGACTCGGTGGATACAAAAATATCGAAATGAGGCTATGATACGTATGATTTTGCACGCATTGAACTCATTTTCATAATCTTCATTTTGAGACATATGATTTTGCGCGCAATGTGCTCATTTTCACAGTATTCATTGTTCCATTCAACGAAAAACGGTATTTAGTGGGTCTATATTTATTTATTTATTTATTTGTTTATTTATTTATTTATTTGTTTATTTGTTTATTTATTTATTGGTGTTTTACGACACTTATATAGTCTGCGTCATTTTGTGTCGGTGACAGTTTTATGAGTGGAGAAAGCCGATGTACCAGAAGAGAACCACCAAGCAGCGACGAGACCCTATAACCTCTTCAACGTCACATAAGCCAAGACTGCACTACGCACTGTACATCAGTATTACGCACTTCACAACACAGTCAGGATAATTAAGGTTAAGACGCGTGCACACCAATCCATCTCAGAACACCGTCAGCTTCCCCACCCGCTCTACTTGCGAGCAGTCGAAGTAAAGTACCTTGCCCAAGGGCACGAAGTATTAATCCAAATCAATCACTGAATGGTCACCCCATCAATAGACTAACCGGGTTCAAAGGAGCTTAACTTCAGCGATGTTGGTGGCTGATGCACGTCCACCTGTATTGTGATAATTTACTAACACCAGTCAAAAGTGTGTAATAAAATTTCTAATTTTCTCGCCTCATTTGGGGTTAAAGACAAACTGCGCCCGTAGGAGGAATTCGAGCAGACATATCAAAAACGATAGACGTCAAACCCAGTTTTCCCCATCCATCCGTGTGCAGTAAGATTTTAGCGCCCACCAAATTTGGGAATAGATTTGACGCTACTTTGTGCTACCCCATCTCCAAACAAACACACCGTCTGGCTATAAAATGGACGTCCATGATTCATCACAAAAATAGGTGTATTACAATAATGGTTAGTTTATTACAAAAGTGGTTTTATTACAAAAGTAGTTGGTACGCGATAACCACTTTTGTAATAAAGTTTATTGCAAAAGTGGTTGCGTACTTTCTCCAGACACTGTCACGTTTAAACTGGTGAATGAACACTTTATTCCATTGAACGACACACAAACATGTTTAGGTAAACTTGCTCTCAACCCAACCCAATGTCCAACTATAAAATGAACGTTCGTAATTCATCACAAAAATAGGTGTGTTACAATAATGGTTAGTTTAGTACAAAGTGGTTGGTACGCGATAACCATCTTTGTAATAAAGTTTATTGCAAAAGTGGTAACTTCAGTCACTTCCAAGTTTCAACAGATGAATGGAATGGACACGTTATTCCATTGGACGACATACAAACATGTTTAGGTTAACTTGTCCCTAACCCCACCCCAATGTCCAACTATAAAATGGACGTCCGTGATTTATCACCAACATGAGTTTATTACAATAATGGTTAGTTTATTACAAAAGTGGTTTTATTACAAAAGTGGTTGGTACACGATAACCACTTTTGTAATAAAGTTTATTGTGAAAGTGCTTTCGTACTTTCTTCAGTCACTACCAGGTTTCAATAGGTGAATGGACACGTTATTCCATTGAACGACACACAAACATCTTCAGGTAAACTAGTCCCTCACCCCACCCCAATGTCCGACTATAAAATGGACGTCCGTGATTTATCACCAAAATGAGTTTATTACAATAATGGTTAGTTTATTACAAAAGTGGTTTTATTGCAAAAGTGGTTGGTACACGTTAACCACTTTTGTAATAAAGTTTATTGCAAAAGTGGTTGTATTACAAAAGTGGTTGGTACACAGCACAGGGTTTCTCTTGTCCTTAAAATCAATATAATTTGGGCAAATTTAATTACATTTTTCCCCTGAAAATTGAATGGATTTTTTCTTCTATGATTTTTTTGTGTTATATTTAGATTATTTTTTTATTAAACCTAATCATGGCTGCTTCACAGCAGCCATGACTAGATTTGATAAACATATCTTGAAAATAATGAGCGGGTAAATGAGTTAATACAGCTTCCATCTTGTTAGTAATCTTGTACGTATTTACGGGACTAGATTTGCTTCTTTGACATGTCACACACATAATCAGTTCCCTTGGTGATTGGGGAAAGATCCTTTGGTTGTTTTGGAATGTTGGGATGCCAAGACGACCAATTTTTCAGTCCAGTATACGTACTAGTTTTATAAGAGGTTGGGGAGCTCATGTAGTACGATCACTGCATGTTTTATCCACAAACAAATTAAAAAAAATACAGGAAACTATAATCCTCATTAACAAAGCATCCAACTACATTATCCAGACAAGCAATAATGACATTGAAACTATAGTGGCCATAGGGTGGTCAAGTCCATGGATAAGCCTACAGTAGTGACATTGGAACTATAGAGACCCTGTAGTGGTCAAGTCTATAGACACAAATCTGCAGTAGTAGCATTAGCCCACAGAGCCTCATGGGGTGATCAAGTCTATAGACACAAATCTGCAGTAGTAGCATTAGAACATACAGCGTCATGAGGTGGTCAAGTCTATAGATTCAAATCTGCAGTAGTAGCATTAGAACATAGAGCCTCATGGGGTGGTCAAGTCTATAGACACAAATCTGCAGTATTAGCATTTGAATATAGAGCGTCATGGGGTGGTCAAGTCTATAGACACAATCTGCAGTAGTAGCATTAGAACATAGAGCGTCATGGTGTTGTCAAGTCTATAGACACAATCTGCAGTATTAGCATTAGAATATAGAGCGTCATGGGGTGGTCAAGTCTATAGACACAATCTGCAGTAGTAGCATTAGAACATAGAGCGTCATGAGGTGATCAAGTCTATAGATTCAAATCTGCAGTAGTAGCATTAGAACATAGAGCCTCATGGGGTGGTCAAGTCTATAGACACACATCTGCAGTAGTAGCATTAGAACATAGAGCCTCATGGGGTGGTCAAGTCTATAGACACAAATCTGCAGTAGTAGCATTAGAACATAGAACCTCATGGGGTGGTCAAGTCTATAGACACAAATCTGCAGTAGTAGCATTAGAACATAGAGCCTCATGGGGTGGTCAAGTATATAGACACAAATCTGCAGTAGTAGCATTAGAACATAGAGCCTCATGGGGTGGTCAAGTCTATAGACACAAATCTGCAGTAGTAGCATTAGAACATAGAGCCTCATGGGGTGGTCAAGTCTATAGACACACATCTGCAGTAGTAGCATTAGAACATAGAGCCTCATGGGGTGGTCAAGTCTATAGACACAAATCTGCAGTAGTAGCATTAGAACATAGAACCTCATGGGGTGGTCAAGTCTATAGATTCAAATCTGCAGTAGTAGCATTAGAACATAGAGCCTCATGGGGTGGTCAAGTCTATAGATTCAAATCTGCAGTAGTAGCATTAGAACATAGAGCCTCATGGGGTGGTCAAGTCTATAGATTCAAATCTGCAGTAGTAGCATTAGAACATAGAGCCTCATGGGGTGGTCAAGTCTATAGATTTAAATCTGCAGTAGTAGCATTAGAACATAGAGCCTCATGGGGTGGTCAAGTCTATAGACACAAATCTGCAGTAGTAGCATTAGAACATAGAACCTCATGGGGTGGTCAAGTCTATAGACACAAATCTGCAGTAGTAGCATTAGAACATAGAGCCTCATGGGGTGGTCAAGTCTATAGACACAAATCTGCAGTAGAAGCATTAGAACATAGAGCCTCATGGGGTGGTCAAGTCTATAGACACAAATCTGCAGTAGTAGCATTAGAACATAGAGCCTCATGGGGTGGTCAAGTCTATAGACTCAAATCTGCAGCAGTAGCATAAGAAGAGAGAGCCTCATGAGGTGTCAAGTCTATAGACACAAATCTACAGTAGTAGCATTAGAACATAGAACCTCATGGGGTGGTCAAGTCTATGGACAAGTTAGCAATAATGACATTGTAAGTATAGTGGCCATAAAGTGGTCAAGTCTTTGGACAAGTATACAGTAGTGGCATTGGAACGAAAGAGGTCATGGAGTGGTTAAGTCTGTATCCATAGAGTGGTCAAGTCTGTGGACAAATCTGCAGTAACGGCATTGGAACTAAAGAGGCCACGAGGCGGTAAGTCTATAGATAAGTTATCAAAATGACATGAAAGTAGGGGCCATAGAGTGGTCAAGTCCATGGACCGGCCAGTAGTAGTGGCATTTGAACTATAGAGGTCATGGCTGGTCAAGTCAGTGGATAAATCAGCAGTAGTGGCACTCGAACTATGGAGGTCAAGGTTTGGTCAAGTATATGCACATGTCAACATTAGTGGCATTGGAACAATATAGGTCATGTGGTGGGCAAGTAACCAGGAATCAAACGGTGCTATAAGTTATAAACTATCTTTAGATCTTCCTAAAACTATCCCCAAAATGGTATACTACAAACATTATCCTTCAGTGGTACATCAGGCCGCAAACATGTCGTCGAGGGTAGTGATGCCACTGAAAACGTGGCGCATAAAATGATTCAACGAGTACACTGGCAAGTTAAGTGTGAGATATTCATCACTTATGTTCACTCAGAGTCAGTTTCAGTTTCGCCACCACTTTTGGAAGAGACATCACTAGGGATGGAGGGGGAAAGGTTCTTTTTTCCAGTTGGGTGAAAAAAGAACTAAAATAAGTGATGTCTTCCGTTTGCCTTGTACGAAAAAATTGGAGTTATTTACAGTTTTGAATTTTCTTGTCTTCACTTGATGAATTCGTTAGTATTAAAGTATTTTTCGAAGATCACCATATTTTCCAAAACAAACCCTACAGATATTTCTCAACAAAATTCGCAAACGGCGTAAAAAGCCAAAATGGGCGTTTTTTGTGATATCTCGTCAAAACGGGTGGCACTGTAAAACTATAAAACTAAAACTAAACGCCCCAGGTTGGAGATAGCGAACATTTTGTGAAATAAAAGATATTTACTTACCTTTTTTCTTGCAAATTATATCGAAAAGTATTAAAGTGTTTTGAGGCCTGATCCAATACAACAAAGACGAAAACCCATTTCTTGATTTTATATATTTTTCGATCTGAATGAATGAACACGGTTATTCGGGATTGAATGAAAGATATTCGGGGCGTATTTTGCATTTCTTTGTATATCGCTATCGTCTATAAAATCCATACATTGAGTTGGAAATTGAATGTCGCACGTTGATTGACATTCCGATTAAAGCTATTTGATTAGCAGCACGTGTGTGTGTGTGTGTGGGGGGGGGGGGGGGGGGCGGGGGGGGGGGGGGTAACATTTCTAATGAAACATCCAGGCCAGATTAACGCCTACCAGCCCATTCCAAGTCAAATGCAAAAACATGAGAGCGAAGGGCTGGTTCGCACCCGCTCGTTGGCCCACATGCTAGTGTTTTAGAGAGATCGTATTTTTCAGTATCCCAGTGTCAAAATGAAAGGCACAAATATGTGTAATTGGCTTGTTCTCAGCTCTACGGAGCTATATGGAGTGAGCTATTTGGGGAGTCCCCCTGGCTCTTCTACACACGGGCACAGAAAATCTCCCTTGTTCTAAATGCGATACGGAACGAGCTCATAAAATGGCACTACAAACATCGTGAGGTCAGGGATTAATTTAGGCTTCTCGTGGCTACGGGGTCCGATTTTTTTTTATTCAATCAAACACGAAATAATGCTAATATCGATCATTATCTTTACAATGTATAATGTTATCGATGAGATTATTGCAGAAATAATGACATACCTCGTCCAGCAATTCATCTACATGGATACCAAAGTCTCTCCCCATGCGGCCTACATGTCGAAATAATGAATAACACCAAGGAGGAGTCTCAAGTTGACGGTGTAGCTGCGGTCTTCTCCACTTAGAGGGATAAGGGGAAGGATCCGTTTGATATTGGCGACATGCAGATCACTGAGGGTATCAAAGCTAGGGCAGGATGTATACACCTAGATGTCCAAATGACAGATGAGAGAGCAGCATAGCTCATCATACACTTGCTCGATGGCTAATAAATCCCGAAACTCATGTTTTCAAGAGAGGTCAATGAAGAAGACTGCATGTCGGACTCTACCACTCTCCCTCCCCCTCACCCATTAGAGAACCAGCCCCAGAAAACCTAACCCTATTGGAAGCTAAAGATCTGATTTGCGTCACCCTGCGAGTGGCTGAATATTTTGGGGCAAGGTCAGAAAAAACAGAAGTGGGATGAAAGGGTTCATTAAACTGGTGTCGCAGTTGGTTATGGAGTCGACCGTGAGAAGATCCTCTAGGGCGTCATCCTTCCACATCTAAAAAGGAGAGGTTTTGGGATTCATGCGAAAAGCAACCTGAAAGGACAAGTCACAGTCTTGCTCTTGTTGTGGAGAAAACGGAAATTTCAGCGCTTGACAATTCGTGCTCTAACGTGGCCGAACATACACAACACAGAAAAAACGTGACACTTTAATCGAAACATGTATCCATTTCTGAGACAGAATCATAACAGACAGGGTGGTTGGGACAAATCCCGCAGAATGGCTGAAAGCTGAACCCACCTTCCAGAAACCATGTGTAGAGCACGGGAATGGTGGCCTCTGGAATGCAGAAATGCACACCGTCAATGGTACCATCAGCATCGACATGAAGACGTTCTACCATGTAAGCTTACAGGACAAAGGTCAGACACAACTTTAAATAAAGCGATTCGGTCACATAAAAGCCAGAAGGACTAGCTTAGCAATCAACGACAGACATAGGTGCCGGGTGCACCCAAGTACGTAAGTAAGCATCGGACTCAAGTGTCCATCTCGGAATCCCAGCATAGTTCGGAAGGCACTGCGATAAGCAGGGCTGAGCCCCGACGGTCCGTATATCACCGGTCCTACATTTTGACTGAGGTATAGGTCGGAAAAGCCATCATCGCCTTCGAAAAGCAGAATGAAGTATAGCTGCCGGAAGATCGAGACCAGGGCTGTGGAATCAACAGGAAAGTCACTCAATGCACTAATGATGATGAAAAGTGTCCCACTCGCCGCTTTGTTATACAGACCACGGAGAATTTGCTTATCTCCTGAAAGACACTAGCCGAAGTGACATTCTTACTGGAGATCCTAAAAGATGTCACATGGGCCGTGTGCTAACATACTATGACAGGAGCCAGCCTCAGTATGCTCACATGAGAGGGAGTATTTTCGCCTTTGCCCAGAGTAACCTCCTCGACACTCTTGGCGTTTTTAGGAGGATATTATAGTGGCAGCAAACGGCATATGCGTCTAGAAAACACCACCATACAAGCTATACAATGTGGCAGCATACCGCGGGAAGTTGAATTGCGGAATCAACGTAGACCAGTTGAGTCTCATGTTACTGCGATAGTACAGAGCTGTCGCATCACCCCCAACGCCAAGATAAGGGAGAAACCCTCTACGTGTCTCACGACCATGCCCCATATATTATTCCAAAGCCAGTTAGATGGTACCAGAAAAAAAGTCAATCCTTTATTCTCCAGCGCCCAATATGACAACCCTCTCACCTATCACCGACTCTCATAGGACAGGTTTAAACAGTATTTATTTCAAATCAAATTAATTTACCAAGATAAGCATTCAATTTTAACAGAATATTACATGAACTGAAGTAGATTCAGCAGTAAACTTGGAACTTTTTCAACGCAGTCGCCAAACATTTTGAAACAAAGGGGATATGAACAGTTGGCATATCGAACCAGTTTTGGTTCTGTATAGAACCAAAACTGGTTCGATATGCCAACTGTTCAGATCTCCTTTTCTTAATAATGATTTGAGACAGCCTCATATAAGCTCTAAACTTAAAACTGAAACCCCCTCAATTTATGTTTAATTCTGTTAATATTTAATGTTAATCTTTATAAATTTATTTGATTTGAAATAATTACTATTTAAACAGAACTGGTTCCATCTCAGGGACAAGATTAGAACCAGTTTTGGTTCAAAAGAGAATCTATATTTTTTGCAGTGTATAGGAAATATTTAGTACTGTGATTGAGTTACAATTAACACTGAAAGCTTCATAGACATCTTCTTACTCACGACAAAATGTAAAATAGTTTTAAGGCCTGACAAAAGTTGGTGAGTCAGAACTCGCAAAATAACAATTAAATAACAATTAACTAGAGCACAATATTATAATCCCTGATGAGTATGGGTGGGATGGGAAAATCTCACCCGAGGGCAAGATATTTGGACCAGACACGAGGCTTGCCGAGTGTCTGGACCAAATATCTTGTCCCGAGGGTGAGATTGTCCCATCCCACGTCCGTACCCATCAGGGATTATTTTTCTCCCCCCACCATACAGCGGTTACGTTAGCCAGAGGTAATCGGCGGTCACGTGCTGATATAATCAACCCATTTGGTATTCGTTGTTTTGAAAAACTAATGACACCATCGGAAAGAGCATGCAAAAGTTACGTATATACCAAAGGTATATCACTAAATCAATTAGGAACGGTGGCAACTTGGGGTTTAAAGAGTTTTAGAGCATCAAACTTTGATCACACGGCATTCTGATGACGTCAATATGAATTAGTTGGTAGCAAGAAACTGATACGATATGCATAACGTCATAATAACGTTGTAAATGTATAACGGCGGGTGTGGGATACACCTGTCGCCCCGTGCTATCTCACCCGGGACACACGTATGTTACACATGCAGTGGGGGGGGGGGGGAGGGGGGGATAATATCTGTATATCATTACATTAAATCAACGGTGGGCTTCGCATTAACTACACAGAAACTGGGTAAATAACCAGCATGTGTGAGCGTCGGGTTTGTTGCTGAATTAGACTGATGGCCTAAGAACTTAGCATGATATATACAGTGGAACCCTGTAAACGGAAAATGCACAATACCAGCAACTATTATTCAACTAACAGGAGTATTCGATTAACAAGAATATGGTTATTTCCCTGTGTTCTAGAGGTAAACTGAGGAGTTATTATTTTTTATCTTCTTCAAGATATAATAGATTAAATGTCTGTATTGGATGTATAGAGGTCAGAAAGGTCTATAAACAAGGAGACTACGGTGATTGTCAAAGTAATTTCTTGACATATCGCAGGGTTTTTTATTCAATTAACAGGAGCAAACTCTAAAACCAATATGCAGTTAACAGGTAAAATTTGTACTGAAGGTGTGCGAAAAGGTTTTGTGTTTGGGAGTTATATCCAATTGACAGAGATGTACAATTAAGAGACATCCAGTTAAGTGGACTAGGAACTTGGGATGATGTAAACAACAAAGAACATTATAACTGAAAAGCAAAACAGCCAAAACGAACTGACAATATCAATAGAACATTTGTTATAAATTTATTTGAAGAATGTGGATGATAAATAACTCGTTGAGGTTGGATAGATGAGAGAAAGCTTCCCGATCGAGGGCCGTTGATGTTGGATAGGCGAGAGAACGCTTTCCAATCAAAGGACCGTTGATGTTGGATAGGAGAGAGAAAGCATCCCAGTCAAGGTCCGTTAGAGGATAAATAACTCGTTGATGTTGGATAGGCGAGTAAAGCTTTCCAGTCGATGACCGTTGATGTTGGATAGGTGAGAGAAAGATTCCCAGTCGAGGTCGGTTAGAGGATAAATAGCTCGCTGATGTTGGATAGACGAAAGCTTCCCAGTCGAGGACCATTGATGTTGGATAGGGGATAGAGAGCTTCCGAGTCGAGGTCCGTTAATGTTGGATAGGGGAGAGAAAGCTTCCCTGTCGAGGACCATTGATGTTGGATAGGCGAGAGAAAGCATCCCAGTCGAGGTCCGTTAGATGATAAATAACTCGTCGATGTTGGATAGGCGAGAGAAAGCATCCCAGTCAAGGTCGGTTAGAGGATAAATAACTCGTTGATGTTGGATAGGCGAGAGAAGCTTCCCAGTCGAGAACCGTTGATGTTGGATAGGCGAGAGAAAGATCCCCAGTCGAGGTCGGTTAGAGGATAAATAGCTCGCTGATGTTGGATAGACGAAAGCTTCTCAGTCGCGGACCATTGATGTTGGATAGACGAAAGCTTCCCAGTCGAGAACCATTGATGTTGGATAGGGGAGAGAGAGCTTCCGAGTCGAGGTCCGTTGGAGGATTATTATAATTCCTGATGGGTACGGGTGTGGGATGGGAAAATCTCACCCGAGGGCAAAATATTTGGGCCAGACACGAGGCTTGCCGAGTGTCTGGACCAAATATCTTGTCCCGAGGGTGAGATTTTCCCATCTCACACCCGTACCCATCAGGGATTATTTTTCTCCCCCATCATACAGCGGTTACGTTAGCTAGAGGTAATCGGCGGTCACGTGGTGATATAATCAACTCATTTGGTATTCGTTGTTTTGAAAAACTAATGACACCATCGGAAAGAGCATGCAAAAGTTATGTATATGCCAAAGGTATATACCACGAAATCAATTAGGAACGGTGGTATCTTGGGGTTTAAAGAGTTTTAGAGCATCAAACTTTGATCACATGGCATTCTGATGACGTCAATATGAATTAGTTGGTAGCAAGACACTGATACGATATGCATAACGCCATAATAACGTTGTAAATGTATACGTCACGTGGGTGGGGTGGGATACATTTGTCTCTCCCTGCTATCTCACCCTGGACAGACGTATGTTACACATGCAGTGGAGGGGTGGGAGGGGGGGGAGAAAACCAACTCGTTGATGTTGGATAGGCGAGAGAAGCTTCCCAGTTGAGAAACGTTGATGTTGGATAGGCGATAGAAAGCTTCCCAGTCGATGACCGTTGATGTTGGATAGGCGGGAGAAAACATCCCAGTCAAGGACCGTTGATGTTGGATAGGCGAGAGAAAGCTTACCAGTCGAGAGCTGTTGATGTTGGATAGGCGAGAGAAAGCTTCAAAGTCGATCGCCGTTGGAGGATAAATAACTCGTTGATGTTTGATAGACGAAAGGAAGCTTCCCAGTCGAGGACCGTTGATGTTGGATAGGCGAGAGAAAACATCCCAGTCAAGGACCGTTGATGTTGGATAGCCGAGAGAAAGCTTACCAGTCGAGAGCTGTTGATATTGGATAGGCGAGAGAAAGCTTCAAAGTCGGGCGCTGTTAGAGGATAAATAACTCGTTGATGTTTGATAGACGAAAGAAAGCTTCCCAGTCGAGGACCGTTGATGTTGGATAGGCGAGAGAAAGCATCCCAGTCAAGGACCGTTGATGTTGGATACACGATAGAAAACTACCCAGTCGAGGTCCTTTAGAGGATAAATAACTCGTTATGTTGGACAGACGTATCCTTTTGAGGATAAATAACTCGTTATGTTGGATAGGCCGTTGATGTTGGATAGGCGAGAGAAAGCATCCCAGCCAAGGGCCGTAAATGTTGGATAGGTGAGAGAAAGCTTCCCAGTCGAGGGTCGTTGATGTTGGATAGGCGAGAGAAAGCATCCCAGTCGAGGACCGTTGATGTTGGATAGGCGAGAGAAAGCTTCCCAGTCGAGGGCCGTTGATGTTGTATAGGCGAGAGAAAGCTTCCCAGTCGAGGGCCGTTGATGTTGGATAGGTGGTAGAAAGCTTCCCAGTAGAGGCCTTTAAGTCCGAGACAGGGTGCCTTCTCTCGCCTCTCCTACATCAACGAGTTATTTATCCTGCTTGGAAAACTTTTTTGTTGTTGGGTAGTTCAATAGATGGGAAATGTCCAACAGTGAGCTGTTGGATATACAACTACCCAACTATTAAGCTTTGGATTGTCAACTTATATACAATGAATTACAATGAATGACGTTAGTAAAAGTTTTTAAATATATATCTTTGGCCTTTGAAATCTTTCGAAGAGCATATTATAACATTATTTAAATATAATTTCAGGTATATGCATCTTAGACATATTATTCTCGAAGACGCTACTTTGTTTAAAGATAATATTTGTATCGTATCAACGTTTCCTTTCCAATTCACATCTGTAATGTTGAGGTGTAGATTTTATACTGGCTACTTTTATAATGATTAACCCATGTTGACATGCAATTTACATAACTGTTTACATTGAATTGTTCGAATATATCTATATAAAAATAAATGTGTACTTTAGAAGAGAAAATTCTTTTATAAATCGTAATATTGCATAAGTTCAAAAATTCACTTATCCAGACACAGCGGAAAAGAGAGTCACAAGACGCTGTTTGCCAATCGTGGTCCGTTCGGGCTTAAAGTATTCTGGAAGAATGGATTCACTGAAATCTGATTTCGTTGTTTTTTATGACTCTTTTAGATTATTGTGTCAAGGGAGATTATCACTTAGGCGATTAACCCTTTGGACTAGCAAGACCGATTTTAAGGCCCGAGGCATAATTTCATCCCATTGTTGTATTTTTTTTATAAGGGGTCTATATTCGGGGCATTGGTGATAAAATAGCAACTGCAGTCTCCAGCTGGACGGCGGCGGACTACAGTTATTATTTTACCCTCTCTATATATTGACTCACCCCACTCCAGGTGTACACAAAGGCAACTCCATTCCAGGAAACGAGGGTTCAAATCGTTAATAGACATCCAGTTTTATATTTAGTGATCAGTTGCGGAAAAGCAACACAATGTGTTAAAGTGTCGTGGCTTATGGTGGGGTGGGGCGCGAATATTTATACAACTTGATTACCTGGCTTGGGGTGGAGAGGGGTGGCTTGGGGTGAGGGTGGGGCTCTAATCTCTAATCAACTAGATTGCAGGAACGATCATTGCTCACATATAGAAATATGTCACACAGCTGTCACCTTATGGGGCGGGACAATTGTTGCTAAAATTGAACAACGTTAGTAGAATATGATGTGATTTTCGAGCAATATTTGGGGAAGCTCAACACGGGATCCCATACGACTATGACGTCACATGAGATCCCACGATGAGATCCTCCAAATGTTTCACTGAAACCACATGGTACACTACTAACGTTAAAACCCCATTTAGGCAGTTTTCTGTTTCTCGAAGCCTCTCATTCTCCAATTATGTAGAGTATACTTTGATGTCTGTGAATATGTTGATGATATGAATATTTTTCACGACAATACAAAATTTATATTAACATAAAACAAGTACCGACATTGGCAATTTGAAACTGTGTTTCCCGTTTCCGTGTTAGGTGAACGCCAAGAGATTTGATGAAGAGCGATTTTTTTTTGAAAATGCGACATGTAGTGAAATGAAAGTGTCAATGACCCTGTAGCTCTACTCGTGTAAGACATGTGTAGTATGTGACACAGCAATGACATACACACTAAAAACTAAAGTGTTAAAACTGACACTTTCAAGGTGTTAAACCCATTCAAACTCTTAGGGTTTGATTTTAACACTCAAAGTGCAATGCTTTAAGCACTTAGACATTACAATCGTCAGACATCCGAAACTTGAATGGATGGCACTTCCCATGTGTCTATCATTGGTGGTTCTTTCAGAATCGTCCATAATTTGATTTACGCTTGGTGGGTACATAATTAAAAGGACACAACGCAGATGACGCGGATCAGGCTCGAAAGTTCGAGCCTGATCCGCGTCATCTGCGTTGTTTCCTTTTAAGTGTCGCGACATTACACTTGTCAAGTGGTATTATTGTAACACATGTCAAGTTCTGGGATATCTACACTTGAACAAAGCGCTAGTTCAGCACTTAGTAAATGTTAAATACAGCACTTCAAGTGTAGTTTTTAACACTTTAGTTTTTAGCGTGTGCATCTAGATGATGACCTGATAACAAACGTACATGTAAAGTATTGTAACGGTTGGTACATAAATACTGACCGTAGCCTGTATTAAATGTATAGGTAAAGTATTGTAAAGGTGGGTGACAGTTCTGTGGTAAACTAGAAAAGAAATCTTCATGGGGTTAATGTTACAATGGGGATTCTTGTATGGTGCACCATACGCCAAATGTTAGCAACTGTTTTGGCCCCCTTGATTCAAACCCTTCTAAGGTTGATTCATACTAATTAATAAATATTTGTTCAGTCCTTCTTAAAATATAGGTATTTGAATGTTTTACCTTTAGCTCATAGGGTTCCCACGGGTGACGAGGTTTTATTTTTCTCACTGTAAATAGAAAATCGGGTTGTGCTAATAATGTTTACCCTCCCCAAACATTATCAAATATTAACATATGAACTTGGCTTCAACACATTTGAATATGAACATCCTAGAGATGCTGAATTCAAGAAACATTATTTTATCTGTTGTTTTTTGGAAAATATTTTAATTATCTCCCTTTTTGAGTCCCCAAGTGGGTCTGACTGAACCCAAAAATATTTGTTCTCTTAGCACAGTGATAACAAAGGCACCCAATAAATTTATAGCAAACATTACTGACATAAAAAAAATCTTCATTACAGGTTCTGTATAAAAAATGTAATACACAGAATTCCCGTATATATGATTGCCAATAGGCATTTTGAATTTTTGGTCGAGCCCCAAACAACTCGTTACCATCTCATGATGATAACAAACGTAGTCCTACAAGTTCTGTACTAAAAATTGATTGCACCTAATTTCAGTATAAAATGGCTGTCTGCAGCCATCTTGAGTTTTGGACCGCACCCAAAAACACTTGTTCCTGTCCCAAGGTGACAACAAAGGTACCCAAGAAGTTTTGTGAAGATCGGCTCAAAAATACAGCATCTGGCCCGAGCCGTATTGACATGTGCACTTACTGTGTATAAGTAGTACTGGATAAATCACAGTTCATTTGTATAATTTCTGCACGAGAAAAAAACATGCAATATATGTGATGTATTCCATGTAAGTAAACATTCATTCAAAAATATATTCAAATCCGAACTTCCATACAGAAGTTCTGTACAAAAAAAACGGATTGTAACTACTTTCGGTACAACATGGCAACCTGCAGCCATATTCAATTTTGAAACGCACCCCAAAACACTTGTTCTTGTTCCAATGTGATAACAAGACGTTTCGTGAAGTTCGGTTCATAAATACAGCCTCTAGCCCAAGCCGTATTAACATGTGCATTTAGTGTGTATAAGTAATACTGAATTAATCAAAGTTCATCTAATTTGTATTATTTCTGCACGAGAAAAAAACCCGTATTATTTGTGATGTATTCCTTGTTACTAAGCATTCATTCAAAGGTTTATTCAAATCAGAACATTCATATAGAAGTTTTGTACAAAACATTGATTGTATCGGCAGACATCTTGAATTTTGGACTGCATCCCAAAACACTCGTTCTCCTCCCAATGTGATAACAAAGGAACCCACGAATTTTCTTGAAGATCGGTTCATAAATACAGCCCCAAGCCTGAGCCGTATTGACATGTGTACTTACTGTGTATAAATAGAAGAATAAATCAAAGTCCATCTAATTTGCATATTTTCTGCACGAGATAAAAAAAACCGTATTATATGTGATGTATTCCATGTTACTAAACATTCATACAGAAATTTATTCAAATCAGAATTTTCATACAGAAGTTCTGTACAAAAAAAAAACTGATTGCAGTAATATCGGTACAAAATGGCTGTTGGTGGTCATCTTGAATTTCGGACCGCACCCAAAAGCACTCATTCTCGTTCCACGGTGATAACAAAGGTACCCGAGAAGTTTCGTAAAGATTGATTCATAAACACGGCCTCTAGCCCGAGCCGTATTGAATTGTTGACGGAAGGGCAGACGGTGACACGAACAGGCGGGCAGACAGACGGACAGACGGACGACGGGCCATGGCATAACCTCACATTTTCCTACGTCAAAGTTGAGTTAACAAAATTAATTTGGGTAATGGTAATTGGGTAATGTGAGGTACTTTTTTCAAGGATGGGTATCCAATTTGTATTTTTCAAGCTTCTTTTGTGTTATAATCTTCAGTTTACGAGAAAAAAAAAAAAACATGCCCACGCTATTGGGAACAAGAGGTTTTCATGCAATATTGAGATCCGACCTTTTCATGACAATACTGAATCAAATCTTCAAGCCATTTTCTGATTTATTTTGAGGAACGAAAGCTATCCACCCACCAGATTTTTGTAAATACTCCAGACTGAAAAAATGTTCCATACATGTAGATAACAACAACTAGTCAATCAAACCATTCAATTCATTTTAAACATCAAATCACAATTTGTCTGCACATACATACATAGATGACAGAATTGTGCCCCTACCCGCCACTAAGGCCATACCCACCATAGATGTGCCACTACCCACAGGAAATGTCCCACACAATAGTTCCTCCTGAAGATATGCAATTTGGTGCCGAGACCTTGTGACTTTTACCTGAAGAAAGATATTTGTCTCTTTTTGATGTAAGGTTGAAAAGGCGATGGCTAATCTAATGTTCTTCTATTGATGTAGATACCTAGGCATTTAAAATGTTCCGATCAACACTTATCTACAAAGACTCCACTTATCCAGAAAGGTGACCCCATCAGTAGGGAAGCTGCAGGGGACCGGGTGTTACCCCCAAAAAACCTTCCTCACCCCTCAAAAAATGACCAATTGCAACTTTCCCATTACAAATGGAACTCTAACCCTTTAACCCTTTACCCAACGAATCGGCCGCATCCGCCCGAGTAATATTCAAATTCAGCAGTTGAAAAAATATAATTTTTAAAAATATTTCAACAAAACCATATCATGTGACCCTTTGTTGGAACGAACTCGTCGAGCTCGTTCCAACGAGGGGTCACATGATATGGTTTTGTTGAAATGTTTTGATAAATTTGACAAAATGATATTCAAAATAATAAATTTTGATATCGTCTGCGTTGGGTAATGGTCTCTAATATAGAGCTATATGCCCTATAAATGCCCCCGATTCGCTATTAGGGTACTGATTTTTTGAGCAAATATTTATTGGGAGAGGAGCTTAGTCCTAACGAGGATCATTCGGACGAAACCCCTTCCCTCCATTGCGCTTCGGGGAAGTGGGAGGAAGACGTAACGGCTGGGGGGGGGGGGGGGGGGGGGGGCTTTAGTTAAGGTCAAGGGAGACTTGGAACTCCCTACAACAGACTAACAAATATCATGTCCCCGTCCCGCCCCAAATAAAAGAAATTGGCGAGAGAACGCACTATTATAGAATCCTGGCTACGCGCCTGGATCTGCCTGAAGGGTCACGCGTTTCATTTAACATGTCGTTGGTTGAGTGGTAGAATGTTCTATGTCCCCTATGTCTAACACTCCGGAGACGATATGAAGCATGGCTGACACTGGACAACAATAATTCATAATGAGAACTACTTCCATTTTGTTTTTTTCTATCTTTTTTTTTTATTTATTTGTTCTTATGTTTCTTTGTTTTACAAACATGTTTACTTAAACGGTCAGGCGATATCATCACCACACAAGGACGTTAAATGGATGTTGGAGCGCTGTCGTTACCAAGACAATGTGTCTCTGTTGACTAACTTTTGTAATATTATCATGTATGATACAATATTTCACGAAAGAAGTCACCCCACCCCTCCCCTACGAAAACCACCTGGTGCGTCGTGTCTGGATTTTAGCTACGATTAACATAAGCTACTCATCTTGATATCGAATCCAGAAATATTAATGCTTTAGATATAGTGATCCGCACCTTTGTGTAGTTTTCTATGCATCTAACATATCTCTGTTTTATGTTTGTAAACATGGTTATTTTTGCAAAATAAATATTGTTCAACCCTTTACCCAACTTAACGGCCAAACCGGCCAGCGCTATTCACAAAAATCGCCAATTAAGTTTTTTTTTTTCATTTTTTGTCTCAAAAGAATAGGTTAGGACCCCTCTTTGGAAGGAGCTCTTTGAGACAAAAGATGAAAAAAAATAGTTATTAAAGATTTTTTTTTAAAAGTGTCGTCTGCTTTTCATGTTAGGTAAAGGGTTAAACTAACTTATTTCGTTGAGTTTGTTCTTTGTTTCTCATTGAATTACTGTTATCAAAACCGATGACCTCAAAATGTGTAATAACTCGATGCTGATTGAATACAAGTTGAAAACGTTCTCTTTCCGAATCAAAGGATAGCGCGTGCAACCGTAACTTATTCCCGACTCCTTCTTTAACATTCGTTATCAACCGATAAAATATACTCGCCCAAAAAAGAAAGTGTGCATTGCAGAAATTGATCAAACTCCAAAAAAATAATTTCGTAGGTGTAAAGAGTGTTAACCTGTTCATGAATAAGTTATATTGAACACAAAAACAGCTTTCCCCGTTAAAATTGCACTAACGTTAAATGACGTGCTGCACGTTTGTGAAAAGGCATGTTTTGCACGTGGAGAATCTGAAAATTCATGCAGCAGTGTGAATCCTTGGGTATTTAAACACTAAAGTAAGGCCTTCCTATAGTTCACATTCAAACTTGCGCTGCTGTTAAAACGACTCCACATTAGCATGCCAAGATTGACAATGAATCAACGTCTCCTTGCCCTGGGTATGATTAGAGTTGGCAGAACACGCAGAGAGGTTGCCCAGCATTTGAACTGCCACCGTAACACTGTAGACAGGCTAGTCCATCGACATGCACAACATGATGACGTTCGAGACCGACCCCGCTCCGGGAGACCCCGAGTTACCACCCGTGCACAAGATCGGTATATCCGTGTCGTCCATCTCCGGAACCGCAACAAACGGCAACGACGACAGCCAGGAACATCCCTAACCTTAGACGGATACATCATCAAACAGTAATCAACCGGCTGAGAGAATACGGCTTACGTCCTCGAAGACCTGCAATTCGTCCGATTTGGACGTTACGTCATCGTCGTGCTCGACTGCAGTGGTGTAGACAACATCTCAGGCATCCCTTACACTGGTGGCGACGTGTTTTATTCACAGATGAATGTCGTTTCCATCTTTCATCATCAGATGGCCGCCAGAGAGTGTACAGACGTCGAAACGAACGCTACGCAGATCCATGTGTCGTGGAGCGAAACCGTTATGGGGGAGGGTCTCTCATGGTGTGGGGTGGCATCACTGCCCGTAACAGAACTGATCTGGTCATTATTGATGGCAATCTCAATGCAGCCAGATATCGTGATGAAGTGCTTACACCTGTTGTTGTCCCATTTCTGCAACGTCACGGCCCCGGCGTCATTCTACAGCAGGACAACGCCCGACCCCACGCAGCTCGTGTTGTTCAACAGTCTCTGCAGCAACAACAAGTGGATGTTCTTCCCTGGCCCGCAAATTCGCCCGATATCTCACCCATTGAGCACGTATGGGACGAAATGAAACGTCAGCTACGCCGGCTTCCCCATGCACCGTCAACGCTTGTGGAACTCCAAATACAGCTTATCAGAATATGGAACAACATCCCACAACACTTCCACGCTAACTTGTTCGCTTCCATGAGGCGTAGATGCACAGCAGTAGTCGATGCAGACTGAGGTCATACCAGATATTGAGTGTGTGACTTTTGTGTTTGACCCTCAGTGTCTTTGACTACTCTCCATGGCACCAAGAGTCTTCGTCGTAGCGTAATGAAATTTCTCGTGTTGATCACAAATTGATTCATCTGTGATTGAATAAAATTTCCATGAAAGAAAATGATATATATCTTTTTTTAGTGTTATTTTTTAGCATGCACACTTTCTTTTTTGGGAGAGTATAGATAACGAATGTCGAATGCGACACCGGGAATATGCAACGGTTGTCACGTCCGTATCAAAATAAAGGTTATAATGCATAGAACCGAAATATATACGCAATAAACTCTCAGAATGATGGCAAGCATAAATGGGACAAGGCAGTCTGCAGTTGTATGTGTTCCATAACTGTAACAGGAGGAGAGATAAGTGCCGGAGTCGGGATTCGAACCGTCGACCTCTAGCACACAAAGCGACAGATTTACGACGTGACAAAGAGATCCGGACCAACCAGGCTGGTTGGTAAATGGCGTTTATACCTTGACCGCTACATTACTCTCCCCTTCTTTTGAGATTCACCCACCGTGAATCTCACCCCAGATTCCACCGCAGAGCGGTCGAAACATCCACAGTGCTTCACCACATCAGTTCCAACACCACCAACGGCTAAGGATCGGACGAGCCCCCAAATGTAACAGGCGGAGAGATAAGTGCGGGAACCGCGGTTCGAACCGTCGACCTCTAGCACACAAAGCGACCGATTTAACAGGAGACTAAGTGATCCGCACCAACCAGGCTTGTTGTTTAATAGCCTTTATACCTCGACCGCTACATAAAAAAATAATCAAATAATATTCCACAAGAACAACTCATGGCTAAATATGCTTTAGATTTCCAAGAACAAACTAGGAAGAAATTAAAATTCTTCAAATGCTGCAACAGAGCTGCGAGGGGACGAATACCGAAACCGTCGGCTTTGTTTTTTTCCTATCTGTTTACAGTTCAATCTGTTTTGGTCAAGGCCAATGGTGCGAAGAAGCGTCAATATTCAATGTCATTTAAAATCTAATACTGTGACCGATCGCTTTCACATTACAGATTGTCATTATATGGAGACTGCACAGTCGCCACATTACTTATAAAGTATTATGACACCAGTTTGAATTTTCTAGAATTTTGAGAATATATTTTCGATTACAATTTGTGATATAAACATAAGCATGTCCATTAGCCATGGAATCATTCTTCAATAAAAAATGTTGACAGTGTTGGCGCTTCCCGAAATACAGTTCCGTCACTACATCGTAAAGTGTTTTTAATAATTAGTTTTGTCTTGGATGTGTGGAGCAAAGTTAAACACCGGTTAATCTCCAAAATTATTATTTTATTATCAGTTCTGGTACAAATACGCTAACAGATCTCCAGGAACCATTGATGCTTGCTGTCAACTCAGTGATTTGATTTCATATGTTTTTCGTATTCTCCATCTTAATTGTGTGGAGATGTGAGGATGTGTGTCTGTGAAAAGGAACAAGGTGTGTGTGGATGTAGGTGTGTGCGTGTATAGGTGTGTGTGTGCATATGTGTGTATGTGTATATACATGTGTTCAAAATATCATTATATGTTTATCATTATATTGTAAAAGGACTTTATATTGAGACATGACAGTATATTCTATGCTAGAATGTCCTATGTCCCCTATGGGACGATATATTATGGCCCCTATGGGATTATATATTATTTCCCCTGTGGGACGATATATTATTTCCCTTATAGGACTATATATTATGTCCCCATATGGCACGATATATTGTTTCCACTATGGGACTGTATATTATTTCCCCTATGGGACAATATATTATTTCCCCTATGGGACGATATATTATTTCCCCTATGGGACGATACATTATTTCTCCTATGGGACGATACATTTTGTCACATATGGGGCAATATATTATTTCCCCTATGGGACGATATATTATTTCCCCTTTGGGACGATATATTATTTCCACTATGTGACGATATATTATTTCTCCTATGGGACGATATATTGTTTCTCCTGTGGGACGATATATTACGTCGTCTATGGGGCGATATATTATTTTCCCTATGGGACCATATATTATTTCCTCTATGGGACGATATATTATTTCCCTTATGGGACTATATATTATTTCTCCTATGGGACGATATATTATTTCCCCTATGGGACGATATATTATTTCCCCTGTGGGACGATATATTATTTCCACTATGGGACGATATATTATTTCCCCTATGGAACGATATATTATTTCCCTTATAGGACGATATATCATTTCTCCTATGGGACGATATATTATGTCACATATGGGGCGACATATTATTTTCTTATGGCACGATATATTTTTTTCCACTATGGGACGATATATTATTTCTCCGGGATTTTGGTGTTTCAAAAAGTGTAGGTTAACCTATCAATACGGATGAGTTGAAAGTCCCAGGAAGGCATTTGTTACGGACCTGCGCAGGTGGAGTTGGCAAGAATACGTAGCTGCATTACTGACCAGATTCCATTCATTTAGCCCCCTTGTTCCAGATTGTTGGTTTTCCACCGTTCTTTCCTGCATTGTGGTGGTCACAATTATCTTTGAAGATAAATGCTCCATACACACAGGAAATGTAATACAAGTAATAAATTATCTTAATTATAAGGAAATAATTGAGTAGATATTACCAAGAGAAAATACAAGAGAATGCTTCTCCTAACACTAATTTAAAAAACACAATTCTGGGCTAGGACACCCAACTTTCCCCTCGACCCACAGCCCCACCCCCACCCCGCCTATCGCTTAACGACTTCGAGGTTCACACGACCCGTAAACCCCGTTCTACACATCGTAGTCTTCGCTATTGGCGGCCCCACTTGACCTTACGTCACACACGCAGTCGATCTCGTGAAAATGGGTTCTGTGGCAGATTGGGTATGTTGAGGTCCCACCAAGATCAATTTTCAGTCCAGTTCGTGCTAATTAGGTAAGAATTTTGGAAGGTAACACATTACAGCTCTCACATGTATTTATTCTCAAACAAGTTTCCTGAATGTTTTAAGGGCCCATATAAGTAATGAAATTTTATTTATTTTGAAAATTCTCACCTCTGATATTCCTTCAATTCAAATTAAATATACACAAAATGTACATCAAAATGAAGATTGAGATGTATAGAACACTAAACACATGTGTAATCAACTCAAAGAGTCGACTGTAGGCACCACTGGTTTCTGGAAGTCTGCTGCCGTATTCGTACCAGATCAGATAATTAATAATATTTCACGAAAACAACTTGTAGCCAGATGAGCTTTACATATCCAAGAACAAAGCTAGGGGATCAAAATTCTTCAAAACACGGCTACAGAGCTGCACGGGGGGAAAATTCCAAAGCCATTGCTTTTGTTTACGTATGAGTATACATTCGATTTCCGGTCGACGTCATCGGACGGAAAAAGCATGTAAAAACAATGCCGTCTAAAAGCAAATAATGAAAAAGATCGCCTTCATACAGTATACAGTTATTGGATAGACATTACACAGTTACCATTTTCAATGCAAGGTACCATGACACCTGTTGAAATTTCTTAGAATTACGATTTTGTTTTTCGATGGAAATTCGTGGTATCGAGTGATTTGCGTATGTCTGTCGAGCATGGGAACCATCTTCAATAAAAAATGCAGACATGTTGTCGTTTTCCAAAATGCAGTCCTGTCGCTGCACTCGAAAGTGTTTAGAATGCCTACTGCCTAGCTTTGTTATTGAATATCTGAAGCACATTTGGTCACGAGTTGTTCTTGCGAAATATTATGTTATTATCAGTTCTGGTGCGAATACGATAGCAGACTTCCAGGAACCAGTGGTGCCTACAGTCGACTCTATGAGTTGATTACATACGTGTTTTGTGTTCTATACATCTTAACCTTTATTTTGGTGTATAATTTGTGTATATTTAATCTGAATTTAAGGAATATGAGAGTTGTCAAAATAAACAAAATTCCATTACTTATATAGCCCCTGAACTATAATCCCCATTGACAAATGTTCCATCTTCATCAACAAGATGCATCTTCGGAACTTTAGTCATGACAGTCGGGTCAAACTATCTTTACTCACCTCGCAATCGGTCACCTGCCCGACGGCCCTGAGCAATATAACGTTTGTTGTTTTTGTTATTTTTTGTTATCTTCGGATTTGCCGCTGGAAAAATTTCATGAGGTTTTGCTGAACATGAGTAGTGATTTTGGATTTTATGTTCATTTTATTTACATCATAGAAACGTAGATGTTACTATTTATTCATTTTAGGGGTTTTATGACATTGTAGCAGCCAGTGTCATATCATGTTGAACAGTGTTTACGGATGGGGGAAGCGGAAGTACGTGGATTCAACCACCGAGTAATGAAACTGTCGCACTCTCTATCTCGCTCGTGTGAGGTTGGCATTCAAATGCCGATATCAGAAAGGGGATACAGTGCTATCAGTTGTCATGCTAGAAAAACGACATGGCGTTTTGTGGAGTGAAAGCTGTTACCTTGTGACTACAGATACAGCGTAACGACTCCCATGTCATCCAACGTGGACAATGAGAGCGTTACCATGTTGACTGACTTGATGCCATCTATAGATGGGTGGTATTGGAATTTTGAGTTCTTATGGGTTCCGGTATTTCAGAGTAGTAAACCTCGATGTACGGTACGGTATTCGGTATCTGAATTGACTGGAATTTGCTGATTGTTCCAAAGAGGAAATCACATCAGGAAAAAACAGAATAAGTTGTTGTAGTATCATTCTACCACAATGCTATAAATAACACGGCCAGTGAGTTCATCGCTGGCAATCGTTTACGACCACAAATCATATCTACCGTAATTTGTTGACAAAATGAACTTCAATTTTTGAAGACCTATTCCAGGCTTTTGCGATCTCAGAACATGTGTCCTCACCCTGCCATCTTTAGGAGGTCATGTTGACCATGGACAAAACACCTGGGCAGTAATTCCTAGTCGAGTCTTTGCTGCCTTAACAGACTGCCAAGACTTGACTAGAAATCACTGCTATACAAGGGGACATATAAAGTCTAATGGGAATTCTCGACAGATGCCCGTTGGGGGATACAAACACTAAAAAGAAAATCAGTCACTCTGTCATTAAAATCAACATTTCAACTGTTACTAAGCCTCAACGGGAACTTATAAATAGCGAATATAGGAAAATTTGAAAATTCAAAAAGGTTCGGTATTCAATGATTGGATTGGTTCGGTTTTTCGGTATTCCCATGATATTGTTATCGGTTCATTTCTCGGGTTATTGCCCATATCTAAATGCCATCATGGGTAGGGGAGGGATAGAGGACGGGGAGGGAGTAGGGGACGGGAGATGGATTGACTGACAACGTTTTCTGCTAACGTTCCTGCAATCCAGTTATATGCAGGCATCTAGCGTGATGCATGTTGCCGTCGTCCATTCCGATTATAGGCGTCAACATTTGGGGTTTCTCTGCTATATATGCAGAAAGTTTTCATTTCCTAATATTTATTATATTTAGAAATAAATCCTACTACACCACCATAGTACTCCACCTCAATAGAACACACAACTAGAACGTGTGATCGGTAAAACACTGCGCATCACAAACAACAACATCCATAAAGTTACAACGTTTGACCTCCATCTATAGGCATTGTAACACCATTCACAAGTGACGCATATTCACTTAATAGAAATATGACGGCATCCGCTACATCCCGCGTCTCTCCCACTCGTCCAAGTGGAATTCCTCTTAGTATTCTATTTTTGACTTCTAAATCTTCCAACAATCCTCTGATAAAATCAGTAACAACAAATGTTGGGTTAACAGCGTTTACTCTGATTTGTTTTGGTCCTAACTCTAATGCCATATATTTTGTGAGTGAATCCACGGCTGCCTTACTCGAGCCATAAATAGCACGATTAGGTGAATGTTTCATAGTTAAGGCTGACGAGATATTCACAATTGCTCCCGATTTCTTTCTCGTAATTAAATCGCGAGCTATAATCTGTGATACATTGAATGTTGCCTTGTAGTTAACATTGAAAACGTCATCAATATCAGACTGTGTACTCTCAAGGAAAGATGTCCGGCAGATGGCACCAGCATTATTAACAAGTAAATCTATAGGTAGTATAGATTCTACCGCTTTCCTCGTGCTATCCCAGTCTGTAACATCGACCTGTTTTACCACAATGTCCGGATCCTCTTGTTTCAGGTTCTCCACGCTGCTGGAGGATTTTGTCAAAACAAATGTTTTTGCACCACACATAGACAGTCTTTGTGCAATCTCACGTCCGATTCCGCGACCACCTCCAGTTACTAATGCTCTTTTTCCACTGAATTTAATATCCATACTCACGTTTTGGATAACAAAACAAGATCATACAAAATTTCCCATCGTGTTATATTGTCTGTTAAAACCAACTGTTGACATCTACCGATGCATTACCTCCATTTGTTATCCAGAAAAATACCACAACAATCATTTAGAGTGCATTCTGATAAATAAAGAACAAATGAACGTTCTTATGTAAAATGATTATAAACATTGATCCCGACTTGACACAGTTTTCACTTCGAATTTCCACTAAAACATCCGTGTTGTTTTCGACGAGTTATCAACGATCAAACTGTGCATATTCTCATTTTTGTTATCAATTTTCAGTCTCCAAAGAATGATGAAATTATGTGATTTTAATTTCGCATTTAATGTAAAATAAGTTATTAATTAGATACTACACACATCCAGGACCTTGGGTAGCCATTAACCATTAGTTGACCGAGTACCTGTATTCATATTGCGCCTTCTGTATCATCGTATACAACAGATAGAGTTACATCCCTTGGGTCGTTGAGAAAACGAGTAAACAGTATTTTGTTGACAGATGTGGTCTTAATGTCAAAAGTTCGGTTTTGTGATTTAGTCTTATCTACTATTCCGGAATCTAGTAAACCTATGGCAGCAAACCCGGTGAAAGTTCTGAAAAATATAACATAGATTTCAAACTTCGGGAATGCCGGGATAGGAGGTGCCCCCTCCTCCCCACCCCATAGCTAGGTCACTGTCGAGACTTTGTGTTGTGAGTCTGTACTGTAATAGAGCGGTTCTGTTTTACTAGTAAAACCTGGCAACCTTTGAGTAGAAGCCATCTAAGGTTGGGTGACATTGGAATAAACGAGAGCGCGGTGTATCTGTACGTAGAGATGTATTCTGCAAGCCGAGAGTTCCTTTGTTCGAATCTCTGCTGCGGCAACCGCGTTGTGTCCTTTGACAAGGCACTTAATTCCGATTGCTCAGGTGGGAGCATGATGGCACTGTGTACTAAGGCGTACTGCACGTCACGTCGACCACTGCTAACCCTGCTTGCGTGGAAGTAGTATGTTGGGGCGTCTGACAGTTGCTCGCTGTTGTTGAGTGGTTCTTTCTGGGTACTCCGGCTTCCGCCACCCGCAAAACTGGCTGACACGAGGTGACCCTAGCTTCAAAAGTGTCGTTAAACCCCAGTAAATAAATAAATAAATTGTTTTTTACGATTGTCAAAATCTGACTCATGCGTTCATGATAAAGAGGTTCTGATTTACTAGTATGTCCCAGTAACCCTTGAGTTCCTGAACACCAATAAAATGAAAATAAAAAAAATAAGTTTCCTATTATCAAAACATATGCTGTGACCTCCCATTGGAATAAGCATGTTGAGTTCATTCCAACGAGGTGTCTTAATCTATATTCTGGAAATAGCAAATTAGAAAATATAGTAAATAAAATAAACAAATTGCATTTTTGCGCGTAATAAGCTGGACGGATTTTGCTGATACAGTTAAAACTAGAAGTCCTGTCATGAAATGCGCACAAATAGCACGTCGATTTGCGCGTTAATCTACGCGTTATGACCATAGTACGGCTATCAGATTCTATACATATGGCCTGCGCACAAGCATTGTATCAGCCAATGGACCTCCGGGTCACCCGGGGGTCGTTTGACAGAAACACCGCCCGTGTTTGCTATGAGTAACCAGAGAACCTGCCGTGCTTGGATGCCATTCGATAAGGCCATTGCGCGCAATTCCTACGCACAATTAAGCCTAGACAAGCGCACAGTTCGCGACAGGACTTTTAGTTTTAACTGTATGTTGGATGAAATGTTAGCGGAATAGCATCTACATAAGTTTTGGTCGTAGATAATAGATAGTAGCGCAACCTTAAACTTTTCCGACCGAGTAAAATATTTCGACACATTTCTGTAAATTTCAACCGGTTTGGCATCTAAAAGGTGAAAGTTATCAAATATTCAGTACCATAACTTTTTTAGCCCAAATATTAATATTTTTCTTCCTATTTTTCGAACTTTTACCACCAACAGCCTTTATTTTTTCTCAACGAACCGAAAATAGTGGACAAAAAGTTTGTATGTACTTCACTCTGTTTTCGGTGTCGTGACAATCGTTATATATCCTCAGTTTATTATTCGACATTCGTTACCAACCGGTTGATAATGAATGTTGAATAAGGAACTGGGAATAAGTAACGGTTGTCATGTCCATATTCTTTTCTGGGTTGATAACATTCTCTATGTTTATAGCGATTCGTCACACAAACGAACCTTTAGAATATCTTAAGCTGTTTCTCGTTTTCGTCTGTAGCTCCCGCTGACCACGGAACCGAAAAAGGTACATGATATAAGCTGGACATATGGGTAGATCGTGAAGAAGCCAGTATCGATGGTGTTGGAAGACGATGCTAATAGTTGTAGTGGGAAGTGAACTTACAGTGATACAAAATAAACGAGATAGTAGAACCCACAGTGAGAGTATCTGATAGTGCAGTAATAGGAGAAAGGGTGATTGAAGCGCATTGCTTTGTCGTGGAACGGAATAGCGCCGTGTTTGATCAACCAGCTATGCTGAGCATAGTCGATACTGACAGCTCTCCTCCGGCACAGACTGGCTCATCCTCTTATCGGCAACAAGCATAGCTAAGCATAGTTATCTCATCAATGTTATATAAGTACGGAGGTTCTATTGTCTAATACGACCCTCGTTTTGGCTGAACCGGGGATGGAGCTTTATTCGGGTTGGAGCCGACTACGAAATGGAGTGGGGCTCTCTGGTGGAGGGGTGAGTACTTACATTCGTTGCATTTGTGAATCTAGCTCAGTGCTGTACATGGGATGTTAGGTTTTATAGTTCCTGGACCTAGGTCGACAGTCGTTATAGGGTCAATGACGGGTTTTCGGGCGCTAGACTGACTTGGAAGCGTTATATGGGCTGGAGTGGATCCAGAGGAGAACGGGCCCAGTGGCGTTATAGGGGCTGACACCGGTCTGACGTTTATATACACTGGGAAAGAGGACTGGGCGTCCTGCTGCGATGTCTGTAGATGTAAAAAAGTTGGATGACACGTGCTCCGAGTGCCCCCCCCCCCCCCCCCCCCCCCCCGTCAATCTCTGATTTGCTGGCCTCATTGTTCGCTTGTCAGAAAGTGACGGGAATCATGCGGTTGAAAGGATAGCTATGCTGGTAAATCTTGAAGAACTTGTGCTTCTTTTTTCAATGCTGTTGTCCCCCACTTCACTCAAAATATCAACGGTCGCGTCAGCACCGAGTCATTCGAATGCAGTTCCGCCTGCCGACCGTCTCGTCAACGGTGAACAAAATTAGTTATGGGTACCACCAACCTTGCCGCCATCTGTACTTCGTCTTTCTTCTCCGAGTTGCCGATTTTGACATTCCAATATGAAAGCGAACTGGTGTCTCAATGCCTGTTATATTAACATCTCACGTGAGTGCTGAGAACTTTTATCTGAGGTCGTTTTATAGGAGAATTGCGGGATTTCTAAAGATTGAAAAAGGGCAGTGTGAAAGGAAGTTGCCAACTTCGCAGTCAGCATTTCATTAATTTGAGCAACCTGCCCTGTGTTGCTACGCGGCTCGTCTCTCAATGCACTGAACAGATTGACAATTATGTTTGAACTGGATATCAAGGTAAATACATATTTTGACACTTATCTTATCGTATTTATTTGATTTGTGAAACAAGCAAATGCACATTACATTTGATGAAAAACGTGTTCTGGTAAAAGGAAGAGGTCGAGGAATTGGACGAGAAATTGCACAAAGACTGGTTACGTGTGGCGCTAAGACATTTGATTCGATATATTACTTCACAGTTATGAATGCAAAATATATCTATAATCGGGAATTTTTTTTTTCTTTGGGGGGGGGGGGGGTGGGGGTGGGTCTTATGCAACAGATGAAAAGGTTAACCGGATAACAAGTGTACAACCGCTAATCGACAAAACCAAATGAGACTGTTGTCAAACGATCATCTTACAGTGAGATATCTCATTGGTTAGGCCACTGGACTTCCAACCGAAAGGTCGGCTGTTCGATACTGGCCCAGGCCATCTGGACTGTGTCACTGGGTAGGGCTATTTATTTATTTATTTATTTATTTATTTATTTATTTATTTATTTATTGGTGTTTAAGGTCACATACTTATGCACAATGGCTAATCGCGACGGTGACAGTTTTACGGGTCGACGAAGCCGGAGTCCCCGGAGAGAACCACCGAGCATCGACGATCAACTGTCAGCTCCTCGACATTCTTACTCTGTTCAAGCTCCGCTCAAGCAGTGTTACAGCGATTGAAGACATGTGCACCATCGACGTGCAGTACGCCTTAGTACACAGCGTCATCGTGCCCCCATGTAAGCAACCGGTATAAAGTGCCTTGCCCAAGGACACAACGCGGATCGTCCCGGACGGGGATCGAACTCGAGACCTCTAGCATAGAAGTCCAACAGTCTACCACTGAACCACCGCGCGCCCCATTGGGTAGGACACTTAATTTCTATTGCCTCTGTGGGGGGGGGGGGGGGGGGGGCATGATGGTGGTTTGTTCTAAGGCGTACTACGATAATACAGAAAAATTCAGACGTGTTGCCTTGCTTTCAGTTTCAATTACGGGGTATTGCTACAAGTAGTATTTGATAAAAGCAAGGCCGGTACGGGCCTCTGAACTGCTCCTAATATTCAACTAATGGGATCATTTTGGGTGTAATTCAACATTGCCTTTATTTTATTGTAAACTATATTATCACGTTATAATGATAACAGTAATTTTTACTAATAAAGTTAAGACCTAACAGCTGTAAATGTCAGGCACAGAAAAGTGGCGAGAGGAGTTGCCTTTACCCCCACCACCCCCAAACAAAATAAAGAAGAAATAATCGCGAAAAATGTTCTGAAACCACCAACAGTTGGAAATGTTTTGACAGTAGATTTTCCTCAAACCACCAACAGTTGGAAATGTTATGACAGTAGATTTTCCTCAAACCACCAACAGTTGGAAATGTTATGACAGTAGATTTTCCTCAAACCACCAACAGTTGGAAATGTTATGACAGTAGATTTTCCTCAAACCACCAACAGTTGGAAATGTTATGACAGTAGATTTTCCTCAAACCACCAACAGTTGGAAATGTTAGGACAGTAGATTTTCCTCAAACCACCAACAGTTGGAAATGTTATGACAGTAGATTTTCCGATATTATTTCTGTTAACCCTTTACCTAACGTAACGGCCAAAACCGCCCAGCTCTATTCTCAAAAATCCTCAATTAATTTTTATTATTTTTTTCATTTTTTGTCTCAAAAACATAGGTTATGACCCCTCGTTGGAACGAGCACGTCGAGTTCGTTCCAACGAGGGGTCATAACCTATGTTTTTGAGACAAAAAATGAAAAAAATTAGTTATTCAAGAATTATTTTTGCAAGTGTCGTCTGCTTTTCAGGTTGGGTTAATGTGACCGTACTATGCACATTTAGGAATCATTTTTAAATCACATTTCACGAAATGTCCAACTAGAGTTAATATGTCATCCTTTGAGTGAAACCAGGCGCCATCTGCAATGCTATAGTCGGCGATTCATAGGCTGCAGTTGGATAATTGTCACTTAAAAGGAGGGGGCGTGAAATGAATTACTAAAAAGTTGGATTATCGACAGTTGCGGGAAGGAGTACAGTTGTAAATTCAGAACCAAGATCCCCCAGTTTGTAACAGAGTGCTCTTATGAGAAAATATATTAAGAAACCATATACTGTCTAAAAATATCCGGGTATACTGCGGCTAGTAGCCCGACTTTTCAGTATTGTTGATCGAAAATATGCTGCTATTATATTCATTCTGTTCGATAAGTGATAGACTTTTACAACTGCTGGCAACAGCTTTAACCCAGCCGTTTGAAATCTTTAAATGTTTGTCCCGTAAGTTATGCGAAGAGGGACAGCCTAAAAACAACTGTCCAGTATTCCGGAACTGCTTGGCCAGAGAGTAACTGCAAAGTAGGTTGCCGATAATAACACTTGGGCATGCTTTTTGAGTGAATGGGCAAAAGTAGAGATTAACACCTTAACATGAGAGGAACCACCATTCAAACATCCACAACCTTACACTGTCTTCTTACATTTACATTTGCCATATTCAATCATTAAATCACAACGGTTTGTGTTGAAATGAAGATTGAATACCCTACACATGTCATATACATGTAGACAGTACACGAAATCATCATAAAAATCAAGGGGTACATGCTTTCCATGACTGTCACGAAACGTCTGCATATCAAGAGAGATAATGCAAACACCGGGGACCATCTTAATACATTCCTCGATCATATCCACCAAAAATATCGCAAATATGTCACAAGCAAATTTCACAATGATGTTTTAAATATTTGGTGCTTAGCAAACTTTGAGTAGTATATGTTTTTGAGACAAAAAATGAAAATATAATGAAAATTAATTTGCGATTTTTGAGAATAGCCCTGGCCGGTTTTGGGCGTAGGTTGGGTAAAGGGTTGACAATTCGGTCACCCAAGTACTTCTCGTCCTTGATAATCAAAGACAGATTATACATCTGAAGATTTTTTTTCACTATTCGAGGATGGCTCGTCTGACTTCAATAGAAGCTGCTCAGTAGCGCCCCCCCCCCCCCCCCCCCCTCTTGAAGTGGCGTCTAGGATACGTTCCATATCTGCCGTACCTTAGGCACACGACTGTAATAGAAGGCTCTCTGGCTGTTCTATCTCAGTTTGGGACTTTATCGTAGTCATCGATGTACAATGTCTTCTAAAATCCAATAATAAGACTGATCGCCTAACATTAGACTGTCGTTATATGGGGACTGTACAGTTGCCATATTGCCTTCAAGGTATTATGACACCTGTTTGAATTCCTTAGATAGTTTTTCGATTAAAATTCGGGCTGTCACGTGACATAACATACAGATGTCCGTCGGCCATTGTTTTCTTCAATGTAAAATGCCGACCGTGTTGTATACCTTACATTTCTACGAACGTTTAATGACTGCTATACACCCCTATGAGCTGATTGCATATATGTACATGTGTGTGTTCTATACCTTACAACCTTCATTTTTATGAATAACTTATGTATATTTAATTTTAATTTATGCAAAATCAGAGACGGGTATTTTCCCCCATGGGAACCCCTGGAAGTGAAATAGTGTGTTTTTTTAATCAATAACCAGTCGTGCTCTTCACTGCTGTAATGGTTTTCTATCACAAGTAAAAGGATATTTTTTGGTGTCAACATTTTAGCTAACGGGGGTTATTGTGCCAAATCAAAATTTGTAGTACAATTGTCTAAATTGACACACGGAAGAGTGAACAGTGTTAATGCTTCTATCTAGCAGCAATTAATGTATTTTGTACTTTGTGTAAACAAATATCATTAAATTGACACACGACAGCGAGAAGAGTGTTAATGTTTCTATATTCTGTACATAGTGTAAACAGTGTTAATGTTTCTATCTAGCAGCAATTGATATATTCTGCACATAGTATAAATGGTGTTAATGTTTCTATCTAGCAGCAAGTGATATATTTTGTATATAGTGTAAACAGTATTAATGTTTCTATCTAGCAGCATTTGATATATTCTGTACATAGTGTAAACAGTGTTAATGTTTCTATCCAGTAGCAATTGATACACTCTGTACATAGTGTAAACAGTGTTAATGTTTCTATCCAGTAGCAATTGATACACTCTGTACATAGTGTAAACAGCGTTATTGTTTCTATCTAGCAGCAATTGATATATTCTGTTGTTACAGTCTAAGGCACTGTGACTATTGTACAGTCAAAGGGTGAACTTGAAGATAGAACTCTTTGATAACTGGGCGGAAATATTTTGTCATTCTGGCAGATTGGAATGTCACCATGTGCCCTCTGATACTGTTCCACTGATAAGGCACAGCATGCAGAAAGTGAGATAACATTATAATATACAGTTTTCGGACTTACCAGAGAGTGTGTGAAAACTTTGAATGATGTGGACGAACATTTAAGTTGGTGGCTGTTAGGCAGTAATTTAATCGGCTGGTCTATCATATGTTATTGTCTGGCGGGAAGAGCTGAATACTTAGATCATATAAAGAGCTATTATATTGTACCAGTGCCTTACAAGTTTATTGGGTTGTAACTAGCTGTTAACCCTAGACCACGATACGGTAACATAATTAAGTGGTGGCAGAGGTGAAGATTCAAGTTTTGCAGATAAAACTGAAGAAAAAACAGCCAAACTGTACATGCTGCTCGTACAGTGAACTGTATCAAACATGCTGATTTGTTGGATAAAGAAAAGCCGGAGGTATACAAGGTGAAGTGTATTGTCAACGAAAGTGTGAACTGTATTGTGCCAACCAATTGACTTATGTGATCTTATAATTGAATGATACTGTTACGTGCTAAGTATACAGAAATTACAGAAATAAAATGAAGGGCACCGAAGAAACGATAGTTGTGCAAGGAACATCAAAGGACGATTTTAACATGGAGACAGAAACTGACATAGAGGTAGAGATAGAAAAAGAAAAACCGAAAAAGAAAAGAGCAACGAAAAGAGATTTAGAAATTGAAATCGAAATGCAAAAACTGAAGCTGGCAAATAAACTGAGAATCAAAGAAATGGAGCACCAAGTTAAAATGAAAGAGCTAGAGATAGAACTGTTAAGCAAGACAACAACAACAACAACAGTGTCAAAAGCCAATACTCAAGTGCCAATAAAATTAAAAATTCAACCATTTGATCAATCAACTGATGATATTTTAAGTTATTTGTCTGAATTTGAAACTATTGCAGGACAGTTGAGCTGGACAGATGATGTGAAAATCTTACAGCTAAGAACATTAGTTAAAGGTGAGGCTAGAGACATTATTCAACGTTCATCGGCAAGTTTCACCGAGCTTCGGAAAGCTTTGATCGAAATATTTGGTAAGAAGCCTGCAGAATATTTTAAAATGCCTTTATCTCCACAAAGACAGAACAACGAAACATATAGAGGACTGAAATCATGAATCAATTTATGTTTGAAAAGATTTGTTAAAGAAAGAGATATTCTGGAAGTATTTTCTGATGAATTCTTTCTACGTGCATTGCCAGCACATCAAGCACAGTGGGTTAGGAGAAACAAGGGAGAGTCAGTTGTGGAAGCAGCTGATGATTATATAATGCCAGATATTACATTTAAACCAAACAATTTTAACAAATATTTTCAAACGAGGCAACAATCGAACTTTCAACAACAGAAACGAAGTAATTTTCAGCAAGTTAAAAGTGAAGTAGAATGTTTTCGGTGCAAAAATAAGGGGCTTATTGCTGTTCATTGCCCACTGAAAAATAAAAACAAGACTAATTCTGTAAATCAAGCTACGTATTTTGTCAAGTCATCTGTGGGACAAAGACTGATTTATATTTCTGGTTTTGTCAACAGTCAGGAGGTTAACTTTGTAAAAGACACAGGTGCAGATGTTACTCTCATTCTGGAAGATTTTGTTGACAATAGTTGCATTATTGAAGGACAATACATTGAGTTATTTACGGCTATAGGACAGCCATTTAGTGCTAAAGTTGGCAGTATGAATTTGGATACACCATATTACAAAGGGTTAATGACAGTTGGGCTTGTACCTGATCTGGCTTCTGAAGGTTTGCTTGGTATGGATGTACTAAACAAGGAACCTGCACTCGCTGTTACACGTGCTCAGTCAGCACGGAATCAAAGATTTGAAAAAGAAGCTACAGAAAAAATGGCTCGATGTGATGTTCAATGTCGATCTATTGATGATATAAATGAGCACGCGGCTGAGATTGAAAAGATATCAGAAAATATGATGATGATTTAGTGAAGGCACAAGAGGATCAAGACATTGTGGCTTTGATAAGTGTAAATGCTGAAGCGTTGGATAAACTTCAGAAGGAAGACCCAAGCTTGAAAGAAATTTGTGAAAAAGCTGGTCATTGTGAAGGTGAAGTTGAAGATGAGGTTCTAATTCTGATGCCTTCAGATACTTGCAAACTCGCGGCACAGTGGAAAGGTCCATATCGAGTGGTCAAGAGACTGAATGATGTGAACTATAAGATAAATGTTGGTGGGAGACCAGGCATTGTCACTTATCACATTAATTTGCTTCGTAAATACAATAGACGTGTCATGCTTGTAACTAACAAGTCTAGTGACTGTGAAGTTAGCTCTTGTTTACCAGTTGATTCTGTTGAATGTTGGAAAGATGTGAAAATTGGACAGAACTTACAAAAGGCCATAGAGATGAATTAAAGGCACTGTGTGAAGAATATAAGGATGTGTTGACTTCAGTGCCAGGGTTAACTAACATTGTTACTCATAGTATAAAAACTGTGTCAGAGACGCCTATATCACAACAACCGTATAGAATTTCCCATGCTAAACAACCTGAGGTGAAGCATATTATAGACGACATGTTGAGGCAGAGCTTAATCCGACCGTCCAAGAGCACATGGGCATCACCCGTCGTGCTGGTTCCCAAACCTGATAGCAGTGCCCGTCTACATGTATGCGTGGACTATAGAAAGTTAAATGAAGTGACTGTTTTTGATGCATACCCTGTACCGCGAATGGATGAGCTGTTTGAGAAATTGGGTAGTACGTCATATATAAGTTCGTTAGACTTGACAAAGCGTTATTTACAAGTACCCTTAGCGGAGGGGGTTAAGGAAAAATCTGCTTTCATTACTCCCCTTTGGCTTGCACGAGTTCAATGTGATGCCATTTGGCATGAAAACATCGCCAATGACGTTCGCTCGTCTCATGGACACTTTATTGGATAAACTTACAAATGTCATACACTACTTCGATGACATTGTGGTGTTCAGTTCGTCATGGGAAGACCATTTACAGCATTTGAGAATCACATTAGAAAGACTATGTTCTGCGAACCTAACTTTACGACCAACAAAATGTGCACTAGGGAACAAAGAAATTAATTTTCTGGGACATATTGTGGGCAACGGTTGTGTTAGAGTCGACCCCAGGAAGGTCAAGGCTATGGTTGATTTTCCGTCACCCCAAACAAAGAAAGATGTTCGCTCATATCTCGGAATGACGGGTTATTACAGAAAGTATATTAAGAATTTTTCTAAAATAGCTGAACCACTGACCGAGCTGACAAAGAAAATGAAACCATCCAAGGTGAAATGGACAGAGGACGCTGTGCGTGCTTTCAAAGAACTGAGAAGTGAAATGGTTAAAGCTCCCGTTTTGTCCAACGTCGATTTTACTAAACCATTTACATTACAAACTGATACAAGTGACAGAGCTGTCGGTGCTGTGTTAAGTCAAAACAATGGTACTGGCGAACATACATCCGATCGCTTATTTAAGCCGAAAGCTCCTTCCACGAGAGAGACACTATTCTACATTCCAAAAGGAATGTTTAGCAATAGTGTGGGGCGTTGAGTCACTCTCATATTACTTATCAGGAGTGTCATTTGTTATTGAGACTGATCATAATCCATTAGCTTTCCTAAATCGCCTGAAGAACAAAAATCAGCGACTATTACGGTGGTCTTTGATGTTACAGCCCTATGAATGTCAACTCAAGTACAGAAAAGGTACTAATAACAAGAATGCTGAAGGCCTTTCGAGGGTTAACTAAGAAAGTGAAAAAGCATTTAAATAATCGTGTTCATTAACAGAGGGTGGTTTTTACCTAACTCTGTGGATTTATTAATTTCATTAACAGAGGGTGGTCTTCACCTAACTCTATGGATCTGTTACATATAGTGTAGGATTTCCTCCTATTGGTTTAACTATATAATCCCTAGTAGTAAAAACAAAATATAGATATATAAAATCATGTACACAATTGTATGTACGATGACATATAACATATGATAGTATACAGCATTTTTAATTGAGAAACTTGGTTTAGTTTGCAATGAAATACAATAAAGTTGTCTCTTAAGGGTGGAGGAGTTACAGTCTAAGGCACTGCGACTATTGTACAGTTAAAGGGTTAACTTGAAGATGGAACTCTTTGATAACTTTGCGGAAATATTTTGTCATTCTGGCAGATTGGAATGTCACTCTATGCCCTCTGATACTTGTCTACTGATAAGGCACAGCATGCAGAAAGTGAGAGAACATTATAAGATAGAGACAGTTTTCTGACTTACCAGAGAGTGTGGGAAAACTTTAAATGTTGTGGACGAACATTTAAGTTGGTGGCTGTTAGGCAGTAATTTAATCGGCTGGTCTATCATATGTTATTGTCTGGTGGGAAGAGCTGAATACTTAGATCATATAAAGATCTATTATATTGTACCAGTGCCTTATAAGTTTATTGGGTTGTAACTAGCTGTTAACCCTAGACCACGAGACGGTAACATCTGTACATAGTGTAAACAGTGTTATTGTTTCTATCTAGCATCGATTGATATATTCTGTACATAGTGCAAACCGTGTTAATGTTTCTATCTAGCAGCAATTGATATGTTCTGTACATAGTGTAAACAGTGTTAATGTTTCTATCTAGCAGCAATTAATATATTCTGTACATAGTCTAAGCAGTGTTAATGTTTCTATCTAGCAGCAATTAATATATTCTGTACATAGTCTAAACAGTGTTAATGTTTCTATCCAGTAGCAATTGATGCATTCTGTACATAGTGTAAACAGTGTTAATGTTTCTATCCAGTAGCAATTGATACACTCTGCACATAGTGTAAACAGTGTTAATGTTTCTATCTAGCTACAATTGATATATTCTGTACATAGTGTAAACAGTGTTATTGTTTCTATCTAGCAACAATTGATATGTTCTGTACATAGTGTAAACGGTGTTAATGTTTCTATCCAGTAGCAATTGATATGTTCTGTACATAGTGTAAACAGTGTTAATGTTTCTATCTAGCAGCAATTGATATATTCTGTACATAGTGTAAACAGTGTTAATGTTTCTATCTAGCAGCAATTGATATGTTCTGTACATAGTGTAAACAGTGTTAATGTTTCTATCTAGCAGCAATTGATATGTCCTGTACACAGTGTAAACGGTGTTAATGTTTCTATCTAGCATCAATTGATATATTCTGTACATAGTGTAAACAGTGTTAATGTTTCTATCTAGCAGCAATTGATATGTCCTGTACACAGTGTAAACAGTGTTAATGTTTCTGTCCAGTAGCAGTTAATATATTCGGTACATAGTGTAAACAGTGTTAATGTTTCTATCTAGTAGGTATTGATATATTCTCTACATAGTGTAAACAGTGTTAATGTTTCTATCTAGCAGCAATTAATGTATTTTGTACATTGTGTAAACAAATATCATTAAATTGGCACACGAGAGCGTAAACAGTGTTAATGTTTCTATCCGGCAGCAAATGATGTATTCTGTACAAAGTGTAAACAAATATTGTACATTTCTAAAATTCCCAAGTCTAATTTGCTCTACAGGAGGAATATTGGAAATGGAAGATGGAGGGGCACATGAATTCATGCTTTTGCACAGCTTTTGCACAGCTTTTTCTAGAAAAAAAGTTGAGAGAGAGTGAAGTGTGAGAGAGAGGGAATGAACGAGAGAGAGAGTGAGAGAGGGGCGAGTGAGGTGAAAAAAGAGAGTGGAAGAGATAGAGCAGAGAGAGAGAGAGAGAGAGAGAGAGAGAGAGGGAGAGAGAGAGAGAGGGAGAGGGAGAGGGAGAGAGAGAGAGAGAGAGAGAGAGAGAGAGAGAGAGAGAGAGAGAGAGAGAGAGAGCGAGAGAGAGAGAGAGAGTCCTTATCGCGTTATTGTAACCAAATTGGGAACACCAGGAAGTGGGTACACACGCTCTTAATATTTCATCAATAATTCCCTCGCATTAAGTTCTCTTGGATGGACTTTAAAGTTGAGAAGTGTGAAAATATTTGCCTTTACATTCAACAAATTTCCTCACTCGTCAGAAACTTGTGTCTGGTCCGGTAGGAAATGTTTTAAAATGTGGAATCGAAAATTATCCCTTTTCAATATAAAGGTGAATTGGTCTCAAAACATCGCCTTGTGTACAGTATTGTACAAAGAGACAATATACCTGTATCGTTGGGATGCCGAAAAACCAACACGAACCAATCCGTGAAAACAAGCACCATCTGTATTTTCAAATAAGACCTCGATGGGTCTTAAAGGCAGCTGAAGTGTTGATTTTCATGAAAAAGGTGACTAATTTTTGTTTCAGATTTGCTGACCCTTAAAGTCATGGAAGGCAGCCAAGACTTGGCCAGAAATCACTGCCCGGGTGATTTGTCGATTGTCACCATGACCTCAGGTTGATGGAAAGTTAAGGGCACGCGCTCTGAGATCACAAATGCCTGAATTAGAAGAGTTGAAACAAATCAAAATTTATTCTGTACTTTCCTGGTGTAAATTTGCCTCTAATATTGTCATTAAATCCCAGATAAGCCAGATATCGAATACCGAACCAATACCGCGGGGTACCCACCCCCCCCCCCCCCTCAAAAACAAGTATACCGGAACAGATACCGAACTCGAAATTCCAATACTCCCCACTCCCCCCCCCCCCCCCCCGACTCTACAATATTGGTTTCCTGCCATGACACTAAGGCACATGGGTCAACACAAATATTATATTATATTGGTGTGTGGGTTCCCTTCAAGTTCGAAATGTTCTCTTCGCCCTAGTTTTGCACTTACATCAAACATTATCTAATGTGTTCTGTACATATCGAAAACAACGCGCGTTTATGATATGTAATCTTAAACCTAATGCTTCCCATGCAGCGTCAATGACACAACACTGAGTCCTGTATGCACTGAAAAAGTAGGTCAGGATATCGTCACGTACGGTTGATAAAAATCAGTCGAGGTAACTTCACCATTCAACAACACAAGTTCCACCACAAAAGCGTCTCTCGCCAGGGAAATTCGTTCCGAGTTTTCGACCTGACTTTGGATTTGTGTATTAAAATCAACAATGGATTTTCGATTCGACGGGAAAAGAATTCTAGTGACAGGTGGACGCGGAATTGGACGTGAAGTCGCCCAAAGACTAGTGTTGTGTGGCGCAAAGACATTTGTTCTCACAAAATCTACCAGTAGCGTGGAAATATTGAAGAAAGAAGACCCGGATATAGAAGTGATACAAGTTGATATAAAAAACTGGGATAGTACTAGGAAAGCAGTAGAAGCTATACTGCCTATAGATTTGTTGGTTAATAATGCTGGTATCAACCCTCCAGTTCCCTTCCTTGATGAATCACAACACGGCATTGATGAAATGTTCAACACGAATTTTAAATCGGCCTTCAACATATCACAGATTGTAGCACGGGATCTTATATTGAGAAAGAGTCCAGGCGCAATTGTTAATGTATCGTCGGTCTTCAGTTTAAAACACGCTCCGGGCTTTTCTGTTTATGGCACAAGTAAGGCAGCTCTGGATTCACTCACAAAGTACATGGCCCTCGAACTAGGGCCTTCTCAGATCAGAGTGAATTCTGTCAACCCAACCGCAATTGACACTGATATGACCAAACCGTTTATTGAGAATCCCGAAATGAGAAAACAAATTATTAGTTTGATTCCACTAGGGCGGATTGGTGATAGACGAGAAGTGGCTGATGCTATAATATTTCTACTGAGTGATTATGCGTCTCTTGTTAACGGCGTCATTTTACCTTTAGATGGAGGCCAAGTGTTATAACTGCCACGATATGATCCTGGCTGTTGAAAGTGCCCCTAAACCACAGCAAACAGACAAACGTGTGACGTGAGACATGTTCTTTAACGGAACAATAATGTATGTTTTTTAGAACGATTTTATTGTCACTTCTGTTGATCTGTGTTTCTCCGTGTTACTAACATGACAAATATTACAGTTCTTTGTTACCGTTCGTCTTTACCATAGTGTTCTATATCATTAGCTGACACTTCTAAGATACAACACTTACAATAGTCCCCATAAAGCAAATCCTCTGTTTCTCGGGCCATTTCTTATGAAACTGCATGTGGGTGGGCGGGTGAGCTTGTGGGCGAGCGGATATTGTTGACGGTCTTTCGGGCGTTTTTTTATTTTATTTTTTGTTTTTGTAATTATTACTTTGCCATTAAGAGATCATGTTCTTGGTTTGTTTTATATTTTAGGTCACATAATCTACAGAATTGCGTGGGTGGTGGTGTATTACATCCCTTGAGTGATAGACGGTTTGTTGCACCCAAGAAGGGACAAATTTATCAGTTTTAGTAACATGGATAAAATATCAGATATAAACCATTTAATATTTATTTTTTTAAAGTTTGCATTCGTTATAAAAATAGAGCATACGACAGCCAAGAAGAACATTCGGGAGGCCTGAGAAACAAATCGTCGCCTGAGTGCTAGAATGTTCTATGTCCCATAGGGGAGATAATACAAAGTCCCATAGGGGAGATAATACAAAGTCCCATAGGGGACATAGAACATTCTAGCACTCAGGCGACGAAATGTTTAACTTTTTGTTAGGCCTAACAGCTCATTGTTACCGTATGTCTTTACCATAGTGTTATAACCCATTTGCTGACACTTCTGAGACACAACACTTGAAAGAAAAGAATTCGTCGGCTGAGTACTAGAATGTTCTATGTCCCACAGGGGACATAGAACATTCTAGTACTCAGGCGACGAATTGTTAAAACTAAAAATGTTCATCTTTTGTCTCCACTATATATTTTATCATATGATCATCATTAAATAGATCATAAAGGAAATATAGTTTAGAACACGTCTGATAAACGCGTGACGTTATATATCAACGTCTCCGTTGTGACATTCTTAGTGAGTTGATTTAGGGAGTGGAGTTGAATATATCCTCTCTTATTTTGTATTAACTGGGACCTAGTGTGAATAGCAAACGACAGTCACAAAAGAAAAATCCAGAATAATTCTATTTTTTTTGTCTCGAAAACAAAGCGTATATACCCTCGTGGAACGAGTTCATTCCAGCGAGGATCTATAAGCTATGCTTTCTTAGCAATAATTAAAAAGAGATGTTTTATGATTTTTTTTTTTGTGAGCAGCGTTTTCCAGTTTTAATCACTACGTTAGGTAAAAGGGTAAATTACACATTATGTTAAAAAAAAATCTCAAAATTTATCACGATTTGATAGGAAATTTCTCCTGAACCTCGTTCACTAAAATCGATCTGAACCTCCGTAAATTTCCATAAACCTCCGTAAACGTCAGCGTAGGTCGATTTTAGTAAACTCGGTTCATAAATGTCATATTAAATCGTGACTCAATTGAGATCCTCTGTTTATTCAATTTGAGAGAGCTCGTTGCAATGAGCGTTTTCAGCTTTGTTTAAAAGGCAAATTTGAATGATGATATTAATGAAAAGGGCTGACTGGAGAATACATTTAACATACATTATTACTTGGTTAGTTTTATATCAGCCGAGATATCAACCCAGGTATCTTTATATCACCCTGAAACGTTCAGTCTCAGGCTGATATGCAATTACCGAGGGCTGATATCTCGACCGATATGAAACTAATCCATTAGTGAGCTTGGTATTCGGTATCCGACTGATCTGAAGATGCCGAGGGCGGATATATTCACCGATATGAAACTAATCAAGTAATAACATCGTTATATATTACACGCCTATTCTATCCCCATCCCCATCTACAGCAACACTAAACCATGCGGGAAATGAAAATCTGTTCCACACATATGTGTGAAACGGAAATCGTTGATGAACTATTTACTTTTCGCTTCTCAAACTTAACGCACTTTTAACTAAAAATATTCTGTTTGCCTCGTAAAATAGAAAGGCTTTCAAATGAGCCATGTTCATGCAGTAAAACAAAGAAAATACATGAAAATCGCCTCCCCACATTTGGCATTATGTCTTTGTTCTCTATCTTTCATGTGGATGGTCCAATCGTCACTAGGCTTCTGAGACAGGTGTTTCTGGCCTTTACAGTTACTACTGGGTTGCGGGGGATTATTGTCACTGCAAAAGAAAGACAATAATTTCACATCTCGCGTGTCGGTGATCTAATTTACACAACAAACTAGAGGAAACAGGTGTACGTTGTTGTTACAATTTCTTGGATTTCTCTCCGCTGTAAAACAAAGGCACTAAACCCTTCGTGTTTATATGCCTAGTGTTGAAAATATATCCATCTCAGCATTTTCAGATAAGAAGGGACGGGGTGGGAGTTGCTGGCATGTTCAACATGGTTGGTGTGTAAAGCTAAAATTTATGCAATAGGCTTTATATATATACTCGCGGTACACAATGCATTTAACCTCAATCTTACACATTTTTATGGTGTAGAATGTCTGCGATGCAACACTGGCAGCACCCCTTTGGAGCTCATATGACACTGACCTATTGCTTTCGTGTTTTTCAGGTTATTTATTTATTCACTGATGCTTATTATCTCACGAACAATTAAGGCGATAGAAATGTATTACTTTCCAAAGTGTGATTTACTGGGATCTCCAGGTTTGATTATAAACGATAACGTCACAAGTGAATTATGCAATCAACAATTGTGCCATGTAACGGTGCGCGCAAACGAAGACGCTTTGCCGTGGGTGTAATTGGGACGTCAATGTTTTTTTGTTTTTTTAACCCTTTACCTAATATGAAAAGCAGCCGACACTCACAAAAAAAATTCATGAAGAGCTATTATTTTCATTTTTTGTCTCAAAAGCATAGGTTATGACCCCTCATTGGAACGAGCTCGACGAGATCGTTCCAATGAGGGGTCATAACCTATGTTTTAGGAACAAAAGTGAAAAAAAATAATGAAAATTAATTGGCAATTTTTGAGAATAGCTCTGGCCGTTACGTTAGGTAAAGGGTTAAATAATATAATTATCGTTAATAATGAAAAGTAAAAAAACAAAGTAATCGCTTGACTGGACTGGTTACGTGAAATAACTCATTTGAGGAGAGGGACTATATTGTAAAACACTCGTACGCATTCGCGCACTCCTGTTTGTACAACGTCTCTCACCTCTCATTAATTATTTCACGTAACCAATCCAGTCAAGCGATTATTCTCTATATCTTCGATTCTTAGTCAATGCAAATGTTTATATTCAATCTCCTCTGACGCGTAGTCTCATCTAAAATCTCAACGCAACTCACCGACAACATTATTGATATGTTATTTAATACACGCAGAGATATACCTTTTATTACACTCCTGTTCTATGAAATGTCTTCTATAGCAAGCAACGCAAAACCGTGCGTAAAATAAAAATCTGTTCCGCACACATGTGCAGAATGGAAATCATTGACGGACTATCTTCAAATAAAAACGAAATCTCACAGGAATTTTCTAAATATCGTGCAACGCGATTACAGTAACGCGATTACAGTGTGAATCGTTAGCGATAGCTTGAAATTATTCCCTGTGTTCCAATGTGTTCTATGTGGCAATATGCACATGAACACCTTAGAACTCAGGGGACAAAACAGAAATACACGTTCCATTTGTAAATTTGGATGGCGATAAGATGAATGTGTTGACAGTTGTCAAATGAATTACTGAGTGTCCTTCTGATAACTCATGTAATAAACACAGAACGACACACGTGTGTGAATGGATTAATCGATATGGCGCTTGTCTCATCGCGGAAGGATAAAACTCGAGGTCTGTGGCCTCTCGTTCAATCTTTCTGCGATGGCACTCCTGCCCTATCGATTAACCCATTCACAAGCTAGTTTCTAATATATGAGTGATTGCTCGGTAGCTTGTGTGGCGTTGGCAGACAATATTCTGAGCACAGGCTCGCAATCATCATTTGCTTAGTCCAAAATCAATTGCTTGACTTATTCCCTAAATATTTTAAATACCTTACATCTCATGTCCAGTTTTTCTCATCTAAACCGCCTAAAATAACAATAGTATAAAGTATAACCAATACATAAAACGAATCAGTAATACTTTAACTGGGTGTAGGAATAAATTACAACTGAACCTCTCAGCAAATGTAATGAGTGTAGTGAACAGTATTACGCACGGCTTCCTATTCAGAAAACTCTATATTGGCACAGAGACGGACTGGTCGTATAATCTACTGGAAAAATTCCCAGTAGATTCCTTATTGAGTGCCCCTTAGGTCCCGCAAAATTAATGCAGCTCAACACTATTTGGTGCCAAGAATTTCAATAAAAATAATCAAGGGGCAAAATGCATATTTAATTGCCTTGATTTCCAGTGCATGCGATTCCCACTTTTGAAGTAACTGACCATGCATTACCCCCATCCCCACAATACTGCATGACTTAGCTATATCAGACATAGGATAATATGAAGTTCGATTAGTAGTTGGCCTACCAAGAGATAACAGGGGACCTACATGAATATATACCGCTACTACCATATCACCGCAACCCCATACGGGAAGTCCGACACCCCCGACCCGAACAACGTTATGACAGATTGTATAGTGGACAACAACAGTGGTCAACATATCTATGACGTCGCGTGTGCATCATGACGTCACGAGGTCAATAGCAACGTCAACCGTTTCGCGGAGAAAAACTTTCAAGAAAACGCACCTTCCCTTTCCATTTTCCATCACATACCCATAATATATATACCCATAGCCCTGGGTGTACATATATCACAATACATACCATAGTACACTATATATGCAGTACGTACACCACTTGCCGGATCTAGCTGGATGGTGTCGACATTTTGCACCGGCAAAAGTTGCACCGGCAAAAGTCCGGTTCCTATGGGAATTTAACACTAGCTGCACAGGCAAAAGTCCGGGTAATGGGGGTCAATCGGATACACATTCTCTCTTCATATAGATCTTTGGACAGAGAGAGAGAGAGGGAGAGAGGGAGCGAGAGAGTGAGAGAGAGAGAGAGAGAGAGAGAGAGAGAGAGAGAGACCTTTCACAAAAGTTGTTGTGCACATACTCAATGTTGTACAATATACAGCTGACCAATGGTTTTGTTCATTCTCGTCTTATTTTCATTTCTGTGAAAAATTGGTTCTATTACCAAATGTTTTGCGTAATGTGGTTAACTTGGGAATGAAATCCGGATGAGGAAACACGGGATGGTTTGAAAGTGATGCTCGTTCGTGACAAAAGCATCCGTAGATCTATATGATTAGCATTCCTGGCAATTTGTGATCAGGGTCGGGTCCACGGCACTCTTCCTCGTGGGTGAGAATGTCGTGTATCGGGGCGGGGCAAGTGATGTCGGTCGGAAGGCATTATGGTTTCCTTTGGAGTAATATTTCAGAAATTGAAATAATCTGTTAGAAATGCAATCAATTTTCCTTTTATAATTTGATCGGCGTTTTCTGTTTTACCTAAACTCCCATTGCTTTTACACCCCGGATAGCATCTTAAATCTAGATTGTCCGGACGTCCTGGTCATCATTTCCGTTTTTTATCCGTCCGTCCGTCCGTCCGTCCGTCCATCCGTGTGACTTTCTATAACACCCACACACTTTCGTTGTACAGTAGCCAGAGCGTTCTACACTTTCATGCTGCTGTCGAAAGGAAGGTGAGCCAAGCAACCATGAGGACTTCATCTATAAAGCTGGATTTTTTCCAACCATCGTTTTTGAAGGTGTTCAGTGGTCTAGTGGTTTAGGTGTTAGACTCTTGAATGCCAGGAGGTGTTGCCGAGGGTTCGAATTCCGGCGAGGGATCAGAAACCAACATTCTTAATTTCTCTAAAATATGATTGTGTCATTTGAAAAACACACACAAGCCCGTGCCAAACTTCGTCTCAGGCCATCCACAGAACTTTCGTCGGACTGTAGACAGCGCGTTCCACAGTATCATGCTGCTGCCGAAAGAAAGAAAGATGAGCCAAGTAATCATGAGGATTTCATCTGAAAAGCTATATTCCAGCCATGGTTTTTGACGGTGTACACTGGTCTAATGGTTAGGTGTTGGATTCCTGAAGCATCCGTAGATCTATATAGTTGTCATTCCTGGTGATTTCTGACCGGAGTCGGGTCCACGACACTCTTCCTCGTGAGCGATAATGTCGTAGATTGGTGATGGGGGCAAATTATGTCGGTCGGAAGATGTTATGGTTTCCTGCGGAGTAATATTTCAGAAATTAAAATAATATGTTGAATTTTCCCATTCTACTTAAATAAGGAAACCACACAATTCCTGACTGAATGGACTGAAGAGCTATGAATTAAAACTTCTTAGAATAAAGTTTTACATTTAAATAAAACTAAAACTATAAGACAGATATCCACTTGTCATCTTCCATTGACACACACTGGCAACACTTGCCATTTTCCAACAAAATAAGAGGTTTATTTTTCAATGTTTGCAAATTTATTTACAGGCGATTTCTTATGAAACGTTAACTGATATGATTAGGGGCAGAGGGCAACTACAGAAGAAAACATTTTTGTTTGCGGATAACAGTCCTCTAGGTGAAAGCAATACTCTTATGCGGGAATGAAATGTTTGAAGTAGCATACTTGTAACTACAATATGTGTATAATTGTACAAATAATTATTGAATCCTGTACTGATCTTAAACAAATAAATATAATCACGAATGATTGCTTTAGAAAGTCTTGCTTTACGAGCCGACTAGGACGTATGAACTAAACTTGATAAATTCTTAATAAGCTTAAGCTGATAAAAGTTCCAAGGCTTTGTATTCCTTGCAGTAATAGAAAAATTACTTAACGGTTGCCGATATTTTCAGTGTTGAATATATAACATGTTTGATCGTTATTAGAAAAGAAAAAAATAAATAACCGAACGGTTAGATATGCTTTTAAACTAAGAAAATTATATTTTCTTTTATCTTCCACGTGTCTGCTAGTCCGGAAGCGTAGAGAGGACATTGAATGATCAACATTTAGCTCGCCACGGCTTGATAATATCTGGCCTTGGAGAAATAATATTTCTCCACGGCGAGATATTTATTTCGTTGTGGCGAGATAACTTGCCGAGGTGTGATAATTATTTCGTGGAGGCGAGATATCTCGCCGCGGCTAAAGAATAATAACATACCGCGGCAAGCTAATTATCTCGCCACGACAAGTTATTATCTCGCCGAGACGAGAAAAATTAAAATTTGGCAGCTGAATTGCCCCTATAAGCAACCGACTTGGAAGGTACATTACGTTTCCAATATTTATTTCGTCGTTGCGAATTAATTATCTCGCTGCGGCGAGATAATACCTTACGACATGAAGACAAATACTGATAGCCAAATGACCGTTCCTGATAACTCTGTTGAAACGGTAACCTAACAGCCATAGCTTTGCCCCAAAATTCTACCTCAACGCACATTTCGAGGTTGATGCAGTCCACAAATTACCACGATCAACAACTTATACCCAATAACGATCAGGTGACGTCAACACACAACTTTGACAACCTTGTGTCCAAACCGCCCCCATCCCACAACAACCTATTCGATCTGACTCAAACGCCTATATTTCGCGTGTTACCCAACCCAAACAACGCACTGGACTCAGAACTTGACTATCGACCCGTCAATACCACTCGACCCGACTTGTTGCGGTTTGATGAGCCATTACCCACATATCCCGTCGCAACCCTACCCAAACACGCCCCTTCCCCGTTGCAATCATCCTCCGTTTCTTAGTTTCCCAGCACCCCATTCCACCAGTGGCGTAGCCAGGAATTCAAAGGTAAGAGGTACTGGTGCCTCCTGAGGGAGAGGGGGTAGATCAATAAAATGACTGAAAGGACAAAGAAGGAAACGCGAAGGGAATGAAAGATCCGAGAGTCACATGCTTGCCAGAAATAGTGTAGAACCTGCAAGACGTCTTTCTAAAGTTACATATTTCGGGGTTGATAATGAACTCCACGTCTCAGTGAGACCACAATGCCCAGGTAGATCTAAGATGGAAAGTAGTCTTACTGAGACTACTAATTGGGGGTCCTACTGGGGGAACAGTTTGATTTCTTTGGGCACAATGCCCAGGTAGGTCGAAGCTGGTAAGTAGTCTCACTGAGACTAGTCATTGGGGATTCTACTGGGGCAAGAGTTTGTTTTCTTTTAAAATATGTACTAAATCGTGCTATTTGGGCCTGGAAAAAAGAGTAAACCCGATAGGGGCGAATTCTGATGATAACACCATTTGGGCCAGCGCCAGTTATTGAAAACTGAAATAGTTCAAAGGTTCCTCCCACTCCGGGTGTGGTAAAAAAAGTGTGTGTGGTGGGGGGGGGGGGGGGGGGGGCTTATCCGCTTACTTGAGAATTTGTCACAAAGAGAAAAGGGGCAGAAGTATCTTCTGGTAATATATATTTTTATGGCTGTATTTAAAGGAAACATTGAATAACAGCCGCAGGAGCTGGTGAAAATTTCAGCATGATTGGACGAACCAGCTCGGAGGATGAGCAAATGATAAATTCCTGTGACATTCATATCATGTGTATGGCTCTAAGTGGTACAGAAACATTCAACCTTAAGATAAACAGACTTTGAATATATATAGATAGGTAAAAGTCAAAACGAGGTCAGGATCGTCAATACGACATCCCCAACAACTACTGAAAAACTTCCATCTAATGAAATGAAATATCTAATTAAATGACAAGTTGTAAGTGATACATAGATACATAGTTCCATTCATGTAACATTCATATTTGTATGGGTATAAGGATAAGTAAGGGGCCAAAAATGTCGCAGGACGTTCATCATACCATCCTTAACAACTGAAAGTTTTCAGTTTTCAGTTTGAACATTCCTTCTATACAGTGGCTCTGAAGAAAAATGTAAAGCTTTGTTAAGTTATTATCTCTTCTTTGCTTTGCTCCCACCGGTGAACTGAAACTTTGATTGGAATGGTGCAACAACTACTTAGTGCGGAGTCTGGTGAAAACACTGGTCAGTTCTAGGCAAACATTACGATTTGAATTCGGATAGACCGTTTCGTGCCAAAAAATGAATAAAATATGGATCAAAACTTTCTATTTACAACGGCCATGGGAAAGGAGAAAGCTTTCTTGCTTCAAAAGTGGTTAAAAATTACTTTAAAAGTGGTGACCTTGGATTTTTTTCACTTCAAAAGAGGAGATGGTTACTGCAAAAGTGTAGACTCATTTTACTTCAAAAGTGGGCGACGGTTACTACAAAAGTGGTGAGCTACTTCAAAAGTAGTCGATTTTTACTTCCAAAGTGGTAAGCTACTAAAAAAGTGGCCAGTTACTTCAAAAGTGAGCGTAACTCCTGTTGGGTAAGAACATGTATCGTTTTTTTTAAATGCATCTATACCTTCACACGGAAGCGTGTATTTGTGTGGAGAATTATTGGTGTACACTCACCGACCTTGTAGTTCAAGGAATTAAAACTGTGATACTTTTTTGTTGCTATATGATAAGTTAATGGAGCTAGTGGTCACTTAACTAGACGAAACGACATGGTGTGGACAATGAATGATACCAGGCAGTGCGATTATGATGTACCAGCTAAGAAATATGTAATGGCCGTGGTTGTGGTGATACAGCCTTCTGACTGCTCCTGGAGAGAAAAAGCGGATGTGGTCTTGCAGGAATTTTAGCAGGGATTTTGCTCTGGGCAGAGAAGTGCGCTCATTGGTGTTAATAGGGCAAGGAGGTAGGCCAAAATGCATGTTTTTGCACAACAACATGTATATGAACCTAGTAGTCCACCATATTGCACATGCGTCCTTATGGCGTCAAATTTAAAACTAGTTTCTCTATGACATACCTTGATATTGTAACGGCGCATTTTTATTCATATCTAAAAGTCGAATATAAAATCGTCGCACTGGATTCGGGTACGCCTAACAAAGTTTAAAATAGAATGGCTATGTAAAATTCACAAATCGTTCGCTCTATTTGCTAATGAGCACAAATGTTCAAACCGACATTGAGCGAAACGACCAGGTGAGGTTTGAACTGAAAAAAAATGTTCTCATGTCCCTTCTGGCATTGACACAATGCACTTGATACCTAGAAGTCTGTATCAAGATTCACAGATTTGAGTTTTACGATACTGAGAGTGAACGACTTAGTGAAGAATCACATAGGTACAAATGACATATGAGTTAAGAACCTGATACCTAGTATTAACCATTTACCTAACTTGAAAAGCAGACGACACTTGCAAAACAAATTCTTGAATAACTAATTTTTTTCATTTTTGTCTCAAAAACGTAGGTTGTGACCCCTCGTTGGAACGAGCTCGTTCCAACGAGGGGTTCATAACCTATTGTTTTGAGACAAAAAATGAAAAATAATGAAAATTAATTGGCGATTTCTGAGTATAGAATAGCGCTAGCCAGTTTTGGGCGTTTATTTAGGTAAAGGGTTAACTAGTCTATGTTCAGATTCACAATTTTTAAATTGCCTGCGAGCATTATTTAATCTGACAAAGCGGATTAGAGCACTTCGGTCTGTATTCATCGGGATTGGTCCACAGTGGAACCGTGCTCCAACCTCTATTCTGTGTAATTCAACAGATGTTATCGATTTTGAAACCATAAATGTCAATGTCGTAGTGCCAAGAAGAGGTTAAACATATCTGCAATAATTCTTTTTGTTGATGGTGACAGTATTCATAGTATACATTACAGTAACTGAAGAAAACAATTAAAAAAACGAACGAACAAGAAAAAACACAACATGTACCCAACATTCAGATGGGCGGGCTACTTACTGCTAGGAAAAATCATAGCCAAATTGGCTGTCTTCCTGACGTCCCCTTGAAGTAAAATTATGATTGAATCGACAAAAAGATTGTGCGTGCTGATTAGTGACCAGGATATGTTACGGTGTCGTAGGCTATTGAGTTCGTTGATAACAGAACTACTGAAGGTCTTTGCAGAATCACAGGATGACGAGAAAACCAGATGCATCAGATTTGAGATTTGAGATTTTTTTCAAACGTTGTTAGGAACATAGGACCATTCGAAGTCCACGTGAAAAGAGTCGGGACAGTATGGATTGTTGTATTCGATTGTCTTGGAATAAGATGATATGAACATAAATGATAGTGTTTTTATAAATATGTTTCTATTATTTATCGCACTTACTTCTGGATCAAGCTCATTCCACAGTTTCGGGAGAAGATACCGTGGGAGGTTTTCTATAGATTTAGATGTTCGGCTAATATGAAGAAGTCCAGATAGCCGAGCAATTCTAACTCCATGGACATCAACGGTTTCGAAGAACAAATTGAATGGTGTTGGTAGATTTCCTTGATGTCAATCGAATACGAAAAGTGAGGCATGTAATTTAAACAAACCCAGTATGGAGTGTCAGTCTGGGAATTGTATTTTTTGTTGCCTATTACACGCAGCGATCGTTGTTTTTTGCGTCAATAAAACTCTGTTTATAGATGTAGAACTTGCCTGAATCCCGTAAACAAGATGTCTAAGTATGACACAGCGTCTTTAATGCCTCTAAAGGAAGGATATTGTGCCTTATTTAGGGCATAGTTTACACGGGCGATCTTATAGCATAACTGAGTAATATGATGTCTAAAATATAGTTTATTGTCAAGATTTATTCCTAAGAACTTTAGAGACTTGTCGTTTTTATCAGGGCCCACCTTATGTATTTCTTGATTGTTTATAAACACGCTATTAGCAGTCGATCTGCCTATGATTACCCTCGTGACAATGTAGTTTGTGTTCTTGGTATTCAGCGACAATCGATTTACACATTGAACCATTTTTTTCGAATTCATCGCTAGCATTAGTATTACTGGCCAATTTATTTATGTCTGCTTCCAATGAGTATTCCGTGGTTTCATCGACAAACGACAGAATATTTTGTGAGACTGATTCACTAATGACATTTATATACAATGGAACAAAATAGGGCGCAAAACTGTGCCTTGTGGAACACCACTTCTTATAGTTGCAAGGTCAGAATTTTGACCACCACAACTCACAAACTGTTTTATCGCTGAAAGATAACTTTTGAACCAATCCAAAGCTACGCCATACCACACAAGTTTTAGCAACAAAATGTCGGGATTTATAGTGGCAAAGGCTTTTTGAGAGATCGAAAAATATGGTTAGTGTAACTTTCTTTTCGTTTATTGTCTGCCTCCGCCACATACCTCAAAAACTGCAGAATAGGATGGAAAGTGGAATGTCTTTTACGAAATTCATGTTGCTGTTGATATATAATGCTAAATGTGTTTAGGAAGCGTATTAGTCTCGCGCATACAACTCGTTCTAAAATTCTAGGAAAGGTTGGTATAATACGTATAATACTAATTGGTCTGTAATTAATGAACAAATGTTCACCTCCACTTTTCAATACCGGGATTTATTTTGCAAGCTTCAGTTTCTCTGACTATCGAAGTCTTCGCTCATCTTCTGTTTCATGCTTTTGCCTATAGTATTAATCTCTGCAGGAGAAGTAGGGCTAAAAACAACATATCTTTTCACATTATCCAAAATTGGTATGTTTAAATTTGGTAATGCTCGCTATTTTCTCTTCCAATGTTAGCTAAAAAAGTATTGAATTCTTTAGTAGTTATTTCGATGGGTTCATTTATTTCGTTACTATTCAGAGTGAAAAAAGATGGAAGTTTATGGCTCCTTTTGGCCTTATTTATACAGTCGTTCAGAATTTTCCAGGTAGCTCCCATATTGTGTTTGTTTTCATCAAGTATTTGTTTTTTAAATATATGGATTTCCATTGTTTTTTAACCCAGTTATATATCCTACAATATTTTTATAGTTTAGCTTATTTCTCTTATTAGGACATTTTAACATTTTGAGATGAAATTTGCTTTTAGTGTCGGATGAATTAATAAGGCCTTTAGTCATCCAGGGCGGTCGCCTTAGTCTTGTTTTACTGGGTTTGGAGTGAATAATTGGAAAGCATTGTTGAACTCATTCAAGTAGATGTCGATAAATTTGGTGTCACTCAGATTTGGGCAGTTGTCCTCTGTAACAATAGAAAAGTATCAATCAGCCAAAAGTGATTTGAAATATTCCATGTTTGGATGATTTATTTTTCTTCTGGGAGCAATATAAACGTAATCATCTTTCACGTTGTGATATTCTAAATACAATGTACCAAAGTGGTCTGAGATATCAATTAATACGACATGAAAGAATGAAATGCAATTCAATTATAGTAGATGATTGGGGTTTACTCTAGTAGGTTTCGTAATGGAAAGTAAAAACCCATTGCTAAACATCAGGTCAATGAATTCTCCAGTTTTGGAATAGGAATACATTTGTAGAAGATGCCATGATGTAGGATTTATTTTATTCAAAGAATCGGTTAGTAGATTTAACATCGACAGGGACAGGTCAATATCAGCCTTGGGAGGAGTATTTTGTCAAAAGATAACTCCAGTATTCTCTTAGATTTAATTAATTCTGTAGAAAGTGATTCAAAGATGCGAGGTCATGTCGAATTATATGCTCAATATCATCCTTAATGAAAAGTCCAACCCTACCTCTGCCATCATCATTTTCGTGTCAATTTGTTTAAATTAGTGGATGGTAGGCAGAGAGATTGCTAGGAATTTAAAACCCAGTCATCTCAATCGCCTCAAAGGTATTCCTGGACTCTAGCAGATTGAATAATTAATCATTCAGCCCATCGCAGTTAGCGATGGGGCTTTGAGACGTTCTGTGAAACAGGGAAAATGTGTTATTTAACCCTTTACCCAGCGCAGACGATACCAAAATCTATTAATTTAAATATATTTTTTTTTAAATTTATCAAAACAATTTCAACAAAGCCATATCACGTGACTCCTCGTTGGAACGAGCTCGACGCTGTCGTTCTAACGAGGGGTCACGTGATATAGTTTTATTGAAATTTTTGGAAAAATAATATTTTTTCAGCTGCTGAATTTGAATATTACGCATGCGCATGCGGGCGGTTCGTTAAGTAAGGGATTCAGGACGTATATGTGGCTTGGAAATCATCAGTAGAATAATACTGGCATAGGCACCAGACGTCCTTGAATGGGGACCTATCTTCATCATCTGCGTTGAAATTCCTTTCTTTATATATTTTTATAAAATCAATTCCGCCTGCATCCGGATCTCGTCTAAGTTTATGCTATCTGCTATGAGCTACAGTTAAAACCAGAAGTCCTGTCCCCGAAATGCGCACAAATAGCACGTCGATTTGCGCATTAATCTACGCGTTATGACGATGCTAAGGCTATCAAATTCTGCACATACGGCCTGTGCACAAGCAAAGTTTCAGCCAATGGACCTCCGGGTAACCCGGAGGTCCATTGGCAGGAACATTGCTTGTGTTTGCTATGGGCAACAAGGATACCTGCCATGCTATGGGTGCTATTCGATATGGCAATTGCGCGCAATTCCTACGCGCAATTAAGCCTAGATAAGCGCACAGTTCGTGACAGGACTTCTAGTTTTAACTGTATTGATAATCTATCATACAATTTGCCTGAGAATGTACTATTACATAAGACGTCTCTAAAAAGTTTGCACTAGGCCCTGTCCAGAATTAAGATGTTTATGTTCATCTTCCAGAAGGTGGATCAAAGATAACTTGGCGTGTTGGACGTTGTCCAATTGTGTCGGGCAGAGTTCAGTTGCTGGAATGTTTAATTATAATCTAAAACAAACAAACAGGAAATCATCCATCTCTTATCACAGTGACATATGATTGTCCGGGTAGGGATTGACATGTGTGGATACAAGTATCACCGCAACTGAATTCGCAAACTGGTGGGTCCTAACCAGACCTACCACAACGAACAGCGAGCGCAGATAGCACGCCTGTCAGGATGCGACAGAGCCACAAGGCAACACTCGGTCCGTATGCAATTGAGCAGTAACACAGAGTAATAAGGTTCACTAGGATTATGAGGACGTTAGATTTCATTAATCATTTGACCGACCGACCGACCGACCGACCGACCGACCGACCGACCGACCGACCGACCGACCGACCGACCGACCGAAAACCCACCCACCCACCCACCCACCCACCCACCCACCCACCCACCCACCCACCCACCCACCCACCCACCCACCCACCCACCCACCCACCCACCCAAAACCCACCCACCCACCCACCCACCCACCCACCCACCCACCCACCCACCCACCCACCCACTGATATTAGTGTGGATTGTATGTGTGAACTGACTGTGCGACCGACCTACTGATTTCAGTGGGGATTGTATGTGTGAACTGACTGTCCAACCGACCCACTGATTTCAGTGGGGATTGTATGTGTGAACTGACTGTGCGACCGACCCACTGATTTCAGTGGGGATTGTATGTGTGAACTGTCTGTGCGACCGACCCACTGATTTCAGTGGGGATTGTATGTGTGAACTGATTGTCCAACTGATATAAGTGGGGATTGTATGTGTGGAGCAACTGACTGCCCAACCTACTAATATTAGCGGGGATTTGTATGTGTGAACTGACTGTCCGACCTACCCACTGATATTAGAGGGGATTGTATGTGTGAACTGACTGTCTGACTGATATTAGAGGGGATTGTATGTGTGAACCAACCGACTGACAAACCCACTAATATTAGCGGGGATTTGTATGTGTGAACTGACTGTCCGACCGACCCACTGATTTCAGTGGGGATTGTATGTGTGAACTGACTGTCCAACCGACCCACTGATTTCAGTGGGGATTGTATGTGTGAACTGACTGTGCGACCGACCCACTGATTTCAGTGGGGATTGTATGTGTGAACTGACTGTCCAACTGATATTAGTGGGGACTGTATGTGTGAAGCAACTGACTGCCCAACCCACTAATATTAGCGGGGATTTGTATGTGTGAACTGACTGTCCGACCTACCCACTGATATCAGAGGGGATTGTATGTGTGACCTGACTGATTGACTGATATTAGTGTGGATTGTATGTGTGAACTGACTGTCCGACCTACCCACTGATATCAGAGGGGATTGTATGTGTGACCTGACTGACTGACTGATATTAGTGTGGATTGTATGTGTGAACTGACTGTCCGACCTACCCACTGATATCAGAGGGGATTGTATGTGTGAACTGACTGTCCGACCTACCCACTGATATCAGAGGGGATTGTATGTGTGAACTGACTGTCCGACCTACCCACTGATATCAGAGGGGATTGTATGTGTGAACTGACTGTCCGACCTACCCACTGATATCAGAGGGGATTGTATGTGTGACCTGACTGATTGACTGATATTAGTGTGGATTGTATGTGTGAACTGACTGTCCGACCTACCCACTGATATCAGAGGGGATTGTATGTGTGACCTGACTGACTGACTGATATTAGTGTGGATTGTATGTGTGACCTGACTGTCCGACCGACCCACTGATATCAAAGGGGATTGTATGTGTGACCTGACTGTCCGACCGACCCACTGATTTCAGTGGGGATTGTATGTGTGAACTGACTGTCCAACCGACCCACTGATTTCAGTGGGGATTGTATGTGTGAACTGACTGTGCGACCGACCCACTGATTTCAGTGGGGATTGTATGTGTGAACTGACTGTCCAACTGATATTAGTGGGGACTGTATGTGTGAAGCAACTGACTGCCCAACCTACTAATATTAGCGGGGATTTGTATGTGTGAACTGACTGTCCGACCTACCCACTGATATCAGAGGGGATTGTATGTGTGACCTGACTGACTGACTGATATTAGTGTGGATTGTATGTGTGAACTGACTGTCCGACCCACCCACTGATATTAGAGGGGATTGTATGTGTGACCTGACTGTCTGACTGATATTATAGGGGATTGTATGTGTGAACTGACTGACTGACTGACTGATATTAGTGTGGATTGTATGTGTGAACTGACTGTCCGACTGATATTATAGGGGATTGTATGTGTGAACTGACTGACTGACTGATATTAATGGGGATTGTATGTGTGAACCAACCGACTGACCAACCCACTAATATTAGTGGGCATTGTATGTGTGTCTGCACTGACTGACCAACCCACTGATATCAGAGATGATTATATGTGTGTCTGGACTGAGTGACTGACTAACTAACGGATGTCAGTGAGGATTGTATGTGTAAACCGAGCAACTGACAAAACCACTGATATGAGTAGGGGTTGTATGTGTGTCTGGAATGACTGACTAACCAACCGATATCAGTAGGGGTTGTATGTGTGTCTGGAATGACTGACTAACCAACCGATATCAGTAGGGGTTGTATGTGTGTCTGGAATGACTGACTAACCAACCGATATCAGTAGGGGTTGTATGTGTGTCTGGAATGACTGACTAACCAACCGATATCAGTAGGGGTTGTATGAGTGTCTGAACTAACTGACCAACCCACTGATATAAGTTAGGATTGTATGTATAAACCGAGCAACTGACCAAACCACTGATATCAGTGGGGATTGTATCTATGTCTGGACCAATTGACAAACCTACTGATACCAGTGGGGATTGTATCTATGTCTGGACCAACTGACAAACCAACTGATATCAGTGGGGTTGTATGTATGTCTGTACTGACTGACTAACCAACTGATATCAGTGGGGTTGTATGTATGTCTGTACTGACTGACTAACCAACTGCTATCAGTGGGGATGGTATGTGTGTCTGAACTGACCAACTGATAGCAGTGGGGATGGTATGTGTGTCTGGACTGACCAACTGATAGCAGTGGGGGTTGTATGTTGGTCTGAACTGACCAACTGATAGCAGTAGGGGTTGCATGTGTGTCTGGACTGACCACATGATAGCAGTATGGGTTGTATGAATGAATGAATGAATGAATGAATGAATGAATGAATGAATGAATGAATGAATGAATGAATGAATGAATGAATGAATGAATGAATGAATGAATGATGAATGAATGAATGAATGAATGAATGAATGAATGAATGAATGAATGAATGAATGAATGAATGAATGAATGAATGAATGAATGAATGAAATAAAATGGTGTGTGGATTGCAATGGAGTGGAATGGAATGGAATGGAGTTGAAGTGATCCAAAGTGATTTCACTTCAATAAATTGAGTTAAACTCAATCAATAAAAGAGTGAACTGAATAAGTGAAATAAACAAACAAACAGAAAGAGTGAATTAAATGAATGAACAAAATGAGAGATCTGAATGAATAACTGACAGAGTAAATTAATAAATGGAATGAACACCTGAATTGGGGGAATGAGTTAAACTGAACGGATGTATGAATTGGGTAGAAGTCTTTACATGAATAGAATGAAATGATTGAGTTTTGTCAATGAATTGAACGAGTGTATTAATTAGGTAGAAGTCTTCACGTGAATAAAATGAAATGACTGTGTTTGGTCAATGAATACACTGACTGTATGAATTGGGTAGAAGATTTACACAAATATAATAAAATGATTGAGTTTGCTTAATGAATAGAACGATTGTATGAAATAGGTAGATGTCTTTATCTGAATACAATGAAATGATTGAGTTTGATTAATGAATAGAACGATTGTATGAAATAGGTAGATGTCTTTATCTGAATACAATGAATTGATTGAGTTTTGATTAATGAATTGAACGACTGGCTGAGTAGAAGTCTTTACGTGAAATTGACCTGACATGAAATCGACATTACCTAACCTGAAATCGCCTTGACTTGAAGTCGACTTGACATGACCTAAAATTGACTTGACTTTGCTTAGCTTGATTTAACAACGCTTTGATTTGACAGGAATTTGACTTGACTTGCCATAAAAGTGGACATGACAGAAACTTACCTTCGACATAAAATCAGCTTGACCTCGACTTAAAATCAGTTTGAAACCGACCTGAATCGACATTAAATCGACTAGACGTCAACTTGACTTATGTTGAATTTCCTTGAACTTTACTTGTTTTGATTGAATATCGACTTGATTTAACTTGAAAACAAGTTGATTTGGAATGACTTCATTAAAAGTCAAGATGTCGTGAAATCGACTTGTGTTCGATTTGGAATTCACTTGAAATCAACTTGACTTTGAATTGAAATCAATTTGAAATCGACTTGAAATCAACTTGAAATTGACTTAACTGCACTTGAAATCAACTTGACGTTGACTTGAAATTGACTTGACGTTGACTTGAAATCGACTCGACTTCGATATGAAAATTTTCCTTGCCTTCGATTTGAAATTGTCATGGCCTTGTCTTAAAGTAAACTTGACTTCGACTTGAAATCAACCACAAAATCGACTTGAAATCAACTTGAACTCGAGTTGACTGGGCTTGACATTGAACGACATCACTTTGCTTCGACTTCAAACTTGATAATTTGCTTTACTGACTGCATTACAACTTGATAATCGATTGTTAGTCCTTTCAAAATTGTGAGAATTAAACAATAAGGTGAGTGGGGCAAGTAAAATATGCCTTTGTCATTTGAGTGTGAAACTGGACGGTAGTTGGGGAATCGCCACTTTTTAATACAAAAAAACACACAATGTGTATTTTTGTCCTGTTCATTTCTTTTAACCTTTTACCAAACGAATTGGCCATATCCGCCCGCGTTATGTGCAAATTCAGCAGTTGAAGAAATATTACTTTTCAGAATATTTAACAAAAAAACATATCATGGGATCCCTCATTGGAACGAGCTCGACGAGGTCGTTCCAATGAGGTGTCACATGATATGGTTTTGTTGAAATGTTTTGAAAAATTAAAAAAAATGTTATTTAAAATAATAAATTTTGATATTGTCTGCGTTGGGTAAAGGGTTAAACAGAAGATATTCCATGTTGATTCAGGAGTGCTCCCAACCAAGAAAATAAAAGGAGCTTTGTGCGCTTAGGAGCCAAATATATCCTAATACTGTCGCCATTGCAAATCATTTTGTGTATTGTAACCACTGTTGCGTTCATGAACTTTGAATGTAAATAGGATGAACTTTGAATGTAAATAGGACAGCGAGCGAGGTGGATAACTAGGACTTTACATTACATTGAAGGTGTTCCACTAACTTTTTGAATCGTCATCTAAATCGTAATAATGGATACACAGCACGCCTCTCTACCACCTCACTGCTGAAATAATGTACGAAGCCTGTCGGATAAAATTGGTTCTCTTGTGCAAAGTATACCACGGCAGCGTATTGGGGTCAGAACATTTTCGTTTAATATGTTTTTTTTCAAATTAGTAAGCTGTGTTTTCGGATTAGAAATTTTTTTCACAGATTAGTAATCTGTATTTACAGATTATTAGGAGATTGATTTTACAATTTATTAGACGACTGCTTTTACAGAGTATTCCAAGACAGTTTATTGTGGGCGGGGGTAATATCTGATTATCTTGTGTAGTAGAATAGTATGGACGGTATATGACATTGTAGTCTCATCTTAACCATTGGAATCACAGCCATCTAGGGTGGTGTGCTGACCCACATATGATATAGGTAGTATGTAATGCAGTTGTATGTGCTTGTTTTTTGTCTCCTAGTAGAGTATGGATGGTCCTTTGACATTCTAAGACTTGGCCGACGGTATAGATCGTGATCTTTGACGGTTAGCAAGCCAGTAGTTGTTCTATAAGTCATTTGTAATGGTGTAATGGTAGGATAAGAATTTAGGACTTGGGGACTACAGCAGAGGCTAACCATAGGGAACAAGGCTGAAACCGATGGTAAAACCACCTGTATAGGAGTTATATTGGTCCTTGGAACCCCACTTATGGAATCTCACTTATAGGTCTCATTTTTTGGGACCTCCGCGGAATCCTTTTTGAAAAACGTCTTGCCTTTGGCACCCTTTTTATCGAAATTAGTATACGAGTCGTATGTGGAGTCACGCGTTCGAACATTTGCTTTATAGCACATTTGTTCGGTGGGATTAGCGTCGACCGAGCAATGACTTTTCAGTTATACTTAATAGCTTATTAGGGATAATCATCATCTCTGTTTCTAGATATTCCACTTACGGGACCCCTATTTGAAAGAAGTCTGGACTTCTGCATCCTCTTTTCCGAGATGAGGTATAGATCGTATCTGGGACCACTCGTTCGAGTAATTGTAATTGGGTTTATTTGTCGGTGGGATTTCAATCGTTCGAGCAATCGGAGATTACAAGACTGCAATAGTGCTACAAGTCAATGGTAATTGTACAAGACATTAATGGTACAAAGCTGCGAGGCCTGTAGAAGATTATTGTATCGCATGAGCACGAACGAGGCAAGTCATAGGACATATTGTTGAAGACAAGATGGAAACCCATGGTTAGTCTACCTGTGTAGAAACTGTATAAGAGATGTATAAGAGCTTGGAATCCCACTTATGGAATCCCTTTTGCGGAACCGATGGCACGTCCACGTTCCCTGACACCCCACTTCAGCACCCCTAACTTAAAAACGCCCGGCTTTCGGTACCTCCTTTTCCGGGAGGAGCACAAGAACTGTTTTTGGAGTCAATATATCGAGCAAGTGCCTATTTGCTCGATGGGAATCAAGTCGCAAGAGCAAATGGACTACATAACACTTGCTGAAAAGAGTGACCTCAAATTCTGCTCTCATGCTCATCTCGGAAAAAGGGGTGCCAAAGACCAGACGTTTTCAGGTAGGGATGCTGGAAGTGAGGTGTCACAAATGTGGCCATTTCTGTCAATTCCGTAAAAAGCATTCATAAGTGTGATTCCAAGCTCTTATACAGCTCTATACTGTTTCTACACAGGTAGCTTTTCCACCTGTTTCCATCTTGCTTCCAACTATCTGCCCCTTTCTTTGTCATCCAATACTATAATCTTCTTCCTCTCTCGCAGCTTCGTACCATTAGTGCCTTGTAATATTACTATTTGACTTGTAGCACTACTACAGACTTGCTAACTATCTCCGATTGATTGAACGACTAGAAACCCATCGAGCAATTATGCCATAGAGTAATTGGTCGAACGAGTGACTCCGCATATGACTCTTATCCTCATCTCGGAGGAATGTGGTGAGGAAGGCCAGATGTTTTCAAAATGGATTATCTAGGGATTCTATAAAAGGGATATATGGATTCAGGGATACTATAAGTGTGATTCCATAAGTGTGATTCCAAGGCCCTATGTAGATGCTATACAAGTGGTCATACCATCGTCTTCAGCTTCAACACCTGTGGCTGGATTCTGTAGTTTTTCGTTCCTATACTCTTATTCTACCAGTGTACCATTAAAACTGACCTGTAGCCCTACTGCAGGCTTGAAAACTGTGTGTCACAGATCACGACCTCTACTCTCGGCTAAGTCTTAGAATGTCAAAAGACCATCCATAATCTAATAGGATACCAGAAACTAAGTATCGCCGCACTACACTGCATTACGTATTACATATATCATATTTTGGTTTGGTCAAGGGTTAAGAACGGACCTAAAATGGGCAAATGTCATCCATACTATATTACTGCACGCCACAACAATGCATTCTCGCCACCCACAATTGCGCTTGGTCTAGCCTTACGCTCTGCGTAAAAAAGTCATAGGATAATATGAAGCATTAGATTTGTACCAAATGGCAAATATTGTACCAGTAGGGGTACAAAAACACATCTCATACTACCACACCAGACAACCATGGATTATCCGTTCCCAGCAATAATGGTGGAGCTAGTATTACGTCTTACCTATGCCATCTATGGGCCAGCACACCATCTGAGATGGATAATGGTACTACTACTGTTCTAAACTACCATGCATTACACCCACTCCCCACAATATCGTTAGACCTAACATAACGTACTACCTATAACCCGTCAAAGGAAAATACAAAGCAATCAGTTGATCAGTAGTACCAAGGACAAACATGGGACCGGCAAGGGCATAGACCGTCAACACTATACTGCCATTCTAAACTAACAGGCATTACTCTACCCACAATACCGCTAGTCTCAGCAATACGTACTACCAATACCAGTGATGAGGTAATTTGAAACATGGAGTGTTTAATAGCGCGAATGGCTAACATGGGACCTGTTGTGGTGCAGAGCGTATATCATATACTGTCACATTGGACGACCATGCAATACTCCCACCCACACTACGATACCGCCTGGCCCAACATTACACACCACATATACCAGTCATAGGATAGTGGAAAGCAATCGGCAGCTTGATACAACACTGATTTAAATGGGATCTGTAGGGGTATAAAACGTCCATACTATACTGCCAATCCAAACCACTAAGGAATATTTTGCAATGCTGCTTCATACAACGCCCATGCATTATCCCATCCCCCAAAGCTGTTTAACATATCATTACGTAATACCTATACCAGTCATAGAATGATATGAAGGTCGATTACTAGTATCTAGGGCTGATAGTATACCTACGTGGATATATACCACCCATACTACACTACGATATTAGTTCAGTTCGAGAAGCCCGACACACTCTGACCTGAATGACGTCATACCGGATTGTAAAGTAAACTACAACAGCGGTCAACGTTTCTCTGACGTTGCGTGCGCATCAATCGATGTAATAATCTGAAAAAAAACAGTCATCTAATTAATTGTAAAAACAGTATCCCAGTAATCTGTTAGTACAGATTACTAATCTGTAAAAGCAATTTATTAATCTGTAAAAACACTCTTGTAATACTCTGTAAAAAACAGTCATCTAATAAAGTGTAAAAACAGTCTCCTAATAATCAGTAAATACAACTTACTAATCTATAAAAAAAAACAGTTTATTAATCTCTAAAACAAGTCGTGTAATAACCTGTAAAAACAGTCACTTGATTAATTGTAAAAACGTGCTCTTAATAATTACTATTCTGTAAAAACAGTTGATTAATCTGCTCTCCAAAAGTCAGGGTAATAGGGCACTATCGGGTACGTTCTGTACAACTAACCAATCATCAAATAGCTAGCTAATTTGTAAAAACAATCTTGTAATAATTTGTAAAAAGAATCATGTAATAAATTTTAAAAGCACTTTTCTAATAATCTGTAAATACAGATTATTAATCTGTAACAACAGTCTTCTAATAATCCTTATCTGTAAAAACAGATTACTAATCTGTAAAAAACAGTTTACTGATCTGTAAAATCAGATTATTAAATGAAAAGTTCCTGACCCCAATACGCTGCCGTAGAATACTGTACCGTGCTACACTCATTACTCTGATCACATAAAGTTAACGTGTTATAATTGTATTTGAGTGTAATAATGGAGAATTATTATACTACAGAATCTGTTTAAACCTAAAAAATGGATATCAAACTTGAAGGAAAAAGAGCATTAGTAACAGGAGGAGGTCGTGGAATCGGACGTGAGATTGCACAAATACTAGTCGAATGTGGTGCAAAGACATTCGTTCTGACAAAATCTGCAAGCAGTGTGGAGAAATTGAGAAACACAGATGCCAATATTGAAGTGATACAAGTTGATATTACAGACTGGGATAGCACAAGGAAAGCCGTTGAATCAGTACTACCTATAGATTTACTGGTTAACAATGCTGCTGCCTTCCATCAATCTGCTTTTCTTGACGTCACGCAGTCCGATATTGATGATGTTTTCAATGCTAATTACAAGGGAACTTTTAACATATCACAGGTTGTAGCACAGGATTTGATCAAGAGAAAGAGACCTGGGGCTATCGTAAATATATCGTCTGTCTTGTCAACAAAAGCCATTCTTAACCTAACGTCGTATGGCTCAAGTAAGTCCGCCCTGGACTAACTCACAAAGTATATGGCCTTAGAACTTGGGCCACATCAAATCAGAGTAAACGGCGTTAACCCAACAACAATTGTCACAGATTTATCTAAACCACTGTTGGATGATGAAGAGATTAGAAACAGACTGGTCGGTGCAATTCCACTTGGTCGACTTGGAGAGAAGCGGGAAGTAGCGGATGTTGTTTTATTTTTATTGAGTGACAATGCTTCTCTTGTGAATGGAGTCACTTTCCCTGTCGACGGAGGTCATGTTTTATGAAGGTCAGTTACCTTCGACAGTACCTGTTATATAAATGGGAAATCTGCGAGGCCGTTGTTCAATCCAGTTAGAAATTACAACGTTGACTATCTCCCTGGATATGCAACAGGATACTTTTTACTTCGTGGACGGAGCTTCCCTTTTTGGAATTGGTGGGTACGTTAGAGCTGTAAATAAAGACATTACATCGTAACCTTTTAGCAGGTTATGCTGAATAACATGTGATAACATATTGGGAAACAGTGTTGTTATACTTTATCGCTTTCTGTGTGTTTGTGCTGCTCAAGTCATGCTGTTTACGTCTTGACAGAATTTCTGTCGAGATCACGCGTTAGTTGTCATTTATTTAGTTGTCATTTATTCAGTGTGACGTTCAATGCCACCACGCGCCCCTTGGGTAATTCGATGTGTAGAGGGTTAACTTTATTATTCAATGAAGTTGAAATGTCTTCTTATAGCAATTTCTTTCTTTTTCGTCACCCATCAATTAAAGGTATTTTCTTTTCACCCACAGCCATTACACTCATTACATTCTGCATTTTCGCACATATCATATGATATAGATGGGTGGAGTTGGGAGGGAGTAGGTCAATAGCACGCTTCTGGAAATTTTACCAAACACTACAATAACGTTACATTGACGAGGTCTAAATATTTAATGGCAACCTCATTATTCACTTTTTACTTTCGAAAAAAATAATTTATTAATAATCTAACGGTAACTAAAATTCACATTAAAATTATCTTAGTATTTTATGGTTGAGCTTTTAGGGGAACATACGCAACATCAACATTCAAAAATTGAACAGCGACTGATTTGTATGGAACTTTAGTGTTTTGTACAATTTAAAAAATAGTGTTTTTATTTTCCATCGACATTTTCTACGTCTTTTTTATCGTTTTGGCTGAAAACAATGATTCGCGTAATTTTTATAAAACAGAAGGCTGTGAAATTCTAGACACCGTTTTCTCTCCATTTGAAATGGTGCACTCATCGGATTCAGACTTTACAAAACAAAATACGATTATTTCTAATCATCTATAAATGGTGGTAAACAAAAATATTTATTTTGGAGTATACTCTCTTTGAGACAATGAATCAAAAAATCTAATCCGCCTTCCTAAATCCCAAGCAGAGAGAGCATAACAGTTAACTTTTAACATTTTTTTCCAAAAACACTGACCTAGTCCGCCACACAACTCCGTATTTATAAGTCGTACAGCGATGAAATGCCATACGGCGTTTCGTTTTCTGGCCATGTGTGTTTATTACTAGGTTTTTATTCCTCACAGCGTTGGAACGCCTAAATTTTGTATTTGTAATTCAACCATATGCAGTGACAAATGAGGCGTACTGATTTGAAATTTTTGAAAATATGTTATCCTTGAAAACCATACCTAAAAATCTATTGCCGCACCCATAAATTTCAAACTTGAAAGTCGGAACTGTAATATTAACGTCATCAGGCGTCAACGCTAAACAATTATAGACACGTATTATTCTCATGAATAATGTGTATTTTACATATTTTATCTTAGTTTTGCTTATCAAAATCTGTTCACGCGATTGTACTGTATTATACGTTAGGAGAGCGCCCATTGGCGTACCTGCACTTCATATTGCATTAAAATTATCCCAGTGCTCAAGCAGTGAAAAAAAAGTGAAAAAAAACAGTCACTTTCGCAGTTCCCCTAAATTCCGAATATCGGATATAACTGTATACTGATATTATCAAGTTTCCAATATGACAAATTCGTTTTTCGGTGTTCTAGTCCATTTTTTGAGATAACGGTTGTACTTGATACATATACACTCTCTGCACCGTTCAAAACAAAATATGGCTGCACCTAAAGCTTTAAAAATTAAAATACAAGATCTATTTGTTTTTTTCTCTCTCCAAAACGAGAGTAATTTAGGAACTTGCGAATTACCGATTTTGATCGAATCGAATATCGAATCACATTGGTGAAAAAATCGAATTCTAAACAAATTTCCAATCGAACTTCAAAATCGAATCACAGATATTGGATAAGTAGAGAAAAGAGAAAAGATTTTTTTTTTACAAAATAATACACCCGATTATTAAAAGACACTGTTATGTTTTCATGCATTTTTCGCCTCACCACTTCCCATGCTAATAACTGAGATTAACACCAATCTGCTAGCTATTGGCTGACACTATTCTATTTTTTCACTTTGTAGCTTTAAAATAAAAATGCGGAATTTCCAAAACGAAACAATAATTCAACGCCGAATGGAGTCGATCCGCTTGTAAATTAGAGCATGCTTTAAGTTTTGTTTATATAATAATCCGGTATATTCTTTCAGAAAACCGTTGCATTTGAGTATGTATCTAGTAGCTGTGATCGAACAGAACAAAACGCAATTTGAAATAATGTGATCATGTTGTGGAACAAATCATTTATTGAAGTTGATCAGCTGAATAACTTTTCAAAGTTAGAAACTTAAAATGTTCATAATTGGTTACTGGTCAATAAGTTGAAACGAACAGGTGTAACAATAACAGTGTCTGTAGCGATGTAGTTACAACTACTATACAGGTGTAGCAATAACAGTGTTTGTAGCGATGTACCTACAACTATTATGCAGGTGTAGCAATAACAGTGTCTGTAGCGATGTACCTACAACTATTATACAGTTGTAGCAATAACAGTGTTTGTAGCGATGTACCTATTGCCTTGACATTTTACACATGGATATAGATTCAGATTGTATGGATTTTGTAACATTTGAATCTGCACCCTATCTTTAACCGTTTCTAGGTTAAAGCCGAATGAAATAGGTCTCTTCTCCGATTGACTTGAAATTTTTACTCGTAGATAAAATATCAAATTTCACAAGGGCTGTGTATTTTCACTCTTCGTAATATCTTGCTGTTTCTGAGTAACAGGCCTTCAATTTGGATTAAATGATCTTCTGGACAATTACAGAAGAATAACAAATATTTCCCAGTCACCAAAATGGCATTTTACATAATTCATTTGCCACGGCATTTTGCACACAAATAGAACAGGTTTTGAAATGTAGTCGGATCTATCATTTGTTTGGAGTTATGGAGCATTGCAGGTTTGTGGCATCTCCCCTTTGGGGAAATACCTTACGCCTTATTTAATTTCAAATAGATGGTTATCATAGGTTGATTCACAGGTATTTGTTTACAGAAACACTTTGCGTGATTAGAGAGTGTGTAAAGGCATGTGTGCATCCTTCTTCATTCGTAAATCTGGAAACCTCCCATGTTCATCTGGTTGATGATGGTTGAAGGTTGTTTTCTCAAAATATTTCCTTGCAAATTAAGCACTTTCAAGATTTGTAACATGGACAAATGATATTTTTATTTCATTTCATCGACTTCATTTCTCTACTGTCATCTCTTCCTGCTTACAATCAGAAATAAATTGTCCACTGGTCTCTCATACTACACCCCCCCCCCCCACATTCTTCATTTTTCTAGCAAAAATAAATAATTTCTCATTTACTCACCTTTTTTATCATACCATCCGTCTGTCCATCCCATCATATTCAGAAATAATCTTTACCAACTCCTCCCACCAATAGGGAAGGCATATAGTGAAAAGCTGTGTATGTCCATCCAGTGTTCCGTTCATCGTTCCTATCCATGCGTCTGTCTTTTAATCCATTCATCTAGCCAAAAACCAATCCAGAAGTGTCTTTATGCTATGCAATAACTTGAACACAGGATATTTGTATACAGCTGTTGATGCGACCATTTTGTGATATGGCTCTGTCCACCCATATGTATCTCCATCCATCCATATGTCTAGACCCCCATCTAGGCATTCATCTGTCATTCCGCTTGTCCTTCCATAAACGTTTGCATTTCCTTGCAATAACTGGAAAACTCTACGTCCATCAGATACCATTTTTATGGTTGATAGAGCATGACTAAGGTAAGGTTCCTTTTGATAACCAGCATTCTTCCTTACCCAACATGGCCACTGCGGTAGTTAATTTTGAGGTTTTTGTGATTTTTGCTTGTCTGCTCAATAAATTAAAAAAAACGGAATGATCAATGCATCTCATTCTGCATGGTAAATTGAGCACGACTGTTAGAAGGTTGTTCTTGATAATCACAATTTTGGACTATCCAACATGGTCACCATGACAGCCATCTTAGATTTTTTTGTGATCTTAAAAACGGAATGACCAATGGATCTATTTTTTTCTGGTGCGTTGATGACTATGAGAAGCTCCTTTCGATAATCAGCATTAAAGAAAATCCAGTATGGCCACTATGGTAGTCATCTTGGATGTTTGATATTTCCTCTTTGTCCGACCCATAACTTAAAAATTGAGCGACTGATGATCCAATTACCAACCGGTACATTTATTTATTTATTTATTTATTTATTTATTTATTTATCTATTTATTTATTTATTTATTTATTTATTTATTTATTTATTTATTTATTTATTTATTTATTAGGGATTAACGACACTTTCGACAACCAAGGTCACCTCGTGTCGGACAATTTTGCGGGTGGAGGAAGCCGGAGGACCCAGCGAGAACCACAGAGCAACGGCGAGCAACAGTCAGGCTCCCCAGCATACTACCTCCACACAAGCAGAGTTGGCATTTGTTGAAGACAAGTACACCATCGATGTGCAGTAAGCCTCAGTAACAACGTCAACGTGCCCCCCACGTGGGCAATGAGAGTGAACGGTTTTGCCCAAGGACACAACGCGATTGCCACAGGTGGGATTTGAACTGAGAACCTCTCGGCTTGCAGCCTGCAACTCTACCTACTGGGCCACCGCCCCCCCCCCCTTTCTGATACATTACGTTTGACTATAAGAACGTTCCTTGCGATAATCAGCAATTTGACTTATCTAAAACGGCCACCACGGAAACCCTCATGAATTATGTGATGTCTGCCTCTCCGTGCAATGACTTCAAACAAGAATAATCAGTGGATCCATTTTTCTGGTGCATTACTAGTGACTGTAGGAAGTTTCTTTTCAATAACCTGCATTCTGATAAAGACAACATGTCTGTTATGTCTGAGCAATAACTTGATTGAAAATGAATGATTAAGGCCCCACAAAGTAGATGTTCTGTTTCTCATGCAATTATTTTGTAAAACTGCATGCGAGTGGGCATTTTTTTATTTTATTTTTTATTTTTGTAATTATTTGTTTTGCATCAAATATTCATGTTCTTGTTTGTTGAATGTTTTAGGCCTCATAATCTACAGAATAGCATGGGTGGTGGGGTATTTCGTCCCTTGGGAGCAAGAAGGCTTTGCAATGCTAGAGCATTGCAAAGCCTTCTTGCTCTCAAAGGACAAATTCATCAATCTTATTAACTTCAGTATAATATCAGACATAACCTACAGTGGTTATAAAAAAGATAGCATTCGGCAACCAAAAGGACCATGGGATGGCCCGAGAAACATACTTTTAACTTTTTTAGGCCTAATGCTAGTTATATTTTTGTTATGCAATTTCACTGAGTTTAGATTTAGTCGTCATATAATAACATCACAGTCTAGTGGTGCTCTTGTAATTAATGTTGGTGTGCTGCTTTATATTAATTAGATAAACATTAAGAGAGTTATTGCCCCTGTTGGTTTGTCACCACCAGTCTTGATCTTCATTTGGAATGAAGTTTATACGATATATTATATCTACACGTTAAAGTTATTAGAATATACAATGACTGTATAATTAATTTAGTGTTCTAGAAAAATGCTCTATGTCCAGAAACAATATGTCTCTAAACAAATCACAAGATACTTTGTATACAAATGTTCCATCCCTAAAATCACCATCCCGTTTGGCATCGAAAAATTGATCAATATTAATAATATTTCAGAATAGCGTAGACTAGGTATACATAAAATTGCATAGAACATTTTTATTATTTTAAGCCAAAGGATGTACAAATATAAAAAATGGCACTTAGAACACTGTAATTCTCGGGTGAGGTGCTTGGCAAGGTATATGGCCGCACGTACCCTGTCAGAATTGTACGTAGCCTTCGCCCGTTGTTCACGGTACATAAGATGCATGGTACGTGGGGCTGTATACCCTGCTCTCTACAAAACTGTTCTAACAATAGCATCCGTAGGCTGTTGTGTGATGACTCATATTCCCCCCTACCTAAGTATCAAAATATTTCGCACACATGTTCTCAGATCACATATTTTTCTCCCCATCTCATCTCATACTTAATAAATGAAAACTTGTGTGCGTTTTAATAAACAGGTTTTTATTTAACATGTTGCTAAGACGAATGACATCGATGCTTGAAGAAGAATTTCTTGAATAACAAAAATTTTCAATTTTGTTTCGAAAATATGGCTTATGATGCAACGTACTAAACATCATCGTTCTAATCAAGCACCACGAGTTATGTCCATGAGGAACAAATTTTAAAACAATAATTTTAATGGCGAACGGCAGCTTTTGTCAGAAACGGATAACAAAAGACGTTTCTTGTTACACGAGAACTGCACGCATCATTCAAATATTGCTATTTTTAGACTGTTTGCCTATAAAACATAGCTCATGACCCCTTATTGGAACGAGTTGAACGAGCACTTTCCAATGAGGAGCCATAACCTCTGTATTATAGACGCAAAATGCAAATGTTTAGTTATTCAAGAATATTTTTCCCCAATTTCCTATGCCATTAAGCTGAAGGGTCAAGATATATGTTTGGTTTCTCAATATACATGCACTTGATGTCTCTCCTTATGCATCTTTATATGCCGTTTTAAAAGTCTGCATCCTTCATTGATAAATGCTCATAAAAGGAGGAGAGTCGGGCTTGAAGAGTTGGATCAGTCGGTAAATTCTTTGGGAGTTGAGACCATCTGATTAACACAGTTCCCCCTCGCCACCCAAATGGATCGTTTCCTATCATCATTACGATACAAAATTTCATTGACGTAACAAACGTTACTTACTTCCAGTTTCTTATTAGACATTTGTTATCAAACAATTTCAAATGTAAAAGTAATGTGGATATATCCCTTGTGGGTGGGAGTAAATCAAATATACTACTGCGTGTATAATGTGGATATATCCCTTGCGGGTGGGAGTAAATCAAATATACTACAGCGTGTGTAATGTGGATATATCCTTTGTGGGTGGGAGTAAATCAAATATACTACTGCGTGTATAATGTGGATATATCCCTTGTGGGTGGGAGTAAATCAAATATACTACAGCGTGTGTAATGTGGATATATCCCTTGCGGGTGGGAGTAAATCAAATATACTACTGCGTGTGTAATGTGGATATATCCCTTGTGGGTGGGGGTAAATCAAATATACTACTGCGTGTATAATGTGGATATATCCCTTGCGGGTGGGGGTAAATCAAATATACTACTGCGTGTGTAATGTGGATGTATCCCTTGCGGGAGGGGGTTAATCAAATATACTACTGCGTGTGTAAAGCGGATATATATCCCTTGTGGGTGGGAGTAAATCAAATATACTACTGCGTGTGTAATGTGGATATATCCCTTGTGGGTGGGAATAAATCAAATATACTACTGCGTGTGTAATGTGTATATATTCCTTATGGGTGGGAGTAAATCAAATATACTACTGCGTGTGTAATGTGGATATATCCCTTGTGGGCGGGAGTAAATCAAATATACTACTGCGTGTGTAATGTGGATATATCCCTTGTGGGTGGGAGTAAATCAAATATACTACTGCGTTTGTAATGTGGATATATCCCTTGTGGGTGGGAGTAAATCAAATATACTACTGCGTGTGTAATGTGGATATATCCCTTGTGGATGGGAGTACATCAAATATACTACTGCGTGTGTAATGTGGATATATCCCTTGTGGGTGGGAGTAACTCAAATATATTACTGCGTGTGTAATGTGTATATATCCCTTGTGGATGGGAGTAAATCAAATATACTACTGCGTGTGTAATGTGGATATATCCCCTGCGGATGGGAGTAAATCAAATATACTACTGCGTGTGTAATGTGGATATATCCCTTGTGGGTGGGGGTAAATCAAATATATTACTGCGTGTGTAATGGGGATATATCCCTTGTGAGTAAATCAAATATACTACTGCGTGTGTAATGTGGATATATCCCTTGTGGGTGAGAGTAAATCAAATATACTACTGCGTGTGTAATGTGGATATATCCCTTGTGGGTGGGAGTAAATCAAATATACTGCTGCGTGTGTAATGTGGATATATCCCTTGTGGGTGGGAGTAAATCAAATATACTGCTGCGTGTGTAATGTGGATATATCCCCTGTGGGTGGGAGTAAATCAAATATACTACTGCGTGTGTAATGTGGATATATCCCTTGTGGGTGGGAATAAATCAAATATACTACTGCGTGTGTAATGTGGATATATCCCTTGTGGGTGGGAGTAAATCAAATATACTACTGCGTGTGTAATGTGGATATATCCCTTGTGGGTGGGAGTAAATCAAATATACAACTGCGTGTGTAATGTATATATATCCCTTGTGGGAGGGAGTAAATCAAATATACTACTGCATGTGTAATGTGGATATATCCCTTGTGGGTGGGAGTAAATCAAATATACTACTTCGTGTGTAATGTGGATATATCCCTTTTGGGTGGGAATAAATCAAATATGCTACTGCGTGTGTAATGTGGATATATCCCTTGTGGGTTGGAATAAATCAAATATACTACTGCGTGTGTAATGTGGATATATCCCTTGTGGGTGGGAGTAAATCAAATATACTACTGCGTGTGTAATGTGGATATATCCCTTGTGGGTGTGAGTAAATCAAATATACTACTGCGTGTGTAATGTGTTTATATCCCTTGTCGGTGGGAGTAAATCAAATATACTACTGCGTGTGTAATGTGGATATATCCCTTGTGGGTGGGAGTAAATCAAGTATACTACTGCGTGTGTAATGTGGATATATCCCTTGTGGGTGGGAGTAAATCGAATATACTACTGCGTGTGCAATGTGGATATATCCCTTCCGGGTGGGAGTAAATCGAATATACTACTGCGTGTGTAATGTGGATATATCCCTTGTGGGTGGGAGTAAATCAAATATACTACTGCGTGTGCAATGTGGATATATCCCTTGTGGGTGGGAGTAAATCAAATATACTACTGCGTGTGTAATGTGGATATATCCCTTGTGGGTGGGAGTAAATCAAATATACTACTGCGTGTGTAATGTATATATATCCCTTGTGGGTGGGAGTAAATCAAATATACTACTGCGTGTGTAATGTGGATATATCCCTTGTGGGTGGGAGTAAATCAAATATACTACTGCGTTTGTAATGTGGATATATCCCTTGTGGGTGGGAGTAAATCAAATATACTACTGCGTGTGTAATGTGGATATATCCCTTGCGGGTGGGAGTAAATCAAATATACTACTGCGTGTTTAATGTGGATATATCCCTTGTGGGTGGGAGTACATCAAATATACTACTGCGTGTGTAATGTGGATATATCCCTTGCGGGTGGGAGTAAATCAAATATACTACTGCATGTGTAATGTGGATATATCCCTTGTGGGTGGGAGTAAATCAAATATACTACTGCGTGTGTAATGTGGATATATCCCTTGTGGGTGGGAGTAAATCAAATATACTACTGCGTGTGTAATGTGGATATATCCCTTGTGGGTGGGAGTAAATTAAATATACTACTGCGTGAGTAATGTGGATATATCCCTTGTGGGTGGGAGTAAACCAAATATACTATTGCGTGTGTAATGAGGATATATCCCTTGTGGGTGGGAGTAAATCAAATATACTACTGCGTGTGTAATGTGGATATATCCCTTGTGGGTGGGAGTAAATCAAATATACTACTGCGTGTGTAATGTGGATATATCCCTTGTGGGTGGGAGTAAATCAAATATACTACTGCGTGTGTAATGTGGATATATCCCTTGTGGGTGGGAGTAAATCAAATATACTACTGCGTGTGTAATGTGGATATATCCCTTGTGGGTGGGAGTAAATGAAATATACTACTGCATGTGTAATGTGGATATATCCCTTGTGGGTGGGAGTAAATCAAATATACTACTGCGTGTGTAATGTGGATATATCCCTTGGGGGTGGGAGTAAATCGAATATACTACTGCCTGTGTAATGTGGATATATCCCTTCCGGGTGGGAGTAAATCGAATATACTACTGCGTGTGTAATGTGGATATATCCCTTGCGGGTGGGAGTGAATCAAATATACTACTGCATGTGTAATGTGGATATATCCCTTGTGGGTGGGAGTAAATCGAATATACTACTGCGTGTGTAATGTGGATATATCCCTTGCGGGTGTGAGTAAATCAAATATACTACTGCGTGTGTAATGTGGATATATCCCTTGCGGGTGGGAGTAAATCGAATATACTACAGCGTGTGTAATGTGGATATATCCCTTGCGGGTGGGAGTAAATCAAATATACTACTGCGTGTGTAATGTGGATATATCCCTTGTGGGTGGGAGTAAATCAAATATACTACTGCGTGTGTAATGTGGATATATCCCTTGTGGGTTGGAGTAAATCGAATATACTACTGCGTGTGCAATGTGGATATATCCCTTGCGGGTGGGAGTAAATCGAATATACTACTGCGTGTGTAATGTGGATATATCCCTTGTGGGTGGGAGTAAATCAAATATACTACTGCGTGTGCAATGTGGATATATCCCTTGTGGGTGGGAGTAAATCAAATATACTACTGCGTGTGTAATGTGGATATATCCCTTGCGGGTGGGAGTAAATCGAATATACTACTGCGTGTGTAATGTGGATATATCCCTTGCGGGTGGGAGTAAATCAAATATACTACTGCGTGTGTAATGTGGATATATCCCTTGTGAGTGGGAGTAAATCAAATATACTGCTGCGTGTGTAATGTGGATATATCCCTTGTGGGTGGGAATAAATCAAATATACTACTGCGTGTGTAATGTGTATATATCCCTTATGGGTGGGAGTAAATCAAATATACTACTGAGTGTGTAATGTGGATATATCCCTTGTGTGTGGGAGTAAATCAAATATACTACTGCGTGTGTAATGTGGATATATCCCTTGTGGGTGGGAGTAAATCAAATATACTACTGCGTGTGTAATGTGGATATATCCCTTGTGGGTGGGAGTAAATCAAATATACTACTGCGTGTGTAATGTGGATATATCCCTTGTGGGTGAGAGTAAATCAAATATACTACTGCGTTTGTAATGTGGATATATCCCTTGTGGGTGGGAGTAAATCAAATATACTACTGCGTGTGTAATGTGGATATATCCCTTGTGGATGGGAGTACATCAAATATACTACTGCGTGTGTAATGTGGATATATCCCTTGTGGGTGGGAGTAACTCAAATATATTACTGCGTGTGTAATGTGTATATATCCCTTGTGGATGGGAGTAAATCAAATATACTACTGCGTGTGTAATGTGGATATATCCCCTGCGGATGGGAGTAAATCAAATATACTACTGCGTGTGTAATGTGGATATATCCCTTGTGGGTGGGGGTAAATCAAATATACTACTGCGTGTGTAATGGGGATATATCCCTTGTGAGTAAATCAAATATACTACTGCGTGTGTAATGTGGATATATCCCTTGTGGGTGAGAGTAAATCAAATATACTACTGCGTGTGTAATGTGGATATATCCCTTGTGGGTGGGAGTAAATCAAATATACTGCTGCGTGTGTAATGTGGATATATCCCTTGTGGGTGGGAGTAAATCAAATATACTGCTGCGTGTGTAATGTGGATATATCCCTTGTGGGTGGGAGTAAATCAAATATACTACTGCGTGTGTAATGTGGATATATCCCTTGTGGGTGGGAATAAATCAAATATACTACTGCGTGTGTAATGTGGATATATCCCTTGTGGGTGGGAGTAAATCAAATATACTACTGCGTGTGTAATGTGGATATATCCCTTGTGGGTTGGAGTAAATCGAATATACTACTGCGTGTGCAATGTGGATATATCCCTTGCGGGTGGGAGTAAATCGAATATACTACTGCGTGTGTAATGTGGATATATCCCTTGTGGGTGGGAGTAAATCAAATATACTACTGCGTGTGCAATGTGGATATATCCCTTGTGGGTGGGAGTAAATCAAATATACTACTGCGTGTGTAATGTGGATATATCCCTTGCGGGTGGGAGTAAATCGAATATACTCCTGCGTGTGTAATGTGGATATATCCCTTGCGGGTGGGAGTAAATCAAATATACTACTGCGTGTGTAATGTGGATATATCCCTTGTGGGTGGGAGTAAATCAAATATACTGCTGCGTGTGCAATGTGGATATATCCCTTGTGGGTGGGAGTAAATCAAATATACTACTGCGTGTGTAATGTGGATATATCCCTTGTGGGTGGGAATAAATCAAGTATACTACTGCGTGTGTAATGTGGATATATCCCTTGTGGGTGGGAGTAAATCAAATATACTACTGCGTGTGTAATCTGGATATATCCCTTGCGGGTGGGAGTAAATCAAATATACTACTGCGTGTGTAATGTGGATATATCCCTTGCGGGTGGGAGTAAATCAAATATACTACTGCGTGTGTAATGTGGATATATCCCTTGCGGGTGGGAGTAAATCAAATATACTATTGCGTGTGTAATATGGATATATCCCTTGTGGGTGGGAGTAAATCAAATATACTACTGCGCGTGTAATGTGGATATATCCCTTGTGGGTGGGAGTAAATCAAATATACTACTGCGTGTGTAATGTGGATATATGCCTTGCGGGTGGGAGTAAATCGAATATACTACTGCGTGTGTAAAGTGGACATATCCCTTGCGGGTGGGAGTAAATCAAATATACTACTGCGTGTGTAATGTTGATATATCCCTTGTGGGTGGGAGTAAATCAAATATACTACAGCGTGTGGGAGCGCGGTGGCTCAGTACAGGTGCAGGCTGCCTGCCGAGAGGTCCTCGGTTTGGATCCCACCTGCGGCAGCCGCATTGTGTCCTTGGGCAAGACACTTCATCCCCATTGCCCACATGGGGGCACGGTGGCGTTGTGTACAGAGGTGTACTGCACGTCGATGGTGCACTTGTCTTCAACCACTGCTAACCCTGCTTGTGTGGAGATCGTATGTTGGGGAGCTGACAGTTGCTCGCCGTTACTCAGTGGTTCTCGCCGGGTACTCCGGCTTCCTCCACCTGCAAAACTGTGGCGGTCATGATTAGCCATTATGCATAAAAACAGACCTTAAACACCAATAAATAAATAACTACTGCGTGTATCTGAGAACAGTGGACAGTGTTAGAGGTCGTGTTCTGGTGTCTCGTAATCGACACATGGACAGGAACGTGTAGATGAGAAATGCTTGTCGTACAAGTGAGAATTTAACATACCACAACTCAGTCTAAGCATACAGTGGTATATTTGTGCTGTACGCGATTTCGAACCAATGGAATACAAGGGTGGTCGGAGGTTAGCATCATTCAAAAAGATCTTGAAGCTGACCAAAGACGAGTTTTTGTGGTTCATCCTAAAATAATATTTATGACCCTCTCGTACGCGATCAATAATTTGTCCGACCCAGGATGGACTATAATTATTGTTTCATGTTGAACCAGGTTCGACATAAATATTTCAGGTTCATCCTATATTAATTGAGGATCAACCTAAAATAATTTGTCCGACCCTGGATCGACCATAATTATTGTTTCATGTTGAACCAGGTTCGACATCAATATTTGAGGTTCATCCTATATTAATTGAGGATGAACCTGAAATAATTTGTCCGATTCTGGATGGACCATAATTATTGTTTCATGTTAAACCAGGTTCGACATAAATATTTCAGGTTCTTCCTATATTAATTGAGGATGAACCTGAAATAATTTGTCCGACCCTGGATGGACCATAATTATTGTTTCATGTTGAACCAGGTTCGACATCAATATTTCATGTTCATCCTATATTAACTGAGGATGAACCTGAAATAATTTGTCCGACCCTGGATCGACCATAATTATTGTTTCATGTTGAACCAGGTTCGACATAAATATTTCAGGTTCATCCTATATTAATTGAGGATGAACCTGAAATAATTTGTCCGACCCTGGATGGACCATAATTATTGTTTCATGTTGAACCAGGTTCGACATAAATATTTCAGGTTTAACCTATATTAATTGAGGATGAACCAGAAATAATTTGTCCGACCCTGGATGGACAATAATTATTGTTTCATGTTGAACCAGGTTCGACATCAATATTTGAGGTTCAACCTATATTAATTGAGGATGGACCTGAAATAATTTGTCCGACCCTGGATGGACCATAATTATTGCTTCATGCTGAACCAGGTTCGACATAAATATTTGAGGTTCATCCTATATTCATTGAGGATGAACCTAAAATAATTTGTCCGACCCTGGATCGACCATAATTATTCAGGATGATGCTAAACTCCCACGATGCAATACGCTCCACGAGCCAATCAGTTGAGTTGATACAAACGCGATGTGTGCGTGCTTTCCGAACAATGGGACATAACTGGGGGAAAAAGCAAGATAAACTTGATGCAGGCACACAGCTTCAGACAAAGAATCCCGCTGAGAGATTGTTTTGTATGCGCTTCATACGATTTTTTTTTCGACCCTTTGTAATCACGCAAAATAAATAAGATTTTTTCCCATGAAAATGTCAAATGGGCAGTGTTGATTGTTTACTGTGTCATAGAGTATTTTTACGAGTATTTTAAGGTCACAGTTGAAATAAAAGTATGTTAATATTTTGAGGGAGAATGGCTATGGTAACTAACTATCAGCTTATCAGTGAAGTATGTGGGTGACAGATGCTTGAGATTAATACCGCATTGTGCTCTACCTGTAAGGCAGGTATAGCACAATAAGGGATTAACAGCTTGCTTGTTCTCCCACATACCCACTTCAAACATCAGATTAACTGAGTACATGGCGCTGTATTGTTGTAGCTTCCCCCAATTAGCCCATAGTGAATGATGTCTGTTCTATGAAATAATAGCTGATTACCAGTAAGTGTGAAAAACACTTGTCGTTATAGAGCTAATGTTTACTTGACAACACTGCTTACCTCAAGAAAAGAATATATATAAGGTTGCTTACAGTGGTCAAGTTACCATTTGTAGTTTGACCACTGTATGTGACAATAAATATTGATGACTGTATATTCTTTTCATTGAAGATTCCCCAGACAAGTAGAGGTGATAAAGTGCAAAAAAATTTACCCTACAACAACTGTACTGTTACAAACAAGTTGTGTTTTAATATTGAAATATGACTCGCTAACCAATAGTGTTGCGGACCGGACCGCAAACAAACGGTCCGGCACTGGTCCAGGCGTGGTCTGCGGTACGGTCCGATGAGGACCGGGCCTCCCCTGCTGTACCGGTACACCGGCACGCTGGACCGGTCCAAGGGACCGGTCCAGGGAGACGCAAAGGGAAGTTTTGCACTCTCCCAATTGATACACAAACTGATAATTTCATCTTGATAGACGGGGAATACATTGAAGTCGAGTAAGTTTGAAGTAACTGTCAACTATATTGAGCCAATCTGTCACCAATCAACCACCTGCATCCTTTGATTCCTGTCACGGGTGTCGGGTGAAGGTATCAGCGATGAGCTGTTCTACAAAAAAGTTCCCAAAATAGCGAACGCTCAAATTCGGTGACAAGAAGCTGTCATTCAATGGGGCAAAATGTTTCCTGCAACGTATTTGTTTTTAAATTAGAAGTTGAAAAGGCTGACTATTATTTTTTACAAGGGTGTTATCAATTAAATTGCCCCCCCCCCCCCCATCACCACCACCACCACCACCACCACCATACCCCCGTGGCATCCCCCGGGAACTGAAGCAGTGTTTCTGTATTGTGCTGAACAAATTCTATTTTAAAGGTAAAATAGGACCCAGTAATCAATGCCTAGGAGTGGATGGAATTCTCTAAATTGTGCAGCTTTGGTGTAAACGATTGGCTAAAACTTGCAGAACATATAATAATTCTGCATAGTTTTTCAAATGTTATTGGAAAGAAATCGAAATTTTCAAAAGATGAATTTTGTTACTTGATCAGAAAAAAAAAACTTTTCGAGGTATGTTGAAGTGGGAATTGATCCTCCAGAAGAAAGGAGATTGCTCCTTTGAATGCCAAATTTAACAATTTTCTCACGTCGACCGTGCTCGCCGAATTAGGAAGCGGTCCGATATTCGGGCAGGCGGTCCGTTTTTTTCTAGATGGACCGATCCAAGGCGGTCCAATTCAGGGGCACAGGTCTCTCTCTTTAGAGTGTGTGTGTGTGTGTGTGGGGGGGGGGGGGGGCACAATGCGCAGGGCCAATCATGTTTTGGTCGTGCGGGCGGAAATTTTGAAAATGTAAGCTGAAAATACACGATTTCCGCCTATTGCAGCATTGCTCGGACACACAACGCGCAGGGCCAAGCATGGTTTGGCCCTGCGAGAGAAAATTTTGAAAAAGCAAGCTGAAAATACGCGATTTTCGCCTATTGCTGCATTGCTCGAACAATATCAGCTGCTATCGGACCTATATATGTGGGAGGAGCGCGGGGGGCATAGCATGTAATGCCGACCCCCCGAAAAACTTTGTGGGGCACACGACCCCTCGTCCCCCCTCCCATGATCTGCGCCCATGGTCCAATTTAATAGGGTCACCACACCAAACCTACCAGATGAAATACAGGGACCAAGTTACTACCAACTAAATAGTTTCCATGTGCACATAATCCAGATCGGGGTTTATAGAAATAGATACAAAATACACATTGAAATTCTTTGCCGACAAAGGAATTGAATGACAGCTTCTTGTCACTGAATTTGAGCGTTCGCTATTTTGGCAACTTTTTTGTAGAACCGCTCATCGCTGATACCTTCACCCGACACCCGTGACAGGAATCACAGGATGCAGGTGGTTGATTGGTGACAGATTGGCTCAATATAGTTGACAGTTACTTCAAACTTTCTCGACTTCAATGTATTTACCGTCTATCAAGATGAAATTATCAGTTTGTGTATCAATTGGGAGAGTGCAAAACTTCCCTTTGCGTCTCCCTGTACCGGTCCCTTGGACCGCCCCGGACCGGTCCGGCGTGCTTGTGTACCGGTACAGCAGGGGCGGCCCGGTCCTCATCGGACGCGGACCACGCCTGGACCAGTACCGGACCGTTTGTTTGCGGTCCGGTCCGCATCACTATTGGTTAGCGAGTTATATTTCAATATCAAAACACAACTTGTTTGTAACAGTACAGTAAACAATCAACACTGTCCATTTGACATTTTCATGGGAAAAAATCTTATTTATTTTGCTAGATTACGAAGGGTCGAAAAAAAAATCGTGTGAAGCTCATACAAAACAATCTCTCAGCGGGATTCTTTGTCCGAAGCTGTGTGCCTGCATCAAGTTTATGTTACTTTTTTCCCCCAGTTATGTCCCATTGTTCGGAAAGCACGCACACATCGCGTTTGTATCGACTCAACTGATTGGCTCGTGGAGCGTATTGCATCGTGGGATTTTAGCATCATCCTGAATAATTATGGTCGATCCAGGGTCGGACAAATTACTTTAGGTTCATCCTCAATTAATATAGGATGAACCTAAAATATTTATGTCGAACCTGGTTCAACACGAAGCAATAATTATGGTCCATCCATGATCGGACAAATTATTTCAGCTTCATCCTCAAATAATATAGGATGAACCTCAAATATTGATGTCGAACCTGGTTCAACATGAAACAATAATTATGGTCCATCCAGGATCGGACAAATTATTTCAGGTTCATCCTCAATTAATATAGGATGAACCTCAAATATTGATGTCGAACCTGGTTCAACATGAAACAATAATTATGGTCGATCCAGGGTCGGACAAATTATTTTAGGTTCATCCTCTATTAATATAGGATGAACCTGAACTATTTATGTCGAACCTGGTTCAACATGAAACAATAATTATAGTCCATCCAGGGTAGGACGAATTATTGATCGCGTTTGAGAGGGTCATAAATATTATTTTAGGATGAACCTGAAATAATATAGTATGAACCTGAAATAATATAGGATGAACCTCAAATAATATAGTAGAAGACTCGAGGGGGTGGGGTCGCAATTTATATTAAAAATAGTATTCCTTTCCGTCGTCGGCCAGAGATCGAGGTTGTGAACGTAGAGAGTATCTGGATAGAAATTCTCTCACCTCCCGGTAGATCTAAATTAATAGGTGTATTTTATCGCCCACCAAACAGTCCTCCTGAAACATGGGAGGCGATATCTACATCTATTGATAGAGCCAAATACTTTCATTGCTCCGACATAATTATTACTGTCGATTTTAATGAGAATCAATTAGATGCCTCCAAAAAATGTTTCACTGACATTAAAGACTATTATAACCTGAGGCAGCTTGTGAACGAACCAACCAGTATTACAGAATCGTCGTCTACTCTGATTGACCTTTTCGCTGTCAGTGATACAGTCGGTGTTCAAAGATGCGAAGTTCTAGAACCTATTATCCCTGATAAGACCCGCTATCACTGTCCAATCATCTTAGTTATAAAACACTCTAAACAATCGCGGACTACTTTCAAAAGAAAAATCTGGCTCTACAATCAAGCAAACTATTCCACCTTGAATGATGAGATTTCCTGTTTCGATTGGGAGTCGCATTTCGAAAATAGTCCAATAGTCTCTGTTGCTTCAACTCTTTCGGAAATTCTACTTAATATTGCATCCAAACATATTCCTACAAAGGAGGTGACTATTCGCCCAGAACAACCTAAATGGATGCATAACAATATCCGGCTTCTAATACGTCAGAGGCAGAGGTTATATCGCATCGCAAAAAATAACAAGTCGTTAAATGCCTGGCAAAAATACAAAATGAAAAGAAATGAGGTTGTATCAGCCGTGCGAAACGCAAAAGCGAAATACTTTTCAAAGGTACAGTCAGATCTTAAAAATAATAATAATATGTCGCCATCCGAGTGGTGGAAAACGCTTAAAACGCTCATTGGAACTAGCAGAGCGAGTGCTACACCCCCAATAGTTTTCTCTGATAACGTGTACTCGTCCAATGTTGATAAGGTAGAATTATTTAATGATTTTTTTAGCTCTATATCATCGGTTGATGATGTCCGAGCTCAACTGCCCCCGCCCCCAAAAGAACCACCCAAAACTATAGATAAAATCACTCTCCAGGTTAGTGACATTTGGGAGGCGATGTCATCTATAAAAATATCAAAAGCGTCAGGTCCTGATTTCATCAGCCCAAGGCTCCTTAAAGAATGTAAGCCATCACTGTGCGAACCACTAACTAGTCTATTCAACTTGTTTTTGAAAAATGCCCATTTTCCCTGCGAATGGAAAAAAGCCAACGTCCTTCCCGTATTAAAGAAACAGCCGTCCAACATGGTAACTAACTATCGACCAATATCACTCCTTAGTTGTATAGGTAAAGTGTTTGAAAAGTGTGTCTTTAAACAACTTTGGGATTTCCTTACGCAAAATAATGTTCTTAACCAATACCAATCTGGCTTCACACCAGGTGATTCAACAGTACTTCAGCTTACAGACATGTATGATGAGTTTTGTAAGGCTCTCGACGAAGGCAAAGAAGTAAGGGTTGTATTTTGTGATGTTAGCAAGGCCTTCGATAAGGTTTGGCATAAAGGTCTGCTTTATAAATTAAGGAAAATAGGTATTAAAGGCGATCTATTACTGTTTCTAGAGTCCTATCTCTCCGACAGATCCCAGAGAGTAGTGCTAGGTGCTGAGGCCTCATCTTGGAAGCGCATAACCGCAGGGGTTCCTCAAGGATCGATACTAGGACCTCTTTTATTTTTAATTTACATCAATGATATAACGGAAGATTTACTGAGTTGTATACGTTTATTTGCTGATGACACATCTTTGTACTTGATAGTTGAAAATCCTGATCTTGCTGCTAAGATCCTAAATGAAGACCTCGAGAGAATTCAACAGTGGGCTTCAACTTGGCTAGTTGAGTTCAATCCGCAAAAAACAGAAACTATGTTAATATCCAGAAAGCTTATACCATCCATTCACCCACCCCTTGCTTATGGTCATTCCCAAATAACTGAAGTCAAATTTCATAAACACTTAGGAGTTTTTCTAAGCAACAAGTGTGTGTGGGACAATCACATAAAACATATCTGTACTAAAGCATGGTCTCGCATTGATATGTTGCGCAAACACAGATTTGACCTTGAACGCTGTGTTCTTGAAAAAATTTATTTTGCGTATATTAGGCCACTAGTTGAATATGCCGACGTTGTTTGGGACAATTGTACTGAAACTGAAGTTGACGAATTAGAGAAAATCCAAATTGCGGCTGCAAGAATTGTCACTGGGGCAACGGTGAGCGCAAGTAAGTCAAGTTTATACACTGAGACTCGTTGGGAACCATTACAAGAACGCCGAAGGAAGCATAAACTAATCCAATATTTCAAAATGTTCCATCGTATGGCCCCATCGTATATCTCCAACAAAATTCCTCCAACTCTCTCCATTTTAAATCCATCAATGCATTTACGTTCCGACCAAACTCATCGAGTTCCGTTCTGCAGGACAACACTTTATCAGTCCTCTTTTATTCCCAATGTGACGGATCAGTGGAACAACCTTCCGTTGTCTGTACGCGAAAATCCCTCCATTCACAATTTTAAAACTTTTCTGAATCAGGAGCACTTTCGACCACCGCGCTATTTTGGTACTGCAAAACCTCGCAAAGCCCAAATTTACCATTGTAGATTACGCCTCCAGTGCAGTAATTTGAATTACCATCTATACAACAATCACTTAGCCCTTACCCCTTTCTGTGTTTGTGGAGATCTCGAAACCACTGAGCATTACCTTCTGCACTGTCCCGTGTTTACTAGTGTGCGAAGCAACACAATTGAACGATTACCCATTGATGCAGATACCACTATTCTTCTATGTGGTTCTGAACACCTAATGGAAGAGGGGAATTATGAAATATTCGAAGCAGTTCACAAATTTATCCTCTTTTCCAATCGATTCAATTAATATTTGCTGAAACGCAAACTCAGGCTTAAGCCCCGTTAACAGTTTAATAGTCCACACCAGATGGTCACCAAGAATGCTGTGAAACAACGTTATTTACTGACAAGAACTCGTCATCGCTGTCTTGTAAGTCTGAGACATTAGTTAATAATTAATTATTATACTTTCACCATTCTGGCAACCCTGTACATTCTCTTCTTTCCATTCTCGTCCTTATTATTTTAGCTCTTGTCTCTTATTTTTCGATTTTTCCTTTTAGTTTAAACGCTAAACATTGATTATCGGAATAGTCTGACTACCTATCTGCGCTTAAATTCGAACACATGTCTGCCGCGGGGAAATGATATATTATAAGCCGATGGCTTACATTCAAATCCCCAGCTTCTTTTAACAGTTGCCATGCTTCAGCTTGTATTACTATATGTCTATACCTTTTGTCAATTTCTATTTTTGTAGCTCTTATGCATATGTCTGTAGTCTATTTACAAATAAAATATCGTTTAAACTAAATAATATAGTATGTACCTCAATAATTATTTTCGAACCTGTTCGTACGCCATATGTCTCTGATATGTGTGCACAAAATACTCAATGTACAGTCCAATATGATGCACATTTGAAAATTCTAACCCTTTACTAATTCGGATTACATGCTTTAGAAAATCGTCATTTCGCCCGATGAGTTCCAAAGTGTTCTCTGTGCCAGTAGTCACAGAGAACAAATTGGAACTCAGGGAACGATTTTGTAGACGACTAAATGAAGAGACAAATCTACAGAATAATTCCCCAATGACTATGAGACATTTTGAACACTTCTTGACCCTTGAATACCAACACAAAGTAAACATATATCAAATCACGTTTATGTACTACGGTTGTGGGGGGAGGGAGGGGGGGGGGGGGGGGGGGGTAAATCATGTCACTTCCCAAAATAATGTGAAACAAGCAAGGACAAGCACTGAAATCCACGGGCGTGTGTATTGTGCTGTTTCGTGCCATACAATACATGGTAGAATTAAAAACATTGGCATTCTGGTAATGGCCTAGTTCATGCTGCTTGTGTCTTGAGCATCCCATTTTGAAATAGGCACAAACCATGGTACAGGTTTAGCCTTTAAACTGACAACTGAACTTCTTGAAGTTACAAGGGGGTTCACGTTTGCTGGTCAAGTCCAAAATGTAGTCTGGGGCAAGTTTGGCGTTGTCTGGTAGATATCTTGGGCTAACTGTCTTGCTGTTTGTGTCTTTTTTCATCCACATTCTTCTGGGTACAGTACTGACAGATGATTTACATTGAGGGTAAGCCAAAATATCGCCTGAAAGTGAACCCTCTTTACATTTTTCTCTCGTTGGATGAAAGTTTTGGTGCAGACGTATGACCTTGTCTATCCCCACCCATAAAAGCAGCCTCGTGCTCATGTGTGACATGTCCTTGCTGTCCTTTATGTCATAAAAGACCGAGATGAAACCAATGGTTTGATTAATAGTTTGTTGGAGCGGTGCATCTACATTGCATATGGCCGATGATTCATATCCAGATTTCAGGACTTTGAGTACAGAGTCCTTTTCCAATTCTAAGGTAACATGGTACGGTGTCATATTCTGATATGCCATTGACAGGTAAAAGGTGCTTTACAATTTATTGATGCTGAGCAAGTGTCGAGTTGATGTACACTATTGCGTTTCTTGAGGATTCTGTGGTCAGTGGCACTTCCAGTCTTGGTAACTGGCAATGGTGAGGTACCAATACTAATACAGTCGTTACATTTCATTAGAAACCACCGACACTTGATGGGCTTCTCCAGCACCCCCAATATTTGTTTTACGTATGCTTCTTAACGATGAAATTCATCACCATCTTTTTCGTGATGCATCTCTATATACAGTTAAAACTAGAAGTCCTGTCACGAATAGTGCGCCTATCTAGGCTTAATTGCGCGTTGTAATTGCGCGCAATGTCCATATCAAATGGCATCCAAAGCACGGCAGGTTCTCTTGGTTACTCATAGCAAACACATGCAATGTTTCTGCCAATGGACCTCCGGGTTACCCGGAGGTCCATTGGCTGAAACATTGCTTGTGCACAGGCCATATGTACAGAATTTGATAGCTTTACTTGGGCCATAACGCGTACATTAACGCGCATATCAACGTGGTATTTGAGCGCATTTCATGACAGGACTTCTAGTTTCAACTGTAGTACCATTGGTCGCAGGTCAAGATGCTGAACTTTTTTTTGCCGGTTTCAACAATCAGCTTTTGTACCCTATCCATGACTGTCAACATCGTATCAGGATCGGATGACTTCATATTGATCAGAGATAAGTAAGTAGAGTGCTTTCGTCTTGAGCTGCTGGAGATGGCTCTGCTTCCTGCTTTGTTCCTTGCTGTAACCTTGCAATTCCGGGAAGCTTCCGTTTGCAAAAGTATTCCGTTGAAAATCAAGGTCGTCCTCCTAACTACAATCGTTTGGTGAGCATATAACTTCAGGGAAGGGACAGCCTTAATGGCTTCTTGGTGTGCCATTTGCTGTTTGGCTCCATAATATCTATGGATGTCAAAGTCGTATAGAACCTCTGGGGAATATTTTGGAATCTTCTTGATTTTTGGATTGGCTTCCTCCTCTCCCTCCTGTGGCGTCGGGGAGTACTGTGTGGGAAAGACGAAACGTGAGTGTGTGGACTGCTTACCATTCTGTATGTCAACATCAAAATTATTCATAATACTCTGAAGTTGATCACAGTCAGCATTGGATATGCCGGAGAACTGAATCTGCTACTGCTGCTTGGGAGTTATGATTTCGTGAACTCAGTGTTTGAACTGCAGGCACCATATGAATATAATCTATTAATAAGCTTCTTGGACTCGCTCAATCTTCGTGCTTGGTCTACTTGTAAACTAGTCACGTAGGACTTCACAATACTGGTGACAATTGAACCAATGAGCATTGCAGAAAAGAATATTAATAAGTTTTGGAGAAACCCTTGCTACAACATCAACAGAAACTCACATTTGTAAGTATTTGTTTTCTGGCTATTTGCTACAACATGCTCTGTGTCAGCCTTTTCGTTATTCACAAGCCTGGGAGCCTGCGAAGCACAGCTACCAAACGCAATTAAAAAAATATTATTACCGAATATCTCCATACGAAAGTCATGTGGGACTGCTTTACTCCATCTAGCTCTGAATAAGCTTCAAACAGTTCTACAGAATTTCACATTTGCGACCAGCAGGTGGGTGGGGGAGGCGAACGCACCAGTATTATAGGCCCGGGGGACGGCCAACCACCATTGCCAGCCCGGGGGCTATCATACCACTTTTAGGGCACCAGCGTAAATTCATTTTTTACCCCAACAGCAAGAGGGCCCCAGCGTAGATAAAGAATGGGCAAAAGTAAATCCACACAAACAGCAGCAGAGAGCCATAAGAGACGACCCACACCTTCGCCGACCCGGAAGGCTATTATATCACTTTATAGGCCAGCTAGGGGACCCCAGAGAAGATTTACTTCAGGGGCACAAAAGTGCCTGCATACCACTTATGGGGCAGTTGTGTGCCCCAGCGTAGATTCACAAGGTTTCCGACTGATGCCGATTTCGACAGTGTGGATAATAAGCCAGCTATCAAATGGGCCGTGCTACCACAAGGTATCTATAGCATCGAAGGGGAAAGAGAGCTAAAAACCCAGTATAGCGATGCACGGATAACACTAAACGCAAGGGAGCGATTGGACTTTGTTGTAGGCCCCGGGGGACGGCCCACACCTCGCCGGCCCATTCCTCTCATAGACAAGAACCCCCTTCCGGTGGGAGCTATTTAACTATTCTCTCTTCACAGTGCTCACACCGGGTACCTCGGCTACGGAGGATCTAATTACCCCTATACGAGGACATTCCACTGAGGATATACTCAATTAGTTCCAATCCAATGAACACGATTTCTATAACCGATAGGCTTTAGTGTTTTTTCAGATCACATATTGTACAAGCGACCGATTCGAACAGTTGAACACGACTAAACTGTGTGAGTAATGTTAACAATGGCAGAAGGCCCAAAACCCTTCCGTTACAACGGCGGTGCCAGATACAAGGCTGGCGGGTTCTATACGCACAAAAAACTAGGAGATATCAACGAAATGTGGCTGTATCCCCTACACATAGTTTAGAGACCAAGAGTTTTGAAAAAAAAAACACTTGGACATCATCTCGAAGTATAAGCACCCAGATATAAATTCTGGGACCACCATCGATGGCGGTTCACGCCTTTGGCCATCTGGAAAAAAACAGGTGAACTTCGCTGAATGGTGTGCGACGACAGGGTGTGAGGTTTCAGCTACTGACCACCTGAACCAAACCACAGACGTGTTCGCCAGAGGATTCTGGCTATTTCAGTTCTACTACAAGTCACGGCGGATTTTAGCTGAAATGAGAGGTGTCCTACCCCACGACCATGCATAGTCTAGATACAATAACTCATATGACAGACGCGCTTTTGATTTTGAAAGACTATCAAATGAATTCGGTGTGTCGCATGATAGAGACTGGAGAGAAAAGGCTGATTATAACTATGGGTTGGGCACTTTGTACCAAGTCGTACCATACGTCAGTTCGCCTCTCACACTGCACATGCCGAGTTGAAGATACGCCCACACGGTCGCATTTACCTAACGCTCTGTGCACGGTCATACCCATGCAGACAAGAGCATGCAGATTTTACTACGTTTATAGTTGACGAGGCAAACGGGTTTACAAGGGCAGTGGTCGAAAGAATCATTCAGTCCATTAAGACATACGTCTGGGCAATAATCGGGTCCCAGGCTCAGATCCGTTCATCAATTCTTGGAACGGGTATAGCGTTCGACGTCCAAAAGCAGTTAGAGGCGAATGTGGAAGATGTCATTTCCTACCCAGTGGACCTGGAAAGAGAAATAAAATGCTTGAGTACGTGTTGTCTGACGCCAAGACAAGAACAGATTATGTATTCGGCATCGGACTCTACATGTGACCTTCGGATATGGAACTAGGTGGCCTTTCACATGGCCTCGCGGGGTATAAGATCGTTATTGCCATAACCACCCAGACCCGGGGTGGAAATACAAACATAAACACGGCACCAACCCCACCCGTTGTGTCCTCGGGGGAGACAGGAATGGTCAAGCCGCCACAACGCATTGATGCGCCTACTGTGCAAGCGGAAAACCCATAGCAGCGCTGCCTCTGATGCCGAGTCGGTGGCATCAGGAAGCATGACAGGTTCTGCGGCAGCACACTAGCATAATGACGAGAAAACTGCCGTTATTGTGGGCGGGGTTACAGTTGGCTAACTCGCGCCTTGGTTTCTTCGATGATAGCCATTGACGAGCCATCACAAGAAGCATACTCCCGACAGCAATGACCATGGCCCTCGGGTTTCCGGCCAGCCAGTCCACAGTTTTTGCGAGTAGGTTGAGCAGCCACTACACAATGTAGCCAATAATCCAGGTAACGCAGACGCCACCTTCCCGACTAGCTGGACCAGAATGAGCTCAAGAACCTGTAGGTGCTTTTCCACCCATCCTTTGAGGCCACCCTTATCAGATGGTGGTGGAGCGGGAGCGGGGGTACTTCCACCCCTGCCGGTCAGCTCAAGTATTAGGGTCGAGATTACCACCCCGATCGCTGTGAGGATAGATGCGATCGTAATCCATTGTTCCCGGAAAAGGGTGAGAATGCGCTCAGCGAGCGTCGTGTCCTCATTGAGGATCCGATTGATCGTCTATCTGATTCGGTTGATTTGAGATCGGAGAGCCTCTCTATTTGTTGCGGCCACCTCCAGGCGGGAAGCTCATTCATATTCCAGGTTGCGCAAACGTTCTGCTATCCAGCGCCTACTAAACTGGTCATTTTGAGCTTCATCGAGCTTTCATTTTTTCCAAAGCGATTTGCTCATCCAGTCTGGTCAGGTTGTTCGTTAACACACCTCGAATGGTCTGCATTGCCCTGTCGAGTCCGCGGACCACTCTGATGTTGTATTCCAATCCCGTGGTATCAGGGTCCTGTCAGGTTTTACGTGCAGATTTTTCCCCTCGGTAAGACTTTCTACCGCGTTTTGAGTTGAATTTGACGCAGCATTAGCCACCTGTCTCAAGTTTTGCAGTTCTATAGTATGCAGTCCTATCCTAGCAGAAGCTGCTTCATCCAACTGCTTCATAGCATTGTCATTGACCCGTAGTGCTTCAAGCACCTTATCCTAAAGCGCCTTTATCCCTCGAGTCCAGGCCACAAACCCCAGCTCATTCCGGATGACTTCACCACCGCCACACTTTCCAGCAATTGATGAGACAGCAAGGGGTTTTCCCGATTTACTGACGATGTCGACATTTGGAATGGCCTTCATCCTCAGCTGCCCATATCTGTCGAGCTCGAACTTGGAATAGTCACAAAGAATGGGCTTCATCCCTTTCTCAGACAGATTCAGAAACTAAAAAAATGGACTTAGGACATTTAAGAATTCATGGGTCACAAAGTAAGTGGACACGTGAAAACATAAGTGCGTGTCTCAAGTAGGAGAGACGCTATAATTTCATCTCAACTTGTGGAGTGTGACATGGAAATATGGCATGTACAGAATAGAACCGTTCGCATTTACACCGAATTATTTTTTATGAGGTAGATACATATTGTATCTTTCAAAGTGGAGGTTTTCCACTCGGGGCGTATAGTAAGATAAAATTCAAGGAGCCTGTCGACCAAGAGCACGCATTGTTTTTAATGCAACTACTTTCACATGACGGCAGGTAATTATGGGGACAATTACTGGACACTGACGGATCTTGTAATCCAAGGAAAGAGGGTTAAATTTTGTGTGCCTTGTGATACGTTTGTAGAGCTAGTGGACGCGATTGAGCTATGCTGCTGGTTATCATGTTGCGGTGGCCCATCAAGCAGGTTGTTCCTTGCAGGAAAGAGTTTCACTCTCTATGGTGGCATTTGAGGCATGTTGTCCCAATTAGAAGATACGTAATGGAGTGGTTGTTGTTGGGGTTCAGCCAACTGGCTGCTTCTGGAAAGACATAGCAGAGGTGGTCTCGCAGGAATTTTCAGCGATTTTGCTCTTGACAGAAAAATGCACTCACTGCTGTTAATGAGGCAATGTTGATGGTCAGAATGTATTATGTTTAACCTAACAACATATGCATGAACCTAGTAGCCCATCATATTGCACACGTGTCCCCATGGCACCAAGTGCGCGATATGAAGGACTACTATGTATAAAATCAAATTTAAAACTAGTTTCTATGTGGTATACTTTGATATTGGTATAACACATTTATATTCATATTTTAAAAAAGAAAAAGAAAATCGGGGCATATTTCGAAATGATTAGGCGTTCAAGTTGTTCGAGAAGGGCAAAGCTACTCAGGTGCCTTCTGACGCTGACACAATGCACTTGATACAAGCAGTCTGTGTAAAAAATCAGATTTGATTTACCCGAGAGTTGGAGCGAACGATTTTGTGAGGAATCGAGTTGTGCAAAACCATGCAGCTGCATATGACATGAGTTTAGAACCCTTCACCTAGTATTCTGTGTTCAGATTCACAATTTTAAATTCCCTGCGAGTATTATTTAATCTGCCAGAGCAGACTAAAAATGTTAACCATGTCCAAAATAATCTTCGGTACACATCAGGACTGTGACACAACTGAACGGTTCTCCACTCTCTATTCTGTCAATTCAACAAACGTCAACAAGGTTGAAATAGCCTATATATAAGCTTAAACGTCACCTATCGGTTTTACGTCAACATTTTATAGAGGATAAATGAAAGAGATCAGCCAATTTGGGCAATACTTATTTATTTTTAAACCCTCAATAAAAATGTCGCAGTGCCTATTTTAGAAGCAATTTGAAACATCTGCACTGGCAGTCCTTTCAAAATTGTGAGATTTGAAAAATAATTTGATTGAGACAATTAAAATACGCCTTTTCAGTAGAGTGTAAACTGGACGATAGCTGGGGAATCTCCAAATTTGAACACAACAACACACGGCAACATATATATTTCTTTTCCTGTTCATTTCAAAAAAATGTGATGAGATGATATACTAAGTGGAGCACGGGTGCACACACACACAATGAGCTTAGAAGACCCGAGGATACAGGAAAATTCTAACTCTCGACAATGCAAATCATTTTGTGTATTGTAACCACAAAATGTATGCATTGACGCATTGAATGTACATAAATTAGCGAGCGAGGTGGATAACTGGCACTTCACATTACATTCGTCGCTGAAGAATTCCACTCACCTTTGTTAACTAAATCGAGAAAATGGATATACAATTCGCAGGAAAAAGAGCATTAATAGTAGGAGGAGGTCGCGGAATAGGGCGTGAGATAGCACAAAGACTGGTCGCGTGTGGTGCTAAAACATTCGCGCTGACAAAATCTGCTAGTAGTGTCGATAACTTGAGACGCGAGGATCCGGATATAGAAGTGTTACAGGTCGATATTACAGATTGGGATAGCACAAGGGAAGCCGTTGAGCCCCTACTACCTATAGATTTACTAGTTAACAATGCTGCTGCTCTCAATCGAGCTGCTTTCCTTGACGTCACGCAGTCCGATATTGATGATGTGTTTAGTACTAATTACAAGGCAGCATTCAACGTGTCGCAGGTTGTAGCACAAAATTTGATCAAAAGAAAGAAACCTGGAGCTATCATAAATATCTCGTCTGTCGCGTCGACGAAACATATCTGTAACCTTACAGCGTATGGCTCGAGTAAGGCAGCCCTGGACTCACTCACAAAATATATGGCATTAGAACTTGGGCCACAGCAAATCAGAGTAAACTCCGTTAATCCAACGTTTAATGCCACAGATTTAGCGAAACCGGTGTTGGAGAATGAAGAGGCCAGAAACAGAATAATCGATGCAATTCCACTGGGTCGAGTTGGAGAAAAGCGGGAAGTGGCGGACGTTGTTTTATTTTTATTGAGTGACAATGCGTCTCTTGTGAATGGAGTCACTTTGCGTGTCGATGGAGGTCACGCTTTATGAAGGTCACGGGACGATCGACGATCGAATATAATTGGCCTATATTACGTGAATGATAATACAAGAGATCAAGGGTTTTCGGCCAGATAATCGTTGGATGTGAAACCCAAGACCATTAACTGACGAATATCTTGGGTGGCGTGTATTAATCTGATTTAAACTTCACTTTACACTACATCCTTGTTTTATTGATATAAAGTGACAATAATTGATCACTTTTGGGGAAAATAACAAATAAAATGTGAAGAGTTGTGATCAGGGAGATTTCGTTATGGGTGGAGTGCATTGTCTGTCTTAACACTTTCAAAACGGCATGCATACATTTTTGCGTGAAAGAAAAATGGTGCCGGACGAGCAAACGATATAAAATGCATAAATCTGAGTTGAGGTTCGGCAATAATTTGATAATAATTTGATGGGCTAGCTGCGGTCTGATTGTAAACACGTCCTCGAAACTGATACAAATTACAGGACATGCACATGGTCATGATAATGTATATTTATCTTCCATTGTTTACTTTCAAACACAAATGGTAGTTTTATTATAACATTAGCACTTCTGTTGTAACCTTTATGAACTAATTATTCTAGGATATTGTAATGAAATAAAATATCAATATCAATATCAATCTGTCCCTGTTGTGTAATCAACCCACACCCTACAGTTAAAACTAGAAGTCCTGTCATGAAATGTGCGCAAATAGCACGTCGATTTACGCGTTAATCTACGCGTTATGGCCCAAGTAAAGCTATCAAATTCTGTACATATGGCCTGTGCACAAGCAATGTTTCAGCCAATGGACCTCCGGGTAACCCGGAGGTCCATTGGCAGAAACATTGTATGTGTTTGCTTTGAGTAACCAAGAGAATCTGCCGTGCTTTGGATGCCATTCGATATGGCAATTGCGCGCAATTCCAACGCGCATTTAAGCCTAGAAAAGTGCACTATTCATGACAGGACTTCTAGTTTTAACTGTAACACTACTTTCGACATTCGAAAAAACACACCATTGAATAAATAGAAGTAGTTTTCAGGTTTCCTCTCCATGACATAGCTTATGGTGTCTCATTAAAACGGTCACTCATCATAACTTTTCCCCGCCAAGACATAGGTTATGACGTCTCATTGGAACTGTCTCATTTTGGGGAAGTGATTTGATCTGAATTTAGACGTTATAAATAACTCTTAGCGGGGGTGGTGTGGGGACCGGGGCGTTAGATAGAGCATTATGGAGCATGATGGTGTTTTCCCTTTCATGCCATCGTCAACAACTGGTAGAGTCTGTATTTGCTACATGGGGAAGACCAATCAATGTTTTCAATGAAACTCTTGATTGGTCTCCCACACCAATTTATTTAGAATCTAAGTACTTAATGAACTCAGGGCGTATTACGACCCTTCACTGGAAAAGCGGTCTCCTGGGTTCAACGGGTTTGGATTATAATCATATTCGGGTGGTGTGAGGTGGGATGGGCGAATCTCACCCGAGAGGAAAGGGAATATATATTTCGTCTAAATTTGGATTCTAGCGAAAATGCTCCGAGTGTCCCAGGATCCCATGAAGCCGCCACAATTGAACCCCTGTTGTATACTGATAACACACTTCAATCCTTTATCCAAAACGGCTTTTTAAATTTTTAAAACATAAACCATAGTTTTTTGAAAAACAACAATAATTTGCAGTAGAACCTTACAAATAGTGATGTCGTTGTAACCGGCTCATTCTGCTGCTGACATTCTAAGTAACGGGTTAAATTGACTAAATTATTTTTACGCGAATCATAGCAGAGGTGCAGCGAGACTCTACATGGATTCTGGCTGATCTTGTTGAGAGATACTTGGCAGGAATCGATTCTCGTATTCTCGCGGTAAAAAAAATATTTGACACCGACACGAGGAAAAGATCTCTTCTTCCAATTCGTACATCACTCGATGGTGACTTTTTTACCACCGCGTCACTGCGCACGTGATTTTATTGAAATCAAAACATTGCTCGTGCGATATATATTTACCAATCTATCGACTCATGGTGGAGAAAAATGAATTCCTGAAATATGTGAGTACATAAAACTTTTACAGTCGAGTTTTGTAAGGCCCTGGAAAGCTTTGAGATTCACATCTATTCAGAATCGAAAGTTGGTATTTGGTTCAATTCGAAATTGGCTTCCCAATTCGTTTCGGTTCGAATCTTTCCACAGGAGAATAGCATGGTACCAGTGAGCCTCATTGTCTTCCGAAATGTATAGTTCAGAGTTGGAAATTGTACATAAATAACGTTGAAGATAAGTGCGGAGAGTAATTTGAGCTAATTACTGTCTCACAAGTCTCTACCACTTTTGAGATCACATTCGAAGTCTCCAAACATTATCAAGATGAACTATCATCCTTAATAAATAATATTCCAACTACGTCATCAGGATGTGACTTCTCTGAAGACATGCCTTGATGATGAAGCTGGAATATTGTATCAGTAAGAACTTGAGCTATCACAGACAGAAGAAACAAATCAAGTTAAAAACACCCCACCCCTTTCAGTCATCTTTAAGACACCATATAACCCTTTACCCAACGAATCAGCCGCATCTGCCCGCGTAATATGAAAATTCAGCAGTTGAGAAAATATTATTTTTTAAAAAAATTTAAAAAAACATATCATGTGACCCCTCGTTGGAACGAGCTCTTCGAGCTCGTTCCAATGAGGGGTCACATGACATGTTTTTTTTAAATTTTTTGGAAAAATTTTAAAAAATGATATTTAAAATAATAAATTTTGATATCGTCTGCGTTGGGTAAAGGGTCAATTCGAGGTTTAATCGATTACAAATAATAAACCTAATTCAATCGAGATTCGATTCCGATCTGAAATGTATGATTTAGAGGGCCCTCGAGTTTTGTTTGTGGGCTTACCTCCAAAAACATGAGCATAATCAAGACAAACAGCCCAAAATAACCGGGCAAAAAATCTCCAGGAAATTATGATTTCTAACTTTCAACATCTTAAACCACCCATCTCTTTCTCCAAACTGTGTTCCATTTTTTATTTTTGTCAACCAATTTCTGACACCCAAGCCCTCCCCTTCCTTGATGAATATTCAAATTCCTCGATATTCACTGCTGAATAAAAGTATTGACGAGATGGTATCTAAAGCTATATCATTCTTTTCGGTGTTATTTGTCCAAATTCTTCACAGGATGGTGATGAACGTGTTGTGTTGAAAAACGTCTGCAAAATATGGTGAGTTTTCAATCACAAACAAATAATTTTCTTCCCTCTATGATATTCTTCTCAATTTATGAAAGTGTATCACCCTAACATGTGTATCTCAAAATAGGCAGGTTATATCACCCAGGATATGTGTATCTCAATATAGGCAGGCTGTATCACCCAGGACATCTGCATCTTAATATAGGCAGGTTGTATCACCCAGAACATGTGCATCTCAATATAAGCAGGTTGTATCACCCAGGACATGTGTATCTCAATGAAGACATGTTGTATCACCCAGGACATGTGTTTCTCAATATAGGCAGGTTGTATCACCCAGGACATGTGTTTCTCAATATAGATAGGTTGTATCACCCAGGGCATGAGTGTCTCACTATAGGCAGGTTGTATCACACAGGACATGTGTATCTCAATATAGGCAGGTTGTATCACCCAGGACATGTGTATCTCAATATTGGCATGTTGTATCACCTAGGACATGTATATCTCAAAATAGGCAGGTTGTATCACCCAGAACATGTGCTTCTCAATATAGGCACGTTGTATCATCCAGGACATGTGCCTCTCAATATAGGCAGGTTTGATCAAACAGGACATGTGTTTCTCAATACAGGCAGGTTGTATCACCCATGACATGTGTATCTCAATATAGGCAGGTTGTATCACCCAGGACATGCGTATCTCAATATAGGCAGGTTGTGTCACCCAGAACATGTGTATCTCAATATTGGCAGATTGTATCACCCAGAACATGTGCTTCTCAATATAGGCATGTTGTATCCTCCAGGACATGTGTATCTCAATTTAGGCAGGTTGGATCATCCAGGACATGTGTTTCTCAATTCAGGCAGGTTGTATCACCCAGGACATGTGTTTCTCAATATAGACAGGTTGAGTCACCCAGGACATGTGTATCTCAATATAGGCAGGTTGTATCACACAAGACATGTGTACCTCAATATAGGCAGCTTGTATCACCCAGGACATGTGTATCTCAACATAGCAGGTTGTATCACCCACGACATGTGTATCAGTATCATATATTGCAGTCATTCCCCTTAATGGCAGTATGACGTAGATAGTGACTCGACCGAAAAAACGGCCTCTGGAATTCAAAGGGTTAAATCAGTCTGATATATTGGCAAGATTACAGTGGTCAAGTGGAATTGAGCCTGAGGAGAACCTCTATAAAGCCCTTGTAAATCAAATCCTTAAGTTTATATTTGGGCTCCTTATGGGAACGCAAATTTTAACTTAGCGCAATACGCGGAAAATTCTTTAAATATCTTTTTTTGGATCTACCTGTTAGAATATTTTGATATCTGATGTCTGTCATCCTTATGTTAATCGGATACAAGATACCTCAATCAAATTCTGGGTTAATATTTGTGTACCTATGGGAGATCAGATATTAAGTTGGTGAAATATGACGAATATTCTTTAACAATCTTTTTCTTCAGATTCCCCATTCGGACTCTCTTGATATTTGGTAAATTTCCTCTTGATTGGATCAGACCCACGTTCGGTCAAAGCACTTTTCTCGACTCCCTGTGAGAGCTCAGATTCCAACTAATTGCCGTAGGAGGAAACCTCTTTAAACATTTTTTTTCGGATCCGCCAGTCAGAATCTTTTGATATTTGGTACACATCATTGTCAGTCGGATCATATTCGAGTGTGATCAACTCAAGTTCCTGGTGTCATACTTCAACTTCTTACAGGAACCTAAATCTTCTTCAGGTCCCCCTTTCCGTATCTTTTCATATTTGATATTCAGCATGCTTAAGGGGAAGTAAAATTAACTTTCATTCGGACCAAGTCTTTACGTGCGTATTTAGCCTCTCTATGGAAGCCCTAATTTTAAATAGCTGCAATACGAGGAATGTTCGTTAAAAAATCGTTTTCTCCAAACCCACCAATCAGAATCTTTTGATATTTTAAAGATCTTCTTCTTCCGCACCGCCAAACAAAATGTTTTGATATTCAGTAATAGCATTACCAAGCTTAAAGGTTGTGGAAGGCGTTACCGATCGTATATATGGTTGGGATGGGGGGGGGGGGGATGCAGAGAGGTTCACAGTTCAACACAAAACTAGGAGGCATCGAGAAAAGACGGAGTCAGAATATATTGCCAAAAAAATACAAAACAAACATTTCTCCCAAGGAAATACTGGTCAAAATCTTTTAATATCTGGTACACACAATCCATAGGGTGGTCAGACACAAGTTTGTTAAAATTAAGCCCCTTGGTTCATACTTGGGCTCAATACAGGGGCCAGCATTGTAACTTAGGGCAATGTGGGGAATAATCTTTAACAATCTTCTCCTTCAGATTCATCCGAATCATTTAATGTTTGGTAACGTCATTGTTAGGAGGTCAGATTTGAGATTGCTCAAATCAAGTCCATCGATTAATATGTGCGCTCCCTATAGGGATGTGTTCCATGTGGGGGATAATCTGTAAAATTCTTCTTCTTGAGATCCTCCACTCAGGAGCGGTGGTGGAGGGGGGGGGGGGGGGGCAGATTCACGTTTGCTCAAATCGGGTCCTGTGGTAAAATTTGAGCATATGCGGGATCCCGAGTTCCACCTTAGTTCCATATGAGTAAATTTCTTTAAATCTTCTTCAGATCCACGAGTCAAAATGCTTTCACATTTGGGAAGCAACATCTCCAGGAGGTTAGATTCAAATTTGTTCATCTCGGTTCCACGGAATAATATCTGGTTTTCTTTAAAACTCTTCTTCTTCTTTACCAGTCAGCATTCTTTCATGTTTGGTATACAACGTCTCTAGAAGGGTCAAAATCAAGTTGTTTTTGTTTTAAATCTAGTCCCTGGGTTAATATTTTTATTCCCTATGGGAGCTCGAATTTTACCTTTGAGCACTATGATGGCATTTCTGTAAAAATCATCTTCATCAGATCCGCCTGTCAGAATCCTTTTACATTTTGTACACAACGTCTGTTCTCTAAAAATCTCCTTCTTCATATTCACCTGTCAGAATCCTTTCATATTTGAAATATAACATCTCCAGGGGGAGCAGATTCATGTTTGTTCAGTTCGAGTCCTTGGCTTAATATTTTACGCAGTCTGGGGGGGGGGGGGGGGGGCAAGTTAGGTTCACGTTTCTTCAAATACATTTCTTTCTAACTGCAGTGATGTAACATCGCTTGGAAGTTTGGCAGTGCTTGTCTACAGCTGATAGAAATGGAAGCAGTCTGGAAGACCTATGATAATAATCATCTAACATGGACACCAGAGTTATAAATAACTTCTCGAGTGTATTCCTCTGTAACGCGGATGACTAACTGAATGTGACTCAAAATACCTCTTTGAGGCACTTTGTCAGATGAGAGATTAAATCCCGTTTTTCCAATGTCATACATTAATATGATCTGTTAAGATTAAGGCCCATTGGGGACTCTTGTTTTTCTAATGTCACACATTGGTATGATCTGTTAAGGTTAAGGCCCATTGGGGACTCTAGTTTTTCTAATGTCATACATTAATATGATCTGTTAAGATTAAGGCCCATTGGGGACTCTTGTTTTTCTAATGTCATACATTAATATGATCTGTTAAGATTAAGGCCCATTGGGGACTCTTGTTTTTCTAATGTCATACATTGATATGATCTGTTGAGGTTAAGGCCCATTGGGGTCTCTAGTTTTTCTAATGTCATACATTAATATGATCTGTTAAGATTAAGGCCCATTGGGGCCTCATGTTTTCCTAATGTCATACAATAATATGATCGATTTACTTTTGAAGGGTTAAGACACCACTTTGTTACCTAAATATCGTCATAAATATCCGACCCAGTGGCCGAATGAATCCCGTATCACTTTTGTTTAGCTCTCCACTCGTCAGTTTTGTTTGTATTTGCTGATTAAATGTATATCTCTTGCATTTATCAAACAGTGACATGTATACAAATATTATTATTCGAGTAGTTATCTCCTTATCACATCAAATGAAAATCATATCACCCTCTTAGTTCTGTGTCAGTAAATGATTATATTTTACCCCAAAGGGATTGCACCCTCTCGATAATGTAAGATTTTTGTATTGGCAGTTAGATAGGAAAGTTTTTTTTTCTCTCGTAATTTAAAAGTTGATCGTAATCTGTTAACCATTTGTACTGAAGTTCTGAATAACCTGGAAAAGGTAAGCGTTTAACACGCCATTTTGCAATTGATATCGAATTAACCCTCATCGTAACTGTTTGGATTTAAATTCACCCTTTAAATGCCAAATGTTTTAAGATGCTATATTTTCTGTAGTCAACGCTAATAGGCACCACACATTCATCTTAATCTCAAGTTCCACTTAATTTGGACAATTTTGTAACATCAGTTTACGAAAGAAAGTTCATTCACTTCCCATTAACAATGTGTGTGTTACATATTAAATCCACTCCCTTTATCACAGATGCATCTGCTTACGTTTTCGGTAACTAAGACAATAGTATCATTCAGCAAATTATTTTATTGCAGTCTTTCGACTTTGAGGCGAGCTGTCTCTCATGAGCAGCATCGCACCTGCAACTGTTACATTTTACGAGCAGACAACAGCAAGGCTCGAATCCAACTAATGTGCGATTAACCCCTACCTACCGAATCGGCGGCACCCACCATGAAATATCCAAATTATGCTGTAGAATGTTTTTTTTTAAATCAACAAAACCGTATCATGTGACCTGTCATTGGAACGAGCTCGTGGAGATCGTTCCACTGAGGGTTACATTATATGACTATCTTAGTTTTGTTAAGAATTAGGGGAAAATATTAAAATAACAAACATTTTGATATCGTGTGTTTTGTGCAAAGAGTTAAAATCTATTCGTGGGAAATGAGCCAAATAATACAATGTGTGTGCGAAAACAATACACCATGAATCGCGGGACTAAATAATACACCATGCATCGCGGGAATTAACAATACACCATGGATCCCGGGACTTAACAATAGCGCGCTACACATCGAATGTTAGCGTATAGTATATAGGCGCCCCTTCCATTATCAATATCGAAACAATGTTTTGTTTGTTTGTTTATTGCGGGTTCATGGCACTTTCAACAGGTAGGGTCACATCGTGTCGAACAGTTTTCGGAGCGAAGGAAGCGGGCTTACCCGGTGAGAACCGTCGAGAAGCGACGAGCATCTATAAGACTCTCCAACCGGCGGTTGAAAGCAACTGTACTATCGGCGTGCAGTACTCCTTAATACACAGCGCCACTGTGCGCCCACGAGGGCCATCAGCTTAAGTCACGTTGGTCATTGTGATAAGTCACGTGGGTTATAGTGTTAAGTGTCTTACTGCTTATCAGGATTGAACTGTCGGCTTTCAGTTTCAATGTTTAATGCTCTAACCATTTGGTCACCAGGACCCATCAGGGGACCTAGCAAGGGGAGTAGTGGGAGATGAGGTAACCGGGCATTATTGGCATGATCCCGCATGGGACTTAGGAAGTGGAGTAGTTGGAGATGAGGTAACCGGGCCTTATTGACAGGATCCCGAAAGGGACCTAGGAAAGGGAGTATTAGAAGATGAGGTAACCGGGCCCATTGGGGGATTGTATGGGGAACCACGCAGAGGGGCCGAGGAAGGGGAGTAGTAGGAGATGTGGATTTCCGGTTGTAGAAACCATGTTTTTTACGACAATTAGCCTGCTAGTCCCCACCAGTCCCAAATAGTCCCACCCAGACCCCACTAGTTTCCAACAGTGCTCAAATCACCAATAAACGACTATATTTGATATCGATTCCACTAGAATCATTTTTTAGAACCGCCATACCTTTCACATAGCCCTCATGGCCTCATACAACAAAAAAGAGATTCTCCAAAAGGTATCCTTAAATAATACAATACCAGGCTATAGGTATCATCAAATACCGAAATGAGGTTAAGAGGGAAAGTAAATTAGACCTCATTAAAGGCTTTCTTCATGGCCATATACGACAAAAAGGGAATTCTCCAAAAGCTGTCCTCAAATAATACAATACCAGGCCATAGGTATCCTCAAACACCGAAAGGAGGCTAAGATGGACAGTAAATTAGGCCTCATTGATTATTTTTTTTTCAATGCCCTCATGGCCTTAAAATACATGAAGTTAGGAGAGATAGTAAATTAGACCTCACTGAGGGATTTTCTCTTGGCCCTCATACAATCAAAAAAAGGGATTGTCCAGAAAATATCCTTGATAGGTATCTTCAAATAATACAATTCCAGGCCATAGGTATCCTCAAATACCGAAATTATGCTAAGAGTGATAGTAAATTCGGCCTCAGTGAGGGATTTTTGTCATGGTCCTCCTGGCCTCAAACGAAATGAGGTTAAGAGGGATAGCAAATTGGATCTCATTGAGGATTTTCTCATGCACCTCATGGCCTCATACGACAAAAAAGGGATTCTCCAGAAGATATCCTCGATAGGTATTCTCAAATAATACAATATGTGGTCATAGGTATCCTCAAAGACTAGAATGAAGCCAAGAGTTGTATGTGCGAGTCACTCGTTCGAGTAAATACCCTATGGCTTATTTGCTCCGTGGGATTCAAGTCGTTCAAACAATTACTTATCAGGAACTACTCAAGAGATTCTTGGCATTAGGGAGGATACAGGCTTTCATGGAGGTCTGTCTATCAGTTGGCTATAACCCAAAGGAGCCTCTCGGAACTATAGCGCTACATGCTAGTATTATAAGCCATGGTATGGTGCGTCTAAAAAGGCTTCTTGCTTGGGAAAATCCGAACCAGAAAAAAACACTCTAGTTCAGTCAAACTTGCCCCGGGGACCCTCAGTCCTATAGTACTACGTGTTACTATTAAAATCTACGGTATGGCAGTCCTAAAGGAGATTCTAGGCGAATATAAAATAAAAATCGAGTTTTTTGGTGATTCGGAGGGATTTTCGGGTTTATTGGGGTAATTCTGCGAATCGGGTAATTACTCTTGTACAAAGGAACATTCCCTTCGAACGTAGCCCTGTCTTGTTGTAGGCCATTGGGTCGCATAGCAACCACGTGCTAGCACAGAAACCAAAATGGTGGCCTCCAGTAAACAAAATGGACGATGAAAACACGTATCACCCTAACAGCACGAGCTCCATATGCGCGCACACATCACCCATCACTATTGGGATGGCGTCATAACAGAAAAATAAATGCATGTGAATCTCGGGCAAGGGACAATATGCCATCATCTACATGTATGTTTTAGTACAGTATGTATAATCACGCCCTTAATGTTAATCGTAAGTTCATATGTTTTAATTCAGTTATCTTCCAATCGTAATGCTTCATTAACCCCCTGTGGTTTTCTCCGATGTCAACTGTTTTATACTGTTGGCTAGTAATGTATAGGGCCCGAACCGTTAGCGGATGACTGAATATTATTATTCCCACAAACTTATTCACAATAGGATTCCAGGCAACACAGAAAGTTACCATATTTGTTCAGGTAACCTATGTCTTCTTGCTTTAGTCACGAAGAAAGATAAGGTAATACTGGTACATTCCAGAAAGCGTTAATAATGATAACTTGTAATACTGATATTGTCTAGAAAGCGTTAAGAAAGATAAGGTAATACTGGTATTGTCTAGAAAGTGTTAAGAAGGATAAGGTAACACTGGTATTGTCTAGAAGCGTCAAGAAAGACAAGGTAATACTGGTATTGTCTAGAAAGCCTTAAGAAAGATAAGGTAATAATGGTATTGTCGAGAAAGCCTTAAGAAAGATAAGGTAATACTGGTATTGTCTAGAAGCGTCAAGAAAGACAAGGTAATACTGGTATTGTCTAGAAAGCCTTAAGAAAGATAAGGTAATAATGGTATTGTCGAGAAAGCCTTAATAAAGATAAGGTAATACTGGTATTGTCTAGAAGCGTCAAGAAAGATAAGGTAATACTGGTATTGTCGAGAAAGCCTTAAGAAAGATAAGGTAATACTGGTATTGTCTAGAATGATAAGGTAATACTGGTATTGTCTAGAATGACAAGGTAATACTGGTATTGTCTAGAATGACAAGGTGATACTGATATTGTCTAGAAAGCGTTGCAGATGACGCCTTGTTGCACTCAAAGGACGATTTTTTTTCAATATCGAAGGAAAGGTTCAGATGAACATCAAGTTATTTATTAAGCTGATGAGGTGCTGCTCACTGATAGCCATTTTTAAGTGTCTAACATCACAACACTCCCAATCTACATAACCCATTGAACACTAAGTTTTACAATCATTACATCTGAGATCAATAGAGAGCGAGGTTGTTCATCCCACAGAGCCTTGGAGTTAAGATCGGAAATTCGTCGAGTTGATCCTGACTCACGTCAGCTTCATTGTGTCCTTTTTCGACAAGACACTTTGACCCAATGGTATTTACATCTGCTTTCAAAAGATGTTTACTTAACTCGTGATGGGATAGTGTGTTGGGGTGGGGGGGGGGGGGCACTTGTCTTTGCACCGTGGACCTCTTCGAGTACTCTGGGTTCCCCCAACCGTAAAACTGCCCGACGATATATGCGAGGTAGAAAGACTAGACAGCAGCCTTTGTTTGAGACCTTTCATTTGTCGAATTTGGATTTATTTTAAAGCGGAAATATATTTGTTACCTACGCTGCGTGAATCATTGAGAATCATGGCGACGTTGGATTTGTAGCGGATGTTTGAGTCTTTAAGTTACACTACCCCCTCACAATCATCTCCACACCTTTGAAAAGCGGAATGTTATACAAACACAGTTAGGCCGTTAGTGTAAAATATGTGAAGTACAATGTATGTGATGCAAACACATTGACCCCATGGGAACACCGGAAGTGTATTTGTCCATCTTTACTGTTGTTAACAAGTTGGGAACAAGTTCTGCTTTGATGGTAAAATATATGAAATAGACACAGGATATTTACACTGATTTAGTGAATATTGGGGAATTATCTCATTCGTGTGGATATGAAAGTTTACTTTTTCACGAGTGCTTGCGCAAGTGAAAAACAATATTTTCAGGTCCACACGAACGAGATAATTCCTGATATTTGCTAAAGCAGCGTAGACTTTCTTTTTACTATGTGCTACGTGACATTTTACAGCGCAATATTCTGCTCAATTCGACTGCAAGCAGCTCCAAGACAATATCAAAACGCTGCTGATTGTTCCGTCAAGGCGACGTTTAAGGCGACGCCATGTGCCGAAGCGTAACGTAATTTAGGAAGCTACTGGACAAATGCATCGTTTGGACCTGAAAATATTATTTTTCACTCGCACAAGCGCTCGTGAAAAATAAAACTTTCAGGCCCACACTCAGCACGATAATTCTAGATACTGACTAAAATAGAATTGATTTTCTGTTTTATTATATGCCACAAGACATATTATTGCACAATATTCAGCCTGATTCGACCTCACATGCGTTCGTTTCACTACAATAACAAAGATCAGCTGATCTTCCCTTCAAGGCGAAGTGATTCTGCGTAGTGTGACATCATTTAGGAAGCTATTGAGAGATGTTCCTCGTTATCCATCGAGACTATGGATATCAAGACATATTTTTAGATAATTTGCGATAATTCACAGGCTAGCATATAATAGAACCCAGTAATCAACGCTTGGGTGGAAGTCCAATAGATTGGGCAGCATATCGTCCCCTGAGTTCCAATGTGTTCTATATGCCTACTGGCACATAGAACACATTGGAACTCAGGGGACGATATGTATTTATTTATTTATTGATGTTTAAGGTCACATATTTATGCACAATGGCTAATCATGACCGTGGCAGTTTTATGGGTGGAGGAAGCCGGAGTACCTGGAGAGAACCACCGAGCAACGACGAGCAGCTGCCAGCTCCCCAACAACGTAACTCCGCACTGCAGCACAGGCAGGGTTAGATTGGTTGAAGACATGCGTACCATCGACGTGCAGTACGCCTTAGTACACGGCGTCATCGTGCCCCCACGCGGGCAATGGAGATGAAGTGTCTTTTCCAAGGACACAACGCGGTTGCCGCAGGTGGGATTCGAACCGAGGACCTCTCGGCTTGCAGCCTGCACCTCTACCTACTGAGCCACCGCGCTCCCAGCATAAGTATAAACGATTGGCTAAACTTCACTTCATACCTATGATGCAGTCATGATATAGCTATAGATTCTGAAAGTGATCTTAAACACAAATAAATAAATAAATAAATAAATAAATAAATAAATAAATAAATAAATAAATAAATAACTTTCGATGAAACAGGCGATATAGTACGACTAAAGACCAGAGTACAGTCCCCTTGGACTGATCGTAATTAGCAGCGATGTCTTTACCAGGTAACGAAAATCATCGTCAGCAAACTTTTGATGATTGTACCCGGTGCTTAATTAATTAATTTTTTGATTATTGTTTCAATAATTGGTGTTTGGAATCTAATTAGTGAGTCCATTGAAATACTGACCACCCATGGGAAGTGGCCATTCCACGGTGGTCTGACTGTCTGTATGAGATGTCCAGACTATTTTACCAGTTTTCGCGTTGAAGATCAACTCTTTAACAAACAAGAAAGGGAGACGATACTTGCAAACAAAATTCTTGAATAACTATTTTTTTTATACCCACGCCGAGAGAGTTTCCTTCGGCACCAACCGCCTATCGAAACTATACTGAACCACGCACACCACTCGGCCACCGACAGACCCCCGGTTTGGGGGTCTGTCGGTGGCCGAGTGGTGTGCGTGGTTTAGTATAAACCGAGGGTCTGTCGGTGGCCGTGTGGTGTGCGTGGTACTATATAGTTTCGCTAGGCGGTTGGTGCCGAAGGAAACTCTCTCGGCGTGGGTTCGTACCCCCACCATGCCAATGTAAACAAAACCAGCGTCCTTTCTAAATTCTATGGCATCCTGAAAATTTGAAAAAGACAAGTGTCGCTGATTTCTTCTGAGGTGCAGTTCGTAGAAATAAGTACCTAGATGCAACTATCTGATGAATATTTTTTTTGTGTTTGCCTTAAAATAACATATTACTTCTCAGTGCAACGAGGTCAACGAGCCCGTTCCATGAGGGGTTATACGCTACGCTTTTGAAACCATGAATGAAAAATACTGGACATTGCATGGTGAGTTTATGACTTCCACCGGCCGGTTTTTCGCCGTTACGTTAGATGATGGGGTTAAAGTACAGTAGTTGCTCCATGTCAACAAAACCCGGAAGTGAGTTAGACTTCTATTGAAACTGAATAACATCAGTATTAATTCTGTTGAGAAGTATCTCAGATATGTTCTGTACAGTTCCTGATTTTCGTATCCCTTCTCATCCTCTGGTAGCATTTACCTATACCCTGAACAAAATTTCAGAAAAAAACCCATTTGGATTGTAAAAGTGTCCCCAAATCTGCACTATTATCCGTTAGGGGAGACAGAAACAGCGCAGGTATCGTTTGTGAAATGGCCCCAAAAAATATATCAATACGACGTGGGGCTAATTATATTGCTGACTTGGGATCATAATAAAGGTAGGGTACGTCAGAGAACTATTTCTGTTCATCGTAGATAAGAAAACTATGTTTTAAACTGACAATAATAGTGAGACAAACCTGCAGCAGTGGTAACCACAGGTGCATATAGAGTACAGATCATAAGTTTTCCAAGCAGGGGACTATTCTATGCTTCAGGAGTATGCTTCGAAAACTTTTGAACTCATCCCTTGAAAAACACTAGATATTACCATCCACCGGATATTATAGTATACGATTTCAAGAAGACAAACATACGGGAAAAGCTGAATGGAGACCAACGAGATGACAGACTGCATATATGTCACTAACATGTCATCCAATGAAAGACAAGTCTTTAACAAAACACAGGCCTTGAAATAAGTCGCGAACGTTCAGGTTACGACGAGGTTACGATGATTTAAAAAAAACCCGCAATTTCCGAACCGTTCGCGATAGCATTTTAACATGAACGAAACAAAAACAAAAAGCTCATCACTTCACTGAGTGCTAGAATGTCCTATGTCCCATAGGGGACATAGAACATTCTAGTACTCAGCCGACGTATTGTGTCAAGCACCTCAACTTGAAATGGTGATCAAACACCTGACAGTTTGGCACACTTCTTCCATAAACTTTATGGTCCAGACCCATCACCTGAAAGGGCTGTCTGTGGGAAATACTGTGCGAAGAAGTCCATTCAATTAATCATTTGAAATGGTTCTTTTCTCTTTTAATTTCGGAAAGGCAGACTGCTCCTCTCGATGGTCTGTAGTCAAAGTGTGATAGTTAGCTCCCTTGATATGCCTGAATGTGATGTTTCACCAATGTTGAAACAAATGGTCAATGATCACACACACTCGCCCAGGGTTGATTACAATACTGGAATTATGTCATGGAAACATTTCACGTATTCGCAAGTGGCACCATCATCCTGCTAAAAAAATAACAAACCTGAACAGGTCTGGTAGCATCATTGGAAAGTTTGTGAATGACAAATTAACGAACGATTTGGACTGTGTGAAACCCAAGAACCTATCCAGTTTCGGGGGGGGGGGGGGGGCAGGCAAGCGGCACGCGACGCCCCCCCCCCCCCACCCACCCCCGACAAAGTAGAAACATTTTGTCGAATATATAATGTTACTTCAGTTAATTAAGGTCATTGATAATGATGTGCCCACACCCCCCCCTCCTTCCCGGTACAAAATAAATAAAAAATTATGAACCCATGCTCCTGATTAAACTGGTGGCACTGTTTGAAGTCAGTCCAAAACAAAACACAAGAGAAAAGGTGGACAAAACGGATAAATTTAGGAGCGAGCTTGATAACGGAAGGAGCAGAGAATTCGATTTTGCAGTGTCCAGGCAGCAGTCCTCACCAGGGTAATCAATCACAGCACTGCAACCTCAGAATCACCTAGAAAACGAGTTTTGTCCTCCCGTGCTTCCCACTCTCATCCTCATTCCTGCCATCATAATCGGCGCCTCCTTGGATCTAAGGCTGCTCTGATACGGTCATACGATATATTCAAATATGTTCTCGTTGTTATTGTCACGTCCCTGAAAGCAGTTGCATCTTTACCGGTCGCATATAAGCCAGCGGTAAAGATGCGACTATTTCAAGTTATAAATTTACCAGTTAAAATGTTGATCCCAGTAAATAATTATAATAATTCCATCACACACACACGGTGACACCAATCGACGTCTTTGTGGTGTCCTCCGTTGGCAAGCGCTTCGAAGGCATTGAATTAATATGAATTATAACAGGGTTTGAAAGTTTCCGCCACAAGACCAACTTGGAGTCCATCAACCGGACGCATCCGTGCCCTATCCCCAACCGCCAATCATAGAGTAATTTTGACCTTGAATTGACGTATCGTCCACACAAACTAGGGGCGAATCGTACACAAAAACTAGGGACGTATCGTCTTGTAACCCTGGGTAGAAAAAGCCCACGGAAATCGCGTGTGTCTTTGTGAATTCTTGAGTAGTTTTGGGAGGAATTGAATGAAAACAACAAACAGTTGGTACGTTTGGATTTTTTTATTGCTTCATTTGGAATACTGTGAATTTTATTTATCGATAATGAAATATACTGCCACATAATGACATTGCCGCAATTTGCGCCGTTTTGTACAGCCACAATTTCCCATTTTCGAGGCAAGCTATGCACACTGAATATTTTCTAACCTGTTTTTGGCATTGGGCAATTTTATTCAATTTTCGAGATTTTGGGATATCAAAAACAAAAAAAATGTGTCCGGAAATTTAGATGAAACACGGCCGCTGAGGCGCTTAGATGCAAGGGAATTTGGGGGTTTTGAAACCCGAAATTCAAATTTCTCCTACGACGACCATTAAACAGGCTAAGACGATCAAATAGGCGTAAGCTGTAAACACATTTACGAAAACTCATTCCTTATTTCCAGGCCTGTCCAGAGCGTCACGGAATCGGAGGTGAGATTGTACATGACTGGTCGTGTGTGGTGCTAAGACATTCGTCCTGACAAAATCTGCAAGCAGTGCGGTGAACATGAGAAACAAGGAACCGGATATATAGAAGTGACACAGGTCAATATTACAGACTGGGATAGTACAGGGAAGGCTGTTGAGTCCGTACTTCCCGGTTTAACAAGCAATGCTGCTGTTGTCATTCGATCTGTTTTTCTTAGACGTCACGCAATCCGATATTGATGATGTTGTACGTGCTAATTACAAGGGAACATTTAACATATCACATATTGTAGCACAGGATTCGATCAAAAGAAAGAAACCTGGATCATAAATATATCATTTGTTTGGTCTACATAATACAGAACTGTAACTTTACAGTATATGGCTCGAGTAAGGCAGCCATTGACTCACTCATAAAATATATGGCCTTAGAACTTGGACCACAGTTAATCAGAGTAAACGACGTTAACTCAACAACAATTGCCAGATATTTATCTGAACCGGTGTTGGAGGATGAAGAGGTCTGAAACAAAATGGTCGATGCAATTCCACTGGGTCTATTTAGAGAGAAGCGGGAAGTGGTCGATGGTGTGTTTTCTTTTTGTTGAGTGACAATGCTTCTCTTTGGAGTCACTTTGCCTGTCGGTGAAGATCACGGTTTTTGAATGTCACGGGAGAAATATTGTTTGACGGGATGATCGAATATAATAAACCTATATGTAAGACTACCCACCTCTTTTCCCATAATGTTTTCCATTTTCGAATGTTTTTTTTCGACCACTTTCTGACAAGAAACGAACGCACCAATCTCAGTTTTGCTGGAAACACACTGTCCTACTTGGTATTCAGTACAGTTTAAACATATTGACAGGATGGTCTCAAAGGATATATTTTTTTGTCGAAAGTCTTCACAGGCAAAGTTGAAGAGTGTGTTCTATTGAAAAACGTCTACAAAATATGGGGAGTTTTCAAACACATAAAAACTGACCTTCTTCCTTCTGTGGTATTTTGTTCTCAATATATTGAAGTGAATCAAACCAGGACATATATATCTCAATATGTTCAGGTTCTGGGATAAAAAATATTTTATTAAATCTATCTTCTGTGTGCCCCAGGACATGTATACCGCAATATAGGCTGGTTGTTGGGGAAAACATATTATTTGAATCTATATTATGTATCCCCCAAGACATGTATACCTCAATATAGGTATATTGAGGAATAAAACATATTATTTGAATCTATATTCTGAACCAACCAGGTCATGTGTACCTCACTATAGACTGTTTGTGGGATAAAACATATTATTTGAATCGATATTCTGTATAACCCAGGACATGTACACTTCAATGTAGACTGGTTGTGGGATAAAGCATATTATTGGTATCTAAATTCTGTATCCCCCGGGATATGTGTACCTCAATATAGGCTGATTGTGGGGAAAACATATCATTTGAATCTATATTATATATTCTGTATCAACAAGGACATGTATGCAAAATTTAAACTTAGTGTAATACGGGAAAATTCTTCAAATATCTTCTTCTTCAGGTCTACCTGTTAGGAATTGTTAATGCGTGCTATATAACATCCTTACGTTAGTCTGATGCAAGATAGTCCATTCAAATCTAGGTTAATATTTCGATTCTCAATGGCAGAGACGAATATACTTTAAACATACATTCAGTTACATTAACCAGTCAGAATCACTTCATATTTGGTGCACAGCCTCTTGATTGGGACAGATTCACGTTCATGCAAGGCAAGTTCTTAGGTTCATATTTCTGGCTCAAATTTTAACTTATTGCAATATGAGGAAATTTCTTCAATATATTTTCTCGGATCAGCCAGTTAAAATCATTTGATATTTGGTGCTCTTCTTTGTCGGTTGGGTCAGATTCTCGTGTGTTCAACTTAAGTTTTTGCGTTCATATTTCGGCTCCTTAAGGAGCTCACATTTCAATTTAATACAATGTGAAAAATATGTTTTATCAGAAATTCTTCATCAGATCCACCGTTCCGTATCTGTTGATATTTGATATTCAACATCCTTAAGGGATATCAAATCAATTTTCATTCTGATCAAGTCCCTGCGTGGAGCACTTGTCTTCAACCAATGCTAACCCTGTTTACGTGGAGTTAGTATGTTGGGGAGATGACAGTTGCTCCTCGTTGCTCGGTGGTTCTCTCCGGGAACTCCGCCTTCCTTCACCCACCCGTAAAACTGTTGTGGTCATGATTAGCCGTTGTGCTGATATATGTGACCTTAAACACCAATAAAATAACGAAATAAATCAATACTTAAAGTAAATATCTTATTTATCCTCTTTAGAGACATATTTTCTACAATTTTACTCTTTTTGTCAGAATTTTTAAAGTGTACTTATGGGTACTTTCAGCACCAGCATAACACAATAGAATCAATATTTGATGGTTTTAATGTAGGTATTTTAAATGCGCAGTAGCAATACTGGTCATACTGTTGGAACACATTAGTGTTTTATGTTTTGTCAGTGCCAAACCAATGACTCTAGGTGTTTTGACTGAGGAAACTAATTATTATTTATCATTGCGTTTTCCAGGGTGTATGGGACTTTACAGCGGTTTGAGAACTCATGAACCCTGAGGTGAATCATAAAAACACCAGGTGCTTCATTAATTAAAATTTTGATGATATTTTTTATTACCTGGTAAACGCATGCGTAGAGAACATGATTGCCCACGCATGGATTACGACCACGACTGTACTGTAAATACTTTAGAAAATCCCATTTCCGGGACAGCTGTAAAATGCGGCTGTAACAAGTTCCTACAAGATTGCTCATTCCGACAATGTTGGAATATAATTGGCGACTCCTGTAAATATGTTTTATTTAAATTTATTTGTTTTACAAGGATTGGCGAACAAGTTATGCAACTTATTTTAACGCCTCTCCTTGGCCCGATGGCGTAGGTGTGTGGGATGGCCGTCATAGCGGCAACTTCGTGGCCTAGCTCTTCTCGAATACTACGAAGGGATCTTTAGCCTGCACGGAGTGTGTCTCTCTCCGCACAGAGGACAGCCATTTTACGTCCCCACCCGATAGGAAAATATGTACAACCGCACAGTTACGGTACATTTAACATTCAAAAATGTTTAAAAAATCACTCAATTTTAAATCGCAGTTAGCCTTCAGATGTTATTGTGAGAATAACGGAACCATACACCAATGGTCTGGGAAAACTAAACATAAATTCACCAGCTATGTATAACCTGATTGTTAAGAATCCATAATTCATGATTTCATTTCCGACTTCGCGAGTAACGCATTCTATTTTGCATTGCACAGCGCGAACACTCTTCTGTATTACATTCTTCCGCAGTAAGGAGCGCATTAACTGACGAACCTTTTTGGCGCTAATTCGGACACAATTTCAAAGTTCAACTGTAATTCAGAAAGATAACTACATAACACTTTGTTAGGAAAACGTAATATGGTATAATATACAACAGGAATGCTCCTAAATACCTAGGAAAATCCCATTTTCGGGACAGCAGTAGTATGCGTCTATAAGAAGCTCATACAGGATTGCTCATTCCGACGATGTTGGAATATAAGCAGCGATTCCTGCAAATACTTACAACCGCATTATAAAACGTTAAAAATCTGAAGAAATGACACATTTTATCAAACTCGCATTGGGCCTCCAGATGTTATTGTGAAAATGGCGGAACCATACACCATACACCAATGGTCTGGGTACAGAATCCATAACTTTATTCAGCAGTACAAAGATGCAGACAATACAATTTATCTAAATAAAATATATAATGAAGATAAGTACTAAGAATCGATGTGGGATAGTTTAGGAACCCATAACCCGAATGTGTCGAAGTGTGTCAACCCTTTAAGCCCGGAATAAAACATGTTATACATACGAGGGGATGTCAAAACGTTTTGAGCCTAACATAAATGAAGCGGGAATATCGGTACAGAGCATATTTATTTTTCAACATAGTCTCCTTGTAATTCAATACAATTGTTCCACCTGGTCTGTCAGTGGTTGATGCCGCGTCTGTAGAAGTTCATGTCTTGGTCCTGTAGCCAAGCCTCCACAGCAGCAGTAAGTTCCTCATCATCTTGTAAACTTTGACCACGTAAGTGTTTCTTCAAATTTGGAAAGAGATGGTCGTCACCAAGTGACAACCATCTCTACCCCAATTTGAAGAAACACGTGGTCAAAGTTACTACCGTAAGTTGAAATGAACAGTTATAGCGGTTATAGTGTTCGTAGCAATGTAGCGCCAACTGTTGTACAGTTGTAGCTACATCTTGCGCTCAAAACTGTTGTACAGTTGTAGCTACAAACACTGTTAGCAGTACAAGGCAGTTACGTTCTACTCAGAACAATATTCAGTATGAAATAATGTGATCAGTTACAATCTGCAAACATTCACGGTCATGACCGAAGTATATTCCAAAATATTCGAATCTCCGATTTCGAATCAATTCGATTCGAATTGAATCGCATATTGCTTTTTGAATCGAATTTTGAATCGAATTTCGAATTTTCGCAGGGGTCTACACACTTCACAAGCATGGTGCCCCAGGACTGGCGCAGGGAAAAGTAAAACTTCTAAAGAAAGAAATACTGAGAACAGAATTTAATTAAATATTTAAAAATTCATGAACAGACCAGTGGAGCACTGAAAATCAAGTTAGTGGAATCCAGTGAAGGGGCAATGGGATTTCTAGGGAAACCAGCACCACGATCCTCTCCCCAAATCCCACTTGTTCTTCCCACCCCGAAATTTGAAAAAAAACAACATTTTTTTTTTATCTTCTACCATGAGTACAAGTACATTCAGACACTACTCTTCACTAGTCCCATAGGATTTCAGACCATGCCTCCATCACTCATGGGATCTGCCTTGTTGTATCAGTGAGATCTGAGTCTTTGTCAAGATGCTTAAATTACAAGAAAAGCTTCATTTGTGGCAAAAATCATCATTTCCTATTTGTTTGAGGAGTCACGAAGCTCTTACTATTGTTAGGGGAGACTATATGCAATAGTTGTGCTCATTTCGGAAATTAGACATTGCTTCAAAATACCGAAAACGTACTCAGGTTTCTTGTTCCCTCTTCAAATGCCAGTAAAATAAATAAAAAAAAACAACAATACAAATCGAATTTCTTGTGAGTTTGTCAACTTTTATTAAGTAAGTCATGATTTTCCAATCACTTCCAATTTTTTCGACAATATATCTCCTCATTTCGATTGTAAAGGTTCGTTTTGTACAGAATGGTTTTCTTAATTTCATTTCTTTATATTTATATTCTCTTCTTTTAAAAACAAATGTAGGTTTGAAAATCAAATACCTTTTTATGCTCTTTGTTTTGTCACCTAACAGCAAAGATAAGGGTTGTATTGAAATGTTCAACCTCTTGGGTGATTCCAGATTATATACCTACTTTTAAAATCTTTCAATTGAAGTCGGCTGGAAATTTAGGATTACAATTCCCTGAATGAGTGACTTTTACTCGATAACAGTTTTAAGGTCGGCATAATGTTTTTTTTAGGGTCGGTCGGGTTAACCTAAACACAACTTGACAAGTATTGTTTTTCTTGGTCTAATGAAACAGATCCACCCAAGACGCATATTCAGAAAACACGAAGCCAGGATGAAAAGGGTCTCATAATCTCGTGAAACACTAAAAATAGATTAATTATATTTTAATAAGGTTCCCGCCGAGCAAATATTCCGAATTATTTTTCACAAAATACCGTGGAATATTCGATGTAGGCAAAAGGAAAAATAATGCAATTTACTGTAACAATATACATGTATTAAATGCAAAGCAGTATGAGAGTATATAGAGTATGCAAATGTTAAATCAGAGAATAACCAGAGCGAAACACACAACAAAGGTCTTTTCATACTTTACCCAACCCGGTTCTGAATTGAATAATCCACATTAAATAGCTGCTGCATTCAATATATTTTCGTGAAGATAGGACAATGAACAGTCGACAAGATATAAAGTCTCAAGAAGCCCTTTTTCCTTTTATATGAATAAACATTTCCCAATCAACTTTCACTTAACTTAACAACGCTTCAAGAAATCATGTAAGTATTTATGTGAATACAATTTATATCCAACACAGACTTGACAACATTACTACTAATCTTCTAAAACACACGGTTTATCGAACTGCATTATTCCTTGCACAAATCTTAAATAATTCATTTGCTCATGGATTCGTAGCTGACAAAATGAAAATTGTCAAAGAGAAGTAGTAGGCGATGCACAAAACGGACCTGGCCGGCTTCATACCCAGATAAAGCGTCGTGGACGTTTTAAAGTTAAACAATGATAAACGCCTTGCCGAAAAATCACATGACAGGAGTTATGTTCTCTTGCAATAATATAATCCCTGATGCAATATCCTCTAGGGATATATAGCACTGAAAATAATATTACGACATAAGGTTAAACTACTTAGTAAAAAATCACTTCCGCCGCCCCTCTCCTCTCTCTAACCATCTGGAGATATACTCCATTACCGTAATATAATATGCAAAGTACATAACGACATGCATGAGGTACATCTACATAATATGTGAAAAACTGAACGTTGATGTTAGTAATTTTAGACCAAATAGCATGAAGCCTGTCTGAGCGGAAGACGTCACTGTTTTCGCAAAGCCACTGTGCCCAGAAACACAACGTGAAGTCCATAAACGTGAGAGGTCCAATTGACGATTTCAGTCGACGTAAGAGATAAACCCTAGGTCCGCACGAGCCATAAGTTCATAATCTGTGCATTCTTGTCTCATAGCTGAAGTTCAACGCGATAGGCAAAAATTGATATTTTTGAGAGTGTTTTGAAGGAATAAAATTTGCCTAACTCCAAATATTTTGCGGGTGGGCGGCGTGCCCCCATCTAAAAAGTGTGTGTGGGGTTCCCCCCCCCCCCCCCTGCAATTCACCACTGCAAAGGCCTGATATAGAAGAGTTGAAACAAATCAAAATTTATTCAGTACTTTCCTGGTGTGAATCTGCCTCTAATATGTCATTAAATCTCAGATAAGCCAGACATCGAATACCGAACCGATACCGCGGGGTACACCACCCCCCACCACCCACCTCCAAAAAATTGTACCCGAACAGATACCGAACTCGAAATTCCAATACCCCCGACTCTACAATAATGGTTTCCCACTATGACACTAAAGCACATGGGTCAACCCTAATATAAAATTGTATTGGAGTGTGGGTTCCCTTCCATGACCGTGTCCCCAACCCTACCACCCTCAAAGTTCGAAGAGTTCTCTTCGCCCATGTTTTGCAGTTACATCTAACATTATTTGATGCGTTTTGAACATGTCGCAAACAGCACGCGTTTGTGATATGTTTCTTCAAAAAAACAAAAAAAATTCAGTGCACTGTGGGCGTTATGCACATTGGTGGAGATAGTACAAAGAATAGATGACAAAACCATAAGCACACGATTCTGACTCTACCTGTATTTTACAATTGAAAATCAGCAATAATAATCATGTAAAAATCAACAACTTCTACAGCCTCATTTTGTTACTGTGGGTTTGTTCCATTATAAACCATTGGAAAGTACCCGTATGCTCTCTCCAATGATCTACAAAAGTATAAATCAAATTGGTACATTATGTATACTGAAGGTGAGGTAGCCCTCATGCAGTAGGTCAACAAAAATAGACATAAACAGTCAACTTCCCCAGCCCTATTTCATTTCTGTGGGCTTGATAACAAAAATCAACAACTCCCCCTAGCCCTGTTTTGTTACTTTGGGGTTGAACCACAAAAATCATCGACATGTGCCCGTAGGCTCTCTCCAATGATCTGCAATAGTACAGATCAAATGAGTAAATTAGCAGGAGATGCATAAAACGGACCTAGTCGGCTTCATACCCCAGAGGTACGCGATACTTCTGAGACATGGAGCATTATTTAAAAAAAAAACAAGCATTATTTCTTTTTATACTTTTAATTGCTATGACGCAATACCCCATCCCTCTCCCCTCTTTTAAATTTAATTTTAATTATTATGACGTCATGCCCCTCCCCTTTCTTAATGTCGAACAGTGCTATGACGAGGTAACCTCTCCCCCTCTTTTAAATTTCAATTGCTTTGAAGTAGAAACTCTACAGTTAAAACTAGAAGTCCTGTCATGAAATGCGCACAAATAGCACGTTGATATGCGCGTTAATGTACGCGTTATGGCCCATGTAAAGCTATCAAATTCTGTACATATGGCCTGTGCACAAGCAATGTTTCAGCCAATGGACCTCCGGGTAACCCGGAGGTCCATTGGCAGAAACATTGCATGTGTTTGCTATGAGCAACCAAGAGAACCTGCCGTGCTTTGGATGCCATTCGATATGGCAATTGCGCGCTATTCCAACGCGCAATTAAGCCTAGATAAGCGCACTATTCGTGACAGGACTTCTAGTTTTAACTGTAACAATTGGCGTATGATCATTTAATATATTAATAATTTTCGCTGAAGAATTAAATAATTTTAAGCGAATTAAATGACGTATGTTCATTTAATATAATATACTAGTAATTGCCATTAAAGAATCTATAATTAATTTTTATTCCCCAAAAAACAAAATGACGCAGCACTTTGTGAGAAGTACATGTATATGAAATGCTTCCATAAAGCAACGTTGAAAAGTGTCAGTGCACGTAATTGGGGAACATATTGTGTTTGTGAACAATAGGCCGCCTACCCATTTACTTTGATACATCAGTGAAATATAAATGGTAGAGGCGTGTTTTTGTTTTGTTTTCTCATTCATCATGATCAAATACAAATAAAACAATGATAAAATCAGAGAAATACTGCATTTTTTGAATAATCGATACTGACCCAGAGATCAAAAACGAATCAAATGTATTACTAATAAATTACTAATTGATATGAAATCTGTCGTCAAATGATAACATTTGTCGTCAATAAATTAAGCATATTTCTTAAATCTGTGGTTAAATGAGTCCCTCACAACGCCTCACAAACAATGAGGAATTTCTCACAACGCCTCACAAACAATGAGAAGTTGCTCACAACGCCTCACAAACAATGAGGTGTTGCTCACAACGCCTCACAAACAATGAGGATTTTCTCACAACGCCTCGCAAACAATGCGGAGTTGCTCACAACGCCTCACAAACAATGAGGAGTTGCTCACAACGCCTCACAAACAATGAGGAGTTGCTCAAAACGCCTCACAAACAATGAGGATTTTCTCACAACGCCTCACAAACAATGGGGAGTTCCTGCCAAATGATTCCTCACACCCTCATTCAAGACAATCTGATACTTCAAACTGAGTGTATTTAATGAGCTGGGGCAGGGGATGAGGTGAACTAACCTCTCTGATAACTATCGCATCATTCCCTAATAACGTTTTTTTTCTATTTAGAAATTAGAAACTGTTTCTTTCCAGCAATACCTTTAAGGCTATTTCGAACATGCCAACGGTTCAGGGACAGTGGCTCTCGCTTTGCATAGCCCTAGTTGAATAAAGAGCATGCCCTTGTAATGAAATTGATAAAGCCCCCCCCCCCCCCCCCCCCCAGTTTGTGTTCAGTCCTTCAACAAGGAGATCAAAGACAATAAAGGAAATAGTTTCAATGATATCAGCTTTTGTTCAGCTATAAAAATATTACATGTTTTTTGCCATTTCAGTAACAAACATAGTACAGTCCTTTTCACGATACCATAACATAATACATGCCTTCTGGGACTATCTCTAATCTCCATCTGTTTCCATTGACACGCCTAAAAACTCATATTTTCTTAATAACGGGTCAAAAATATATTTTCGTTTCTCATTTGCAAATGTTTCGGCTTCGATCATAACAAAACCCTCATCGCGCTGAAATCGCTGAGCAGTTTTATTTTTCTGCAGATCGGATGCAGTCTGAACATCCGTACTCGATTCACCCCCCTGAAAAAAAACTCTTACAGACGGAATCTCTCACACTGTCTTCAAGAGATTCCCTTGCCTCATTGACGGCCTCGCCTTCGGGCAAGCCACTGTTTTTATACGACGCTTTCAACTCCTGAAATTATTCTGCATTATCCCCATATGCTCTTCAGATAAAATCGTCTTCAGGACTATTTTTACAGCCTCATCTTCTGCGTATTCGCTTCCAGTAGTTGTATCAGTATCTTCTAACCCTGAATTTACACTCTCCTCATAATCCGACAAGATTCCCCTTACGATTCGTGACATTCACCTCCCGTTGAGAACAGTACTTCCTATGATGTCTCTGCTCGTGAAAAGAACTTGCCAACAAGACTCGCACACTGTAATATCTCAACAGCACACCTGTAAAATAATAACTGACATAAGCCCGCCGACAACATTGTATTTAAAAGCGTGATGATACAATGATGAATTTTGGGATAACTATGAGAGAGAGGCTAGTTTACCACCTCCCCACCTCAGTTCATTGAATACACTATGTTTGATGTATCAGGTTTTCTTGTATGAGAATAGGAGGAATCATTTGTGATTGGCGCCTCATTATTTGTGACGTTTTAGTGAGAGACGTCTCACTGTTTGTGAGGGATTAAGAAGAATTCTTCATTGTATGTGAGGGGATGTGAGGGCTCCCTCACTGTTTGTGAGAAGTTATGGGAGGGAAGTTAGTTTGCCTCATCCCCAACCCCAATCTATTAAATAGACTATGTTTGAAGTATTTGGTTTTCTTGTATGAACTGGGAGGAATCATTTGCATCTAGTTTTCTTGTAATTAGAATTAAGACTTAGATTAGGCGGTTGGTGCTGAAGGAAACTCCCTCGGTATGGATTCGAACCCCCGCCATGCCAATGTAAACGAAACCATCCTGTAGTTACATCTAATTATTAGAATTAAGTACTTGATTAGGCGGTTGGTGCTGAAGGAAACTTCCTCGGGATGGGTTCGAACCCCCGCCATGCCAATGTAAACGAAACCATCCTGGTTTATTGGGAGGTTCAGTAATAATTTAACAGAACATCTCTGTTGAGGTGTTGGATTAAATTATTGCCAAGCCTCGCTTCAGATCGTTTGCTCTTTATATAGTCTGCTCGTCCGCTACAAGTGTTTTCTAGAATCAAATAAATATGCACACAACTTGAATGGATCAATATCCATTTTTTCATCTTCCTCGGAAAACATAGAGTGCAACAACGCCTACTTCCCCAATGTTCCACATAATTGGCTTAAAACTTGTATAATCCCTGGATAGGGTTAGATTTCACATCGTCACTGTATGTCATCTATAGTCAACAACATAGGTATAAACTGGTGGTTAAACTTAACTTCATACCTTTTTTGCGGCCATAAGATAGCCACAGATAATGAAAGTGACCTTAACCACTAATAAGAAAATAATTAAATAAACAGATTAATTGGCCTGCCTGTCTCGTCACTCTTATGATTTTTTTCCCTGGCCAGTTATATAACGCTTCCTTGGGAATAGAGAGGTAGGGTCGTATCCGTAGCTTTGTATGTCAGAGTAAACTGTACGCACTGATAAAAACCCTATACTATCTTGATTAGTCAATTAAAATCCATTCACCTCTGACCATGCATCGAGTTAGTTTATTAGATGTTTATTGGCATCAGTCTGGTCAGGGCACAAAGGGTTACACTTTTTATTCCACTCACCTCTCACATCTCGCATATATTTATGTAATTTAGTCTGCTTATATGTCACTAACTTGGTCACTAACACTATGTATCCGGTGATTTCGACGTTCTTCTGAGGAGATAACGGAGAGAGCTACTCATCACCTGCAGCAACAAGATTCTAAAAATAACACAGACCTGGTTAAATGTCTGTCCACGAAAATGAAAATGTTAGTAATTGCATCCTTTTAGAATATTTTCAACAGCACTGTACATTTCACGTTCACAACACACTACCTCCGTCGACAGGTAAACAGACGCCATTTACAAGAGACGCATGATCACTCAAAAGAAACAAGACAGCATTAGCCACATCCCGCTTCTCACTAAGACGTCCTAATGGAATCAAACTGATAGTCCACTTCTTCATTTCTGGGTCCTCCAACATTTCTTTAGTCATATCAGTAGGAGTAGTTGTTGGATTTACAACATTTACTCTGATTTGTTTTGGTCCGAGCTCTAATGCCATATATTTTGTGAGTGAATCCAGGGCTGCCTTAATCGAACCATAAACAGAATAATTTAAATGATGTTTCGTGGTCAAAATTGACGATATGTTAACAATAGCTCCGGGTTTGTTTCTCTTTATCAAATCCCGAGCTACAGTCTGCGATATATTAAACGCTGCTTTGTAAGTAATATTGAAGAATTCATCAATTGCAGATTGCGTGCTGTCCAGGAAAGCACCTGTATATAAAATACTGGCATTGTTAACAAGTAAATCTATGGGTAGTATTGATTCGACAGCTTTCCTTGTATTATCCCAGTCTCTTATATCGACTTGTATCACTTCTATATCCGGATCCTCGTGTCTCAAATTCTCCACACTGCTTGTAGATTTTGTCAGAACAAATGTCTTTGCGCCACAGACAACCAGTCTTTGAGCAATCTCGCGTCCGATACCTCGACCCCCTCCCACTACGAGCACTCTTTTATCATCAAATCTAAAGTCCATTTTCTTGGTTCAGTTTATTTCTCTGGTACAAAACTGTTAAGTAACATCGAGTTGCGATATGTCCTTGTTATTAAGGTGTGAGAGACACTTCGTTGTACAATGAAACACATTTCGCCAACCCACTTTCTCTCATGTGATAATCAGAGCGTACTTGCTGAAACGTTCAATACACAAGGTATGTATTTCCCGAGTTTACATTTTACAGTTTATTTTTGAACTTATTCCCATGTAATATGGGGTAAAGTAATAATAAATATACAAAACATGTAAAAATTTGAAGCATGCTGGAGGTGGTGTATCCTTGTATCATTGTCAACTTTAGTCGATCTCTCCCTCGGCCCTCCCTCCCTCCCTCCCTCCTTCCTCTCCCTCCCTCCCTCCCCTTCCACCCTCTCTCCTCTTTCCATCCTTTAGGATCAATGTCCAAGTGCATTTTAGCAGAACACAATTTATACATACTCATGACGTACCCATGATTTTAGATATAAACATTTATGTTGTAGAAATCAGTATGCAGTATGTGCTCTCGAGAACGTACCACGTGTAGCATTCACCCGATTTGCTTCTCTCCTTGCAGAGTGCACTTTCAGAAAGAGGTAATGGGCTAAATAATAAATAAACCCTTACCTCGAAAGACGAAAAAAACAGGGCACTGTTGTCTGCAAGGGGAGAACCCCAGGAATGCTAGGCGTTTCTACAGTAAGTGGAGAGCGCACTACCACTAAATCACCCGCAGCGCGGAGATTCCTCCCACGCAAATATTGCAAATGTGTTGCAAAGCATAACAAGCACAGACAAAGTCTCAGCCAACGGACCTCTGGGTTAAACCAGGAGGTTCATTGGCCGAGACATTGCCTGCGTTTTTTGTTCATATGTATAAAATTTGAAAGTTATAGTTCGGGTGCCAACTCCACTGCGCGGGCGACAGAGCCACAATCCACCCTCCACGCACTGCAACTATATATTGCTCGTATAGACATAGTTCCTTTATCATCATCTTGGTGCAAACTGGGCAACTACATGCAGGTAGGTAATTAGCCGTGAGAAGGGTTTATGATTTTTTGAATTTCCTTAATATATTTGGCCAGATTCATAGTGGTTTTAGTGTTTTCACATTTAAAGAGTGTGTGAAGTTTGAGCATATTCGGGTGTTTCACGAAGTGGGGTTTTAAATATTTTTGGCGAAGAGTTTTGAGTTGATTACAACAAGAATATAATGGAATTCGTCACCTATATCTGAATTACACAAATTACATTTCCTTTGTGACAGATCTTGAGATATCCAACTACCAGTTTCTATTGGAAGACGGTGATTTTTAACCCTAAATTTTAGTAATGTTGTTGCCAAATGTTGTGGGAGTGTCTTTAGGTAATTTTCAAAACAAAATTGTTTTTTTATAACATTATAAAACTGATATTTGTTTGAGGTGCCTAATGTTTCTCTCCATTCTTGGATATAAATATCACTGAACCTTTGTTTAGTGAGTTCATTAAATAGTTTATTGTTTGGAATGAATTGGTTAATCCAAAAATTTGACATTCCTAAACTGTCTAAGGTGGACGAAATATATTTCAGCCATTGATTAATGTATAGTCCTTGGGTGTGGTTCCAGTATAATACCTTATATAAAGAGGATGAAATTTTGTTATACTCTCCCATCACAAGTTTCGCCCCAAAATATAGGCACCTCGATTTTATTTTGACAACACTCGGTATAAGACCTAATTCACCCTATAAGAAGCATTTGGGCGTTGACTTTTTACTTTTAGGATAAACTTCAAGAACCACAGCTCTAGTTTTTCTACTCCCAAGATTTTTTCACTTCCCCAAATTTCGCAGCCATAAAGCAAAACCGGGACAATGGATTTCTCATATATTTCTAACACAATGTCTAGTGGCAACTGGTTTCTTCTCATTTTGTTTATTAAAGAAAACATTGTTTTTTTGGCAACATTACATCTATTATTTCTTTCAATTGTGAATTTCCCTGATCTTGAGATGGTCACACCTAAGTATTTATAACTTTTAACTAGTTCTATAGGGGACTGGTCGAAAGTGAACTTCTCGTTTTGACAAACCCGCCCATCCAACTTAATTATTTGACATTTATCAATATTCACCTTAAGTTTCCAATTTCGGCAGTAATCTGAGAACGAGTTCAACATTTTTTTGCAAATCTGTTCTCGAATTTGAAAGTATTACATTGTCATCAGCGTACAAAAGAATTAGTAATTGTAGATAGATCTGGGGGTCGTTTTCATATATCTGCGTCTGCTCAAATCGCACGCCTTCACAACCGTTACTATACAAAAACGATTCCAGATCATTTAAAAACAGGGAAAACAAAATGGGTGATAAATTTTCCCCTTGCCTGACACCGCTGTAACTAGGGAAAAATTGGGACATTTCACGCCCTGAAATGACGGTGGATTTAATATTGCTGTACATGTTTTTGATAATTTTTAGTATTTTTCCATCTATATGTGTCCACGTGATCTTGGACCAGAGTGCCGAACGCCAGACGAATGTCAAATGCTTTAGAGAAATCCATAAAGGCACAGTATAGGATCTTTTTATTTGCTCTCAGCAATTCCCTTATGGTATTTAAGGAGAATACATGGTCGATAGTAGAATGCCCTTTCCTAAAGCCAGCTTGCGTTTCACTGAGTAAGTTGTTTTCTTCCAAGAAAAAGGAAATTCTTTCACTCAATATACTAGTAAATAGTTTTGATATATTACTCAGTAAAGTCATTTTACGGTAATTATCTCGGTTTTGGGGGTTTCCTTTTCCCTTAAATATAGGTTTGATTTTGCCAATGGTCCATGAACTTGGTAGTATACCTGATTCAAAAATGATATTAAATAGTAGGAAGTAGATTTGCTGAAATTGGGGGTAGGTTGACTTAATATATTCATTTATTATACCATCGATTCCTGGGGATTTTTCATTTTTTAATTTGTTTACTGCCTTTTCTATCTCATCCACAGTTGTTACATCGTTTAATACACTTGTGTCTAATACTGGAGTCGGGCGTCCTGAGTCATTTCTGAGGGAACAGTCCTCTATATGTGTAGCGCCGATGTACTCTGCGCTATCCACATGTTTGAAATATTCATAGAATTCGTCTATTGATGGCATATTATTTACTTTATCAGTGCAGTTTAGACGTCTAGTGGTTTTCCAAAATTCCTTTATATTAAACTGTTTAAAATTTCTTAATTTCGACCTCAATTGTTTGTTATACTGGAATTTACTGGCTTTTAGTTTCTACTTATAATTATTTCTAAGAAATTGGAGGAGAGCCTGTTTATTTTCTATACAGGGGTGTTTCTTGTATTCTTTACGCGCTCTTCTTAATTTAGTTCTAGCGGCCATACAATCACCTGATATCCATGTTTTTTTAAAACTATTACGTTTTGGGGGCATTAATTGTATTTTTACAGCTTTTTTGCCTTTTACTTCAAAAGTTTTTGTGGCTGTTTTCAAGTAAATGGAGCACAGGTCTTGACTTACTTGCTCAATATCAGCTTGAGTGAGGTTGCCATGTCCCTCAAGAGATTTTAGTTTATTTTCCAGGTTTACCACATCCTGGCTCATTATATTTTCTTGAAACAGATTTAATTTCTGAGGATCCCATTTCCCTATAGCATTTGCTGAGTAGCTGTGTGCACTACTGTGCATCGAGCAGGAATCGTCATGTCGGGTGGTGAGTAAAGTACCGTTATTAGCTTGTGTTGATACAGCATCGTGGTTCAGTAACTTGAGCATTGTATATTACAGAATGACAAGGAATCTATTTCCACAGCTTCCTCGACTCAATTATGGAGTTGATCAGTGGCTGGAGCATTGTACATTACAGAATGACAAAGAACCTACACTGCAAAAAAATTTGGTTCTGAATGGAACCCAAATTGTTTCTAAACCTTGTCCCTGAGATGGAATTGGTTTTGGTTCTAGATAGAACCGAAATTGGTGTGCAATATGAAGAACCAGTTGTGGTTCAATATGGAACCAAATATTAGATTTTGGTTCCATCTCAGGGAGAAAATGCAGAACCAGATTTGATTCGATATAGAACCAATTGTGGTTTGATATATGGAACCAGATTTGACTTTATGTGTGGAAAAACCTGTGGTTCAATATATGGAACCCATTTTGGTTACATCGATAGAACCTGTTTCGGTTCCAAGTATAGAACCAATTGTTAGTCTCGATATTGAACCAGTTGTGGTTCAGTAAATAGAACCAAATGGGAGAACCATTTTGGGTTCCATGTATAGAACCAGTTATGGTTCCATATAAGGAATCAATTTTGAGTCCACGAATGGAACCATTTTTGGTTGTATGCATAGAACCACTTGTGGTTCAATTGATAGAACCATAATGGGTTCAGTAAATGGAACCAGTCGTGGTTCTATGTATAGAACCAGTTGTGGTTCCATTTGTAGAACCACTTGTGGTTCAATTGATAGAATCATATTTGGTGCAATAAATGGAACCATTCGTGGTTCTATGTACAGAACCAGTTGTGGTTCCATTTGTAGAAACAATCGTGGTTCTATGAATAGAACCAGTTGTGGTTCCATAGATGCAACCACGTCTAGTTCCATATATTCAACCAGTGTGGTTCGATACATAGAACCAGTATTGATTCAACTGACAGAACCCGATTTGGTTCGCTCTCTAGAACCATTTGTGATTCTGTGAATAGAACCAGTGTTGGTTCAACTTGTAGAACCAGTTTTGGTTCCATGTATAGAACCAGTTGAAGGTATGTATAGAACCAGTGTGGGTTCCATGTATAAAACCCGTTTTTGTTAGATGTTTATAACCACTTTTGGTTAGAGATATAGAGCCAGTTTAGGTTGCATTATGGAACCAGTCTCGGTTCTATTAATATAACCTGTTTTAGTTCTATGCATAGAACCAGTCTGGGTTCCATATATATAACCAGTTGGGGTTTTATGTATAGAACCAGTTCTGGTTCTGTGTGCCGAACAAGTTTTGGTCCAAAGCATAGAACCGCTTTTGATTACATGTATTGAACTAGTCTTGATTCTATTCATAGAACCAGTATTAGTTCCATGTATACAACCAGTATTCGTTCCTTGTTTACAACAACGTTGGATGGCTGTATAAAAATATGTCCTAATTTAATGTATAGAAACAGGTTTGATTTCATATATGGAATCAATTCTGCTTCTTCATAAATTATATAGAACTAATTTTGGTTCCATGAACATAATTGCTTTCTTTGTTTATTTCTTGGTGTTTAAGATTATAGTCAGCATCTGGGCTAAATCATGGTCCAGCATAAGTATAAAACCACGTTTTGCCAATCGTTTATGTCTATGATGCCCACTTACTGAGGGATTATAGTGGCGTTGGGTACCAGATACTATTTTACCAGTGGAGAAAAACAAATCTATCTCAGTGGACACACAGACCTTCAGTTCCCAAGAATCCAACGAAGACACAATTTTTGGAACAGTTCTTCTGAATTTTATAAAAAACTTGCCTGAAAAAGTTAACATTCTCTTCCCATTAATTCTACAATATCCTAACCCTTGCGTACAATGAAATCTAGTGTTAATAGCACGAACTGTTTAATATGCTACTTTACCAAAAATTCATTTTTATTGTAAAATTAGAAAATGTCACCCCATGCACTTCGGTTTCGTTGAACGACTAAAACAACTAATAAAAGTGTTTAAATCTTTGACAGATATCTATCTTTTCTTATCCTACTAAATGGGAAATCAGAAAAAGAGATAAAAGAGGATTTATTTTTAGCTTCAATATTATTGTATTTGTAAATCGTGTTGGAACCTTCATTTTCGTAATAAAATGACCTCTGTGACCAACAGTAGAAGCCTGCATGTCGTAAATGAATGCGACGAATATTGTTTGTGTGTAATGTGGCGTCGACCGTTAGCAATATGACGTTACGAAAGGAAAAGAAATCTTACACACACACATTGCCTTGTCGCTAATGATTTGCATGCATTAGACCTGTCTCTTGGACTCATTGTAGTAACTGTACGGGAAAAGTATGTCACTTTGTGAAAACACACGAAACATCTGAATCAACAATATGAAATTCAATAAAGCGTTTTAAACTCAAAACATTTCAAACTATATATACTTGGTGGACTTGAACATAGTTGGTATTCCAGTGTGTCCTATCGATGCCTTGGCCATGTTCAACGAAGGTGTGACTCGGAATATTTTTGACAGAGTCATTCCCCTTTGTAGATTGTGATTATGTTGCCGATGGATTTGGGTAGTGTTCCTCGCAATTTAACCAAATTTTGTCAACAAAACACAATAACAATATGTTAGAACCAAAATATATATTTAACATTAACCACGTCAGACACCGAGGTATCCCTCCATTCTTAAAACAGCAGCAGTTTCCTTGCTCACATTAATCACATTGAACAAAAAACGTTAAAAAAACACAAGTGTATTGTGTACTGAGACGGGGTATTTCACCCCATAAACAAAATACGCCGAGAACAGGCATGCCACTGCTGTGATTACGTCACTCATCTCTGCAATACAATCTTGGTCCAAATGCAGCTCCATCTTCTTGTAGTCGAGCATCCCTCGCTTGTTACAACCGATAAACTTTAGCGTCGGATTCGGAGATGCAGGTTCCTGTAAAAGAAACGGACATTTTACCTCGGCGTTTATTAACTTTGTTGAAATAAAGATAAAAACAGAAGTTGAAAGTTTAGGTAGTCAATCATTTATGCCCATGGTATCATTTTTAGTTATTATTCACTACATGCAAAAGTTACTTGGTAATATTTTATTAGTAGTTTACGGCACTAAAATATAAAACATATAATCAACTTTTTGGCACGTCCGAGACTCTGGACAAATAAGAACCGATAATCACTCTCCTCATTTTGAATTTGCAAGGTGGAACAATTCACGAAGGTAATGTTAATTGAAATGGGGTTTATATCTGCGTCGCTACACATAATTGTCAACACCTATCAAATGAAGGAGAGTGATTAATTGCTCTCTTCGTGAAATTTGTATGAGAATGACTGCGAGCCAGAACTTCACCCCCTTTTCCAGTTAGTTATCATTAAAACATGTTTTTAATTACAGAATGTTTTTGGCCACTTGTGGTAATAGCCCTACCTACCACCACCAACCCATATAACACAACACATCATCCAACCAGTACATTGAAAGTCATTATGATCAAGGCCCTGATAAGACTGAATAAGTAGTAAAAACAATTACTGACGAATGTGTGTTATAATCCTTCTTGGGTCTCGGATTATGGACATTGTACATCAATCAATCAACTTTAATAATATTTCCACGAGGGTCGACAGAATAGCGAGAAAAGTTTGTCTGCACATTATTGTTTTGAAATGAGTGGTTACGACAGAAATTGTCCGGAGCGTGCAGCCACGCTTCCATGAGACGGTGAAGTAATTCATTGATTCAGCTCAAGTCAAGTCGCCGCCTTGATCGTTTTAATTTGCGTTTAATTCCTTCACGACACCATGCAACTGACCCAAATGTTTTTCCATTTGACGAACATTTATCTCGACTTTCTGTACAGGTGTTCGCACCCTCCGCCCTCCACCCACCCCACCACCCCCTCCTCGGGGGTAGCAATTACACTGCGTCAGGATACATGTTTCCGCGATGTTTTGGTATGATTCAAGAAAAAATAACCTTTGTCTCTGTTTTTCCTCCATAGCGAGTTTTTAACACTAGTGAAAGGGTTTAGTTCTATATTGACTATGTTACACTATCATGATAAAAAAAAAAATGTAAAAAAGTTCTAAAATGACGAGTTAAAATTCAAGGCACAAAACAGCTTGTCGGTAGTAATGATTTAGTTGTTATGGGTTAAGCGAAGAAGACCAGTGTTCAGTTTATAAGTCTGACCATTGCAAAAATGACAGGTAATGGGTGAGAGAGATTACAATAGCACACTCATCCAACCGTCAGTATAATTTTACATTCAAGATAGAGCACCATACAAAAAAATATGTGCTGTCGCACTGATATACCCTCACTCCGTGTGATATTTTCAACCGATGTCAAACTAATAAACTTTGCATAACTCACACACACAATGTGAGCATCGTCATTATGTCCTGAGAACAGCAAGATAATGATGAAACCATATACCGAATTTTTTTATCACTGCTGGCGGACAGACGTTCTGACGTGTGGACGGACGCACCTAATCCCGTACATCCGCCACGTTAGGAGTGTGTGGTGGTGGTGGTGGGGGGGGGGGGGGGGTGGGCGTGGATCGTATAAAAATACATTAATGAAAAATGAACGCACGTGTATGTTTTATTCTGCACAAGAAAATAGTCATTTACTCTTATCACATTATTTATTGCACTCGAAACGACCCTTTCGGAAGACTCACATTTGTCAAGTTTATTGAAAATGGCATACAAGGCAGACATAACCATGTTTTCATTTGATTGGAGGAAAACTCGACGCTCTAAAAACTTCTTTTTCTGAAAGTTCGGAGCTTCATTTCTGCGATAACGCAGTGAATCAAATGATATGCATCTCGGAATGTTGAGATGTGGAATTGGCGAATATAAAACAATGTATACCACAAATATTAGTATTTTAAATTACATCATTTTAATTTCTCAATCGACATATTTTACAGTTTTAAAGCACACACATATAACACATCACAGCTTGATGGTGCCAATGTTCTCTAGATAAGACTGGGCATTTACTCTGTTGAATTTGACAAAGATTTAGTAAACATTATTGACATCGCGCTGTCTAATTTGCCTAAGTTGTGCTCAGTGGCCAGACCTGACTAACCAAGCAAGAAAATAATGTCTATATAAACCAGATAAAAACTATTAGACAACGTGTAATCTTCCAAACAATAAATATTTACAATGGACACTAAATCTTACCTCATCAATAGCATACAACATGTTGTGTTTTTCTTTGAAAAGCTCAACTAACAATAAAACAGCAGCATTCATTTCCAAATCTAAAACAAATTACCAAAAATGTGATCAGCTCGTTTCAACGTAGCTTGCAGGTTTAGAGTTTGAGTGTATATATAGTATATAGGTATAACAGCACTGCATATATCTGAAATAGGATGTCGATTTGCCAAAAATAAAGAATATTTTTATAACCAAAACTGGTTCTATCTTTTATCTGAGATGGAACCAATTTAGTTAAAACAATTTTTTATTTGAAATGAAGTAAATTTACAAAGATGAAAATTAAAAATTAACAAAATAAAACATGAACTGAGGTAGATTCAGCAGTGAACTTGTATTTTATACAAGGCTGTCTCCAAACATTTTGAAACAAAGCAAATATCAACAGTTGGTATATTAGTTCTACACAGAACCAAAACTAGTTTGATATGCCAACTTTTCATGTTCGCTTTGATTAATAATGATTTGAGACAGCCTTGTATAAACAGTGAACTTACTGCTGAAACTACTTTAGTTCATGTTTTATTTTGTTAATTTTTAATGTTATTCTTTCAAAATTTATTTGGTTTACAATAAATACTGTTTACACTAAACTGGTTCCATTTCAGTGAACCAGTGTTGGTTCCAACAAGAACCTTCATTTTTTGTAGTGAATGTGTATGATTAAAATACGCATTCAAAACTCACGACTCTGGTATCTCCCTTTGTTGATGTTCATTGTCATCACCGCCACGAATAAAGACTGCATTATAGCCAAGTTAAGGCGTCGTTCGACAAAACTTGCTTGAAGAAGAAAAAAATTAAAATCTAGTTTACTTCAGAAAATGGAAATATAATGCGTTCAATTGCAAGGGTCTCGGAAAGTGACCGGCAATCGGCGATGGGACAAAAATAAATGTTTTAATTTTTTTTTTATTAAGAAATGGTAATTCAAAATATGTTGTTCCCCTCAACAATATTTTGTTTGATGACACCTTAAATAATAGATATTTTCTGTTATGATACAAACATTCAACATGATCTGCACGCGTCTTTACACAAGTTTCTACTGAAAAACTCGTCCCACTGGGATAAATGTGTTACACTGGACAATAACTCATAAATAAAAAACTTTTCAAATTTTCAATTTTAATTCTTCCCAGTGTGATGAAATTACTTGTTTTTTCATTAAACAATACTTCAGTGTAAATTAGAGGTTTTAAGTCAGATTCATATAATACACCCGACCCAGGGTGCACGGCGAATCGAGGCCAAACGTTGATGTAAGGCTCCGCCTTCTGGCATTGTCGGTTTGAATACTCTGCTATAATACATACCTGCAAATTTTTCAATGAGTTCAGGCAGATTAATCGATTTCAACCATTCAGCAGTCTGCTTTACTGTCCATGTTTCAACACGATCGGGTAACTGGCACAGTGAGTTTTCTCACAGTCCGTTTCGGGGATTCCAAATACTTCGGCACGGGTTTATTGGCTGTGTTTGTCTTGAAACTCATTTTAAAAACAGGCGACGGGTCATTTTCGACGTCGACAAAAAAAAAAAAAATAAATAAATAAACAAATGTATTCATTTTTCCATCCCAGTTGCCATGAACATTTTGGGACGATTCAGTACTTTTGTTGACTTTTTTTCTTGACGAAAACGAGAATAACGTGTCAGCTTTTTAATTCTAAATTTTCCTATTATTTCATTAGCATAAAAATCAGGATTTTTTTCCACAAGTTGCATTGTTTCGAGAATCTGGTTTTCTCGCACACCGATAGTTCTTGATCGAAAATATAAATTTATAAATTATTCATTTTTTTACACATGCTCACCCTCACACACACAAGCTCAGACACATACACAATTCCCCACAAACCCACACAACTCACATGCCAACCTATACAACTTCACAAATACACCTCACACACCTCTCTCTTATACACATACGATGTGGGAGCATAGTGGATCATTTATTAGAGCATTGGTCTTGAGATGCAAAGGTCGACTGTTCGATCATGACCCCTGTCATCTACAGTGTGTCATTGGAGATTACAATTACTTTAACCCAATTGCCTATGTCGTAGCACCTTGACTCTAGGTATTGAGGTGCAGGGCATGGCGACGATAAACTTGCATTCAAACACAACTAACCATGGTTGCCCCCCTGGAAACCCCCAAGAAGTAAAAACGTTTCTGTGTACTGTGTTAAACAGGTTCTGTTTTACTGATGACATAGAACCACGTTTAGCATTGACTGCGATGGAAGTATTCTGAAATAGGCAGCTCGGGTATAAACGATTGGCTACACTCGACTTGAAACATTTTTTGCAGTCAATATTAGGTTGTAGAGTCTGTCAGTTACTCGCCGTTACACGGTGGTCCTCTCTTGGTACTCCGAATATCTATGCCCGTGAAACTGTCCGATAGAACATGACTCGTTCTATTAAAAGTATCGTTAAAACCCAGTAAAAAAGGGTGTATTGTGATGTACGATAACCCAGTATTTTGATCATTTCAAGTTGTTACATTATTCTGCAGATTTTTTTTAAATGGGTGAACGGAGAGGATTGGCAGTGTCAGGACTTTTCAAAAGACCAATCATCAGGGTTGCATAGATAGCCCAATATCTTTGAAAATGTAGGAGTTCACGCTATACCTGCTCTAATTGAAGGGTTAACGGGAAGGGACCCATCCCATATCCAAATCCAGATACATTTCATCTCCGATGCCAAACTTTGCCCCGGCCGGCCACGAAACGACAGGACGGAAAAGAAGAAAAAAGAAACGCACAATTCCATTGACTGAATGGTCAATGTGCCATCGGAAGCGATCGTGAACCACCCACCCTTTTTCTGGTCATATTACCTATAGGTGTTGATGTATGCCTCGATCTGCAGGAGTGATGCGACTACACAAACAAATGTAGAAACAAGTCCATATTTGTTGAAGCGTCAACGCGACGTCGGACGCAACCTGAGCCCATCTGAAGTCCCCTTCTTGGACAAATTACCCCGAAATGCCAATGTTCGTCTCAACCGATCGAGGTACATCGGGGTAAAGAGCCTACTGCCAAACGTTACAGAGAGCTTCATTGGTTAAAGAGTTAACGCGATGTCAGAACGCAATCATCAAAGTCCCATTCCTAGTCAAAATAAATCACCATTGGGTGTCAATTGTTCTCTCGATTGGTCAAGTATTGCCGGAGTGGTGCATCTACAAACAGACGTAGACAGAGAGAGAGAGAGAGAGAGAGAGACAGAGAGAGAGAGAGAGAGAGACATAGAGAGAGAGAGAGAGAGAGAGAGAGAGAGAGAGAGAGAGAGAGAGAGAGAGAGAGAGATTCATAACACAAATACAAACAATAAAATAATGAACCACACTTGATCATTGAACCATTATTGTTTCTCTTTAGAACCCCAAATCTACCAATTTTTTAATTATTGAACCAACTTCATGTTTTAGAACCAAAATAGGCATTTTGGTTCCATATGGAGCCAACTTAATTTTTTGGGTTCTATATAGAACCAAAAAGAACCGAAATTTTTTGCAGTGTAATTCCATAGCTTCGTAGAAACTCGGGTCGATGGGGCTGTTTGTTTAACCCTTTATCCAACGCACAGGGTATCAACATTTCATATTGTTTTTTTAAATTGTTCTAAACCTTTCAAAAACCATGCGATCTCTCATTGGTACTAGCTTTCTGGGCCCGTTCCATGGAGGGGCCATATGATATGGTTTTGTTGAAACTTTTTTATCATTATATTTGGAAATTATTGCTAGTCGATGCTGCCGATTCATCTGGTAAAGAGTTAATCTTCAATGCGACATTTTCTACATAAATTCCATGACGCCGCTTTTTTCCCAAAAGTTTCAATTATTTTATATGTTTGCGAAAAAATAAATAGAGAAATGGATCCTTTTGCGCATTCCATTTAGTGGAGCAATATTTGAACGATAAAATCGAAATCCATTTAGAGGAGCAATATTTCAACTACAAAGTCGCGTACGACAGGTAATATATTTTCTACTTGCCGTTGTCAGATATTACCTTCTGTTACAAACAAGAACGCGAACACATCGAAGTCAAGGACATCGGGAAGATGAACTTGGGAGTCGGGGGTAAACCCAGTTTGACTCAGCTGTTATGACTCACTGGAGAAATATTCCAACTTCATGACAAAGACATGCCTTCTCAGAAGGGGTGCTTTGATGATGTAGTTGGAATGTTTGTAAATAATTATTATCGTTAAAACAAATCCCAGGAAATTCATTTTTGGTTAAATACATGTCGTCGCCTGAGTGCTAGAATGTCCTTTGTCCCATAATGGAAATATGACATTCTAACACTCAGACGACGATATGATACAGGGTAAAGTAGGTGTAAAATAAACATAAGGTAAGATAAAAAAAAATGGATTAAGGTGCTATAATATTATAAGTAGGGGAAAGTTGTTTTCGTTTGAAATTACCACCTCTGATATTCCGTAAATTCAAATTAAATTGACACAAATTATACATCAAAATGAAGGTTAGAATGGAATAGAATAGAACTTTATTGCAACAAATCACCATCACTCGGGCAGATTGCACGTATACTAATACAAGGATAATAAACTATAATTAAGAACACTTGATACAGCATCATCAGCAATAGAATATCCTGTCATGCCTCAATATAAAGTCCTTTTACAATATAATGAGAAATATATGATGATATTTTGAAAACATGTCTATACACATACGCACATATGCACACACACACACACACACACACACACACACACACACACACACACACACACACACACACACACACACACACACACACACACACACACACACAAACACACACACACACACACACACACACACACACACACACACACACACACACACACACACACACACACCTGTACACGCACACAGCTACACCACACGCACCCCCTTCACACACACACATCCTCACACCCCCACACGATTAAGATGGATAATACGAAAAACATATGAAATCAACCCACTGAGTTGACCTCGGGCACCAATGGGTCCTGGAAGTCTACTACCGTATTCGTACCAGGACTGGTAATAAAATAATCTTTCTGGCAAAGAACTCGTTGCCCAAATGTGCTTCAGATATACAAGAACAAATCTAGGATAAAACTCTTGAACAAAACTCTCCAAAACGCAGTGACAAAGCTGCGTGGTGGGAAGTTCACCAACTTTTGGCTTTGTTCACTTTGGCGGTTTATTTTCGATCAAGGTCATCGAAACGAAAAAGCATCGAAAACCAACGCCGTCTAAAAGCAAATAATGGGAAAGATCACCTTAATACTACATACTGCCATTAATATATCGAGAATGCACAGTTGGTATATTACTTGCAAGGTATCGTGACATTTGTTAGAATTACTTAGAATTTCGATTTTGTTTTTTAATGGAAATTCGTGGTGTCGAGTGGTTTGCACATGTCCGTCGAACATGGAATCCATCTTCAATAGAAATGCAGACAATGTGTCTATTTTAACAAATGCAGTCATATCGCTGCATTTTAACGTTTTTTGAATGATAAGCCTTGTTCGTAGATAGCTGAAGAACATTTGAAAATTTGTATTGTTCTCCTAAAATATTATTTTATTATCAGTTCTGGTACGAATACGGTGGCAGACTTCCAGGAACCATTAGTGCCTGCTGTCAACTTTATGAGTTCATTTTATATATTGTTCGCGTTCTAAACATCCCAATTTTCATTTTGATGCATAATTTGGGAAAACAATTTATGGAACATCAGATCTGGGAATTTCAAAGTAAACAAATTTCTCTTACTTATATAGCACCTTTGGGTTCTATTTGTGTAATGGGATGCTACAATACAGTCGGTGTGGACTTTTCATAGTCCACGCGAGGGAAGTGATGACCACGCATGTGTTTACCAGATAACAAAAAACATCATCGGGAAAATTTTAATTGATGAAACACCGGGTTGAAATCTAATATTGTTGCGTCTGTGGAAATATTGCCCACCCTCAGAACGTGAGCAGTTCACAGCGGTCGAACTCTAGCTTGAAATTAGGTGAAATGTTATTTTCGATGTCATGAAAATTATAAACAACATAAGTTTGACTTCTTGTTGTCCATCCATAATTATAAATAATTCTAAAGACCAAACAATGTCCATCCATAATTATAAATAATTCTAAAAACCATACAATGTCCATCCATAATTATAAACAATTCTAAAGACCATACAATGTCCATCCATAATTATAAACAATTCTAAAGACTAAACAATGTCCAGCCATAATTATAAACAATTCTAAAGACCAAACAATGTCCATCCATAATTATAAATAATTCTAAAGACCAAACAATGTCCATCCATAATTATAAACAATTATAAAGACCAAACAATGTCCATCCATAATTATAAACATTTCTAAAGACTAAACAATGTCCATCCATAATTATAAACAGTTCTAAAGACCATACAATGTCCATCCATAATTATAAACAATTCTAAAGACCAAACAATGTCCATCCATAATTATAAACAATTCTAAAGACCAAACAATGTCCATCCATAATTATAAATAATTCTAAAGACCAAACAATGTCCATCCATAATTATAAATAATTCTAAAGACCATACAATGTCCATCCATAATTATAAACAATTCTAAAGACCAAACAATGTCCATCCATAATTATAAATAATTCTAAAGACCATACAATGTCCATCCATAATTACAAACAATTCTAAAGACTAAACAATGTCCATCCATAATTACAAACAATTCTAAAGACCATACAATGTCCATCCATAATTATAAACAATTCTAAAGACCATACAATGTCCATCCATAACTATAAACAATTCTAAAGACTAAACAATGTCCATCCATAATTATAAACAATTCTAAAGACCAAACAATGTCCATCCATAATTATAAATAATTCTAAAGACCAAACAATGTCCATCCATAATTATAAACAATTCTAAAGACCAAACAATGTCCATCCATAATTATAAACAATTCCAAAGACCAAACAATGTCCATCCATAATTATAAACAATTATAAAGACCAAACAATGTCCATCCATAATTATAAACAATTCTAAAGACCAAACAATGTCCATCCATAATTATAAACAATTCTAAAGACCAAACAATGTCCATCCATAATTATAAACAATTCTAAAGACCAAACAATGTCCATCCATAATTATAAACAATTCTAAAGACTAAACAATGTCCATCCATAATTATAAATAATTCTAAAGACTAAACAATGTCCATCCATAATTATAAATAATTCTAAAGACCAAACAATGTCCATCCATAATTATAAACAATTCTAAAGACCAAACAATGTCCATCCATAATTATAAATAATTCTAAAGACTAAACAATGTCCATCCATAATTATAAATAATTCTAAAGACCAAACAATGTCCATCCATAATTATAAACAATTCTAAAGACCAAACAATGTCCATCCATAATTATAAACAATTCTAAAGACCAAACAATGTACATCCATAATTATAAACAATTCTAAAGACTAAACAATGTCCATCCATAATTATAAACAATTCTAAAGACCATACAATGTCCATCCATAATTATAAACAATTCTAAAGACTAAAAAATGTCCATCCATAATTATAAACAATTATAAAGACCAAACAATGTCCATCCATAATTATAAACAATTCTAAAGACCAAACAATGTCCATCCATAATTATAAACAATTCTAAAGACCAAACAATGTCCATCCATAATTATAAACAATTCTAAAGACTAAACAATGTCCATCCATAATTATAAACAATTCTAAAGACCAAACAATGTCCATCCATAATTATAAATAATTCTAAAGACCAAACAATGTCCATCCATAATTATAAATAATTCTAAAGACCATACAATGTCCATCCATAATTATAAACAATTATAAAGACCAAACAATGTCCATCCATAATTATAAATAATTCTAAAGACCATACAATGTCCATCCATAATTATAAACAATTTTAAAGACTAAACAATGTCCATCCATAATTATAAACAATTCTAAAGACCATACAATGTCCATCCATAATTATAAACAATTCTAAAGACTAAACAATGTCCATCCATAATTATAAACAATTCTAAAGACCATACAATGTCCATCCATAATTATAAACAATTCTAAAGACCAAACAATGTCCATCCATAATTATAAACAATTCTAAAGACTAAACAATGTCCATCCATAATTACAAACAATTCTAAAGACCAAACAATGTCCATCCATAATTATAAACAATTCTAAAGACCAAACAATGTCCATCCATAATAATAAACAATTATAAAGACCAAACAATGTCCATCCATAATAATAAACAATTCTAAAGACCAAACAATGTCCATCCATAATTATAAACAATTCTAAAGACCAAACAATGTCCATCCATAATTATAAACAATTCTAAAGACCAAACAATGTCCATCCATAATTATAAACAATTCTAAAGACCAAACAATGTCCATCCATAATTATAAATAATTCTAAAGACCATACAATGTCCATCCATAATTATAAACAATTCTAAAGACTAAACAATGTCCATCCATAATTACAAACAATTCTAAAGACCATACAATGTCCATCCATAATTATAAACAATTCTAAAGACCATACAATGTCCATCCATAATTATAAACAATTCTAAAGACCAAACAATGTCCATCCATAATTATAAACAATTCTAAAGACCAAACAATGTCCATCCATAATTATAAACAATTCTAAAGACCAAACAATGTCCATCCATAATAATAAATAATTCTAAAGACCATACAATGTCCATCCATAATTATAAACAATTCTAAAGACTAAACAATGTCCATCCATAATTACAAACAATTCTAAAGACCAAACAATGTCCATCCATAATTATAAACAATTCTAAAGACCAAACAATGTCCATCCATAATTATAAACAATTCTAAAGACCAAACAATGTCCATCCATAATTATAAACAATTCTAAAGACCAAACAATGTCCATCCATAATTATAAACAATTCTAAAGACCATACAATGTCCATCCATAATTATAAAAAATTCTAAAGACCATACAATGTCCATCCATAATTATAAACAATTCTAAAGACTAAAAAATGTCCATCCATAATTATAAACAATTCTAAAGACCAAACAATGTCCATCCATAATTATAAACAATTCTAAAGACCAAACAATGTCCATCCATAATTATAAACAATTATAAAGACCAAACAATGTCCATCCATAATTATAAACAATTCTAAAGACCATACAATGTCCATCCATAATTATAAACAATTATAAAGACCAAACAATGTCCATCCATAATTATAAACAATTCTATAGACCAAACAATGTCCATCCATAATTATAAACAATTCTAAAGACTAAACAATGTCCATCCATAATTATAAACAATTCTAAAGACTAAACAATGTCCATCCATAATTATAAACAATTCTAAAGACCATTCTTGTTGTCCATCCATAATTATAAACAATTCTAAAGACCAAACAATGTCCATCCATAATTATAAACAATTCTAAAGACCAAACAATGTCCATCCATAATTATAAACAATTCTAAAGACCAAACAATGTCCATCCATAATTATAAACAATTCTAAAGACCAAACAATGTCCATCCATAATTATAAACAATTCTAAAGACCAAACAATGTCCATCCATAATTATAAACAATTCTAAAGACCAAACAATGTCCATCCATAATTATAAACAATTCTAAAGACTAAACAATGTCCATCCATAATTATAAACAATTCTAAAGACCATTCTTGTTGTCCATCCATAATTATAAACAATTCTAAAGACCAAACAATGTCCATCCATAATTATAAACAATTCTAAAGACCAAACAATGTCCATCCATAATTATAAACAATTCTAAAGACCAAACAATGTCCATCCATAATTATAAACAATTCTAAAGACCAAACAATGTCCATCCATAATTATAAACAATTCTAAAGACCAAACAATGTCCATCCATAATTATAAACAATTCTAAAGACCAAACAATGTCCATCCATAATTATAAATAATTCTAAAGACCATACAATGTCCATCCATAATTATAAACAATTCTAAAGACCATACAATGTCCATCCATAATTATAAATAATTCTAAAGACCATACAATGTCCATCCATAATTATAAACAATTCTAAAGACCAAACAATGTCCATCCATAATTATAAACAATTCTAAAGACCAAACAATGTCCATCCATAATTATAAACAATTCTAAAGACCAAACAATGTCCATCCATAATTATAAACAATTCTAAAGACCAAACAATGTCCATCCATAATTATAAACAATTCTAAAGACCAAACAATGTCCATCCATAATTATAAACAATTCTAAAGACCAAACAATGTCCATCCATAATTATAAACAATTCTAAAGACCATACAATGTCCATCCATAATTATAAACAATTATAAAGACCAAACAATGTCCATCCATAATTATAAACAATTCTAAAGACCAAACAATGTCCATCCATAATTATAAACAATTCTAAAGACCAAACAATGTCCATCCATAATTATAAACAATTATAAAGACCAAACAATGTCCATCCATATTTATAAACAATTCTAAAGACCATACAATGTCCATCCATAATTATAAACAATTATAAAGACCAAACAATGTCCATCCATAATTATAAACAATTCTATAGACCAAACAATGTCCATCCATAATTATAAACAATTCTAAAGACTAAACAATGTCCATCCATAATTATAAACAATTCTAAAGACTAAACAATGTCCATCCATAATTATAAACAATTCTAAAGACCATTCTTGTTGTCCATCCATAATTATAAACAATTCTAAAGACCAAACAATGTCCATCCATAATTATAAACAATTCTAAAGACCAAACAATGTCCATCCATAAATATAAACAATTCTAAAGACCAAACAATGTCCATCCATAATTATAAACAATTCTAAAGACCAAACAATGTCCATCCATAATTATAAACAATTCTAAAGACCAAACAATGTCCATCCATAATTATAAACAATTCTAAAGACTAAACAATGTCCATCCATAATTATAAACAATTCTAAAGACCATTCTTGTTGTCCATCCATAATTATAAACAATTCTAAAGACCAAACAATGTCCATCCATAATTATAAACAATTCTAAAGACCAAACAATGTCCATCCATAATTATAAACAATTCTAAAGACCAAACAATGTCCATCCATAATTATAAACAATTCTAAAGACCAAACAATGTCCATCCATAATTATAAACAATTCTAAAGACCAAACAATGTCCATCCATAATTATAAACAATTCTAAAGACCAAACAATGTCCATCCATAATTATAAACAATTATAAAGACCAAACAATGTCCATCCATAATTATAAACAATTATAAAGACCAAACAATCTCCATCCATAATTATGAACAATTCTAAAGACCAAACAATGTCCATCCATAATTATAAACAATTCTAAAGACTAAACAATGTCCATCCATAATTATAAATAATTCTAAAGACCAAACAATGTCCATCCATAATTATAAACAATTCAAAAGACCAAACAATGTCCATCCATAATTATAAATAATTCTAAAGACCAAACAATGTCCATCCATAATTATAAACAATTCTAAAGACCATACAATGTCCATCCATAATTATAAATAATTCTAAAGACCAAACAATGTCCATCCATAATTATAAACAATTATAAAGACCGAACAATGTCCATCCATAATTATAAACAATTCTAAAGACCAAACAATGTACATCCATAATAATAAACAATTCTAAAGACCAAACAATGTCCATCCATAATTATAAACAATTCTAAAGACTAAACAATGTCCATCCATAATTATAAACAATTCTAAAGACCATACAATGTCCATCCATAATTATAAACAATTCTAAAGACCAAACAATGTCCATCCATAATTATAAATAATTCTAAAGACCAAACAATGTCCATCCATAATTATAAACAATTCTAAAGACTAAACAATGTCCATCCATAATTATAAACAATTCTAAAGACCATACAATGTCCATCCATAATTATAAATAATTCTAAAGACCAAACAATGTCCATCCATAATTATAAACAATTCTAAAGACCAAACAATGTCCATCCATAATTATAAACAATTCTAAAGACGAAACAATGTCCATCCATAATTATAAACAATTCTAAAGACTAAACAATGTCCATCCATAATTATAAACAATTCTAAAGACTAAACAATGTCCCTCCATAATTATAAACAATTCTAAAGACCATACAATGTCCATCCATAATTATAAATAATTCTAAAGACCAAACAATGTCCATCCATAATTATAAACAATTCTAAAGACTAAACAATGTCCATCCATAATTATAAACAATTCTAAAGACCATACAATGTCCATACATAATTATAAACAATTCTAAAGACCAAACAATGTCCATCCATAATTATAAATAATTCTAAAGACCAAACAATGTCCATCCATAATTATAAACAATTCTAAAGACCAAACAATGTCCATCCATAATTATAAACAATTCTAAAGACTAAACAATGTCCATCCATAATTATAAACAATTCTAAAGACCATACAATGCCCATCCATAATTATAAATAATTCTAAAGACCAAACAATGTCCATCCATAATTATAAACAATTCTAAAGACCAAATAATGTCCATCCATAATTATAAACAATTATAAAGACCAAACAATGTCCATCCATAATTATAAACAATTCTAAAGACCATACAATGTCCATCCATAATTATAAACAATTCTAAAGAAAAACAATGTCCATCCATAATTATAAACAATTCTAAAGACCAAACAATGTCCATCCATAATTATAAACATTTCTAAAGACCAAACAATGTCCATCCATAATTATAAATAATTCTAAAGACCATACAATGTCCATCCATAATTATAAACAATTCTAAAGACTAAACAATGTCCATCCATAATTACAAACAATTCTAAAGACCAAACAATGTCCATCCATAATTATAAACAATTCTAAAGACTAAACAATGTCCATCCATAATTATAAACAATTCTAAAGACCAAACAATGTCCATCCATAATTATAAATAATTCTAAAGACCAAACAATGTCCATCCATAATTATAAATAATTCTAAAGACCATACAATGTCCATCCATAATTATAAACAATTATAAAGACCAAACAATGTCCATCCATAATTATAAATAATTCTAAAGACCATACAATGTCCATCCATAATTATAAACAATTTTAAAGACTAAACAATGTCCATCCATAATTATAAACAATTCTAAAGACCATACAATGTCCATCCATAATTATAAACAATTCTAAAGACTAAACAATGTCCATCCATAATTATAAACAATTCTAAAGACCATACAATGTCCATCCATAATTATAAACAATTCTAAAGACCAAACAATGTCCATCCATAATTATAAACAATTCTAAAGACTAAACAATGTCCATCCATAATTACAAACAATTCTAAAGACCAAACAATGTCCATCCATAATTATAAACAATTCTAAAGACCAAACAATGTCCATCCATAATTATAAACAATTCTAAAGACCAAACAATGTCCATCCATAATAATAAACAATTCTAAAGACCAAACAATGTCCATCCATAATTATAAACAATTCTAAAGACCAAACAATGTCCATCCATAATTATAAACAATTCTAAAGACTAAACAATGTCCATCCATAATTATAAACAATTCTAAAGACTAAACAATGTCCATCCATAATTATAAACAATTCTAAAGACCATACAATGTCCATCCATAATTATAAATAATTCTAAAGACCAAACAATGTCCATCCATAATTATAAACAATTCTAAAGACTAAACAATGTCCATCCATAATTATAAACAATTCTAAAGACCATACAATGTCCATCCATAATTATAAACAATTCTAAAGACCAAACAATGTCCATCCATAATTATAAATAATTCTAAAGACCAAACAATGTCCATCCATAATTATAAACAATTCTAAAGACCAAACAATGTCCATCCATAATTATAAACAATTCTAAAGACTAAACAATGTCCATCCATAATTATAAACAATTCTAAAGACCATACAATGCCCATCCATAATTATAAATAATTCTAAAGACCAAACAATGTCCATCCATAATTATAAACAATTCTAAAGACCAAACAATGTCCATCCATAATTATAAACAATTATAAAGACCAAACAATGTCCATCCATAATTATAAATAATTCTAAAGACCATACAATGTCCATCCATAATTATAAACAATTCTAAAGACTAAACAATGTCCATCCATAATTACAAACAATTCTAAAGACCATACAATGTCCATCCATAATTATAAACAATTCTAAAGACCATACAATGTCCATCCATAATTATAAACAATTCTAAAGAAAAACAATGTCCATCCATAATTATAAACAATTCTAAAGACCAAACAATGTCCATCCATAATTATAAACAATTCTAAAGACCAAACAATGTCCATCCATAATTATAAATAATTCTAAAGACCATACAATGTCCATCCATAATTATAAACAATTCTAAAGACTAAACAATGTCCATCCATAATTACAAACAATTCTAAAGACCAAACAATGTCCATCCATAATTATAAACAATTCTAAAGACCAAACAATGTCCATCCATAATTATAAACAATTCTAAAGACTAAACAATGTCCATCCATAATTATAAACAATTCTAAAGACCAAACAATGTCCATCCATAATTATAAATAATTCTAAAGACCAAACAATGTCCATCCATAATTATAAATAATTCTAAAGACCATACAATGTCCATCCATAATTATAAACAATTATAAAGACCAAACAATGTCCATCCATAATTATAAATAATTCTAAAGACCATACAATGTCCATCCATAATTATAAACAATTTTAAAGACTAAACAATGTCCATCCATAATTATAAACAATTCTAAAGACCATACAATGTCCATCCATAATTATAAACAATTCTAAAGACTAAACAATGTCCATCCATAATTATAAACAATTCTAAAGACCATACAATGTCCATCCATAATTATAAACAATTCTAAAGACCAAACAATGTCCATCCATAATTATAAACAATTCTAAAGACCAAACAATGTCCATCCATAATTATAAACAATTCTAAAGACCAAACAATGTCCATCCATAATTATAAACAATTCTAAAGACCAAACAATGTCCATCCATAATTATAAATAATTCTAAAGACCATACAATGTCCATCCATAATTATAAACAATTCTAAAGACTAAACAATGTCCATCCATAATTACAAACAATTCTAAAGACCATACAATGTCCATCCATAATTATAAACAATTCTAAAGACCATACAATGTCCATCCATAATTATAAACAATTCTAAAGACCAAACAATGTCCATCCATAATTATAAACAATTCTAAAGACCAAACAATGTCCATCCATAATTATAAACAATTCTAAAGACCAAACAATGTCCATCCATAATTATAAATAATTCTAAAGACCATACAATGTCCATCCATAATTATAAACAATTCTAAAGACTAAACAATGTCCATCCATAATTACAAACAATTCTAAAGACCAAACAATGTCCATCCATAATTATAAACAATTCTAAAGACCAAACAATGTCCATCCATAATTATAAACAATTCTAAAGACCAAACAATGTCCATCCATAATTATAAACAATTCTAAAGACCAAACAATGTCCATCCATAATTATAAACAATTCTAAAGACCATACAATGTCCATCCATAATTATAAACAATTCTAAAGACCATACAATGTCCATCCATAATTATAAACAATTCTAAAGACTAAAAAATGTCCATCGATAATTATAAACAATTCTAAAGACCAAACAATGTCCATCCATAATTATAAACAATTCTAAAGACCAAACAATGTCCATCCATAATTATAAACAATTATAAAGACCAAACAATGTCCATCCATAATTATAAACAATTCTAAAGACCATACAATGTCCATCCATAATTATAAACAATTATAAAGACCAAACAATGTCCATCCATAATTATAAACAATTCTATAGACCAAACAATGTCCATCCATAATTATAAACAATTCTAAAGACTAAACAATGTCCATCCATAATTATAAACAATTCTAAAGACTAAACAATGTCCATCCATAATTATAAACAATTCTAAAGACCATTCTTGTTGTCCATCCATAATTATAAACAATTCTAAAGACCAAACAATGTCCATCCATAATTATAAACAATTCTAAAGACCAAACAATGTCCATCCATAATTATAAACAATTCTAAAGACCAAACAATGTCCATCCATAATTATAAACAATTCTAAAGACCAAACAATGTCCATCCATAATTATAAACAATTCTAAAGACCAAACAATGTCCATCCATAATTATAAACAATTCTAAAGACTAAACAATGTCCATCCATAATTATAAACAATTCTAAAGACCATTCTTGTTGTCCATCCATAATTATAAACAATTCTAAAGACCAAACAATGTCCATCCATAATTATAAACAATTCTAAAGACCAAACAATGTCCATCCATAATTATAAACAATTCTAAAGACCAAACAATGTCCATCCATAATTATAAACAATTCTAAAGACCAAACAATGTCCATCCATAATTATAAACAATTCTAAAGACCAAACAATGTCCATCCATAATTATAAACAATTCTAAAGACCAAACAATGTCCATCCATAATTATAAATAATTCTAAAGACCATACAATGTCCATCCATAATTATAAACAATTCTAAAGACCATACAATGTCCATCCATAATTATAAATAATTCTAAAGACCATACAATGTCCATCCATAATTATAAACAATTCTAAAGACCAAACAATGTCCATCCATAATTATAAACAATTCTAAAGACCAAACAATGTCCATCCATAATTATAAACAATTCTAAAGACCAAACAATGTCCATCCATAATTATAAACAATTCTAAAGACCAAACAATGTCCATCCATAATTATAAACAATTCTAAAGACCAAACAATGTCCATCCATAATTATAAACAATTCTAAAGACCAAACAATGTCCATCCATAATTATAAACAATTCTAAAGACCATACAATGTCCATCCATAATTATAAACAATTCTAAAGACCAAACAATGTCCATCCATAATTATAAACAATTCTAAAGACCAAACAATGTCCATCCATAATTATAAATAATTCTAAAGACCATACAATGTCCATCCATAATTATAAACAATTCTAAAGACCAAACAATGTCCATCCATAATTATAAACAATTCTAAAGACCAAACAATGTCCATCCATAATTATAAACAATTCTAAAGACCAAACAATGTCCATCCATAATTATAAACAATTATAAAGACCAAACAATGTCCATCCATATTTATAAACAATTCTAAAGACCATACAATGTCCATCCATAATTATAAACAATTATAAAGACCAAACAATGTCCATCCATAATTATAAACAATTCTATAGACCAAACAATGTCCATCCATAATTATAAACAATTCTAAAGACTAAACAATGTCCATCCATAATTATAAACAATTCTAAAGACTAAACAATGTCCATCCATAATTATAAACAATTCTAAAGACCATTCTTGTTGTCCATCCATAATTATAAACAATTCTAAAGACCAAACAATGTCCATCCATAATTATAAACAATTCTAAAGACCAAACAATGTCCATCCATAATTATAAACAATTCTAAAGACCAAACAATGTCCATCCATAATTATAAACAATTCTAAAGACCAAACAATGTCCATCCATAATTATAAACAATTCTAAAGACCAAACAATGTCCATCCATAATTATAAACAATTCTAAAGACTAAACAATGTCCATCCATAATTATAAACAATTCTAAAGACCATTCTTGTTGTCCATCCATAATTATAAACAATTCTAAAGACCAAACAATGTCCATCCATAATTATAAACAATTCTAAAGACCAAACAATGTCCATCCATAATTATAAACAATTATAAAGACCAAACAATGTCCATCCATAATTATAAACAATTCTAAAGACTAAACAATGTCCATCCATAATTATAAATAATTCTAAAGAACAAACAATGTCCATCCATAATTATAAACAATTATAAAGACCAAACAATGTCCATCCATAATTATAAACAATTATAAAGACCAAATAATCTCCATCCATAATTATAAACAATTCTAAAGACCAAACAATGTCCATCCATAATAATAAACAATTCTAAAGACTAAACAATGTCCATCCATAATTATAAATAATTCTAAAGACCAAACAATGTCCATCCATAATTATAAACACTTCTAAAGACCAAACAATGTCCATCCATAATTATAAATAATTCTAAAGACCAAACAATGTCCATCCATAATTATAAACAATTCTAAAGACCATACAATGTCCATCCATAATTATAAATAATTCTAAAGACCAAACAATGTCCATCCATAATTATAAACAATTATAAAGACCAAACAATGTCCATCCATAATTATAAACAATTCTAAAGACCAAACAATGTACATCCATAATAATAAACAATTCTAAAGACCAAACAATGTCCATCCATAATTATAAACAATTCTAAAGACTAAACAATGTCCATCCATAATTATAAACAATTCTAAAGACCATACAATGTCCATCCATAATTATAAACAATTCTAAAGACCAAACAATGTCCATCCATAATTATAAATAATTCTAAAGACCAAACAATGTCCATCCATAATTATAAACAATTCTAAAGACTAAACAATGTCCATCCATAATTATAAACAATTCTAAAGACCATACAATGTCCATCCATAATTATAAATAATTCTAAAGACCAAACAACGTCCATCCATAATTATAAACAATTCTAAAGACCAAACAATGTCCATCCATAATTATAAACAATTCTAAAGACCAAACAATGTCCATCCATAATTATAAACAATTCTAAAGACTAAACAATGTCCATCCATAATTATAAACAATTCTAAAGACTAAACAATGTCCATCCATAATTATAAACAATTCTAAAGACCATACAATGTCCATCCATAATTATAAATAATTCTAAAGACCAAACAATGTCCATCCATAATTATAAACAATTCTAAAGACTAAACAATGTCCATCCATAATTATAAACAATTCTAAAGACCATACAATGTCCATCCATAATTATAAACAATTCTAAAGACCAAACAATGTCCATCCATAATTATAAATAATTCTAAAGACCAAACAATGTCCATCCATAATTATAAACAATTCTAAAGACCAAACAATGTCCATCCATAATTATAAACAATTCTAAAGACTAAACAATGTCCATCCATAATTACAAACAATTCTAAAGACCATACAATGTCCATCCATAATTATAAATAATTCTAAAGACCAAACAATGTCCATCCATAATTATAAACAATTCTAAAGACCAAACAATGTCCATCCATAATTATAAACAATTATAAAGACCAAACAATGTCCATCCATAATTATAAATAATTCTAAAGACCATACAATGTCCATCCATAATTAAAAACAATTCTAAAGACTAAACAATGTCCATCCATAATTACAAACAATTCTAAAGACCATACAATGTCCATCCATAATTATAAACAATTCTAAAGACCATACAATGTCCATCCATAATTATAAACAATTCTAAAGAAAAACAATGTCCATCCATAATTATAAACAATTCTAAAGACCAAACAATGTCCATCCATAATTATAAACAATTCTAAAGACCAAACAATGTCCATCCATAATTATAAATAATTCTAAAGACCATACAATGTCCATCCATAATTATAAACAATTCTAAAGACTAAACAATGTCCATCCATAATTACAAACAATTCTAAAGACCAAACAATGTCCATCCATAATTATAAACAATTCTAAAGACCAAACAATGTCCATCCATAATTATAAACAATTCTAAAGACCAAACAATGTCCATCCATAATTATAAACAATTATAAAGACCAAACAATGTCCATCCATAATTACAAACAATTCTAAAGACCATACAATGTCCATCCATAATTATAAACAATTATAAAGACCAAACAATGTCCATCCATAATTATAAACAATTCTATAGACCAAACAATGTCCATCCATAATTATAAACAATTCTAAAGACTAAACAATGTCCATCCATAATTATAAACAATTCTAAAGACTAAACAATGTCCATCCATAATTATAAACAATTCTAAAGACCATTCTTGTTGTCCATCCATAATTATAAACAATTCTAAAGACCAAACAATGTCCATCCATAATTATAAACAATTCTAAAGACCAAACAATGTCCATCCATAATTATAAACAATTCTAAAGACCAAACAATGTCCATGCATAATTATAAACAATTCTAAAGACCAAACAATGTCCATCCATAATTATAAACAATTCTAAAGACCAAACAATGTCCATCCATAATTATAAATAATTCTAAAGACCATACAATGTCCATCCATAATTATAAACAATTCTAAAGACCATACAATGTCCATCCATAATTATAAACAATTCTAAAGACCGAACAATGTCCATCCATAATTATAAACAATTCTAAAGACCAAACAATGTCCATCCATAATTATAAACAATTCTAAAGACCAAACAATGTCCATCCATAATTATAAACAATTCTAAAGACCAAACAATGTCCATCCATAATTATAAACAATTCTAAAGACCAAACAATGTCCATCCATAATTATAAACAATTCTAAAGACCAAACAATGTCCATCCATAATTATAAACAATTCTAAAGACTAAACAATGTCCATCCATAATTATAAACAATTCTAAAGACCATTCTTGTTGTCCATCCATAATTATAAACAATTCTAAAGACCAAACAATGTCCATCCATAATTATAAACAATTCTAAAGACCAAACAATGTCCATCCATAATTATAAACAATTCTAAAGACCAAACAATGTCCATCCATAATTATAAACAATTCTAAAGACCAAACAATGTCCATCCATAATTATAAACAATTCTAAAGACCAAACAATGTCCATCCATAATTATAAACAATTCTAAAGACCAAACAATGTCCATCCATAATTATAAACAATTCTAAAGACCAAATAATGTCCATCCATAATTATATACAATTATAAAGACCAAACAATGTCCATCCATAATTATAAACAATTCTAAAGACTAAACAATGTCCATCCATAATTATAAATAATTCTAAAGACCAAACAATGTCCATCCATAATTATAAACAATTATAAAGACCAAACAATGTCCATCCATAATTATAAACAATTATAAAGACCAAACAATCTCCATCCATAATTATAAACAATTCTAAAGACCAAACAATGTCCATCCATAATTATAAACAATTCTAAAGACTAAACAATGTCCATCCATAATTATAAATAATTCTAAAGACCAAACAATGTCCATCCATAATTATAAACAATTCTAAAGACCAAACAATGTCCATCCATAATTATAAATAATTCTAAAGACCAAACAATGTCCATCCATAATTATAAACAATTCTAAAGACCATACAAAGTCCATCCATAATTATAAATAATTCTAAAGACCAAACAATGTCCATCCATAATTATAAACAATTATAAAGACCAAACAATGTCCATCCATAATTATAAACAATTCTAAAGACCAAACAATGTACATCCATAATAATAAACAATTCTAAAGACCAAACAATGTCCATCCAAAATTATAAACAATTCTAAAGACTAAACAATGTCCATCCATAATTATAAACAATTCTAAAGACCATACAATGTTCATCCATAATTATAAACAATTCTAAAGACCAAACAATGTCCATCCATAATTATAAATAATTCTAAAGACCAAACAATGTCCATCCATAATTATAAACAATTCTAAAGACTAAACAATGTCCATCCATAATTATAAACAATTCTAAAGACCATACAATGTCCATCCATAATTATAAATAATTCTAAAGACCAAACAATGTCCATCCATAATTATAAACAATTCTAAAGACCAAACAATGTCCATCCATAATTATAAACAATTCTAAAGACCAAACAATGTCCATCCATAATTATAAACAATTCTAAAGACTAAACAATGTCCATCCATAATTATAAACAATTCTAAAGACTAAACAATGTCCATCCATAATTATAAACAATTCTAAAGACCATACAATGTCCATCCATAATTATAAATAATTCTAAAGACCAAACAATGTCCATCCATAATTATAAACAATTCTAAAGACTAAACAATGTCCATCCATAATTATAAACAATTCTAAAGACCATACAATGTCCATCCATAATTATAAACAATTCTAAAGACCAAACAATGTCCATCCATAATTATAAATAATTCTAAAGACCAAACAATGTCCATCCATAATTATAAACAATTCTAAAGACCAAACAATGTCCATCCATAATTATAAACAATTCTAAAGACTAAACAATGTCCATCCATAATTATAAACAATTCTAAAGACTATACAATATCCATCCATAATTATAAATAATTCTAAAGACCAAACAATGTCCATCCATAATTATAAACAATTCTAAAGACCAAACAATGTCCATCCATAATTATAAACAATTATAAAGACCAAACAATGTCCATCCATAATTATAAATAATTCTAAAGACCATACAATGTCCATCCATAATTATAAACAATTCTAAAGACTAAACAATGTCCATCCATAATTACAAACAATTCTAAAGACCATACAATGTCCATCCATAATTATAAACAATTCTAAAGACCATACAATGTCCATCCATAATTATAAACAATTCTAAAGACCAAACAATGTCCATCCATAATTATAAACAATTCTAAAGACCAAACAATGTCCATCCATAATTATAAACAATTCTAAAGACCAAACAATGTCCATCCATAATTATAAATAATTCTAAAGACCATACAATGTCCATCCATAATTATAAACAATTCTAAAGACTAAACAATGTCCATCCATAATTACAAACAATTCTAAAGATCAAACAATGTCCATCCATAATTATAAACAATTCTAAAGACCAAACAATGTCCATCCATAATTATAAACAATTCTAAAGACCAAACAATGTCCATCCATAATTATAAACAATTCTAAAGACCAAACAATGTCCATCCATAATTATAAACAATTCTAAAGACCATACAATGTCCATCCATAATTATAAACAATTCTAAAGACCATACAATGTCCATCCATAATTATAAACAATTCTAAAGACTAAAAAATGTCCATCCATAATTATAAACAATTCTAAAGACCAAACAATGTCCATCCATAATTATAAACAATTCTAAAGACCAAACAATGTCCATCCATAATTATAAACAATTATAAAGACCAAACAATGTCCATCCATAATTATAAACAATTCTAAAGACCATACAATGTCCATCCATAATTATAAACAATTATAAAGACCAAACAATGTCCATCCATAATTATAAACAATTCTATAGACCAAACAATGTCCATCCATAATTATAAACAATTCTAAAGACTAAACAATGTCCATCCATAATTATAAACAATTCTAAAGACTAAACAATGTCCATCCATAATTATAAACAATTCTAAAGACCATTCTTGTTGTCCATCCATAATTATAAACAATTCTAAAGACCAAACAATGTCCATCCATAATTATAAACAATTCTAAAGACCAAACAATGTCCATCCATAATTATAAACAATTCTAAAGACCAAACAATGTCCATCCATAATTATAAACAATTCTAAAGACCAAACAATGTCCATCCATAATTATAAACAATTCTAAAGACCAAACAATGTCCATCCATAATTATAAACAATTCTAAAGACCAAACAATGTCCATCCATAATTATAAACAATTCTAAAGACTAAACAATGTCCATCCATAATTATAAACAATTCTAAAGACCATTCTTGTTGTCCATCCATAATTATAAACAATTCTAAAGACCAAACAATGTCCATCCATAATTATAAACAATTCTAAAGACCAAACAATGTCCATCCATAATTATAAACAATTCTAAAGACCAAACAATGTCCATCCATAATTATAAACAATTCTAAAGACCAAACAATGTCCATCCATAATTATAAACAATTCTAAAGACCAAACAATGTCCATCCATAATTATAAACAATTCTAAAGACCAAACAATGTCCATCCATAATTATAAATAATTCTAAAGACCATACAATGTCCATCCATAATTATAAACAATTCTAAAGACCATACAATGTCCATCCATAATTATAAATAATTCTAAAGACCATACAATGTCCATCCATAATTATAAACAATTCTAAAGACCAAACAATGTCCATCCATAATTATAAACAATTCTAAAGACCAAACAATGTCCATCCATAATTATAAACAATTCTAAAGACCAAACAATGTCCATCCATAATTATAAACAATTCTAAAGACCAAACAATGTCCATCCATAATTATATACAATTATAAAGACCAAACAATGTCCATCCATAATTATAAACAATTCTAAAGACTAAACAATGTCCATCCATAATTATAAATAATTCTAAAGACCAAACAATGTCCATCCATAATTATAAACAATTATAAAGACCAAACAATGTCCATCCATAATTATAAACAATTATAAAGACCAAACAATCTCCATCCATAATTATAAACAATTCTAAAGACCAAACAATGTCCATCCATAATTATAAACAATTCTAAAGACTAAACAATGTCCATCCATAATTATAAATAATTCTAAAGACCAAACAATGTCCATCCATAATTATAAACAATTCTAAAGACCAAACAATGTCCATCCATAATTATAAATAATTCTAAAGACCAAACAATGTCCATCCATAATTATAAACAATTCTAAAGACCATACAAAGTCCATCCATAATTATAAATAATTCTAAAGACCAAACAATGTCCATCCATAATTATAAACAATTATAAAGACCAAACAATGTCCATCCATAATTATAAACAATTCTAAAGACCAAACAATGTACATCCATAATAATAAACAATTCTAAAGACCAAACAATGTCCATCCAAAATTATAAACAATTCTAAAGACTAAACAATGTCCATCCATAATTATAAACAATTCTAAAGACCATACAATGTTCATCCATAATTATAAACAATTCTAAAGACCAAACAATGTCCATCCATAATTATAAATAATTCTAAAGACCAAACAATGTCCATCCATAATTATAAACAATTCTAAAGACTAAACAATGCCCATCCATAATTATAAACAATTCTAAAGACCATACAATGTCCATCCATAATTATAAATAATTCTAAAGACCAAACAATGTCCATCCATAATTATAAACAATTCTAAAGACCAAACAATGTCCATCCATAATTATAAACAATTCTAAAGACCAAACAATGTCCATCCATAATTATAAACAATTCTAAAGACTAAACAATGTCCATCCATAATTATAAACAATTCTAAAGACTAAACAATGTCCATCCATAATTATAAACAATTCTAAAGACCATACAATGTCCATCCATAATTATAAATAATTCTAAAGACCAAACAATGTCCATCCATAATTATAAACAATTCTAAAGACTAAACAATGTCCATCCATAATTATAAACAATTCTAAAGACCATACAATGTCCATCCATAATTATAAACAATTCTAAAGACCAAACAATGTCCATCCATAATTATAAATAATTCTAAAGACCAAACAATGTCCATCCATAATTATAAACAATTCTAAAGACCAAACAATGTCCATCCATAATTATAAACAATTCTAAAGACTAAACAATGTCCATCCATAATTATAAACAATTCTAAAGACTATACAATGTCCATCCATAATTATAAATAATTCTAAAGACCAAACAATGTCCATCCATAATTATAAACAATTCTAAAGACCAAACAATGTCCATCCATAATTATAAACAATTATAAAGACCAAACAATGTCCATCCATAATTATAAATAATTCTAAAGACCATACAATGTCCATCCATAATTATAAACAATTCTAAAGACTAAACAATGTCCATCCATAATTACAAACAATTCTAAAGACCATACAATGTCCATCCATAATTATAAACAATTCTAAAGACCATACAATGTCCATCCATAATTATAAACAATTCTAAAGACCAAACAATGTCCATCCATAATTATAAACAATTCTAAAGACCAAACAATGTCCATCCATAATTATAAACAATTCTAAAGACCAAACAATGTCCATCCATAATTATAAATAATTCTAAAGACCATACAATGTCCATCCATAATTATAAACAATTCTAAAGACTAAACAATGTCCATCCATAATTACAAACAATTCTAAAGACCAAACAATGTCCATCCATAATTATAAACAATTCTAAAGACCAAACAATGTCCATCCATAATTATAAACAATTCTAAAGACCAAACAATGTCCATCCATAATTATAAACAATTCTAAAGACCAAACAATGTCCATCCATAATTATAAACAATTCTAAAGACCATACAATGTCCATCCATAATTATAAACAATTCTAAAGACCATACAATGTCCATCCATAATTATAAACAATTCTAAAGACTAAAAAATGTCCATCCATAATTATAAACAATTCTAAAGACCAAACAATGTCCATCCATAATTATAAACAATTCTAAAGACCAAACAATGTCCATCCATAATTATAAACAATTATAAAGACCAAACAATGTCCATCCATAATTATAAACAATTCTAAAGACCATACAATGTCCATCCATAATTATAAACAATTATAAAGACCAAACAATGTCCATCCATAATTATAAACAATTCTATAGACCAAACAATGTCCATCCATAATTATAAACAATTCTAAAGACTAAACAATGTCCATCCATAATTATAAACAATTCTAAAGACTAAACAATGTCCATCCATAATTATAAACAATTCTAAAGACCATTCTTGTTGTCCATCCATAATTATAAACAATTCTAAAGACCAAACAATGTCCATCCATAATTATAAACAATTCTAAAGACCAAACAATGTCCATCCATAATTATAAACAATTCTAAAGACCAAACAATGTCCATCCATAATTATAAATAATTCTAAAGACCATACAATGTCCATCCATAATTATAAACAATTCTAAAGACTAAACAATGTCCATCCATAATTACAAACAATTCTAAAGACCAAACAATGTCCATCCATAATTATAAACAATTCTAAAGACCAAACAATGTCCATCCATAATTATAAACAATTCTAAAGACCAAACAATGTCCATCCATAATTATAAACAATTCTAAAGACCAAACAATGTCCATCCATAATTATAAACAATTCTAAAGACCATACAATGTCCATCCATAATTATAAACAATTCTAAAGACCATACAATGTCCATCCATAATTATAAACAATTCTAAAGACTAAAAAATGTCCATCCATAATTATAAACAATTCTAAAGACCAAACAATGTCCATCCATAATTATAAACAATTCTAAAGACCAAACAATGTCCATCCATAATTATAAACAATTATAAAGACCAAACAATGTCCATCCATAATTATAAACAATTCTAAAGACCATACAATGTCCATCCATAATTATAAACAATTATAAAGACCAAACAATGTCCATCCATAATTATAAACAATTCTATAGACCAAACAATGTCCATCCATAATTATAAACAATTCTAAAGACTAAACAATGTCCATCCATAATTATAAACAATTCTAAAGACTAAACAATGTCCATCCATAATTATAAACAATTCTAAAGACCATTCTTGTTGTCCATCCATAATTATAAACAATTCTAAAGACCAAACAATGTCCATCCATAATTATAAACAATTCTAAAGACCAAACAATGTCCATCCATAATTATAAACAATTCTAAAGACCAAACAATGTCCATCCATAATTATAAACAATTCTAAAGACCAAACAATGTCCATCCATAATTATAAACAATTCTAAAGACCAAACAATGTCCATCCATAATTATAAACAATTCTAAAGACCAAACAATGTCCATCCATAATTATAAACAATTCTAAAGACTAAACAATGTCCATCCATAATTATAAACAATTCTAAAGACCATTCTTGTTGTCCATCCATAATTATAAACAATTCTAAAGACCAAACAATGTCCATCCATAATTATAAACAATTCTAAAGACCAAACAATGTCCATCCATAATTATAAACAATTCTAAAGACCAAACAATGTCCATCCATAATTATAAACAATTCTAAAGACCAAACAATGTCCATCCATAATTATAAACAATTCTAAAGACCAAACAATGTCCATCCATAATTATAAACAATTCTAAAGACCAAACAATGTCCATCCATAATTATAAATAATTCTAAAGACCATACAATGTCCATCCATAATTATAAACAATTCTAAAGACCATACAATGTCCATCCATAATTATAAATAATTCTAAAGACCATACAATGTCCATCCATAATTATAAACAATTCTAAAGACCAAACAATGTCCATCCATAATTATAAACAATTCTAAAGACCAAACAATGTCCATCCATAATTATAAACAATTCTAAAGACCAAACAATGTCCATCCATAATTATAAACAATTCTAAAGACCAAACAATGTCCATCCATAATTATATACAATTATAAAGACCAAACAATGTCCATCCATAATTATAAACAATTCTAAAGACTAAACAATGTCCATCCATAATTATAAATAATTCTAAAGACCAAACAATGTCCATCCATAATTATAAACAATTATAAAGACCAAACAATGTCCATCCATAATTATAAACAATTATAAAGACCAAACAATCTCCATCCATAATTATAAACAATTCTAAAGACCAAACAATGTCCATCCATAATTATAAACAATTCTAAAGACTAAACAATGTCCATCCATAATTATAAATAATTCTAAAGACCAAACAATGTCCATCCATAATTATAAACAATTCTAAAGACCAAACAATGTCCATCCATAATTATAAATAATTCTAAAGACCAAACAATGTCCATCCATAATTATAAACAATTCTAAAGACCATACAAAGTCCATCCATAATTATAAATAATTCTAAAGACCAAACAATGTCCATCCATAATTATAAACAATTATAAAGACCAAACAATGTCCATCCATAATTATAAACAATTCTAAAGACCAAACAATGTACATCCATAATAATAAACAATTCTAAAGACCAAACAATGTCCATCCAAAATTATAAACAATTCTAAAGACTAAACAATGTCCATCCATAATTATAAACAATTCTAAAGACCATACAATGTTCATCCATAATTATAAACAATTCTAAAGACCAAACAATGTCCATCCATAATTATAAATAATTCTAAAGACCAAACAATGTCCATCCATAATTATAAACAATTCTAAAGACTAAACAATGCCCATCCATAATTATAAACAATTCTAAAGACCATACAATGTCCATCCATAATTATAAATAATTCTAAAGACCAAACAATGTCCATCCATAATTATAAACAATTCTAAAGACCAAACAATGTCCATCCATAATTATAAACAATTCTAAAGACCAAACAATGTCCATCCATAATTATAAACAATTCTAAAGACTAAACAATGTCCATCCATAATTATAAACAATTCTAAAGACTAAACAATGTCCATCCATAATTATAAACAATTCTAAAGACCATACAATGTCCATCCATAATTATAAATAATTCTAAAGACCAAACAATGTCCATCCATAATTATAAACAATTCTAAAGACTAAACAATGTCCATCCATAATTATAAACAATTCTAAAGACCATACAATGTCCATCCATAATTATAAACAATTCTAAAGACCAAACAATGTCCATCCATAATTATAAATAATTCTAAAGACCAAACAATGTCCATCCATAATTATAAACAATTCTAAAGACCAAACAATGTCCATCCATAATTATAAACAATTCTAAAGACTAAACAATGTCCATCCATAATTATAAACAATTCTAAAGACTATACAATGTCCATCCATAATTATAAATAATTCTAAAGACCAAACAATGTCCATCCATAATTATAAACAATTCTAAAGACCAAACAATGTCCATCCATAATTATAAACAATTATAAAGACCAAACAATGTCCATCCATAATTATAAATAATTCTAAAGACCATACAATGTCCATCCATAATTATAAACAATTCTAAAGACTAAACAATGTCCATCCATAATTACAAACAATTCTAAAGACCATACAATGTCCATCCATAATTATAAACAATTCTAAAGACCATACAATGTCCATCCATAATTATAAACAATTCTAAAGACCAAACAATGTCCATCCATAATTATAAACAATTCTAAAGACCAAACAATGTCCATCCATAATTATAAACAATTCTAAAGACCAAACAATGTCCATCCATAATTATAAATAATTCTAAAGACCATACAATGTCCATCCATAATTATAAACAATTCTAAAGACTAAACAATGTCCATCCATAATTACAAACAATTCTAAAGACCAAACAATGTCCATCCATAATTATAAACAATTCTAAAGACCAAACAATGTCCATCCATAATTATAAACAATTCTAAAGACCAAACAATGTCCATCCATAATTATAAACAATTCTAAAGACCAAACAATGTCCATCCATAATTATAAACAATTCTAAAGACCATACAATGTCCATCCATAATTATAAACAATTCTAAAGACCATACAATGTCCATCCATAATTATAAACAATTCTAAAGACTAAAAAATGTCCATCCATAATTATAAACAATTCTAAAGACCAAACAATGTCCATCCATAATTATAAACAATTCTAAAGACCAAACAATGTCCATCCATAATTATAAACAATTATAAAGACCAAACAATGTCCATCCATAATTATAAACAATTCTAAAGACCATACAATGTCCATCCATAATTATAAACAATTATAAAGACCAAACAATGTCCATCCATAATTATAAACAATTCTATAGACCAAACAATGTCCATCCATAATTATAAACAATTCTAAAGACTAAACAATGTCCATCCATAATTATAAACAATTCTAAAGACTAAACAATGTCCATCCATAATTATAAACAATTCTAAAGACCATTCTTGTTGTCCATCCATAATTATAAACAATTCTAAAGACCAAACAATGTCCATCCATAATTATAAACAATTCTAAAGACCAAACAATGTCCATCCATAATTATAAACAATTCTAAAGACCAAACAATGTCCATCCATAATTATAAACAATTCTAAAGACCAAACAATGTCCATCCATAATTATAAACAATTCTAAAGACCAAACAATGTCCATCCATAATTATAAACAATTCTAAAGACCAAACAATGTCCATCCATAATTATAAACAATTCTAAAGACTAAACAATGTCCATCCATAATTATAAACAATTCTAAAGACCATTCTTGTTGTCCATCCATAATTATAAACAATTCTAAAGACCATTCTTGTTGTCCATCCATAATTATAAACAATTCTAAAGACCAAACAATGTCCATCCATAATTATAAACAATTCTAAAGACCAAACAATGTCCATCCATAATTATAAACAATTCTAAAGACCAAACAATGTCCATCCATAATTATAAACAATTCTAAAGACCAAACAATGTCCATCCATAATTATAAACAATTCTAAAGACCAAACAATGTCCATCCATAATTATAAATAATTCTAAAGACCATACAATGTCCATCCATAATTATAAACAATTCTAAAGACCATACAATGTCCATCCATAATTATAAATAATTCTAAAGACCATACAATGTCCATCCATAATTATAAACAATTCTAAAGACCAAACAATGTCCATCCATAATTATAAACAATTCTAAAGACCAAACAATGTCCATCCATAATTATAAACAATTCTAAAGACCAAACAATGTCCGTCCATAATTATAAACAATTCTAAAGACCAAACAATGTCCATCCATAATTTTAAACAATTCTAAAGACCAAACAATGTCCATCCATAATTATAAACAATTCTAAAGACCAAACAATGTCCATCCATAATTATAAACAATTGTAAAGACCATACAATGTCCATCCATAATTATAAACAATTATAAAGACGAAACAATGTCCATCCATAATTATAAACAATTCTAAAGACCAAACAATGTCCATCCATAATTATAAACAATTCTAAAGACCAAACAATGTCCATCCATAATTATAAACAATTCTAAAGACCAAACAATGTCCATCCATAATTATAAACAATTCTAAAGACCAAACAATGTCCATCCATAATTATAAACAATTCTAAAGACCAAACAATGTCCATCCATAATTATAAACAATTCTAAAGACCATACAATGTCCATCCATAATTATAAACAATTATAAAGACCAAACAATGTCCATCCATAATTATAAACAATTCTAAAGACCAAACAATGTCCATCCATAATTATAAACAATTATAAAGACCATACAATGTCCATCCATAATTATAAACAATTATAAAGACCAAACAATGTCCATCCATAATTATAAACAATTCTAAAGACTAAACAATGTCCATCCATAATTATAAACAATTCTAAAGACCATTCTTGTTGTCCATCCATAATTATAAACAATTCTAAAGACCAAACAATGTCCATCCATAATTATAAACAATTCTAAAGACCAACAATGTCCATCCATAATTATAAACAATTCTAAAGACCAAACAATGTCCATCCATAATTATAAACAATTCTAAAGACCAAACAATGTCCATCCATAATTATAAACAATTCTAAAGACTAAACAATGTCCATCCATAATTATAAACAATTCTAAAGACCATTCTTGTTGTCCATCCATAATTATAAACAATTCTAAAGACCAAACAATGTCCATCCATAATTATAAACAATTCTAAAGACCAAACAATGTCCATCCATAATTATAAACAATTCTAAAGACCAAACAATGTCCATCCATAATTATAAACAATTCTAAAGACCAAACAATGTCCATCCATAATTATAAACAATTCTAAAGACCAAACAATGTCCATCCATAATTATAAACAATTCTAAAGACCAAACAATGTCCATCCATAATTATAAACAATTCTAAAGACCAAACAATGTCCATCCATAATTATAAACAATTATAAAGACCAAACAATGTCCATCCATAATTATAAACAATTCTAAAGACTAAACAATGTCCATCCATAATTATAAATAATTCTAAAGACCAAACAATGTCCATCCATAATTATAAACAATTATAAAGACCAAACAATGTCCATCCATAATTATAAACAATTATAAAGACCAAACAATCTCCATCCATAATTATAAACAATTCTAAAGACCAAACAATGTCCATCCATAATTATAAACAATTCTAAAGACTAAACAATGTCCATCCATAATTATAAATAATTCTAAAGACCAAACAATGTCCATCCATAATTATAAACAATTCTAAAGACCAAACAATGTCCATCCATAATTATAAATAATTCTAAAGACCAAACAATGTCCATCCATAATTATAAACAATTCTAAAGACCATACAATGTCCATCCATAATTATAAATAATTCTAAAGACCAAACAATGTCCATCCATAATTATAAACAATTCTAAAGACCAAACAATGTACATCCATAATAATAAACAATTCTAAAGACCAAACAATGTCCATCCATAATTATAAACAATTCTAAAGACTAAACAATGTCCATCCATAATTATAAACAATTCTAAAGACCATACAATGTCCATCCATAATTATAAACAATTCTAAAGACCAAACAATGTCCATCCATAATTATAAATAATTCTAAAGACCAAACAATGTCCATCCATAATTATAAACAATTCTAAAGACTAAACAATGTCCATCCATAATTAAAAACAATTCTAAAGACCATACAATGTCCATCCATAATTATAAATAATTCTAAAGACCAAACAATGTCCATCCATAATTATAAACAATTCTAAAGACCAAACAATGTCCATCCATAATTATAAACAATTCTAAAGACCAAACAATGTCCATCCATAATTATAAACAATTCTAAAGACTAAACAATGTCCTTCCATAATTATAAACAATTCTAAAGACTAAACAATGTCCATCCATAATTATAAACAATTCTAAAGACCATACAATGTCCATCCATAATTATAAATAATTCTAAAGACCAAACAATGTCCATCCATAATTATAAACAATTCTAAAGACTAAACAATGTCTATCCATAATTATAAACAATTCTAAAGACCATACAATGTCCATCCATAATTATAAACAATTCTAAAGACCAAACAATGTCCATCCATAATTATAAATAATTCTAAAGACCAAACAATGTCCATCCATAATTATAAACAATTCTAAAGACCAAACAATGTCCATCCATAATTATAAACAATTCTAAAGACTAAACAATGTCCATCCATAATTATAAACAATTCTAAAGACCATACAATGTCCATCCATAATTATAAATAATTCTAAAGACCAAACAATGTCCATCCATAATTATAAACAATTCTAAAGACCAAACAATGTCCATCCATAATTATAAACAATTATAAAGGCCAAACAATGTCCATCCATAATTATAAACAATTCTAAAGACTAAACAATGTCCATCCATAATTATAAATAATTCTAAAGACCAAACAATGTCCATCCATAATTATAAACAATTCTAAAGACCATACAATGTCCATCCATAATTATAAATAATTCTAAAGACCAAACAATGTCCATCCATAATTATAAACAATTATAAAGACCAAACAATGTCCATCCATAATTATAAACAATTATAAAGACCAAACAATGTCCATCCATAATTATAAACAATTCTAAAGACTAAACAATGTCCATCCATAATTATAAATAATTCTAAAGACCAAACAATGTCCATCCATAATTATAAACAATTCTAAAGACCAAACAATGTCCATCCATAATTATAAACAATTCTAAAGACCAAACAATGTCCATCCATAATTATAAATAATTCTAAAGACCAAACAATGTCCATCCATAATTATAAACAATTCTAAAGACCAAACAATGTCCATCCATAATTATAAACAATTCTAAAGACCAAACAATGTCCATCCATAATTATAAACAATTCTAAAGACTAAACAATGTCCATCCATAATTATAAACAATTCTAAAGACGAAACAATGTCCATCCATAATTATAAACAATTCTAAAGACAATACAATGTCCATCCATAATTATAAACAATTCTAAAGACCAAACAATGTCCATCCATAATTATAAACAATTCTAAAGACCAAACAATGTCCATCCATAATTATAAACAATTATAAAGACCAAACAATGTCCATCCATAATAATAAACAATTCTAAAGACCAAACAATGTCCATCCATAATTATAAACAATTATAAAGACTAAACAATGTCCATCCATAATTATAAACAATTCTAAAGACCATACAATGTCCATCCATAATTATAAACAATTATAAAGACCAAACAATGTCCATCCATAATTATAAACAATTCTAAAGACTAAACAATGTCCATCCATAATTATAAACAATTCTAAAGACGAAACAATGTCCATCCATAATTATAAACAATTCTAAAGACCAAACAATGGCCATCCATAATTATAAACAATTCTAAAGACAATACAATGTCCATCCATAATTATAAACAATTCTAAAGACCAAACAATGTCCATCCATAATTATAAACAATTCTAAAGACCATACAATGTCCATCCATAATTATAAATAATTCTAAAGACCAAACAATGTCCATCCATAATTATAAACAATTATAAAGACCAAACAATGTCCATCCATAATTATAAACAATTCTAAAGACCAAACAATGTCCATCCATAATTATAAACAATTCTAAAGACCATACAATGTCCATCCATAATTATAAATAATTCTAAAGACCAAACAATGTCCATCCATAATTATAAACAATTCTAAAGACTAAACAATGTCCATCCATAATTATAAACAATTCTAAAGACTAAACAATGTCCATCCATAATTATAAACAATTCTAAAGACTAAACAATGTCCATCCATAATTATTAACAATTCTAAAGACCATACAATGTCCATCCATAATTATAAACAATTCTAAAGACCAAACAATGTCCATCCATAATTATAAACAATTCTAAAGACCATACAATGTCCATCCATAATTATAAACAATTCTAAAGACCAAACAATGTCCATCCATAATTATAAATAATTCTAAAGACGAAACAATGTCCATCCATAATTATAAACAATTCTAAAGACCAAACAATGGCCATCCATAATTATAAACAATTCTAAAGACAATACAATGTCCATCCATAATTATAAACAATTCTAAAGACCAAACAATGTCCATCCATAATTATAAACAATTCTAAAGACCATACAATGTCCATCCATAATTATAAATAATTCTAAAGACCAAACAATGTCCATCCATAATTATAAACAATTATAAAGACCAAACAATGTCCATCCATAATTATAAACAATTCTAAAGACCAAACAATGTCCATCCATAATTATAAACAATTCTAAAGACCAAACAATGTCCATCCATAATTATAAACAATTCTAAAGACCATACAATGTCCATCCATAATTATAAATAATTCTAAAGACCAAACAATGTCCATCCATAATTATAAACAATTCTAAAGACTAAACAATGTCCATCCATAATTATAAACAATTCTAATGACTAAACAATGTCCATCCATAATTATAAACAATTCTAAAGACTAAACAATGTCCATCCATAATTATAAACAATTCTAAAGACCATACAATGTCCATCCATAATTATAAACAATTCTAAAGACCAAACAATGTCCATCCATAATTATAAACAATTCTAAAGACCATACAATGTCCATCCATAATTATAAACAATTCTAAAGACCAAACAATGTCCATCCATAATTATAAATAATTCTAAAGACCAAACAATGTCCATCCATAATTATAAATAATTCTAAAGACCAAACAATGTCCATCCATAATTATAAACAATTGTAAAGACCAAACAATGTCCATCCATAATTATAAACAATTCTAAAGACCAAACAATGTCCATCCATAATTATAAACAATTCTAAAGACCAAACAATGTCCATCCATAATTATAAACAATTCTAAAGACCAAACAATGTCCATCCATAATTATAAACAATTCTAAAGACCAAACAATGTCCATCCATAATTATAAACAATTCTAAAGACCAAACAATGTCCATCCATAATTATAAACAATTCTAAAGACCAAACAATGTCCATCCATAATTATAAACAATTCTAAAGACCAAACAATGTCCATCCATAATTATAAACAATTATAAAGACCAAACAATGTCCATCCATAATTATAAACAATTCTAAAGACTAAACAATGTCCATCCATAATTATAAATAATTCTAAAGACCAAACAATGTCCATCCATAATTATAAACAATTATAAAGACCAAACAATGTCCATCCATAATTATAAACAATTATAAAGACCAAACAATCTCCATCCATAATTATAAACAATTCTAAAGACCAAACAATGTCCATCCATAATTATAAACAATTCTAAAGACTAAACAATGTCCATCCATAATTATAAACAATTCTAAAGACCATACAATGTCCATCCATAATTATAAACAATTCTAAAGACCAAACAATGTCCATCCATAATTATAAATAATTCTAAAGACCAAACAATGTCCATCCATAATTATAAACAATTCTAAAGACGAAACAATGTCCATCCATAATTAAAAACAATTCTAAAGACCATACAATGTCCATCCATAATTATAAATAATTCTAAAGACCAAACAATGTCCATCCATAATTATAAACAATTCTAAAGACCAAACAATGTCCATCCATAATTATAAACAATTCTAAAGACCAAACAATGTCCATCCATAATTATAAACAATTCTAAAGACTAAACAATGTCCTTCCATAATTATAAACAATTCTAAAGACTAAACAATGTCCATCCATAATTATAAACAATTCTAAAGACCATACAATGTCCATCCATAATTATAAATAATTCTAAAGACCAAACAATGTCCATCCATAATTATAAACAATTCTAAAGACTAAACAATGTCTATCCATAATTATAAACAATTCTAAAGACCATACAATGTCCATCCATAATTATAAACAATTCTAAAGACCAAACAATGTCCATCCATAATTATAAATAATTCTAAAGACCAAACAATGTCCATCCATAATTATAAACAATTCTAAAGACCAAACAATGTCCATCCATAATTATAAACAATTCTAAAGACTAAACAATGTCCATCCATAATTATAAACAATTCTAAAGACCATACAATGTCCATCCATAATTATAAATAATTCTAAAGACCAAACAATGTCCATCCATAATTATAAACAATTCTAAAGACCAAACAATGTCCATCCATAATTATAAACAATTATAAAGGCCAAACAATGTCCATCCATAATTATAAACAATTCTAAAGACTAAACAATGTCCATCCATAATTATAAATAATTCTAAAGACCAAACAATGTCCATCCATAATTATAAACAATTCTAAAGACCATACAATGTCCATCCATAATTATAAATAATTCTAAAGACCAAACAATGTCCATCCATAATTATAAACAATTATAAAGACCAAACAATGTCCATCCATAATTATAAACAATTATAAAGACCAAACAATGTCCATCCATAATTATAAACAATTCTAAAGACTAAACAATGTCCATCCATAATTATAAATAATTCTAAAGACCAAACAATGTCCATCCATAATTATAAACAATTCTAAAGACCAAACAATGTCCATCCATAATTATAAACAATTCTAAAGACCAAACAATGTCCATCCATAATTATAAATAATTCTAAAGACCAAACAATGTCCATCCATAATTATAAACAATTCTAAAGACCAAACAATGTCCATCCATAATTATAAACAATTCTAAAGACCAAACAATGTCCATCCATAATTATAAACAATTCTAAAGACTAAACAATGTCCATCCATAATTATAAACAATTCTAAAGACGAAACAATGTCCATCCATAATTATAAACAATTCTAAAGACAATACAATGTCCATCCATAATTATAAACAATTCTAAAGACCAAACAATGTCCATCCATAATTATAAACAATTCTAAAGACCAAACAATGTCCATCCATAATTATAAACAATTATAAAGACCAAACAATGTCCATCCATAATAATAAACAATTCTAAAGACCAAACAATGTCCATCCATAATTATAAACAATTATAAAGACTAAACAATGTCCATCCATAATTATAAACAATTCTAAAGACCATACAATGTCCATCCATAATTATAAACAATTATAAAGACCAAACAATGTCCATCCATAATTATAAACAATTCTAAAGACTAAACAATGTCCATCCATAATTATAAACAATTCTAAAGACGAAACAATGTCCATCCATAATTATAAACAATTCTAAAGACCAAACAATGGCCATCCATAATTATAAACAATTCTAAAGACAATACAATGTCCATCCATAATTATAAACAATTCTAAAGACCAAACAATGTCCATCCATAATTATAAACAATTCTAAAGACCATACAATGTCCATCCATAATTATAAATAATTCTAAAGACCAAACAATGTCCATCCATAATTATAAACAATTATAAAGACCAAACAATGTCCATCCATAATTATAAACAATTCTAAAGACCAAACAATGTCCATCCATAATTATAAACAATTCTAAAGACCATACAATGTCCATCCATAATTATAAATAATTCTAAAGACCAAACAATGTCCATCCATAATTATAAACAATTCTAAAGACTAAACAATGTCCATCCATAATTATAAACAATTCTAAAGACTAAACAATGTCCATCCATAATTATAAACAATTCTAAAGACTAAACAATGTCCATCCATAATTATTAACAATTCTAAAGACCATACAATGTCCATCCATAATTATAAACAATTCTAAAGACCAAACAATGTCCATCCATAATTATAAACAATTCTAAAGACCATACAATGTCCATCCATAATTATAAACAATTCTAAAGACCAAACAATGTCCATCCATAATTATAAATAATTCTAAAGACGAAACAATGTCCATCCATAATTATAAACAATTCTAAAGACCAAACAATGGCCATCCATAATTATAAACAATTCTAAAGACAATACAATGTCCATCCATAATTATAAACAATTCTAAAGACCAAACAATGTCCATCCATAATTATAAACAATTCTAAAGACCATACAATGTCCATCCATAATTATAAATAATTCTAAAGACCAAACAATGTCCATCCATAATTATAAACAATTATAAAGACCAAACAATGTCCATCCATAATTATAAACAATTCTAAAGACCAAACAATGTCCATCCATAATTATAAACAATTCTAAAGACCAAACAATGTCCATCCATAATTATAAACAATTCTAAAGACCATACAATGTCCATCCATAATTATAAACAATTCTAAAGACCAAACAATGTCCATCCATAATTATAAATAATTCTAAAGACCAAACAATGTCCATCCATAATTATAAACAATTCTAAAGACTAAACAATGTCCATCCATAATTAAAAACAATTCTAAAGACCATACAATGTCCATCCATAATTATAAATAATTCTAAAGACCAAACAATGTCCATCCATAATTATAAACAATTCTAAAGACCAAACAATGTCCATCCATAATTATAAACAATTCTAAAGACCAAACAATGTCCATCCATAATTATAAACAATTCTAAAGACTAAACAATGTCCTTCCATAATTATAAACAATTCTAAAGACTAAACAATGTCCATCCATAATTATAAACAATTCTAAAGACCATACAATGTCCATCCATAATTATAAATAATTCTAAAGACCAAACAATGTCCATCCATAATTATAAACAATTCTAAAGACTAAACAATGTCTATCCATAATTATAAACAATTCTAAAGACCATACAATGTCCATCCATAATTATAAACAATTCTAAAGACCAAACAATGTCCATCCATAATTATAAATAATTCTAAAGACCAAACAATGTCCATCCATAATTATAAACAATTCTAAAGACCAAACAATGTCCATCCATAATTATAAACAATTCTAAAGACTAAACAATGTCCATCCATAATTATAAACAATTCTAAAGACCATACAATGTCCATCCATAATTATAAATAATTCTAAAGACCAAACAATGTCCATCCATAATTATAAACAATTCTAAAGACCAAACAATGTCCATCCATAATTATAAACAATTATAAAGGCCAAACAATGTCCATCCATAATTATAAACAATTCTAAAGACTAAACAATGTCCATCCATAATTATAAATAATTCTAAAGACCAAACAATGTCCATCCATAATTATAAACAATTCTAAAGACCATACAATGTCCATCCATAATTATAAATAATTCTAAAGACCAAACAATGTCCATCCATAATTATAAACAATTATAAAGACCAAACAATGTCCATCCATAATTATAAACAATTATAAAGACCAAACAATGTCCATCCATAATTATAAACAATTCTAAAGACTAAACAATGTCCATCCATAATTATAAATAATTCTAAAGACCAAACAATGTCCATCCATAATTATAAACAATTCTAAAGACCAAACAATGTCCATCCATAATTATAAACAATTCTAAAGACCAAACAATGTCCATCCATAATTATAAATAATTCTAAAGACCAAACAATGTCCATCCATAATTATAAACAATTCTAAAGACCAAACAATGTCCATCCATAATTATAAACAATTCTAAAGACCAAACAATGTCCATCCATAATTATAAACAATTCTAAAGACTAAACAATGTCCATCCATAATTATAAACAATTCTAAAGACGAAACAATGTCCATCCATAATTATAAACAATTCTAAAGACAATACAATGTCCATCCGTAATTATAAACAATTCTAAAGACCAAACAATGTCCATCCATAATTATAAACAATTCTAAAGACCAAACAATGTCCATCCATAATTATAAACAATTATAAAGACCAAACAATGTCCATCCATAATAATAAACAATTCTAAAGACCAAACAATGTCCATCCATAATTATAAACAATTATAAAGACTAAACAATGTCCATCCATAATTATAAACAATTCTAAAGACCATACAATGTCCATCCATAATTATAAACAATTATAAAGACCAAACAATGTCCATCCATAATTATAAACAATTCTAAAGACTAAACAATGTCCATCCATAATTATAAACAATTCTAAAGACGAAACAATGTCCATCCATAATTATAAACAATTCTAAAGACCAAACAATGGCCATCCATAATTATAAACAATTCTAAAGACAATACAATGTCCATCCATAATTATAAACAATTCTAAAGACCAAACAATGTCCATCCATAATTATAAACAATTCTAAAGACCATACAATGTCCATCCATAATTATAAATAATTCTAAAGACCAAACAATGTCCATCCATAATTATAAACAATTATAAAGACCAAACAATGTCCATCCATAATTATAAACAATTCTAAAGACCAAACAATGTCCATCCATAATTATAAACAATTCTAAAGACCATACAATGTCCATCCATAATTATAAATAATTCTAAAGACCAAACAATGTCCATCCATAATTATAAACAATTCTAAAGACTAAACAATGTCCATCCATAATTATAAACAATTCTAAAGACTAAACAATGTCCATCCATAATTATAAACAATTCTAAAGACTAAACAATGTCCATCCATAATTATAAACAATTCTAAAGACCATACAATGTCCATCCGTAATTATAAACAATTCTAAAGACCAAACAATGTCCATCCATAATTATAAACAATTCTAAAGACCATACAATGTCCATCCATAATTATAAACAATTCTAAAGACCAAACAATGTCCATCCATAATTATAAATAATTCTAAAGACGAAACAATGTCCATCCATAATTATAAACAATTCTAAAGACCAAACAATGGCCATCCATAATTATAAACAATTCTAAAGACAATACAATGTCCATCCATAATTATAAACAATTCTAAAGACCAAACAATGTCCATCCATAATTATAAACAATTCTAAAGACCATACAATGTCCATCCATAATTATAAATAATTCTAAAGACCAAACAATGTCCATCCATAATTATAAACAATTATAAAGACCAAACAATGTCCATCCATAATTATAAACAATTCTAAAGACCAAACAATGTCCATCCATAATTATAAACAATTCTAAAGACCAAACAATGTCCATCCATAATTATAAACAATTCTAAAGACCATACAATGTCCATCCATAATTATAAATAATTCTAAAGACCAAACAATGTCCATCCATAATTATAAATAATTCTAAAGACTAAACAATGTCCATCCATAATTATAAACAATTCTAAAGACTAAACAATGTCCATCCATAATTATAAACAATTCTAAAGACTAAACAATGTCCATCCATAATTATAAACAATTCTAAAGACCATACAATGTCCATCCATAATTATAAACAATTCTAAAGACCAAACAATGTCCATCCATAATTATAAACAATTCTAAAGACCATACAATGTCCATCCATAATTATAAACAATTCTAAAGACCAAACAATGTCCATCCATAATTATAAATAATTCTAAAGACCAAACAATGTCCATCCATAATTATAAATAATTCTAAAGACCAAACAATGTCCATCCATAATTATAAACAATTCTAAAGACCAAACAATGTCCATCCATAATTATAAACAATTCTAAAGACCAAACAATGTCCATCCATAATTATAAACAATTCTAAAGACCATACAATGTCCATCCATAATTATAAATAATTCTAAAGACCAAACAATGTCCATCCATAATTATAAACAATTCTAAAGACTAAACAATGTCCATCCATAATTATAAACAATTCTAAAGACTAAACAATGTCCATCCATAATTATAAACAATTCTAAAGACTAAACAATGTCCATCCATAATTATAAACAATTCTAAAGACCATACAATGTCCATCCATAATTATAAACAATTGTAAAGACCAAACAATGTCCATCCATAATTATAAACAATTCTAAAGACCATACAATGTCCATCCATAATTATAAACAATTCTAAAGACCAAACAATGTCCATCCATAATTATAAACAATTCTAAAGACCATACAATGTCCATCCATAATTATAAACAATTCTAAAGACCAAACAATGTCCATCCATAATTATAAATAATTCTAAAGACCAAACAATGTCCATCCATAATTATAAATAATTCTAAAGACCAAACAATGTCCATCCATAATTATAAACAATTATAAAGACCAAACAATGTCCATCCATAATTATAAACAATTCTAAAGACCAAACAATGTCCATCCATAATTATAAATAATTCTAAAGACCAAACAATGTCCATCCATAATTATAAACAATTCTAAAGACCAAACAATGTACATCCATAATTATAAATAATTCTAAAGACCAAACAATGTACATCCATAATTATAAATAATTCTAAAGACCATACAATGTCCATCCATAATTATAAACAATTCTAAAGACTAAAAAATGTCCATCCATAATTATAAACAATTCTAAAGACCAAACAATGTACATCCATAATTATAAATAATTCTAAAGACCAAACAATGTACATCCATAATTATAAATAATTCTAAAGACCATACAATGTCCATCCATAATTATAAACAATTCTAAAGACTAAAAAATGTCCATCCATAATTATAAACAATTCTAAAGACCAAACAATGTCCACCCATAATTATAAACAATTCTAAAGACTAAACAATGTCCATCCATAATTATAAACAATTCTAAAGACCAAACAATGTACATCCATAATTATAAATAATTCTAAAGACCATACAATGTCCATCCATAATTATAAACAATTCTAAAGACTAAAAAATGTCCATCCATAATTATAAACAATTCTAAAGACCAAACAATGTCCATCCATAATTATAAACAATTCTAAAGACTAAACAATGTCCATCCATAATTATAAACAATTCTAAAGACCAAACAATGTCCATCCATAATTATAAACAATTCTAAAGACCAAACAATGTCCATCCATAATTATAAACAATTCTAAAGACTAAAAAATGTCCATCCATAATTATAAACAATTCTAAAGACCAAACAATGTCCATCCATAATTATAAACAATTCTAAAGACTAAAAAATGTCCATCCATAATTATAAACAATTCGAAAGACCAAACAATGTCCATCCATAATTATAAACAATTCTAAAGACTAAACAATGTCCATCCATAATTATAAACAATTCTAAAGACGAAAGAATGTCCATCCATAATTATAAACAATTCTAAAGACTAAAAAATGTCCATCCATAATTATAAACAATTCTAAAGACCATACAATGTCCATCCATAATTATAAACAATTCTAAAGACCAAACAATGTCCATCCATAATTATAAACAATTCTAAAGACTAAACAATGTCCATCCATAATTATAAACAATTCTAAAGACCAAACAATGTCCATCCATAATTATAAACAATTCTAAAGACCGTACAATGTCCATCCATAATTATAAACAACTATAAAGACCAAACAATGTCCATCCATAATTATAAACAATTCTATAGACCAAACAATGTCCATCCATAATTATAAACAATTCTAAAGACCGTACAATGTCCATCCATAATTATAAACAATTCTAAAGACTAAACAATGTCCATCCATAATTATAAACAATTCTAAAGACCAAACAATGTCCATCCATAATTATAAACAATTCTAAAGACCAAACAATGTCCATCCATAATTATAAACAATTCTACAGACCAAACAATGTCCATCCATAATTATAAACAATTCTAAAGACTAAACAATGTCCATCCATAATTATAAACAATTCTAAAGACCAAACAATGTCCATCCATAATTATAAACAATTCTAAAGACCAAACAATGTCCATCCATAATTATAAACAATTCTAAAGACCAAACAATGTCCATCCATAATTATAAACAATTCTAAAGACCAAACAATGTCCATCCATAATTATAAACAATTATAAAGACCAAACAATGTCCATCCATAATTATAAACAATTCTAAAGACCAAACAATGTCCATCCATAATTATAAACAATTCTAAAGACCAAACAATGTCCATCCATATTTATAAACAATTCTAAAGACCAAACAATGTCCATCCATAATTATAAACAATTCTAAAGACCAAACAATGTCCATCCATAATTATAAACAATTCTAAAGACTAAACAATGTCCATCCATAATTATAAACAATTCTAAAGACCAAACAATGTCCATCCATAATTATAAACAATTCTAAAGACCATACAATGTCCATCCATAATTATAAACAATTCTAAAGACCATACAATGTCCATCCATAATTATAAACAATTCTAAACACCAAACAATGTCCATCCATAATTATAAACAATTCTAAAGACTAAAAAATGTCCATCCATAATTATAAACAATTCTAAAGACCATACAATGTCCATCCATAATTATAAACAATTCTAAAGACCAAACAATGTCCATCCATAATTATAAACAATTCTAAAGACTAAACAATGTCCATCCATAATTATAAACAATTCTAAAGACCAAACAATGTCCATCCATAATTATAAACAATACTAAAGACCAAACAATGTCCATCCATAATTATAAACAATTCTAAAGACTAAAAAATGTCCATCCATAATTATAAACAATTCTAAAGACCAAACAATGTCCATCCATAATTATAAACAATTCTAAAGACTAAACAATGTCCATCCATAATTATAAACAATTCTAAAGACCAAACAATGTCCATCCATAATTATAAACAATTCTAAAGACCAAACAATGTCCATCCATAATTATAAACAATTCTAAAGACTAAACAATGTCCATCCATAATTATAAACAATTCTAAAGACCAAACAATGTCCATCCATAATTATAAACAATTCTAAAGACCATACAATGTCCATCCATAATTATAAACAATTCTAAAGACCATACAATGTCCATCCATAATTATAAACAATTCTAAAGACTAAACAATGTCCATCCATAATTATAAACAATTCTAAAGACCAAACAATGTCCATCCATAATTATAAACAATTCTAAAGACCAAACAATGTCCATCCATAATTATAAACAATTCTAAAGACTAAACAATGTCCATCCATAATTATAAACAATTCTAAAGACTAAACAATGTCCATCCATAATTATAAACAATTCTAAAGACCAAACAATGTCCATCCATAATTATAAACAATTCTAAAGACCAAACAATGTCCATCCATAATTATAAACAATTCTAAAGACCAAACAATGTCCATCCATAATTATAAACAATTCTAAAGACTAAACAATGGACAATTATAACAAATTTTAGCTTTTTAATGGCATCAGAGTGCAAGAGTGCAACGTGTCATCCCAACAAGACGATTCCCAACAAGACGAATGGGTAAAATATCTCAACAAGACGTTCCCAACAAGACGAATCCCAACAAGACGAAAACTATTTTGTTTTAATTGCAGGGGATACAAATAAGAAAAAAATAAAATATATGAGGTATTTTGGGAGTTGTTTTTTACCTCTTTTGAGCAGTTGCTGAGCAGTTATTTGTTTTTATTTCTTTTTCAGCTCTTGATCGCCAACAATCACTGTTTAGCTCGAGCAAGAGTTTAGTTCCGTAGTAATTTCAATAGTTATATCATTTATTTTTCCCCTTTTTGTGTTTTTTTGTAAGTTTGATTGATAAAAAGGTACGCAAACTTTAACAAACGGCGCCTTTTAGCAATGCGTGGCGCCTTTGTTAATTGAAATCTCTTTGTCTGACAGTAAGTCGTGCAAGCAGTTTATGGTGCAATACTAACTAACAAACAGCACAAAGCCTTATGACTCTCCAGTTAAAACCAGAATCCTGCCATGAAATGCGCACAAATAGTATGTCGTCCTGCGCGTTAATTTACGCGTTCTGACCATAGTAAGACTATCAAATTCTGTACATATGGCCTGTGCACAAGCAATGTTTCAGCCAATAGACCTGCGGGTAACTTCTATTTTTAACTGTATATCCTGTCTCGGCAACAACACTTGGTGTTCACTAAATGCAGTGCAGTCATTCAGCTATTGTCGTTAAAAGACTCACTTGTGAAAATAAAGGTGAATTTCAAAAAATGATATTGCCGACAAAGTTGACCCCCCCCCCCCCCAAAAAAAAAAAAAAAAAAAAAAAAAAGCGATATTTTTATATAGATTCAGATGCAAGCCAGAAATGTTAAAATCATTTCTGGTAAAATTAGCCTTCTTGTTTATTCCTTTTCACAATTTCCACCCGCACAGAAATAACATGATGCCTATTTTTGAGCTAAATTTCCCATTACTTATATAGCACCTTAGACCAACCAAAAAAGCGAAAATAAAATATAAATATTAGGAGGAGAATTCCGAGTGGATGTATTATTTGATATTATACATACTATCAATCTGTAAATCACAACATATTAACACTTACTCTGACAGTTTCCTGTAATCCGTGTCCAACGCTAATTTCATGGCATGCAGGAATAATTATACCAGATAAGTTTGTTTTTATCTTAATTCGCGGCAGAATAAAATTAGATTGTAGATTTGTGAACATGACAGCATATTAACCCTTTTTGTAGAGTGTTTATCCTACTTTCATCGATAACCCACCTCAACCATAACTATATCTATATGACAATTCATAGTTTAACCCTTTACCTACAGTGACGTCATTACTCAAATTCCATCTATAATTTAACCATTTCAACACTGATGGTATCCCCCATTCCAGTTAAATGGCAGAAATTAGAAGCGTCCATATCCATTATTGGGGGTAGAGCAATTAGTATTTTCAACGTGTAGCCTTCGGGTTAATTGTTCTACCACACACGTTCACTTCGTAGCCATCCTACTTAATAAAATTATGACGTATCGTGTTCCTGGATCGGACAAGCGGCATCTCGTGTTGAAAGAGTTAAAAAAAGTGTTCCATCAGAACTGACTGATGTAATAAGATTAACAATTTAAAATTTGAAATCTGCAGTCTAGAAGCAGCAGATTGCAAACTTTAAATTCCTCGAACCTTTGCACTGCTAATGGAGTTCCCCAGCAATGGTGATGAACAGGTATGGATTATGTCAATCAAACGTCCCATTACTGAAAGAGGTAATCAATTACTAACTTTAAACTATAAAATGTGAACGTGTTTATATGGCAATATCTTAACTCCCTTACAGTACGTGGAGAGTGGATTGTAACTAAATCACCCGCGGAGTGGAGTCATCACCCAAGCCATAACTTTCAAATTTTGTACATATATCGATAAAACACACAAGTAATGTTTCAGCCAATGGACCTCCGGGTTTAACCCGGAGGTCCATTGGCTGAAACTTTGCTGGTGCTGGTTATGGTTTGCAACAAATTTGCAACTATTCTTCGGGTGGAATCTCCACTCTGCGGGTGACTTAGTGATAATACACTCTCCACGTACTGTAGATGTTGACACATTCATTGATTATTCACTTGTACCATAGATTTCATGAGCACTATTGTTTAAACATTTAATGACCTATGGGATATGCATTCCAAGTATCTGTATAAAGAGACAGCTTAACCCTTTGTGTGTAGAATTTGGCATGTCTACATTTTCACTGCTAGCTCACGGCAACCATGGGTTTAGAATTTGCCACGTGTGCACATTCACAGACAGAGCCCCGTAGTTTAAACTATGACGTTGTTAAACTATTTTAAGAACTCCACAACTCACACGTATTCTGAATTATGGAAGATACACTATATATATCTGTATATTATGGTAACTCTCTGTTTTAACTCTGTTCCAACAGTGATAATTCTGACTACAGTCGTCTTGCCTCAAATGCCAATGGTATGTTAACAAATCTTCCAACAGAATTAACTGATATACCGGGATGAGCAATTTAAAATTTAAAATCCGCCGCCGGAAGGAAGCTGATCGCAATTTTTTTAAAATTGCTTTCCCCTATTCTCTGCTAATAGAATTCCCCAGTAGTAGGTGTGCACATATTCGGATCAAAGTAATCTAATGTCCCAGTAGTGGAAGAGTTACGTATTAACAAACTTATGAAATTTGTACTGTGGATCTGTTCATATGACAATATCTGAACCCCTTGGGTCCAGAGTTTGCCATATTTACACCTTCACTAATTATTCACTTCAAACATAGATATTAGGAGCTCCACAGTTTAAACATTTAATGACTCTTGGAATATACACTCCGTATATCTGTATACAACAACAGTTTAACCCTTTCTGTATAAACTTTGATATGTCTACATTCTCCTTGCTGGCTCATCCCAACCACCTTAACCCTTTGGGTATTTATTTATTTATTGGGGTTTCGTCTCGTTTCGTGCAGTTTTGGGCCGGAGAGAACCACTTGGCATGGAAGGGCAAATGTCAGGTTCCCCGACATACTAACTCCACACAGGCAGGGTTAGCACTGGATGAAGATAAGTGCGCCATCGACGTGTAGTAACCTTAGTACACAACGCTACTGTGCCCCACGTGGGTAATGGTGGTTAAGTGTCTTGTCCAAGGACACAACGCGGTTGCATCAGGTGGGATTCGAACCGCAGAACCGAGGATCCATCTGGGTATAGAGTGTGGCATATCTACATTTTAACCGCCGCTTCGCTTTTACATAGAAATTTAATGATTTCCCTTTTTTAAGGAGGGTTGACCTTTAAAATATACTCCATGAATATGCACATGTGACAGCATATTAGCCTTTTTGGTTTGGGGTTTGCCATGTTTACACTTTCACTGATAATTTACTTCAACCATACTTATACTTTCCCCGTTGATTCACTTCAAACACAGATTTATGAAATCCCCTTTTAAGCATTCGCTAACTTATACAATATGAACCATTGGTATGTATATATGGCAACAACTTAACCATTTAGGTCTAGAGTTTGCTATATCCTATTTTCACTGGGTCTTTACTTTAACCATAGTTTTTTTTTAAAATTCCTAGTTTAGAGATGTGGTGACTCTTGAAAGATATATGAATATATGGCGACACCTTAACACTTTAGGTATAGAGTTTGCAATTTCTACATTTTCATTGGTACTTCACTTTAACCAGAGCTTCTATGAGTTTCCTATTTCAGGATATGTTGGGCCATGAGTTTTTTAAATTCCCTTGTTTAAACATGTATTGACTTTTGTGATATACAATGTAGATATGTATATGTGACAACATTCTGAACCTGTTGCTCAAGGATTTGTCACGATCACGCATTAAAGCCTTAAATGATGTTTAACCTCAACCATATCTATACATTCCCTGACGATTCACTTCAACCCTAGATTTCATGAAATCCCATGTATAATGATTCACTGATCCGTACAGTAAACACAGTAGATATATATATATGTGGCAATACATTACCTTGGCCCTTTAGGTATAGAGTTTGCCATATCTTCATTTCCACTGGTACTCCACTTTAACCACAGATTTTATGAATTCACTATTTTTATGATGTACTTAGTCATGAAATATACGCTTTGGATAAGTATATACAGTTAAAACAAAAAGTTCCGTCATGGAATAACACGTCAATCTACGCGTTAATCTACGCGTTCTGACCATACTAAGGCTATCAAATTCTGTACATATGGCCTGTGCACAAGCAATGTTTCAGCCGATGGACTTCCGGGTAACCCGGAGGTCCATTGGCAGAAACATTGCTTGTGTCTGCTATGTGTAACCAGGAGAACCTGCCATGCTTTGGATGCCATTAGATAATGCAATTGCGCGCAGTTACACGCATAGAACAGCACACAGTTCGTGACAGGACTTCTAGTTTTAACTGTATGATAACTCTCCAACCGTTGGGTTATAGAGTTTACCATATCTGCATTTGCCTGGTACATCACTTTAACCGCATATTTTATGAACGTCTTATTTTAAGGATTTTCTGAGTCATGAAACATACGCTTTGGATGTTGATATATGGCACCACTCCAACCACTAGGTATATTTATTTATTTATTAGGGTTTAACGACACATTAACAGCCAAGGTCATATCGTGTCAGTGACAGTTTTACGGGTGGAGGAAGCCTGAGTACCCGTAGAGAACCATCGAGCAACGACGAGCAGCTGCCAGCTCCACAACATCGTAACCCCGCACTGCAGCATAGGCCGGGTTAGATTGGTTGAAAAAAATGCGCACCGTCGACGAGCAGTGCGCCTTAGTAACGGCGACATCGTGCCCCCATGTGGGCAATCGGGGTGAAGTGCCTTACCCAAGGACACAACGCGGGAGTCTGAATCGATCGGTCAGACAGTCACCCGTCCAAGGACTAACCGCGCTCGACGTTGCTTAACTTCGAAGATCTGACGAGAACCGGTTACCGCAACGCATCCGCGCCTCCAGTTAAGCCTAGATAAGCCCACAGTTCGTGACAGGTTTTCTAGTTTTAACTGTATGACAACACTCCAACCCTTGGGGTAAAGAGTGTGCCATATCTACATTTGCCCGGTACATCACTTTAACCACATATTTTATGAACTCTATATTTTAAGGATTTACTGACTCATGAAATATACGCCATGGAAGCTGATAAATGGCAAAACTCCAACCAATAGGATATATTTATTTATTTATTTATTTATTTTTTATTACGGTTTAACGACACATTAACAGTCAAGGTCATATCGTGTCGGTGACAGTTTTACGGGTGGAGGAAGCCTGAGTACACGTTGAGAACCACCGCGCAATGACGAGCAGCTGCCAGCTCCACAACCTCGTAACCCCGCACTGCAGCATAGATTGGTTTAAAACACGCGCACCAACTCTTTAAGTATAGAGTTTATCATATCAACATTTCCAGTGGTACTTCACTTATAACCATAGATTTTTATGAATTCCATATTTTAAGGATTGACTAACTCATGAAATACACACTGTAGATATACACATACGCCAACATCGTAACATTATAGTAAAAGGGTTTGCCAGATCTACTTTTTTTCTGGTACTTCACCTGTACCGAAGGTTTTATGAACTCACTAGTTTAATCATTTACGGACGTATGAGATTTACAGTTAAGTATTTACTGAACACATTAAACCTTTGGGTTTAGAGTTTTCCATGTTTACACTATCCTCTTTCTATACTATATTTTACAATGTCTGTATGTATGTATGTATGTATGTATGTATGTATGTCTGTCTCTCCGCTATAGAAATGAATATGGTGTCACCCCGAGTGTCCAAAATGGGTCTACTAGGAGTACGTTTCTATGGCGGAGGTCATCGTCACTTTTAAAAAAGTATCTGGGTGTAGGGGTGGGGGTGCAGGGGGGCACCAAAAGTGATGACCAAAATTTTTTTTATTGATATACGTCTTCAAAGGGGTCTACTAGGGGTACGTTTTTATCAGGAATCTAATAGTGAGGATTAAAAAGGTATCGGGGTGGGGGTGTAGGCGGGCAGCAAAAGTTATGACCAACATTTTTCTCACAAAGGGTTAAGCTGTCTCTTTATACAGATATAAGTCTTCAAATGGTCTACTAGGGGTATTTTTACCAGGAATCTAATGGTGAGGTTTAAAAAAGTGCCGGGGTGGGGTGGGGGTGGGGGTGTAGAGGGGCACCAACAGTTATGACCAAAATTTTTCTCACCAATATAGGTCTTCAAAGGGGTCTACCGGGGGAAATTGTAATACTCTCCTCTGCCCGAGCAACGCCGGGTAACCCTGCTAGTCATTGATAATTCGCTTCACTTATAACCATAGATTTTTATGAATTCCATATTTTAAGGATTGATTAACTCATGAAATACACACTGTAGATATACACATACGGCACCATCGTAATATTATAGTGAAATTGTTTGCCAGATCTACTTTTTCACTGGTACTTCACCTTTACCATAGGTTTTATGAACTCACTAGTTTCATCCTTTACGGACGTATGAGATTTACAGTTAAGCGTTTATTGAACACCTTAAACCTTTGAGTTTAGAGTTTTCCATGTTTGCACTATCATTGATAATTCACTTCAATCTTGAGTATTACGGATTGCATGGTTTAATCATTAATTGCACGCCTATGCGTTTATTGTAAAAAGATACACGATTTTCTGCAAAACACCGAAGCGAGCAATAACGTTTTCTGTATTGTCCTTGAACAATACGGATCACGTACGCGGACTATTTAACTGTTTATTTTTTATGTTTCGTTTATTTTTGACAATAATTTGTGTTTTTAATATTTTTTAATAAACTGTAGACGTGCTCTAAATACAAAACAGCATGCGCGTTCGAACTGTCATTTTTACGTCATTCGATCGATTTCGACGGAGGGAGAATATTGAACAAGAAGCCGAAGCCTTCTTGTTCTCTATTATCCCTCCGCGAAAATCGAGTAATATTTTTTAGTAAACTGTAGGCGTGCAATAAACACAAAACAGCATACAGTTAAAACTAGAAGTCCTGTCACGAATAGTGCGCTTATATAGGCTTAATTGCGCGTTGGAATTGCGCGCAATTTCCATATCGAATGGCATCCAAAGCACGGCAGGTTCTCTTGGTTACTCATAGCAAACACATGCAACGTGTCTGCCAAGGGACCTCCAGGTTACCCGGAGGTCCATTGGCTGAAACATTGCTTGTGCACAGACCATATGTACAGAATTCGACTGCTTTACTTGGGCCATAACGCGTACATTAACGCGCATATCAACGTGCTATTTGTGCGCATTTCATGACAGGACTTCTAGTTTTAACTGTACGCGTTTGAACTGTCAGTTTTACCGCAACCGATCGATTTAGGCGTAGGGATACTATTGAACTTGAATCCTACGGCTTCTCGTTCAATATTATCCCTCCCCCCAAATCGATTTCGTGAGATAAAGAAATAAAAGTACGAACGCGAATGCTGTTCCGTCTATGTAGTGTCTATAATATACATTATGAACTGTGAGCAGACTTTGTCATGTTTATAAGTTCCATTACACATATGTTTTACTAAAGGTATATTGTTATATTAATAAGGTAAGTATGATACTTAAGTGGAGTTAATTCGGATACAGTTTATGTAGACATGTATCCATGGCAATATGTTGATTATTTTGGTGCATGGATTGTCGTATCAACAAATTAACTGAGAATGCATTGGTCAGAGGCGAGATGTATTCATTGCTAATGACTCCACCTACATGTGCTTCTATTATAACAAATACGGCGATCAATGTTCTTGCTGTTAATGATTGGTTATTAAAGTGATGAAATTATTATACTGTCTGCATAAGCTATTTGGAAATCAGTGTAAGTATCTATTGAGTCATAGAGTTGGCCAATGGAATGGTTATTGCTGAATGGTTACAGCAAACCTTACGTTCCATTTCCAGTAGTTTCTATCAAGTTATTCACGTCATGAGTGGTAGATACTCTTTTCACAGAGTTATTAGCCGTTTTGACAAAAATAGCACCATCATGAGTCCATGTCGGGCTGATTTTCTTTTCCTCCCCAAGGTTATGTTACGTACTGCCAAGCAAAGACCTAGACTGTGTTAAGTGTTCGTTAACATACATCTTATTGGTATTGCTAGATATCAAAGGGTTTTCTTTTGGCGAGACAGAATCTATCTTGAATCCTGTACTGCAAAATTGCAGTATAATTGATCGTGAATGCTTTCTATATTTTTTTTTTTGTTTTTTTTTTTTTTGGGGGGGGGGGGGTGGGGTCCCCGGAGCGATGACACAGATGTTCAGATCAACTCCTATCTTTTTTCTCGATACTTATAACCACTTCATCAGTGGATTTATACTCATACTCTCTGGAATACCATATATTCTCAAGACATTTCTCATCCCATATTGTTTCAAGTTATCGAGTTCATTCCCGAGAGTAAATATAGCCTTACCCTTAACTGCGTTCGACTCTTCTAACTCTTTAACCCTTTACACAACGTAACGGCCAAAACAGGCTAGCGCTAGTCACAAAACAGCGACAATTAATTTCCATTATTGTTTTCATTTTTTGTCTCAAAAACATAGGTTATGACCCCTGTTTGGAACGAGCTCGTCGAGCTCGTTCCAATGCAGGGATCATAACCTATGTTTCGGGGACACAAAATGAAAAAAATAATTATTCAAGAATTTTGTTGCAATGTGTCGTCTGCTTTGCTTGTTAGATAGCGGGTTAACTCTGATTGTAAGATCAGTAATTTGTTTAGAGAAGGTTGATTTCAGAGGGTTTTCTTGTACAATTAATACAGAATGATGCGTTAGTTCCCTAATTAGATAGGATGTCATGCCATTACCTGGAAAACCATGACTCGCCATATTGCCGGTATCAACATTGGTGTCAACACTAGTATCAGCCTCATACTATACTTTACATGGCGTTCAGCTGGCTGATACACTTCCATAGAAATACGATGAGAGTTCATAACAGGTGAGGTGAAGCCATGTAACATATTTATTATGTCGAACGTCTATATAATTATTTAGAGAAATAAAGAGCGACTGGACGTTTATTTTTTTAGCAACCGCTGTTGGCAGCATCGCGCGGAATCATCAACAGTAACTCTCTCTTTTAACAACATCTGGAGCCGGGTGTTGTTGGTAGGAACTTGCGTCAGTCAGAGCTTACGAACAATTAGTTCAATTCTAAGCCGGGGATGGCTACAGTTTTTCTTCTTCAGCGTCTACAAAGCACTCCCGACCGCACCTTGGCTAAGTGACTTAGGATTTCTAGTCTGCATCGTCAAAAGGTCCATCTTTCGTGAAGAAAGTCACACCATCTAGTAGCCAAGGAGATGAGGCTTCATTCATCGGGACGTCCGCAGTAATAGCCATTTTGGACACCCTGTCCCAGGAGCAGGCGGTGGACAAGCAATTCATGACCGTTCATGACCGTTGCTCCTCAGGCCTCCGCAACGGACATGATGTCGCCTATTGCGCAGCTAATCGCAGTATTCCCGCTAAGGCAGAAGCACTCAACGTCAATCTCAAAACTTGAGCTGTTGAATGGTGCTTAATCGGTCCAGTCATCTGCCTGTTCAGATGCTGGTGACCGTGATTCTCGCTGATTTAGACGAATGATGAAATGGATACAGAGGAGGATAACGTTCTCTTTCGGAACAACTCTTGGATGATATGGATACTATACCTTATCGTTTCCTTGAACTTGGAACCGATACGTAGTCACAATCGTTGAAGGGCGATATTTGTTTACACATTCAAAAAGTATCGATACAAGCATATTTGAAACACCTTTACATATATTTACTGTCATTAACACCTAAACAGGGTTAACAATGCTCAAAAAATCACTTTTGATCTGTTGTTTAGACTGTAAAGAAAATGTTCGCTTCAGCATAAAAGACCGATAGCATCCTAAATCTAGATCATTTATAACCAATCAGATTGCTTGATTTCCCATAATCTGTATACAGAGTTATCTCCCTTCTGTATAATAAAAGACTATATCCAATGGCCATATCCCATGGAATCCCATTTTTTGCAAAACACCTGTGGCTATGGAATCCCTTTTTTGTCGTATGAGGCCATGAGGGCTATGTAAAAACCCTCAATGAGTCCTCATTTATTTTCACTCATATCCTCATTGAATTTTGAGGTTATGAGGACCTTGAAAATTCCCTCAATGAGATATAATTTACTACGACTATCAGCCTCATTTCAGTATTTAACAGGTATATCATATGGAATCCCATTTTGGAAAACGCCTGTGACTGTGGAATCCCTTTTTTGTCGTATGAGGCCATGAGGGCTATGTAAAAGCCTTCAATGAGTCCTCATTTATTATCCCAATGGTATTTTTAGGTGTTTTTAGGCGTCAAAATTCATCAAATCACTTCTCATTTTTTCTATGGAATATTCACCCATGATGCAAGATTACTGAGAAAGGCTTCAATGTTTTTTGTTCAAAACAGCAGTTTTTTTTTTATCAAAGCCGCTTAGTGTTTGAGATTCATCATTTCCGGGTGCAAATTTTCAGTGCAGCTAGCTCTGAATCAAATATTTACTAGTGTCAAAAATGCATTTTACTATTTAATGTGATAAAATAATTATTTCTGCATTGAATTGAACAGTTGCCGGCTTCTACTGAACAAAACACGCAGAAAATATGTTATTTCAAAGAAAAGTGTTCAAACTGTGGGGAATTGGCCTAAAACTGATATTTCTCCAGTGTATTTTTCAATTCGATAACCTAATGAGTAAGTTGTGATGTTGTGCATCATTTACGACTGTAACGTTTTAAAGCAGGTACTGTCATACCCTTTAGGTTTGTTCCAGCAAGGAGACATCGTGCACAGCCACCACGCCGTTCTCTCCATCACGGTGCCTCGAAACATATGTGTATATACCCGATGCATTGAAGGTAAGAAATTGAGTGAATATTTAACACACAGCTTAATGAATTGAGGGTAAATTGGATGGGGGCGCATTACCACCCGTTTCCAACTTCGTGAGCGAGCCAATATTTTTTTTTCATCATTCTTTTCTTCATTTGGTGTCTTGTAGATATACATATAGTATATTTGACAAAAGGTGTCGAGGCTAGAACTCTATTTTTGCCCTCTTCAGAACAGTTTGTTTTCATCCGTGTTACTGCATTTACTGTCATTTACATTTGGATGCAATGCGGAAAGATACAACTTAATGGTTTTATAAAACCACAACATTTTTTTTTAAAGGCCATGGGCACCGTGATTTTTGACCAAGTTTATATAGAATCTACGCACATTTCTCTACCCCATTAAAAAACAAAAAAGGAAACAATTTGGAAATAAGATTGAAATATGCCACTAGTAATTTGATCATATTCAGAAATGATTGTTTCCATTGGTGATATTTTCGTAACGAACAATTTAACTAGTTTTTATCAGAAAAAAATAGACAAATGTATTGCCGACAGTGGCATGTGACCAAGCAGCAACCATAGAAATTTCTGGAAAAATGTTTTCAAGCTTATAAAATTTTACCGCGTGATATTTTTGTAATTAAATGTATCCAAAATATTGACTGAAACAAGTTATCCCTTTACCTAACACGAAAAGCAGACACTTGCAAATAAAATTCCTGAAGCACTATTTTGTTTTGATTTTTTGCCTCCTAAACGTAGCTAATGACCCCCATCGGAACGAGCTCGATGAGTACGTTCAAATGAGGGATCATAAGTTATGTTTTTGTTGTCAAAAATGAAAAAGTAATAAAACTGACTGGTGAATATTGCGAATAGCGCTGACCGGTTTTATGTTGGGTAAAGGGTTAAATAAAAAAAATAAACGTGACATCATCTCAGAGACGGCAGTGAATTAGCATTATTAGTTACTGTAGCATGATCTGATGTTTGAGGCTCAGTGCGTATGTTAAAAAAATAACGTAATGTTCCAATAACCCCCTACCCATAGACCAATACCCACACCGTGAATTGAATAAGGCAGCTTTTAATGATAATAAATTTAGTAAATACTCCTCTCGTTCAATCCTCGGCGTCACTGGACAAATATTCAATAAATCAGACAAAGGTTGATGTCACTCTATCTTAGATCAAGACGTAAACCGATTTGTAATTTTTAAAAACCGGCATTCGGAACATCTTCTGCTGTAAGTGTCAAACGTATACAAAGAATGAAGCGGTATGCAAGTCACTCCGTTGATTGAATATTTGCGAAATGGACAGCCTCAAATATTTCGCATTATGACGTCAGACGGTAACATATGGTACTGAAGCCGGGAATATGGAAAAAAAACTATGCAAGTTCTCATCCAATCTTGGAGCGACGATTTTAGTCGAATTGGAACATATTATATAATGTTTCTTCTTGCTGACACACTTCGTTGATTTCTGTTATTTTCCCAGTGGGTGTTGCTAGTTAATTATTTCACAATTTTCCCAGTTCTGGCAGCATTGTCGGGCAACATTTTTTAGAATGTTTACTACTCCGACCTAGACGTTCCGTACAATTTTATTTCCAAAGTTTAAAGAAAGTTACGGAAATCGAGTACGATAATGGTACACGTATCAGCGAGCACAAAACATTAATGGAAATGGATTCAGCAATAAGCTGATAACTTATACTATGCTGTTCCCATATAGATAAGTTGTTTATGTATACTCGAGGACTGACGACGAGGATACAAGTCGGTGGCTTGGTGTACGCGCATAGGGCTTTGTATAAATTTACGTATTGTCGTGTGATTTATTGATGCCTCTGGAATGAAGTGAGCCATTTTATGCCTTCGGAAAATACAAAGCAACACGCACCTGCGACCAAGTCACGGTTTGTTAGGAATTCGTATAAACAGTTGTACTTTGGACTTACACACTGTGTAGGATAACGAAGGAGTATGGTGGAAAGGTTTGGTGTCTAGGCTGCTTTAGTGTTTGTAATACTGCTGTAGTGAGAACGGCTGCTGGAGGCAAGTATTTCTCGAGGTAGACACTTCCAGTGGTTTGATTGTCTCCCTTGATATGCTCTTGTTTGAGATTAACACTATTCTTGTCATTCATTAAAGTTACTTCGTCTCAATTTAGATTCCTACATATTGGTAATTCTTAAATCTGAACGTAGTGTTGCTGTTTCTTTAATGGATCACTGGTAAATTATCTACCAAATTTACCACACTGGCGTCGCCGTAAAAAGAAGGAAGCGAGGAAGGTGTATTCTTTCTTTTTGTTTTATTTTCTCACTCGCAGTTTCGTGAGATGATTTCACGGGAGTTTTTCGTGAAGTCTTGTTTGAGTGAATGGTCACTGTGCAAAGCTGAACAGAGAGGTCATTGCTTCTTGTTCGTATTTTTGCCATCATTTAATCTTGTAATAATAACTACAAATATTTTATCATGATACATCTTAACGTTCGAACTGCCAATATCGAGCAGTTACAAGAAATGGAATGCATTGACCAACATCAGGCTCAGAAACTGGTAAATATCAGAAGAGCCCATGGTTGCTTGACACTGGGATGATCTTACGGAACTGACTGGAATGAGTTTGTCGACATTGATGGATTTAATATCAGAGAAGAAACTTACTCTGAGATCGGACTGCATTGAAAATGACGACGCATCTTCAACCAAAAAAGTACCACCTAAATCAAGTTCTACTGATCTGAGTGAAGTTAAATCATCCTCATAGGAGAGTGGCCAGGTCAAAGCCACACATCGAACAGCCAGAAGTTAAATCATCCTCATAGGAGAGTGGCCAGGTCAAAGCCACACATCGAACAGCTGAAAGTCAAACACTCGATCAGCCAAATCATTCCATCAGGTCACATTGTGAAAAAGAAGATTTTCAAGCAAACATTTTGGGGAAAATTAATACTTTACAGCAAATGTTGCAAAGAGTGATTGATTTTTTTAATAAATAAACAAGCAAGCTGCAGCAATACTGAAAACAACACTATCAACAACAGCAATAACGGCAATGTTTTATCAAGCAAAGGCGGGGGCAGGTCTGGCAGAACCATCAACAAAGAATCTCCTGCTGCCAATAATAAAAAGCCAAGAAAAAGGTCGAGAAAGAGTCAACAAAAACAGGGAGGTGGAAGCGAAAAACAATTTAACCCCCATACCACAGATCAGCGATCTCGACAGGAGAATAGAAAATCCCAACGAATCACGGTTGAGTCTTCTGATGATGCATTTATTGTTCGCGTGTTAGCTGTTATACCACCAGGTGGTGTGTATACTCCAACCACACTGGGCACAGGAAACAAACAGAGCTCATCCAAAACAAAGCGAAGACCCACAAAGCAACAGAGGAGAAAAACTAAATGTCAAAATTCAAGAAAAAGTGAAAGGTTCGATTCACCTGAAGACTTTTCAGAGAACTGCTTGAAAACTCTCCAGCTTGATAGCGCCTCTCCTTCAGAAAATAAGGAATTTGAAAAGCCGAAATTATCTCTGCTAGAAAAGAGAAGGGAAAGCAGAATCCAGCACAAAATGGCAAATCCTACAAGGGATATCGACGAAGTGGCTAAGCATTGAACTTCTCAACCTTCGGACCGCTCAAACATGGTCACAGCCATCAAACCATCAACGCTTTTATCAAATAAGTTTGGATTTGATGGAGTTTTTAATAATATTAAAGGCATTGCTCAAGATATATCGTCAGTGAGTGTTTTCACTTCACCAAAGCAACAAATTCAACCGAGGAGATCTCAAAACGTCTGTTCTGCTTCTCAGAGAAGCCAGGTCAGGGGAGATTTTAGTGGAGTCTCCTGCAAAGACAATTCAATGTCTGTTAAAAACAGATATACCGAATTGAAAGACGGATGGCAAGAACTGTGGGCTTCTCATTTGGAAAGTACACTTCCTTATACGGCTTGGAGTGATGGTATCGGCACTGAACCCCGTAGTGGTTTGATGTTTGACAGCTATGGATTCCTCCAACGTTTTGGGGGAATTCCGAGGTTAATAGCTTGCAAGTTGCTGTACTAATTCCGCAGATGTGGTGACAATGGATGTTTCAAATTACGTGGAAAAACCTTGGTGGTCGGTTATAGCTGACACAGTAATTGTTCCACACCGAAGTATCCATTGTTGCTGAATATGCAGAATACATGCTACTGACATGGAGATCAATTTGTCAAAATTCAAATCGGCAGCACCATTTTGTCAGTTTTACGATGGTTTAAAAACATACTGTCAGTTTAATACTCTCAAATCCCCAATCTGTGTAGAAAGATGTCTGCTTGTGTTCTGATAACAATACTCAGAAAACAAGTTACCTGTTGGTATACTGTACAGAAATAATGGCAATATGTCCTGCGTTCACATTATTAAAAATGTGCAAAATTTGCAATAACTCCTTTCAAACATATTATTCTGCTTCTAGTATTGTAGTAAAATGATACTTAAAAAAAAAAAAAATTTGAGTCAGTTGTGATTGGAGGTTATGTGATTTATATCACAATTGATCTTACATCCATTGGCAAGATCACAATAATAGTATATATTGTGTGTATGCTCATGGAAAGAGTATATTTAATACACGTGTTACACTGCGCATTTGCATTAATTGTGCTTGCGCGAACACTAAAAGTAGTTGCTTTTTTATGAGTCATAATGACACTTAGATTTTGACCACTTCTTTCTTTTGGCAAGTTGCACCCACACACTTTTTTCTTTCAAAACTTAGCAATCTTAATTTGACGACCACCTGCAGCATGTTACTTTCTTTTGGTTATTTTCATAAATAGAAAATAAACTAACACTGTATGTACATACATGAAATTACCAAGAACTGAGTTTAAGTTGTCACTGCTTTTCGCCTATATGTGCCAGTAGTTGAAGTAATCAGGTTACGTGAACATCAGTGTAAACTTTAGTGAGGGAGATCAGAAAGTTAATGCTTTCACTAATCAGATTTAGTTAATTGTCATTATCCGATAGTAGAAATTATCTATATGTACATACACAAGGTTTACTATTGATAAGAATTCAACGAAACAACCTACATAATGGAGAATATTTTGACTCCTCTCTTAACGGAATTTTATTCACAAAACTTGATAGTTTATTCTAGCAAGCTTTATTTGGATTTCACAAGTTATTTTGAATCATTACACATCTTGTAAACATCACAAAGTGGGGAGGAGTGCAGTGAGAACGGCTGCTGGGGCAAGTATTTCTCGAGGTAAACACTTCCAGTGGTTTGATTTCTCCCTTGATATGCTCTTGTTTGAGATTAACTCTATTCTTGTCATTCATTAAAGTTACTTCGTACCGACTAGACGTCTCAATTTAGATTCCTACATATTGGTAATTTTTAAATCTGAATGTAGTGTTGCTGTTTCTTTAATGAATCACTGGTAAATTTTCTATTAAATTTACCACAGTGCTCTTTGCTGGGTGGAGCACCTGCATGTAGATCGGCAGTGTAATTACTCGACGTGCTGAGGCCAGTCAGTTACGAAAAGTCGCCCCTTATGGTTGATAGGGTACATATTTCTAGGATTGGGTTTCATAGAGCGCATATGGCCGAAGTGATTACTTGGTAAAGTGTTTTGACACTACCAAGCTCGTTTCCTAAAATTTCAATTTCTCGACGGAGTTCAGAATGGTCAAGCGTTAAACCAACAACAGTTCAGGCTGCGTGGGCACCGCCTTTGGTAATTAAATTCTCGAATAAGCATGAAGTCGAACATTCTTCCGCGAATATGCACACTCAGATGCATGCGCGTGAGTCAAACACTGTACAGCCACATATCTGTGTCTACAGATATGTAGCAGCGCCACACGCAGCATACACACGCCCGGGTACAAGCACGCACACTCACCGAATAATAAAAACGCCCCACCCCCCGCGTAATGCTACACCGTTATGTTAAATGGGCATGGACGCGAGCAGTGGGGCAGAGTTATATTTTTATTTAAACCTTTTAGTTAGCAAGATAAAATCAAAGTTTCTATTGATTTCTGTTCGTACGTCGTCCTGAAGCGGGCAACGTACCAGGACATGTTCTGTTGTTTCCCGTTCGCCACATATACAATAGAATGAAGACGATAAGTGATTTCTGAATAGGTGATCATTAAGATTGCTGTATCTTAGGCGGAGCCTACAATGTAGAATCTAGACTAATCGGGATTTATGACAGACATAGAAGCTGGGTATCTTGGAATTGTCCTTGTTAAGATACTGTCTGAAGCTGGTGGGATTAGGGTCTTCTCTCGCCTGAACTGGGGTCTCATTCCAAAGGTCGATTGTGGAGGGTAAAAAAGAAGATTGGGGACTGTGCGTTCGGCATCTGACATTACTCAGGTTAGAGTTGTTTCGACGGTTATAGCTGTGGGTTTCCGCGAGTGCTGGGAGGATCATCAATGATATAAAATAGGGGTGTAAGAGGATGGCACATTTTGAAGCACTGCATAAGTTTATGTTTTTTGCTTCTTGAAACTAAAGTTTCCCACCCAGTCTCAATATACAGAGACTGCTTGCTCGCACCTTCAGTTCCTCCGGTCACAATCCGGGCTGCTTCAATTTGAATTCGTTCAAGTCCACGGGATTCTTCTACACTGCAATTATCCCACACTACGTCTGCATATTCCAATGCTGGGCGAACGAATGAAAAATAAACTCTTTCAAAGGCTTTACAATCTAGTCTAAACTTTATTTGCCTGATTATGCCAATTCGTTTCCACCCTTGAATGATTATCTCACTTAGATGGGATGACCATCTACCACTTTCGTTTATGGTCAGCCTGAGGTGTTTGTGCGTTTGGACGTTCTTTGTATCCTGTGGGAACATTGCCAGATGGGGCTGGGTCTGCTGTGATATCTTACGTGTAATTACCATAGATTCCGTTTTGTTGGGATTGAAGGTTACGAGACATTGGCGAGACCAGTCCTCAATTATTGTAAGATCATTATTAATAATTTCAGCTGCCAATTGCGAATTCTCAACAACAAGAAAAAGAGTGGTATTATCAGCAAAGAGCCGCCTGATAATACCTTTAATATTATCCACTATGTCGTTGATGTAGATCAAAAACAAAAGTGGTCCTAAGATAGATCCTTGGGGAACACCGGCTGTGACATTCCCCCCATGATGACGTTGCAGGGTTTATATAAACCCGTTGCTGGCGGTCTTCTAAGTAACTTTGAAACCAGCGAGCGAAGTAAGGGTCCAGTGATACCCATACGTCCAAGCTTGAACAGTAAGCCATAATGCCATACTTTATCGAATGCTTTGCTTACATCACAGAATACAACCCGAATTTCCTTCCCATCGTCAAACGCAGAACTAAATATATGGTAAATTTCAGTTAATTGTAGAACTGTTGAGTCAGTTGGGAGGAAGCCGGATTGAAGAGGAGTAAGTAGAGAGTTAATTCGTAGAAATGCGATAATTCTTTTAAAAATGCATCTTTCAAAGACTTTACTTAGACAACTCAGTAGGGTTATTGGAAGGTAGTTCGTTGCCAATTGGGGGTTTCCGGATTTGTAGACGGGGACAACGTTACCCCTCTTCCATTCAGATGAAAAAAGAGTGGCTAAGCATCATATTGAAGACAGTTGTCAAAGGAGGTGCTAAGATCGTTGAACGCCTTTTGAGAATCTTTGGGCTAATATTATCGGGCCTACATGCTTTGTAGACATTCAGAGCGTTGGGTGATTCTTTCACTTTCTCAGGAGTAAGAGTAATCTGGCTTATTACTGGACGATCAGGGCTGAAAAGGGGTATGCGGGAGGGAATTACAAAAATAGTCGTTAAAAAATTGGGCTTTATCTCTCTCGTGTGAGATGAGATTGTCCTTTAAAAGAACGGCAGTGATGGGCGACCGGTTTTTGAAGAGTATATGTCTAAGGGTTTTCCCCACTCAGAGGGATTTGTTGACGGACTATTCAGGACTGTGTCAATCTTAGTAAAATGTAATTGCTTTGCTTTTCGTATTTCTGATGTTACTTCCTTGCGTTGTTTCCTATATTTTTCCCATGCCAGTGGGGAATTTACTAACTTTGCTTTGCGATGAAGACGCTTTCTCTGACGTATTAGGCGTCTCAAATTTTTGTGAAACCTCTTCGGTTGTTGGGGGTCTTACAGTTACATGTTTGTTGGGAATGCATTTAGCATCTGTACTCGTTATTGTTGTGGTGAGCTCGTTTGTAACAGAGGTGATGCTGCAGTTAGCAATCAGGTCCGACCAACTGATGTCTGAAAAGCGACTATTTAATCCAGGAAAATTCCCATCATCATATGTCCAGACAAGTCGTTTATGAAGTTTACTGTGGGTTTTTCGGAAATTAAAAGTCGCAATAACAGGACAATGGTACCTGACATAATTACCAAGGAAAGGGTCACCAACTTCTGTAGTTAGAATTGAGGGATCATCATTTACAAGGATCAGGTCTGTTAATGATGATGAATTCTCTGTGTAATAGGTCGGTTCGACAACCAGCTTCTTGAGATTGAACTGGTTGGTAATTCGTTGCAGTGAGACAGAGGGACTGGCGATCTGGTTATCGTTGAAGTCTCCCATTAGCAAAAGATTTTTAATATCTGTGTCTCAAACTCTTTCAATAGATGTTTCGATTAAGTTCCATAAATCACTGTCTGAGTTGGATGGCCTATATAGTACACCTACGAGGATACACCCATTGGTGGTGTATATCTGGGCCCATAAACATTCTAGCTCAGGTATGTCAAGATCTGGGCGTACCTTGAAGGGTATATCGTTTTTTTTTAATGTAAATTATTACTCCACCAGCTCTTGAGCACCTCTAAGCTATTTTAGTGAATACACGAAATTATCTCATGAGTGTGGACCTGAAAGATTTATTTTTTACGAGCGCTTGTGTGAGTGAAAAATAATACATTCAGGTTCACACGAATGAAATAATTCATGATATTCACCAAAATAGCGTTAGATTTTATTTTTATTATATGCTGCGTGACATTTAACTGCGTAATATTCAGCCAAATGTGACAGCAAACAGTTTCAAGACAATGTCAAAGATCTGCTGATAGTTTCTTCGAGGCGACGTTCAGGGCGACGTCATAACGTCGAAGCGTAACGTCATTTAAGAAGCTACTGAAAAAAACGCACGTGAAAAATAAACCTTTCAGGCCCACAGACTCCACACTCATGAGATAATTCCCGATAATGACTAAAATAGAGTAGATTTTTTTCTCTTTGTATGCTGTGGGACCCTTCAATTCAAACCCAAATGCGTACGTTTCAAAACAATAACAAAGATCAGCTGATCGTTTCTTCGAGGCGACGTCATGCACCGAAACGTGATGTCATTTAGGAAGTTACTGAGGAATATTTCTCGATATCTATCGTGTCGATGGATATCGAGAAATATATTTTAGATAATTTGCGATAATTCACATGCTAGGGTATAATAAGTTGCTATATCCAGTTGGCGGGACAGCCTACCAACTGAATATACAATAAGTTTAATATTCCCTTCAATTCTGAGTTATCATTATTGAATTACCATTGTTGGTTTAAATTTGATTTGTAATATAAACACAGCTCGTGTTGGTATTTTAGAGAGAATGATAACCTGGTTTGAGGTGGTACCTGCGCATAGCCTTCCCTTGAAAGCACAATGTGATTCTTGGGCAGACAATCCGGATGTCCACCTCGAACCAGGTCATCAATATTACAATGTACATAGTAGACAGAGATATAACATGGATATCAGTTGAATATTTCCGAAAATCACTTCAGCAGAAAGCAATAAGAGCAGCGATGTGGGAAGAGCGGGGGCGGACAGGCCTGCTTTTGGGTTGGGGCCGCCTTTTCTACTGCTACACACACATCCCAGGCACATCCCAGGCCTATTCCATTTCCGACGCTACATCTCTCTCCCCTATTCCAGTGTCACGGGACGGCGTCTAGATTTACCCTCAACGCTGTATCGCAACCTGCTACAGGCCTGCAACAGCCAAGACAGTCAATAAAAATCGACATAACACACTTGGGCAGTAAATGGAGATAGGTGGCGGGAGATCCAGACCTGTGAATCAATATCTGTTCCCTACCTTTATTCTGTCGTTCATCTTGAGCAAGGGTTAAATCCAAAGAGAAATGGCCGTAACCCAATGAGTACAAAAACAACAGCATTCCTACATCAATACATAACCAAAAGGTAAAGAGAACAAATTCATTTATAAAACGAAACACACCTCAAAACGTGGGTTTGCAGAAACCTAATACACTACCCCCTGATTCAGAATAAGAAGGCTTTTACCTATGAGTGAACTACTATCAATCTTATCTCTTGTTTGAGAGAGGACATTCCAACTTTTACATTCATTTTCCCTTTGAAGGAATGAATTATTAGAAAACTGTCATCCACGCATCTTATTGACAGAAGAGAAAGTTTACTTTCGGTGGAGCCCAGAATAATTTTAACTAAATAATTTAATTAAAAGCACACCAACCATCCAAGGTCAAATTTTTAAGCCCTTGTCCAAGAATATGAAGTTGGCGAACCTGTAGGTTCTTATGACTCTACCGGTGTGAAGTAAAAATGACTGTGTGTGTCAGTTATATAGCCAAAACAGCCAATAAGATTTCAATTTCAAGATACCCATTGACTTGTGACAGATATGAATCCGTGTAGGAAAGAGGAACAGCGCATACTGATTGGAGCTACAAAGTGCCTGGAACCAATAACGTTTTATCCTATAAAGATACTTCTGTTTACTTCCTAAAATGGTGGAAGTTGTTAATTTTGAACAAAAGATATAGCAATGGCAATTTTAAAAATAAAAATTGCATATATATCTTAAACAGAAAGCCAAACTGAGGTATACTGAAATATTAATTCTAACACGAAGCACGAAGTTTCCACAAGTATTAGAACAGTCTTAAAAACATTAAGGTAACAAACAATGACAAACATCGATTCACGCAAATCGACCATCTCACATCAGGAGGCACAAATGATTTAACAATTGGTGGCAGCGCCTGTGCTAAGACGCACATGTGACTTAACACTTGGCTGAAAATTGAAAACCGTCATGAGAGCCATGGCGGAGCCGGACAACTCGCGAAAAATTCGAAAACCGTCATGAGAGCAACAGCAGAGCCGGAGGAACGGTTCATCGCTGGAAACGCAAACTGTGGATTAGATAAATTAAGTCACCCACCCCAGAGCGATATCGGCCTGTTAGGCGTCACCAGAATACCTGGCAGGTATCGATGGCTCCCGACTTTTCACAACATTGCAACAGACCACCTTCTAGAATATTCTACAATATAGCATCGGATGGCCTTGAGTTTTTTTCACATTCTGACTACAAATGCTGTGGCTGGTCGAGTGACCTATTTCTTGACAGCACACAGTGCAAATAACAACACATAATTCTCATATAATAATTGTACAAACATGGAGCGCTTAGGTTGTCAAATTCTCAATGGTCTCAATTCAAAAACGTATTAGATACGCTCATTTGATTTTCATAACAGCTTGTGAATAGTAAACCGGTTTAATCTAGTCCAAGCAATTACATGCATGTCAAACTTGCAATTATTATTTTGTGCATTGACCCTTTCAACATTAGCGCCCGTGAAGGCATCATTTCAGTCAATTCTGACAACGGCGAAATGGGCAAAACAATCCTGGAGTGTAGGGGCTTCAGTAATAATATAACGCAAAACTCTGCCGACCTGTTGGAATGAATTATGACCGACTCTTGCTTCAGAAGGTATGGTCTTTATAACGTCTGCTCGCCCAATACCAATTTTTCTGCACGCAAAATTTTTTGTTGAAATGGTCAATTCTCTACCTTACGGGTAGCGGTCGAGGTATAAAGGCCATTTAAAGTGTTAAGGGTAAATCAACCAGCCTGGTTGGCCCGGATCTCTTAGTCTCGTGGTAAATCGGTAGCTTGTGTGCTAGAGATCGACGGTTCGAACCCCCGCTCCTGCACTTATCTCTCCTTCTGTTACATTTTGGGGACTCGTCCGATCCTCAGAAGCCGGAGGCGTTGTGGACGCTGTGGTGAAGTATAGTCGATGTTGCGACCGCTCTGAGGTGGAATCTGGGGTAAAATTCAAGGTGGGTGAATCTCAAAAGAAGAGGAAAATAGTGTAGCGGTCGAGGTACAAGTAACAGTTACTAAACAGCCTGGTTGGTACGGTGTGACAGGAATGGAAGTCCGTAGGAACGTTAGTCCCTCTGGACTATTATTCCGCGGAATTATAGTCCTAGGTCTAACATTTCTAGGAATAGGACTACTATTCCTAGAAATGTTAGACCTAGGACTATAATTCCGCGGAATAATAGTCCAGAGGGACTAATTTTCCTACGGACTTCCATTCCTGTCACACCGGATTTCTTAGCCTCGTGGTAAATCGGTCGCTTTGTGTGCTAAGGGTCAACGGCTCCTGCACTTATCTCTCCTCCTGTTACACGGGCATAACCAATATTCTTTGAATTGTGGGTTACAGTATTGGTTCTTGTGTTTCCAGGGAGATATTCCTTCCAACAGTTAAACGTGACAAGTCGTGTGTACGAGGTCAAAAATGGCTGATCACAAAAATGCTTTCCGATACAGTTCCGGTGCCACACACAGGGCCAGTGGGTTCTACCAGCACAATATCAATGAGATTCATGTGGTTGTATCTCTTCCATATGGCTTAGAGTTCAAAAGATTTGAAACCAGTCTCATAGACACCTTCTCCAAGTGTAAACACCCAAGCATAAATTCTGAGGCAATTATCAATCAATGGCGGAGTACGTCCATTGCCTTCGGGCAAAACCAGGTGAACTTCACTATATGGTGTGCGATGGCAACGCGCGGGATTTCACCTACAGATAACCTGATCCAAACCACAGATGTATTCGCCAGTGGTTTCTGACTATTTCATATCTACTTCCAGACGCAGAAGATTTTATTAGAAATGAGAGTTGCGCTTAACCCATCACCGAGCGTGGTCTAGATAAATAACTCATATGACATATGCGCTTTCAAAAGATTATCAAATGAGTTCGGTTTGCCGGCAGATAGAGACTGGAGAGAGACAAAAGGATTAAAATGACGGTTTGAGGAGTCTAATAGTTGCTTATCATTTCTAGGTTGTCCTGTCCGGGTACTCTGGTTTCCTCCACCCGTAAATCTGACCGACAAGAGTTGACCCTGGCTGTAGAAAGTGTCATTAAACCCCCACGAAATAAATAAATAAATAAATAAATAAATAGATATAAATAAATAAATAAATAAATAAATAAATAAATAAATAAATAAATAAATAAATAAATAAATTCTCGAATCGGGTATTGGATTCGACGTTCAAAAGCAGTTTGAGCCGAATGTGAAAGATGGTATTGCCAGACCGGTAGACTTGGAGAGAAAAATCAAACCCTATCAGGACGTGTTGTCTCACGCCGATTTAAAAAGGGAGGTCTCGCGTGGGGTATACCAACGAGATAATAATTGCAACAGATGCTCAGGCCCTGGCGGATTATAACGGCGTGGACGCTCTGCCTGAGGCCCGAAATCAGGCAATACTTACGGAGCCTAAACCTCATGATACTCCCAACGCGGTGGTTGCGCCAGCTCCCTTTGCGATGGGACTGGCGAGTTCACAGAAGCCCGTTGCTAAACGTCACAGCTAGGAAAAAATTCGCGCTCATTATTGGCTTACTGGTAATCTGGTTCTTCTCAACTCGTCAGAGACTGAAGCATCCAACTATCATATCATGCCAACCAGCCTCGGACAGAAGCAAACATCAGGCCTCCATACGTGAGGATCTCTGTCCACGGGTTCCCTGCAAGCCAGCCAGTCGTTTTAGCCAGGACACAAAGCTCTCAGTAAGGCCCGGGAGTGCGACAGCGGCCGTTCCTGTGGGGTTACCAGGCACTCGGCTAAGGGCATGCAAATGTTTTTAACGCACGCCTTACATATGCGGCGTTGGTAGTTCAAGCGCTGGAGGGGTTTTATCAGTACTGCCGGTAACGGTAAATCATCATGGCATGCATGCTCAACCCATACCACCGACTGTCAGTAAATCATCATGGCATGCATGCTCAACCCATGCCTCCGACTGTCAGTAAATCATCATGGAAAGTAAGCTAAACTTATACCACCGACTGTCAGTAAATTATCATGGGATGTAAGCTCAACTCATACCACCGACTGCCAGTAAATCATCATGGGATGCAAGCTCAACCCATACCACCAACTGTCAGTAAATCATCATGGAAAGCAAGCTCAACCCATACCACCGACAGCGAGAACCCCTTTTGGCAAAAGGAGTTCGACTGAAGGTTGTGATCGCGCACATTCCTTGGGGGAATTTGTTAAATATGGAAATATGAAAAACTCTGCAGCCCTCTCGATTTTGAAGGCCATAAAACAGGCAACTCACTCAAGACTCAAAGGAATCCTCTGTCAACTTTCTCCCTATCATTCTCTCTCACTCATTCACTTTCTCTCTGTCCGTCCATCCGTACGCGCCCGTCCGTTACGAGGTTTTGTTTGTCCGGACAGGCTTTATGAACTTAACGAAATATTCTGAGCTTTTTCTGATATATTATGAGCCTAATTACTAAGATATGAGACTTATGAGGCAAATTGCGAAATTCGGGGTTTATATTAAGGGTTATGGTCAGTTCAGGGTTGGGGTTAGGATTAGTTTTTTTCAGTATTAGGTTAGGGGATGCAACCCTGTCTATACTCCCCAGAAATTCTTCAAAAAAACGAAGTTTTAACCGTTGTCCGAACAAATTAAAATTAAGCCCATACACGCGTCCGTTCGTCCGTACCGGGCAATAATACGGGACTTTTGAGAGTTTTTTTTCCCCGGACAGGCATTATGAGCTTACTTCCAGTTTATGAGATTACCTGCAAATTTTATGAGGTTGATGTCTAACATATGAGACTTATGAGGTAAGAAACGATCTGTAGCGAGTGTTCGAGGTTTATGTTAAGGTTTATGGTCATTTATTGTCAATTAACGGCTGGGGTTAGCGTTACCCCCTCTTCAGGTTTATCTTGGTGCATCTAACCATCTTTATTCCCCAAAAACAATTTCCGAAAAAAACAACTTTAGCGGGTATCCGAACGTTTCAAAATGATCAATACTTCCGCAAAAATCAAGCCCACAACTCCCGTTTTTAATAACGTCTGCCCGTTTGTCCGTCCATGCCGTGCGTCGGCCCGTGCCACCTGTACGTCCGTCTGTCCGTCCGTCCGTCTCACAGCATCTCTTCGGGAGAAAGTTGCGGAGAGGGCTCGAGCTCTCTGTGCTCCCAACTCGTACGTGTCTATATTTATCTACCTGTTTTCAACCATTAAACGGGAATTGTCGCGATAAAAATACCAACACAATGACATATGATAATGTAACATTATACAGATATCCGAGTTGTCTTTCCTTTGAGTTTACTTGAAAATCACTTTCGTATAAAGTGAAATGCGTCGACAACATTGATAAGAATGTTAGGACAGATTTTGTAGAATGAACTGATTAAAAACAAGCACACAATTAAACAAAACTGATGTACAGTTGATTGAAATGCTCGACTTTGGTATTTGTGTAATCCAATTACCTTATCTGTCCCGCACACGTACATGTCTATGCATTTGTCATGGTATGGAAAATAATTCAATATTAGCGTCAAGTTGATGCATGCATAACCTAATGTTATTAAAGCATGCATTATACACACAACGATATAAATAAGTTATTAACCCTTTACCCTTTTTCTGCAACGCCCACATTGGCCATATTTGGAAGACCTCAATATAGGCCTGTATACAAGGAATTGTATTAACATTTATGGCATAAGGACCTTTCCAACAATTAATCAGATGGTAGGTTTGATCTGCGCATACCAGAACGTACAGATAATCATCATAAGATAGGTGATAATGGTCACTTTGGGCAGCGTAAATGTTAATGACAGAAAAGTAACCGAATTAATGAATTGATACCTGTGTTGTGAAATATTCATAAATGAATTATTAATTATTATCATTAACAATTCAATCCCACTGAATCCTTTATCATTCCCTAATGAGTCGTTGTCAGCATAATATTTTACTTAAGTTCCGATATTACAGTACAGTCATCGTTGACGAGGCATCGCGTAATGTTCGCGTTATTGTGAAGGAGAAGAAATACCGTCGGCATCCATGGGCAGTGCATTATTTTGGTTTGGCGCCTTGGGCAAGCGTGGAAGATATTGTTAGTCCAATGTCTGCGGATTGTTTAGATTGCCAGTGAGTCCAAATCTAAACGACGGCTGTCCCCGTTCGAAGGTCTGAAAACAAAACACATTTCATTTGTGGTTATATTTTGAAAATTCGGAATGAGAACATTAATGAATAGTCAGCGGTTGAAAAACACAAAGAGTTAAAAAATGCTGTTAATTATAAAATTAATTGAACGTTCAGATAAAATTTAAAGATTTTTTGCTGCGTTCGCTCTTGTGATCAACTTAATAAAAGACTTCGTTTCTGAGATGCAAGTTGAAAGAAACAAACAAAATGTGAAAAAGAGATTTTCTTCAAGTTTCAGCGCGACGAAGGCGCACAGAGACCATGGAGGATTGAAATCCCTTGCTATCTGAATAACTTTATTTTCTTATGAAGTCACTACTGACGGAAATGAGTGCCAAGAATATTATTTGGTTTGAGTGTGCGCATTTGTGGTAGGGCAGGTCAGACCACTGACAACCCCGAACTGGAAGGTGACTAGCAATTGTGCATAATTACAAACATTTTGCTCTGGTGTTTTACTAAGAGACGTGGGGATGTTTATGGTAATACAGAAACCACAGTTTAATGCTTGTTTCTGAGAGAAGAAAAAGAAACCCAAAAAGGACACTGGTTTGGTAGCAGCTCCACCATATTATCCATCACGGACAAAACAAATTGATTAGTATATGCTTTTGAAAGCTAGGGGGCATCTATCAGCCTTTGAGGGAGAGTGGATGCTGAATCCTGGCCATTTGGTCTGGCTGCGCGGGGAACAGATGGCGTGGTAGTGACAAACACACACAGACACACAAACCCACAATCACTCACATCCCAAACACACCCACCCAGAAGCACACATCCATTCCTCCACACTCACACACATACGCCCTAAAACCCTTAATGGGGGGCGGTGTGGGGGGCTCAGTAGGCGGAGGTACAGGCTGCAAGTCGAGAGGTCTTCGGTTCGAATCCCGCCTGCGGCAACCCCGCTGTGTCCTTTGTCAAGACACTTCACCCCAACTGCCCACGTGGTGGCACGGTGACGTTGTGTACTAAGGCGTACTGCACGTCGATGGTGCTCCTTTCTTCAACCAATGCTAACCCTTGATTGTGTGGAGTTAGTATGTTGGGGCCTGACAGTTGCTCGGTGGTTCTCTCTGGGTACTCCGGCTTCCTCCACCCGTAAAACTGTCGAGGTCATGATTAGCTTATCAAACACCAATAAATAAATAAATAAATAAATGAAAATAAATAAATAAATAAATAAATAAATTATTAAATAAATAAATAAATAAAAATAAACAAATAAATAAATAAATAAATAAATAAATAAATAAATAAATAAATAAAGGGGTTCGTCTACTAGAAAATTTGAGAGAGTTCAATTAAAAATGTTATTGGTTCAGAGAGATAAGAGTCCGCTATTGTAGATTGTGACTGTCCTGTCATTGTTGCTATTGATACGGCGATGCGTGGATTTTTACCCCACTTCCCGTCCGTAGAGTTGCAAGGCGGTCTTCGCAGACTCGATCATAGAGTTCTTGATCAGCAGCGAAGTTTAACTGGTGGTTTGAGAGATTAATTGTTGACATGAAAAGAAAATGTGATTTGCAACTTCAGCGCTATTCCACAGGAACGAGATGAATGTGTAATACAGATCGCATACTTGTCGGAGTTTAGATCGTTGTACATATTCCTAAGATTAAAATTTGGGATAGTGGTATTTTATCTCATTCCTGTATTAAAATATCTGGGCAGGTAAAATATCTCCGATGAGGGAACGAATGGACTGGTGTGCTATATTTAACCACGTCCCATTAATTATTCCCAACAGCAATAAAAGGTGGACAACCTGAAGTTTTGAATGACTCTGTTCATATGCTTTACTGCCTGAAGTTCATCTCTTAAATAATCGGGGTCTTAAAACGTGGACAAGGATTTAATAAACCCGCCCCCCACCCCCAATCGAAACTTACCCATAATCAATACACGTTACTCGTAAGACACAGGTCCAGACAAGCGAGTCACACTACGCACAGAATATCAAATTTATTATTTTAATTATTGCATTTTAACCCTTTACCCAACGCAGACGATTTCAAAATTTATTATTTTAAATATCATTTTTTAATTTTTTTCCAAAAATTTCAACAAAACCATATCATGTGACCCCTCTTTGGAACGAGCTCGACGAGCTCGTTCCAAAGAGGGGGTCACTTGATATGGTTTTGTTGAAATTTTTGCGAAAAATAATATTTTTTCAGCTGGTGAATTTGCATATTACGCGGGCGGATGCGGGCGATTCGTTGGGTAAAGGGTTAAACATTTTCGAAACATTTTATCAAAACCACATCATGCGACCCCTGATTGGAACGAGCTCGACGAGTGGTCACACGACATGTTTTTCTTGATGTTTTTATAAACATAATCTTTTTTCTTCAACTGTTCATTTTGTAAATTATGCGAGCTGGCTGTGGCGAAGTTGGCTGACACCCTTATTGATCGTTTAGTGGATTTGGAAGAGAAGGATTCGGACTGCAATACCCTCAAATGTGCTTGGATCCTGAATAGGTTCGTGTAAGCAGCGGACTCGGATCAGTGTGCCGTCTGGTGGTTCAGCTGTCAGGAAAATATTGAAATGCTTCTAGGGTGCGCGGTGGCTCAGTGGTAGACTGTTGGACTTCCATGCTAGAGGCTCCGAGATCAATCCCCGTCCGGCACTACCCGCGTTGTCTTTGGGCAAGGCACTTTATCCCGACGGCGTACTGCACGTCGATGGAGCACATGTCTTCAACCGCTGTATCCCTGCTTAAAAGAAGCTTGAACAGAGTTAGAATGTTGAGGAGCTGACAGTTCGTCGCCTGAATGCTAGAATGTTCTATGTCCCCTGTGGGACATAGAACATTCTAGCACTCAGGCGACGAGTTGCTCGTCGATGCGCGGAGGTTCTCTCCGGATAATCCTGTTTACTCCACCTGGAAAACTGTCATGGTAATGATTAGCCATTGTGCATAAGTGTGTGACATTAAACACCAATAAATAAATATATAAATAAATTGGAATGCTGCAACACTCTGCAAATACTTTTCTCTATAAAAAATTATTCTGCACAAGTTTCAACATTATACTCTACAACTGTTACATCTACAAATGTTTTTATTTATTTCTTTGTGCTCAGGGTCACATATTTCTTCAAAATGGTTAACCATGACCACGACAGCTTTACGGGTGGAGGAAGCCGGATACTCGAAGAGAAGCACCGATCAATGGCGAGCAACTGTCAGCTCCCCAACATATTATCTCCACACAAGTGGGGTCAGCAATGGTTGAAGATCAGGTGCACCATGGACGTGCAGTACGCCTTGGTACACAAAGTCATCATGCCCCCACGTGGGCAATGGGGGTGAAGTATCTTGCCCAAGGACACGAGGACACGACGCGGTGGAATTCGAACCGAGAACCTCTCGGCATGCAGCCTCCGCCTCTTCGTACTGTGCCACATAGCCTCTACAAATTATTTCGTTAAACGCCAAGTTAGTTTAACTGGAGTGACGGTAGTTCTTCTCGAGGGAAGTCGCTATCTGCCTCACTATAAATGTCCAACAATATTTCATTTCACAAGCGCACGTGCGTTGGATTACTAGCAGTGACCAAAGGTGTCTGTCCTGGTGTACAGATGGCTATTATATACAGCGAGGAACGTGACTGGCCTTGAGCAAATTGCGCATTGTGCTGACTCAAGATCTCACGATCGTCAGCAAAATCAGTCAAATCGTTAGGATGACATGAAGCCCCCTCTACCAAATAGGTACCTACACCGATCTCTTCTCACATTATGACATTAAACCCCAGCTTTCAACAAACTCTAACCGGGTGGCTATTAATGTGAGAGTAAAGTTGATAATGTTTCCTGAATTTTCCTCATTATCACGTCACCTATCACGTGGTGTTCGATTTCCAAAAGTCTTCATGTTATGAGATTATTAGACAGGACAATGGTATCTCTGTAATAGCTACAGTCAAAACTAGAAGTCCTGTCACGAATAGTGCGCTTATCTAGGCTTAATTGCGCGTTGGAATTGCGCGCAATTGCCATATCGGATGGCATCCAAAGCACGCAGGTTCTCCTGGTTACTCATAGCAAACACATGCAATGTTTCTGCCAATGGACCTCCGGGTTACCCAGAGGTCCATTGGCTGAAACATTGCTTGTGCACAGGCCATATGTACAGAATTTGATAGCTTTACTATGGCCATAACGCGTAGATTAAAGCGCAGATCAACGTGCTATTTGTGCGCATTTCATGACAGGACTTCTCATTTTAACTGTTGTTATCAATTTAAAATTCCTACCCATCTATAAAGTTAAATATAATTATCAAACATAACATACAAAAACAAATTCAAAGTTATGCGTGTATATCAACACAAATTATCTCCTCCTAGACCGCTAGAGGGAGAATATGGTAATATTGCGTATGACTTGTTTTCAAGTTCTTACAAGAGTAATTCCTGAATGACAAGAAAATATAAACTTGTTTACATATTTATCACTGGGATATTTATTCTACCAGCAGCTGAAATATTAATCACAGTTATTAATTAATTAATTAATTAATTAATTAATTAATTTATTTATTTATTTATTTATTTATTACTTTAACAGCCAGGGTCACATCATGTCGGTGACAGTTCTATGGGTGGAGGAAGCCGGAGTACCTGGAGACAACCACCGAGCAACGACGAGCAGTTGTCAGCTCTCCAACATCGTAACTCTGAACTCTCTGTCGCGGCACAGGCAGGGTTAGATAGATTGAAGATATGTGCACCATCGACGTGCAGTACGCCTTAGTACACAGCGTCATCCTGCCCCCATGTAAGCAATCGGGGTTAAGTGCCTTGCCCAAGGACACAAGGCGGGAGCGTGAATCAGTCGCTGAAATGGTCACCCATTCAAGTACGCGCTCAACGTTGTTAATTTCTGTGATCTGACGAGAACCAGTTACCGCGCCCTCAATCACAGTTAACAAATAATGTTTTGTGATGAAGCCCATTACACAAAGCATATTCACACTGATAATTGATTTCTCAATATGCTGGTTTTCTACAACGTTTAATACACTAGACTACACATTTCTACGAAAGAAATTAATTCGCTATTTAATGTTTAATCTACCCATTTTTACACTTTAACCCCTCACACTGCATTTCGCAACAGGATGTAATCGCTCCTTGGGTAAAGGGTTAACCAGTTTCCAAAAGCCCCAAAAAAGACTAAATAAATTACTAAATAAATAAACAAATATATAAATAAATAAATAACCCCAGACTTTCTCTCGTGGTGGAATTAATGCACCCTCACAATCGAACCAAAATCATTTTGTTTTGTCATTAGTCCACACTCATAACATAAAATGTGTTCGCTTTGTACTGCCACCTAATAAGGAGGATCGGACAATTGGTTTGAAATTGTAAAATGTGTTCGCTTTGTACTGCCACCTAATAAGGAGGATCGGACAATTGGTTTGAAATTGTAAAATGTGTTCGCGTTGGACTACTAAGGAGGATGGAACAATTGGTTTGAAAATGTGTTCGCTTTGGACTACTAAGGAGGATGGAACAATTGGTTTGAAATTGTAAAATGTGTTCGCTTTGGACTACTAAGGAGGATGGGACAATTGGTTTAAAATTGCAAAATGTGTTCGCTTTGTACTGCCACCTACTAAGGAGGATGGGACAATTGGTTTGAAATTGTAAAATTTGTTCGCTTTGGACTACTAAGGAGGATGAAACAATTGGTTTGAAATTGTAAAATGTGTTCGCTTTGTACTGCCACCTACTAAGGAGGATGGGACAATAGGTTTGAAATTGTAAAATGTGTTCGCTTTGGACTACTAGGGAGGATGGGACAATTGGTTTGAAATTGTAAAATGTGTTCGCTTTGGACGACTAAGGAGGATGGGACAATTGGTTTGAAATTGTAAAATGTGTTCGCTTTGGACTACTAAGGAGGATGGGACGATTGGTTTGAAATTGTAAAATGTGTTCCCTTTGGACTACTAAGGAGGATGGGACAATTGGTTTGAAATTGTAAAATGTGTTCACTTTGAACTACTAAGGAGGATGGAACAATTGGTTTGAAATTGTAAAATGTGTTCGCTTTGGACTACTAAGGAGGATGGGACAATTGGTTTGAAATTGTAAAATGTGTTCGCTTTGGACTACTAAGGAGGATGGGACAATTGGTTTGAAATTGTAAAATGTGTTCGCTTTGGACTACTAAGGAGGATGGGACAATTGGTTTGCAATTGTAAAATGTGTTCGCTTTGGACTACTAAGGAGGATGGGACAATTGGTTTGAAATTGTAAAATGTGTTCGCTTTGGACTACTAAGGAGGATGGGACAATTGGATTGAAATTGTAAAATGTGTTCGCTTTGGACTACTAAGGAGGATGGGACAATTGGTTTGAAATTGTAAAATGTGTTCGCTTTGGATTACTAAGGAGGATGGAACAATTGGATTGAAATTGTAAAATGTGTTCGCTTGGGACTACTAAGGAGGATGGGACAATTGGTTTGAAATTGTGAAATGTGTTTGCTTTGGACTACTAAGGAGGATGGGACAATTGGTTTGAAATTGTAAAATGTGTTCGCTTTGGACTACTAAGGAGGATGGGACAATTGGTTTGAAATTGTAAAATGTGTTCGCTTTGGACTACTAAGGAGGATGGGACAATTGGTTTGAAATTGTAAAATGTGTTTGCTTTGGACTGCCGCCTACTAAGGAGAATGGGACAATTGGTTTGAAATTGACCCTTCTCCAACCAAAAATATCAAGTTATGCTTACGTCTTTTCATTTGAATACCATTTTTTGAAGCAATTAAATCACTCATTAAACAGAAACTAATTACATTCCCAATAAACTATTTTACTTTGTACAGATATATGGGATAGTGTCTCACATTTATTTGTACACGCTCAACACGTAACGCTATATTATGTTATATTAATTAACCCCCTCACTCATTAATGCAATCTGTATTCATGATCCGAAAAGAAACTTATTTTATATACAATTCCTAACATATGGAACGCTCCAGATAACAGGAGCTGCAATATCAGTAAAGGAACATTTTTAACCCTTTACCTAACCAATCGGCTTCAACTTCCAGCGTAATTTAAAAATTATGCAGTTGAAAGAAATATATTTTTCAAAAGATTTTAAAATATAAATATTGTGTGACCCATCATTAGAACGAGGGCGTGGAGCTTCTTCCAATGAAATGTCACATGATATAGTTTTGTTGAATTTTTTTTGAAACATTTGAAAAAAAACTAAAAAAATAAAATAATAAATGTTTGTGTCGTCTGCGTTGGGTAAAGGGTAAAGAAAACGTTGATTTCTAAATTCCTTAGTATTTATATTTATTTATTTATTTATTGGTGTTTAAGGTCATATACTTATGCGCAATGGCTAATCATGACCGTGACAGTTTTACGCGTGGAGAAAGCCGGAGTACCCGGAGTGAACCACCGAGCAACGACGAGCTGCTGCCAGCTCCCCAACATCGTAACTCCGCACTGCAGCACAGGCAGGGTTAGATTGGTTGAAGACATGCGTACCGTCGACGTGCAGTACGCCTTAGTACACGGCGTCATCGCGCTCCCATGTGGACAATCGGGGTTAAGTGCCTTGCCCAAGCACACAACGCGGTTGCCGCAGGTGAGAATCGAACCGAAGACCTCTCGGCTTGCAGCCCGCACCTCTACCTACTGAGCCACCGCGCCCCAAAATTCCTTCGTAAGCTGTAGTCTCAATAACACAGCATACACTTGTTAATCTATGTATTATGCTAATTACCGACTCAATATATACTTAGTGTGAGAAATATTGTTATAAAACTCAAATGGCGCACCTTGTTTCCCGTGAAAGTCGCGTTCGTATGTAGGGCATTATTTTGACATTGGTTATTAATAATACACCTGTTTTCTCTATTCTTTCTAAATATGTACTTATATTGTAAATAAATCGTATCGGTAGAAATACTCTCTTATACGTATATACCACACCACTAAATACTGGAGGAAATATTATTTTACGGAACCACCCGATCAGTTAGCTTCGTCCGCGAGTTTGGTGGTACGTCAGCAAGACATATTCAATTTACACGGATAAAGGAACATTTTAAAACGTATTGATCAAAATGATCGTTGCTCAAACACAAAATAGAACATTTCACATTCGTCAAAAGTGATATGTTATATGTTGAGCGTTTGATAACACACTTTATTACATTCCAAAGTGTGATTTACTGGGATTTCCGGGTTTGATTATAAACGATAACTTCACAAGTGAATTATGCAATCAACAATTGTGTCATGTATCCATGCGCGCAAACGAAAACCCGTTGCCGTGGTTGTAATGGGGACTTCGTTGTTTTTTAACCCTTTACCTAATATGAAAAGCAGACGACACTTCTTGAATAGCTATTATTTTCATTTTTTTGTCGCAAAAACATAGGTTATGATCCCTCATTGGAACGAGCTCGATGAGCTCGTTCCAATAAGGGGTCAAAACCTACGTTTTAGAGACAAAAAATGAAAAAAATAATGAAAATTAATTGGCGATTTTTGAGAATAGCGCTGGCCGTTACGATGGATAAAGGGTTAAATAATATAATTATCGTTAATAATGAAAAGTAATAAACAGAGTAATCGCTTGACTCACCTCTCATGTATTATTTCCGTAACCAATCCAGTCGAGTGTTTTCTCTCTATTTATCTGAGCTGCAAGTACAACGTTAGAAATAAGAACGTTTCTCCTGTACTCCCCTGTGAAGTATGTGAATATACCTTACAGATAAAGGGTAGACGAATAGTTATCATACTCTCAAAAAACAATTTTAGAGATCTAGGATATTTAAACAATAAAGTCTGTGCTTTAAGCTGTAAGAACGTTAAGCTTTGAACTTTCAGCCAACTACAATGTACCGCCTCAAATTTATTTCTAACTATTCCATTCGTTCAGATCCGATACTTTATAATATATAGTTTTGTCATTTGAGTGTTTGCAACGACGTATTGGATAAAGGTGTTGTTTTTTTTTCATTCAAAACAAACACACATCTAGCAATATTGTCAGAACCGACCACTTAACTCACATTTTAGTTAGTAAAGTTGGCAGTCATTTTATAGTTTTACCTAAGGTCATGTCCATATCTGGTCAGTTGTATTAAACGTTCCCATTCATATATTATATTTTCAATTTTTTTCAGTCCAAATTACAGCTTATGCCCCCATTGGAACGAGCACAAGGAGCTGCAATATAAATGAAGTTGTTTAGGATGTGTTCGAGTCAATATAAGTGAGTCAAAATACTGAAAATGACCCCACAGCGAAGAGAATTACCGAAAATGACACAATAACCGTTTTAGAAGTTGCTATATTGATTAACACTCATTTGCACAAATTATGCATTTTTATGATGATGCTCTAGTAAAAGGAATATCTGTCAGTTTCGGAATGATGAGGAGATGGTTAGTGGCTGAAGTAAGTGACTCTTCAATAACCAGATTGAGTTCTCTTCTTTTTCTCATTGTCTCATGTTGATGAAACCTCGTCTCGTCTTAGGTAGACAATACACTCTGGACTAATAGTAGGCGGTTGATCTTTTCAGTGCGTAGGTAGAAGGTACCTAATTTAGGCGTGTTTAGAAGGATATGAGAGGACGGAATAGGATCAGTAACAGTCGAAACAGGAAAAAGTAAAAATTAAAATTAAAATTAAGATTAAAATTTTATTTCTCCTCTCATTTGACTATTTTTGACGCTACGGGAGAAAGAGAAGGCATCAGGACTGTCAAATACTCCTATCACACCCTCCGCTGGAAAATTCCATAAATCAGGTGGTAGAATACACAGCTTAGGTTATTTAAATTGTACACATTATATAGAGCGCTACTTACTACAAATTATGTCATACTTTAAGATGGATGTCGGATCGCTTCCAGTAATTCGACGAACTTCCGTTTGAAATGAACACATATTCGGTGATTGATACTAGAGGGTTACTAGCTACAAGTGACGTCATACTTTAATATGGATGTGGGGTCGCTTTTAGTAATTCGACGTACTGCCGTTTGAAATGAACACATATTCGGTGATTGATACCAGAGCGCAACTTGTTACAAATGATGTCATACTTTAAGATGAATGTCGAGTCGCTTTCAGTAATTCGACGACCTTCCGTTTGAAATGAACACATATTCGATGATTGATACCAGACCGCTACCTGCTACAAATGATGTCATACTTTGAGATGGATATCGGGTCGCTTTCAGTAATTCGACATACAGCCGTTTGGAATAAACATATATTCGGTGATTGATGCCACAGCTCTACTTGCTACAAGTGACGTCATACTTCAAGATGGATGTTGTTGGGTCGCTTCCAGTAATTCGACATACATCCGTTTGGAATAAACATATATTCGGTGATTGATGCCACAGCTCTACTTGCCACAAGTGACGTCATACTTCAAGATGGATGTTGGGTCGCTTTCAGTAATTCGACGTACTGCCGTTTGGAATAAACATATATTCGGTGATTGATGCCACAGCTCTACTTGCTACAAGGGACGTCATACTTCAAGATGGATGTTGGGTCGCTTTCAGTAATTCGACGTACTGCCGTTTGGAATAAACATATATTCGGTGATTGATGCCACAGCTCTACTTGCTACAAGGGACGTCATACTTCAAGATGGATGTTGGGTCGCTTTCAGTAATTCGACGAACTGTCGTTTGAAATGAACACATATTCGATGATTGATAACAGACAGCTACCTGCTACAAATGATGCCATACATTAAGATGGATGTCGGATCGCTTCCAGTAATTCGATGAACTTCCGTTTGAAATGAACACATATTTGGTGATTGATACCAGAGGGTTATTAGCTACAAGTGACGTCATACTTTAAGATGGATGTGGGGTTGCTTTTAGTAATTCGACGTACTGCCGTTTGAAATGAACACATATTCGGTGACTGATACCAGAGTACTACTTGCTACAAATGATGTCATACTTTAAGATGGATGTCGGGTCGCTTTCAGTAATTCGACGAACCTCCGTTTGAAATGTACACATATTCGATGATTGATACCAGACCGCTACCTGCTACAAATGATGTCATACTTTGAGATGGATATCGGGTCGCTTTCAGTAATTCGACATACATCCGTTTGGAATAAACATATATTCGGTGATTGATGCCACAGCTCTACTTGCTACAAGTGACGTCATACTTCAAGATGGATGTTGGGTCGCTTTCAGTAATTCGACATACATCCGTTTGGAATAAACATATATTCGGTGATTGATGCCACAGCTCTACTTGCTACAAGTGACGTCATACTTCAAGATGGATGTTGGGTCGCTTTCAGTAATTCGACATACATCCGTTTGGAATAAACATATATTCGGTGATTGATGCCACAGCTCTACTTGCTACAAGTGACGTCATACTTCAAGATGGATGTTGGGTCGCTTTCAGTAATTCGACGTACTGCCGTTTGGAATAAACATATATTCGGTGATTGATGCCACAGCTCTACTTGCTACAAGTGACGTCATACTTCAAGATGGATGTTGGGTCGCTTTTCAGTAATTCGACGAACTGTCGTTTGAAATGAACACATATTCGATGATTGATAACAGACGGCTACCTGCTACAAATGATGCCATACTTTAAGATGGATGTCGGATCGCTTCCAGTAATTCGACGAACTTCCGTTTGAAATGAATACATATTCGGTGATTGATACCAGAGGGTTACTAGCTACAAGTGACGTCATACTTTAAGATGAATGTGGGGTTGCTTTTAGTAATTTGACGTACTGCCGTTTGGAATAAACACATATTCGGTGATTGATACCAGACCTCTACCTGCTACGAATGATGTCATACCTTAAGATGGATGTCGGGTCGCTTTCAGTAATTCGACGAACTTCCGTTTGAAATGAAAACATATTCGATGATTTATACCAGAACGCTACCTGCTACAAATGACGTCATACTTTAAGATGGATATAGAGTCGCTTTCAGTAATTCGACGTACAGCCATTTGAAATGAACACATGTTCGGTGATTGGTACCAGACAGCTACCTGCTACAAATGATGTCATAGTTTAAGACGGATGTCGAGTCGCTTTCAGTAATTCGACGAACTTCCGTTTGAAATGAACACATGTTCGGTGATTGATACCAGTCCTCTACTTGCTAGAAATGACGTCATAATTTAAGACGGATGTCCTGTCGCTTTCAGTAACTCGACGTACTGACGTTTGAAATGAACACATGTTCGGTGATTGATACCAGAGCGCCACTTGCTAGAAGTGACGTCGTACTTTAAGATGTGTGTCGGGTCGCTTTCATTAATTCGACGAACTTCCATTTGAAATGAACACATATTTGATGATTGATACCAGAGCGCTACTTGCTACAAATAATATCAACCTTTACTATGGATGTCGGGTCGTTTTCAGTAATTCGACGAACTTCCGTTTGAAAGGAACACATATTTGATGATTGATACCAGAGCGCTTCTTGCTACAAGTGACGTCATCCGCTAAGATGGATGTCGGGTTGTTTGAAATTAACACGTATTCGATGAATGGTACCAGATCGCTACTTGCTGCAAGTGACGTAATACTTTAAGATGGGTGTCGCGTTGTTTGAAATGATTACATATTCAATGAGTGATACTAGAGCGCTACTTGCTACAAGTGACGTCATACTTTAAGATGGATTTCAGATGGTTTGAAATGAAGACATATTCGATGATTGATACCAGAGCGGTACTTACTACAAGTGACGTCATACTTTAAGATGGATGTCGGTTTGTTTGAAATGAAGACATATTCGATGAGTGATACTAGAGCGCTACTTGCTACAAGTGACGTCATACTTTAAGATGGATGTCGGGTCGTTTTGCGTAATTCGATGTACTGCCGTTTGAAATGAGCGCATATGCGATGATTGAAACCACAACGCTACTTGCTACAAATGACGCCATACTTTAAGATGGATGTCGAGTCGCTTTCAGTAATTCGAAGTACTGTCGTTTGGAATGAACACATATTCCGTGATTGATACCAGAGCGCCACCTGCTACAAATGTCGTTTTTAGTAATTTTAATTATTGTATGCAAACTCCAGTTGAATTAAACACACCACCAGAACTCATACGTGTGGGGGTGCTGGAGTGGGGGTGGTGGTGGTGGTGGGTGAGGCCCTGCAACATTCAGTCGCCGCTGGCCTTGAAACCAAATGGCCGAAAGAAAGATGTGTCAGCATCATCATTCCACTTGTAATGACATGGCACCGGATGGTAGTTCACTCGCGCTATCATTCATAACCAGGAAGACACGCTTACATACCTTTCGGGTTTCCTCGCGCTGGTCCCCAGTGGGGAGTTGCTATAACCATGTTCCTCATCCCCACCTCCCCCTCCCCCAATGGAAAACAACAACAAACAAAAACGACAACAAGTCAGCCCCACAGATCTCTATACATGTGGATTGCTAAACTCTCATTAGTTTGAGATAGAATAGTATCCCACCGGTCACTTGTTAGATGTTTGTTGCGGGAAGGGGTGGGGGGAGGGGGGGGGGGGCGTTGCAATGAACAAGCATTAATCGACAACAACAAAGAACCGTACAAATTCTAAAAGGTCTCCAATTTCCCTACATTTCGCAATCGACGATCGTTTTTTAATATAGATGTTGAAAATAATTTCTGAAAATCTCAGAGATTTTTCTGCCCTGTTTGGGAACGGTTCCGGTGCCTCTGCAATTGGAAAAAAATCACTTTACGAAGGCTCCAATTGGGAATTTGTTGGGAGAGACAAAACCACACAAATAGTGAGGTATGCTACCTTCATATTATACAGAGAACATTAATACAGAGGTTATCACGTCTATAGTAAATGTAAGTAACTTTTATAACAAACAATTGAACGTCTATTAAATAAATTGTTCTTATAATATTAAATGAAGATGTGTTTGCATTTTACAAGACTTTAATGGTCTACCTGTTAAGCCTTTGCAGTTGTGTCTAGTAAAGTCTTAGCTGTCTATATTTACATCCCAAGAACCTTGTCAGTTGTTTCTAGGGAAGTATTGTCTACCTGTATCCAAATGCTATCGATGAATGGCTGTTCAGTTGATTTTAATGATTAGTTCATATACTGTATGAATTAGATATTTTGAAGTCAATGCTACTATATGCTGAGCCACTGAGTTGACCTATAGAATGATTATTGTTGTATGGTTACAGCACATCTTCCGTTCTCTTTCCAACACTTTCTATCAAGTTATTCACTTCCTGGGTAGCCGAAGTCTTTTCATAGAGTTATCAACGATTTCTTTTCCTTGGCTGGAGTACGACATTTTACTGACAAGAACAGCTTAAGCCTTGCTAAGTGTTCGTTAACGCACGTTTTATTGATATTGCTGAAGCTTTGAGGTTTTCCCTAGAATCTGTCTCGAACCGTGTGACTTCCGAATTTCACTAGAATTGGTCGAGATTGATTTCTAGTTTTCTTTGTGTTCTACCAGGCGCCATCCATGTCACGTGATCATTTGGTATAATAATGTGAAGTGATTTGTAATTGTGTGTGCACTAAATTCAGATACTCTTTTGGATTCAGATTGTCAAGGTAAGAAGGCGGCTTGTTCTAAAAAAATGGTAGTTTGTAGTTCCATTAATTCTGTAAAGACAGAAGAAACGCATTTATGGGTATGAAAAAGTTCCAACGCAAAAATAAATGTTAAGCATTTAATCTTGAACCTGTATACACGTGATTGGCTGAACCTGACTGTTTTTTATTTTAACGTATTTCAGTTTAACCTGTCAAGGCGCTCGGACCGCGTACTGAGATACATAAACAAGATAAAATGAGAAAAGTAAGCCGTGAAAAAAACAAGATTGCGTTTCTATATCTTCCAATATTATCTTTTGAGAATAAAAAAGCTGGTCTCTCTTTCTGTATCTGTCTCTGTCTCTCTCTGTCTGTCTCTCTCTCTCTCTCTCTCTCTCTCTCTGTGTCTCTCTCTCTCTGTCTCTCTCTCTCTCTTTCTGTCTTTTTCTCTATCTCTCTACAACTATTTCCAAAATAATTTCAGGCGGCAGGAATGCCCCTGCCCCTCCTCCTACCCCGATCTCTACTTCCCTGCTGGGGCCGAGGGTTTTTCACTTTATAATTTGCAACTCTTCCCGTATAATCCGAAGTGACTTGCTTCATTTATGATACTGAATCAATCAATGAGATTTTTATGAAGACACCCTCTTCCTGTTTTTATTTCTGAACTTTGCTCGTCACTAGAGACGGGAAATATACCGAACAAACCGAACAGATACCTATATAATGGAGATCTGAAAAACCGAACGGAATCAATCAGTGAATAACGAACCTGTCTGAATTTCCAAATTGTTCTACCATCACTATTTATAAGGCCCAGTTGAGGATTGATAGCAGGTGAAGAGTTAATTTCACGAAAGAAGTGGCTGCGAGTTTTTCAGTTTTGTAACCTTCAAGGGCCTTGACAGTTGTCCCGAATCCCCACTAGACTACAACCTGTACATCTATAGCTGCTTGGCAATGATTCTTATACTACAACCTATACATCTCTAGCTGCTTGGCAATGATTCTTATACTACAACCTGCACATCTCCAGCTGCTTGACAGTTATTCTTATACTACAACCTGTACATCTCCAGCTGCTTGGCAATGATTCTTTTACTACAACCTGTACATCTCCTGCTGCTTGGAAATGATTCTTATAGTACAACCTATACATCTCTAGCTGCTTGGCAATGATTCTTATACTACAACCTGCACATCTCCTGCTGCTTGGAAATGATTCTTATAGTACAACCTGTACATCTCCTGCTGCTTGGAAATGATTCTTATACTACAACCTGTACATCTCCTGCTGCTTGACAGTTATTCTTATACTACAACCTGTACATCTCCTGCTGCTTGGAAATGATTCTTATACTACAACCTGTACATCTCCTGCTGCTTGACAGTTATTCTTATACTACAACCTGTACATCTCCTGCTGCTTGGAAATGATTCTTATACTACAACCTGTACATCTCCAGCTGCTTGACAGTTATTCTTATACTACAACCTGTACATCTCCAGCTGCTTGACAGTTATTCTTATACTACAACCTGTACATCTCCTGCTGCTTGGCAATGATTCTTATACTACAACCTGTACATCTCCTGCTGCCTGGCAATGATTCTTATACTACAACCTGTACATCTCCTGCTGCTTGGAAATGATTCTTATAGTACAACCTATACATCTCCAGCTGCTTGGCAATGATTCTTATACTACAACCTGTACATCTCCTGCTGCTTGGAAATGATTCTTATAGTACAACCTGTACATCTCCAGCTGCCTGGCAATGATTCTTATACTACAACCTGTACATCTCCTGCTGCCTGGCAATGATTCTTATACTACAACCTGTACATCTCCTGCTGCTTGGAAATGATTCTTATAGTACAACCTGTACATCTCTAGCTGCTTGGCAATGATTCTTATACTACAACCTGCACATCTCCTGCTGCTTGGCAATGATTCTTATACTACAACCTGCACATCTCCAGCTGCTTGGAAATGATTCTTATACTACAACCTGTACATCTCCAGCTGCCTGGCAATGATTCTTATACTACAACCTGTACATCTCCAGCTGCTTGGCAGTGATTCTTATACTACAACCTGTACATCTCCTGCTGCTTGGAAATGATTCTTATACTAAAACCTGTACATATCCAGCTGCTTAGCAGTGATATCTTAGCCAAGTGTCGGCGGCCTTAACAGGCAGCCAAGAAATCACTGTCCAGGTGCTGTATCTATTGGCGGCGGGATATCTTGGCATGTACAGGGGTCAGATACTTAGATATGATTTGTGTTCGTAAATAATATCACTGCTGAGTTCATTGACAGTAACATTTATGGAGTTGTGGTAAAATGATACAAGAACAACTTATTCTGCATTTTGCTGATATGAATTCCTCTTCCGTACTGTTAGAAAATATCAATCAAGTCAGATACCGAATACCGAACCGATACCGAGTTATACCCGCTTAAAAATACCGAAACTCATACCGAACTCAAAATTCCAATACCGTCCATCTTTTCGGGTCACTGATTAGTTTCATAAAAGATCAGAAATCCTTCCCATTCGAGGCCTATGAGGTACGAACAGGTTCGAAAATAATTATTGAGGTGCATACTATATTATTTGAGGTTCATCCTATATTATTTCAGGTTCATCCTATATTATTTGAGGTTCATCCTATATTATTTCAGATTCATCCTATATTATTTCAGATTCATCCTAAAATAACATTTATGACCCTCTCGTATGCGATCAATAATTTGTCCGACCCTGGATAGACTATAATTATTGTTTCATGTTGAACCAGGTTCGACATAAATATTTCAGGTTCATCCTATATTAATTGAGGATGAACCTAAAATAATTTGTCCGACCCTGGATCGCCCATAATTATTGTTTCGTGTTGAACCAGGTTCGACATCAATATTTGAGATTCATCCTATATTAATTGAGGATGAACTTGAAATAATTTGTCCGATCCTGGATGGACCATAATTATTGTTTCATGTTGAACCAGGTTCGACATAAATATTTCAGGTTCATCCTATATTAATTGAGGATGAACCTGAAATAATTTGTCCGACCCTGGATGGACCATAATTATTCTTTCATGTTGAACCAGGTTCGACATCAGTATTTCAGGTTCATCCTATATTAATTGAGGATGAACCTGAATTAATCTGTCCGACTCTGGATGGACCATAATTATTGTTTCATGTTGAACCAGGTTCGACATCAATATTTGAGGTTCATCCTATATTAATTGAGGATGAACGTGAAATAATTTGTCTGACCCTGGATGGACCCTAATTATTGCTTCATGTTGAACCAGGTTCGACATAAATATTTGAGGTGCATCCTATATTAATTGAGGATGAACCTGAAATAATTTGTCCGACCCTGGATCGACCATAATTATTCAGGATGATGTTAAAATCCCACGATGCAATACGCTCCACGAACCAATCAGTTGAGTCGATACAAACGCGATGTGTGCGTGCTTTCAGAACAATGGGACATAACAGGGGAAAAAAAGCAAGATAAACTTGATGCAGGCACACAGCTTCAAGCATAGAATCCCACTGAAAGATAGTTTTGTAGGCGCTTCACACGATTTCTTTTCGATCCTTTGTAATCACGCAAAATAAATAAGATTTTTTCCCATGAAAATGTCAAATGGGCAGTGTTGATTGCTTGCTGTACTGTTACAAACAAGTTGTGTTTTAATATTGAAATATGACTCGCTAACCAATAGTGTTGCGGACCAGACCGCAAACAAACGGACCGGTACCGGTGCAGGCGTGGTCCGCGGTACGGTCCGACGAGGGCCGGCCGCCCCTGCTATACCGGTACACAGGCACGCTGGACCGGTCCGGGGCGGCCCAAGGTACCGGTCCAGGGAGACGCAAAGGGAAGTTTTGCACTCTCCCAAATGATACACAAACTGATAATTTCATCTTGATAGACGGTGAATACATTGAAGTCGAGTAAGTCTGAAGTAACTGTCAACTATATTGAGCCAATCTGTCACCAATCAACCACCTGCATCCTGTGATTCCTATCTCGGGTGTCGGGTGCAGGTATCAGCGATGAGCGGTTCTACAAAAAAGTTCCCAAAATAGCGAACGCTCAAATTCGGTGACAAGAAGCTGTCATTCAATTCCTTTGTCAGCAAAGGATTTCAATGTGTATTGTGTATCTATTTCAATAAACCCCGATCTGGATTATGTGCACATGGAAAGTATTTAGTTGGTAGTAACTTGGTCCCTGTATTTCATCTGGTAGGTTTGGTGTGGTGACCCTATTAAATTGAAACATGGGCGCAGATCATAGGGGGGTGGGACGAGGGGCGTGTGCCCAACAAAGTTTTTCGGGGGGGTGGGGGGCATTACATGTAATGTCCCCCGTGCTTCTTTCACATATATAGGTCCGATAGCAGCTGATATTGTTCGAGCAATGCTGCAATAGGCGAAAATCGCGTATTTTCAGCTTGCTTTTTTAAACTTTCCTCACGCAGGGCCAAGCCATGCTTGGTCCTGCACGTTGTGTGTCCGAGCAATGCTGCAGTAGGCGGAAATCTTATATTTTCTGCTTACATTTTCAAATTTTCCGCCCGCAGGACCAAAACATAGTTGGCCCTGCGCATTGTGTAGCCCCCTCCCCCTCCCCCCCCACACACACACGCACTCTAAAGAGGGAGACTTGTGCCCCTGAATTGGACCGCCTTGGACCGGTCCATCTAGAAAAAAAACGGACCGCCTGCCCGAATATCGGACTGTTATTCCTTGGACCGGACCGGACCGGAACACCATTAGTGGTCCGGTACGGTCCGCATCACTGCTAACCAACATATCGGGAAAACGTCTCGTGAAGTTTAAAAAATTAATGGAGCAGTTCAAAAAAGTGCCTCTGTGGGGTAGGATGGTGAAGGGCAAAAATGCTGGATTTCGTATGTATGTTTGTTTGTCTGTGTGTCTGCTATAGAAATAACTATGGGGCCATCCATAGTGCCCAAAATTGGCCTACTTTATGGCGGAAGTCATTGTCAGGTTTAAAAAAGTGCAGGGGTGGGATTGCAGAGGGGCACCAAAAGCTATGACCAATTTGTTTTTTACTGATATAGGTCCTCAAAGGGGTCTAATAGTGGTGACTTCTTATCAGGAATCTCAAAGGTTTCAAAAATTTGCCGGTGGTGGTGTTAGGGAGGGGCAAAACTTGTGAATTGTGTGTGTATGTCTATATGACCACTATAAAAAGGCATACGGAGCCACCCACAGTGCACAAGCTGGTTCTGCTAGGGTTTTTTTCTACACCGGGAGTCATGGATTGAAAAAGTCAGGATTGAAAAAGTGTCGGGGTTGGGAGAGTCACCCAATGTCATGACAATTTTTCTTTTCACCTCTATAGATCTTCAAAGGGGTCTACCTGAGGTAACTTTTTACCGGGAATATTATGGTGCGGTTAGGGCCGCAGGCCTGCTGAAGTTACTCTTTTGAAGTCAGGGCTGTGGTTTCATGAACTGTTTTTTCTTAGAAATTTACCGTACAGCATCGTATAACCCTGCTAGTATTTGTTAAAACCTGTTTTGACTCATCATTTTCACACAGGTAACAATGTTGGGAAGCGGTTTAGTATGCCAGAATGCTCGAAATGCATCCCCCCCCCCCCCCCCCCACAGAATTTCAAATTGCTCTGCAGCTCCTGGGTCAGCATGTTTTCGGTGTCATTGTGGGGCATGTCACGGTGTTATGTTCATGAAAGCAGGTGACTGTTTTGAACAAATCACGCGATAATGCCTCATCTGTAGGGCCGTCGCTAGAGCCTTTTAATGGGTGGGGGTGAGGGGTGGAGGGTGGGGTGGGGGTGGGGGGGGGGGTGAGAGCCCTCGAAATTCCAAATGGGTAGTGGGCACGTTCTTGCCAAACTATTAGAACTGTAGATCTTCCTAATTCGGCGAGCACGAGCAGAATATTGTTAAATTTGACATTCAAAAGAGCAATTTCCTTTCTTCTGGAGGATCAATTCCCACTTCAACATACCCTGAAAGGTTTGTTTTTTTCTGATCAAATAACAAAATTTATCTTTTGAAAATTTCGATTTCTATCCATTAACCTTTGAAAAACTATGCAGAATTATTATATGTCCTGCAAGTTTTAACCAATCGTTTATACCAAAGCTACACATTTTAGAGAATTCCATCCATTCCTAGGCATTGATTACTTGGTCCCATTTTACCATTAATATAGAACTTGTTCAGCACAGTACAGAAACACTGCTTCATTTCCCGGGGGTTACCACGAGGGTATGGTGATGGTGGTGGGTGGGGGGGAGGGGGGGGGGGGGGGGTTATAACACCAATTTAATTGATAACACCCTTGTAAATATAGTCAGCCTTTTCAACTTCTAATTTAAAAACAAAAACATTTCCTGAAACATTTTGCCCCATTGACAGTTTTTGTTCCAGAGCGAATCAATTTTCGGTATCCTGAAAATTGGATGAAAACAAAAATGAATAATAATTGACCTGGTAGTTGGGGTATTCCATACATCGACCCATATGCAGAAAAATTTTTTTTTTTTCGTACGTCCTGGTTGACAGTGGAGTGGGAGGCAGTTGTCCTGGCTGACTATTGGAGTGGGGGCAGTTGTCCTGTCCACCAACTGGACTGGGGGGCGGTCGTCCTAGCTACCAAATTCACTTGGAGGAGTCATCCTAGCTGCCAAATACACTGGGGCAATTGTCCGAGTGAGCATTTTTGGACGGGGATGTGGGGGGAGGGGGGGGTGGTGGGGAGGGGGGGTGGTGGGGACACTTGTCCTACAACCTCAATTTTCTCCTATGTTCAATTACCACTCATCAAATATAGCCTGCTGTTGAACATAATTTCTTTTGTTAATTAGTTAATGAGCTCCTATTGACATAGCTGTGTGTAATCTGTGTGTTGAATAAACATCGCAGTGATAACAATATAGACTGGCATATAGGTTTACAACTATGACAGACTTGAATTAGTTGCTCATTGGTGGAGAAGAATGGATCAAAATGATGCGAAACTAAAAAAAAACAGTGTCTGAAATTTTTTGGGGGAGGGCAAATATTTTTCTAGGGGGTGGGCGCCCCCCCTCCACGCCCCTCCCCTTCCACCCCCTCCCCACCCCGGATGCAGGCCTGCGATATCTCTTGCACCGTTTTGCTACTTTGTAGGGTATTCATCACTGACAGCTGAGCAGGGACGTCGCGACAGGAAGGGGGCGGTGTGTGTGTGTGTGCGTGAGGGGAGGGTGTCTAACCCCCCCCCCCCCCCAGTAGTTGGAAAATCGGAGGGCAAAAATATCAACAGTTGGACATTTAAAATTACTGAATGTATAATAAAATTAACTAACAAACATATATTTTTCCGACTAGAGGACCACAATGAGGACAAATTCTGACTACCGAGACCTTCGGATGAAAACCGGGTCGAAGGATTCTAACTGAACATATAACTACACATGCAGTCTCCACGTTAAACGTTTTTTCAATAGCCACTGAAAGTCTAGGGGAGATAATTTGAGCTTGTGAAATGCTAAAAAAAAAACTTTTCCTAAAAACGATTTCCCAAGCCTTTAAATTAAACCTAATTCAAGCCGATAAACGGGGTGTCCAAGCAGGCCCAAGTTACAAAAATAAAAGACGAAAAATATTCTCTAGCCTACGAAACAGTCCGGATAACAATCGAAAATTTCGACATTTTCTCGCCCTAAATCGGCCCAAATGAAACTTTTTGAGGTATTCTGAAGTGGGGATTGACACTCCAGAAGCCAGGAAATTGCTCCTTTTAATGCCAAATTTAACAATTTTCTCACGACGGGCCGAACCATAGTCGGCCCGGCGCGACCGTGCTCGCCGAATTAGGAAGATCTACAGTTCTAATAGTTTGTCAAGAACTCGCCCACTACCCAGTTGGAATTTTGAGGGCTCTTACCCCCCCCCCCCCCTCCATTAAAAGGCTCTAGCGACGGCCCTACAGCTGAGGCATTATCGCGTGATTTGTTCAAAACAGTCACCTGCTTCCATGAACATAACACCGTGACTGCCCCACAATGACACCGAAAACATGCTGACCCAGGAGCCGCAGAGCAATTTGAAATTCTGTGGGGAAAAGAGGGGGTGGGGATGCATTTCGAGCATTCTGGCATACTAAACCGCTTCCCAATATTGTTACCTGTGTGAAAATGATGAGTCAAAACAGGTTTTAACAAATACTAGCAGGGTTACCCGATGCTGTACGGTAAATTTCTAAGAAAAAACAGTTCATAAAACCACAGCCCTGACTTCAAAAGAGTAACTTCGGCAGGCCTGCGGCCCTAACCGCACCATAATATTCCCGGTAAAAAGTTACCTCAGGTAGACCCCTTTGAAGATCTATAGAGGTGAAAAGAAAAATTGTCATGACATTGGGTGACTCTCCCCACCCAGGCACTTTTTCAATCCTGACTTTTTCAATCCATGACTCCCGGTGTAGAAAAAAAAACTCCTAGAAGAACCAGCTTCTGCACTGTAGGTGGCTCCGTATGTCTTTTTATAGTGGTCATACAGACATACACATAAAATCCACAAGTTTTGCCCCTCCCCAACACCGGCAATTTTTTGAAACCTTTAAGATTCCTGATAAGAAGTCACCACTAGTAGACCCCTTTGAGGACCTATATCAGTAAAAAAAACAAATTGGTCATAGCTTTGGGTGCCCCTCTCCAATCCCACCCCTGCACTTTTTTAAACCTGACAATGACCTCCGCCACAAAGTAGGTCAATTTTGGGCACTATGGAAGGTACCATATTTATTTCTATAGCAGACACACAGACAAACAAACAAACATATGACATCCATCATTTTTGCCCTTCCCAACCCTACCCCAAAGAGGCACTTTTTTGAATTGCTCCATTAAATTTTTAAACTTCACGAGACGTTATCCCGATATGTTGGTTAGCAGTGATGCGGACCGTACCGGACCACTAATGGTGTTCCGGTCCGGTCCGGTCCAAGGAATAGCGTTCCGATATTCGAGCAGGCGGTCCGTTTTTTTCTAGATGGACCGGTCCAAGGCGGTCCAATTCAGGGGCACAGGTCTCTTCCTTTAGAGTGCGTGTGTGTGTGTAGGGGGGGGGGGGGATACACAATGCGCAGGGCCAACTATGTTTTGGTCCTGCGGGCGGAAAATTTGAAAATGTAAGCAGAAAATATAAGATTTCCGCCTACTGAAGCATTGCTCGGACACACAACGCGCAGGACCAAGCATGGTTTGGCCCTGCGTGAGGAAAGTTTAAATAAGCAAGATGAAAAGACGCGATTTTCGCCTATTGCAGCATTACTCGAACAATATCAGCTGCTATCGGACCTATATATGTGGGAGGAGCGCGGGGGACATAATATGTAATGCCCCCCCCCCCTCCCCCACCCCGAAAAACTATGTGGGGCACACCCCCCCCTCCCCATGATCTGCGCCCATGGTCCAATTTAATAGGGTCACCACACCAAACCTACCAGATGAAGTACAGGGACCAAGTTACTACCAACTAAATAGTTTCCATGTGCACATAATTCAGATCGGGGTTTATAGAAATAGATACACAATACACATTGAAATTCTTTGCTGACAAAGGAATTGAATGACAGCTTCTTGTCACCGAATATGAGCGTCCGCTATTTTGGGAACTTTTTTGTAGAACCGCTCATCGCTGATACCTTCACCCGACACCCGTGACAGGAATCACAGGATGCAGGTGGCTGATTGGTGACAGATTGGCTCAATACAGTTGACAGTTACTTCAAACTTACTCGACTTCAATGTATTCACCGTCTATCAAGATGAAATTATCAGTTTGTGTATCAATTGGGAGAGCGCAAAACTTCCCTTTGCGTCTGCCTGGACCGGTCCCTTGGACCGCCCCGGACCGGACCAGCGTGGCTGTGTACCGGTACAGCAGGGGCGGCCCGGTCCTCATCGAACCGTACCGCGGACCACGCCTGGACCGGTACCGGAGCGTTTGTTTGCGGTCCGGTCCGCAACACTATTGGTTAGCGAGTCATATTTCAATATTAAAACACAACTTGTTTGTAACAGTACAGTAAACAATCAACACTGCCCATTTGACATTTTCATGGAAAAAAATCTTATTTATTTTGCATGATTACAAACGGTAAAAACAAAATCGTGTGAAGCGCATACAAAACAATCTCTCAGCGGGATTCTTTGTCTGAAGCTGTGTGCCTGCATCAAGTTTATCTTGCTTTTTTCCCCCCTGTTATGTCCCATTGTTCGGAAAGCACGTACACATCGCGTTTGTATCGACTCAACTGATTGGCTCGTGGAGCGTATTGCATCGTGGGATTTTAGCATCATCCTGAATAATTATGGTCGATCCAGGTTCGGACAAATTATTTTAGGTTCATCCTCAATTAATGTAGGATGAACCTCAAATATTTATGTCGAACCTGGTTCAGCATGAGGCAATAATTATGGTCCATCCAGGGTCGGACAAATTATTTTAGGTTCATCCCCAATTAATATAGGAAGAATCTCAAATATTGATGTCGAGCCTGGTTCAACATGAAACAATAATTATGGTCCATTCAGGGTCGGACAAATTATTTTAGGTTCATCCTCAATTAATATAGGATGAACCTGACATATTGATGTCGAACCTGGTTCAACATGAAACAATAATTATGGTCCATCCAGGATCGGACAAATTATCTCAGGTTCATCCTCAATTAATATAGGATGAACCTGAAATATTGATGTCGAACCTGGTTCAACATGAAAGAATAATTATGGTCCATACAAGGTCGGACAAATTATTTCTGGTTCATCCTCAATTAATATAGGATGAACCTGAAATATTTATGTCGAACCTGGTTCAACATGAAACAATAATTATGGTCCATCCAGGATCGGACAAATTATTTCAGGTTCATCCTCAATTAATATAGGATGAACCTCAAATATTGATGTCGAACCTGGTTCAACATGAAACAATAATTATGGTCGATCCAGTGTGGGTTAAATTATTTTAGGTTCATCCTCAATTAATATAGGATGAACCTGAAATATTTGTGTCGAACCTGGTTCAACATGAAACAATAATTATAGTCCATCCAGGCTCGGACAAATTATTGATCGCGTACGAGAGGGTCATAAATATTATTTTAGGATAAACTTGAACCTGAAATAATATAGGATGAACCTGAAATAATATAGGATGAACCTCAAATAATATAGGATGAACATGAAATAATATAGGATGAACCTCAAATAATATAGTATGTACCTCAATAATTATTTTCGAACCTGTTCGTACGCCATAGAGGCCAGTGGAATGTTTTAACGTGAATACCTATTCTAGTCCACGGTGGCGCCGCTAATAGGTGAACGTGAGTTCAGCCGCATCGCAATATGGCACTTGATGGATGCAGCACAGTTACAAGTAGAAGTCATGTCACGAACTGTGCGCTTATCAAGGCTTAATTGCGCTTAGGAATTGCGCGCAATTGCCATATCGAATGGCATCCAAAGCATGGCAGGTCCTCCTGGTTACTCATAGTTAACACAGGCAATGTTTCTGCCAATGGACCTCTGAAACATTGCTTGTGCACAGGCCATATGTACATAATTTGTTATCCTTACTATGGTCATAACGCATAGTTTGACGCGCAGATCGACGTGCAATGTGTGCACATTTCATGACGGGACTTCTAGTTTTAACTGTACGAGATGTCAGACTCAGCTTGATTAAAATCAATAGCGAAAGGGGTGACACCGCGTTTGTGTCTAATGTTACTGAAATGTTCATTAAGACGTTTGCAGACGCGACGCTTACTTTCTCCAACATGTGTTTTTTTCAAGTTTGTGTGGGCCAGTAAGTAAATGTTGTATGGGCCAGTAAGTAAATGTTGTGTGGGCCAGTAAGTAAATGCTGTGTGGGCCAGTAAGTAAATGGAGTTCTGCCCCATGAAATTTACAAATCGTGATCCTTTGTGACGTTTTGATACGAGCGAGGTTGTGCTCTAAAGCCCTTTCTAGAAAGAGGGTTTGTTGTGCAAGCTTTAGTTGTCTTCAACATACCATGTGTCTTTCCGAAACAGAGGCTCGAAGATACATATATATTATCATGACCATGTGCATGCCCTGTACTTTGTATGAGATTCGAGGTCGTGTTTACAATCAGATTGCAACGAGCACGTCAGGGTGAGTTGTGATCCGATTGTAAACACGACCGAGAATCTGATACAAATTACAGGACATGCATTTGATCATGATAATACATTTATCTAACAATTCCGTTACATGAAGCCCGTTTCCCCCGTTTTTCAGTTTAAATTGGGTTGGAATTGGTCAAAATGTTTAATTTCATATTTTAGTGCGTAATAACAAAGCATATAATGATATTATTTGTCATAGCGCGGTGTTTACCGGAAGTTGAATCTATATGATACGGAATCAGAAAAAGTCATCGATATGATACGGAATCGGAACACATTATGTGATATGTGCCGTTGCTCGTGGGTTTCAGGCCAAAATCTATATGATTGTTAGATAAAATCAATTAGATGAAAAGAAAATTGCAGCAAATTATACGCCTGAGAGGAAGAACGGATAAAAGGAAGACTGGGGTGAAAACTTTGAACATAAATAGGAGAAAAGATGTTCAGAAGACAACAAACAGCTAAGTATGAAAAACAAATAAAGGAAAAATATAAAATTTAAAATCGCGGAAAAGAGGCCGAGGAAGGGGATAAGGTAATGTGCATTTGGAAAACAAAAGTAAGACCCCATGATGAAAAGCAAGAGTGGGCAGGACATGTTTATATTTTTTATTATGACTGTAATTGTTATTGACCAATCAACTTCATTATCTAGTGACCGTATATGAGACTGTGTATCATCGAGCTGACCGTATATAGAGCTTATGTACGGTCAGACATTTTGTTTTTGACATCCAACGCTCACTTGATGTTTTTCCTAATTTCGCGTGTCCAAGGAACAACAACTAATTTCACGTGTGTGTGTGTTGAGGAACTTACAACTATAATACGTTTGTTCCAGTGTTTGATAAATTTTAATAAACAAATGTAAATAAATACAATAAATAAACCACTACAACGACATGTATAGAAGCCAACTGGCACTGTCTGAAACGAACCCATGCGAGAATCCTTACCCGAAAAATCTGCCCTTCTCAGTTCATGAAAAAAATTTCGAGTTACTCCCCCTGGACTGTAAAATTTATCGGCTGTTTTTCTTTGATTTGAATGATTGAACTTGAAGGTTGATCGATATCAAACATGAATTACACTTGTGTCTGTGTCTCTTTCAAAGGACTGGCATAATAAATACGTTATGGGGCTTTCAGGGTGGAGATATAATGTGATATAAGACTCTGCGAGATCAATATTAGGCGAGGCCTTTGGCCTCGCCTAATATTGACCTCGCAGAGCCTTATATCACACCATATCCGCCCACTGAAAGCTCAATAACTATAATATCGCCCCCTGAGTTCCAATGGTTCTATATGCCTACTGGCACATAGAACACATTGGAACACAGGGGACGATATGGCACCACTTGCGCATTGAAGTTAAGAAGACATTTTGAAACATTGAGGCCTGGTGTAATACTTTATCGAGTTAGTGAAGGAAGATACTAGAATTTATAGTACAACCTAAATTTATTTCCCCCCAATACAGATGAAAATGTGTAGACAAAATACATATACAATATCATAACCATGTGCATGTCCTGTAATTTGTATCAGATTCGAGGACGTGTTTACAATCAGATCGCTACGAGCCCGTCTGGGCGAGTTGTGATCCGATTGTAAACACGACCTAGAATCTGATACAAATTACAGGACATGCATTTTGTCATGACAATACATTTATCTAACAATCCCGTTACATAAAGCCTGTTTTTTCCATTGTTCAGTTTAAATTATGTTGGAATTGGTCAAAATTTTGCATTTCATATTTTAATGCGTAATAACAATGCACATAATGATATTATTTGCCATAGCGCAGTGTTTACCGGAAGTAAAATCTATATTATACGGAATCAGAATGAATCGTACATATGATACGGAATCGGAACACATTATGTGATGCGTATCGTTTCTCGTGGTTTCAGGCCAAAATCAATTCAATACTTTCAATTCAATTCAATATTTATTTCACAGTATACATCTACAAAGGAAAGAAACAAGGTAACAAAAAACAAAGGTAGATGTACAAATGTATACTGCGGGGAATGACATTGCCTTATGACTGTCTTCCTGTCATCCCCTAGACAATAAAAATAAAGACTAAACAGCAAAATGGCAAGTGAGGTAAATCTTGACAGCAGGTTTTTTTTTGTTAATATTGTATTGATATGTATTGATTATTAGTTCGTTGTGGATCAAACTTCTAGATGTTCTGACTCTGGTTATTAAGATCTGTGGATTGTGGATTAACCGTGTTTTAACCGTATTTTAACCGTATTTCTGAATGGATGAAATAAATAAGCGTCCGTTGGTAAACCATTATAATAATCGTACTCTAAAGGAGTGAAGTATATGACCATAAGTGACAGTACAAACCTGGTTATCAGCTTGCTGGGAGAAAAGAGGAGAATTTGATCACAACACCGAGAGTCGTAAATAGCCATGGCAGTTGGGACATCTTCGGTCTGAACAGCTGATATTGGCGATATATGTATTCAGATATTGTTCAGTTAATATTTTTTTAAAAGATGTTCAGGTTAGGGTTTTTATCGTTGTATCGATGTCATTCCACAGTTTAGGAAACGAAAAATATGGAAGTGCTGCTGAGAAATAAGTGCGAGGTTTATGGGTGTTCAGGCTTCCACATTGCCTCGATGTCATGCCCGAGGGATTCCAGTACACTTGAAACGTATCATCGAAACTGACGGGGAGATTGTTCTGCGACCAGTCGTGCATAAATAAAAGTGAATATAATTTATACAGATCGTTAAATTTAAGAATTTTTAAACGTTTGAACAGCGGGTCCGTATGTGAGTTGAACTTTTTGTTTGTTATGATGCGTACAGCCTTCTTTTGTAGGTTTAAAATTTGTTTGGTAGCCGTTGCGTTGCTCCACATTTGAATACCATAAATAACTGGCTTTCAAATAAAGTGAAATAGAGTAGACGTAATGTCTCGGGCGGTAAAAAATTCTTGATGCTATTCAAGATATAATTTGCTCTGGATATTTTCGTACAGAGTGTAGATACATGGTGATGAAATTTATGGTTCTCATCCATGTCGATTCCTAGACATTTTATGAATTTGTGGTCACTATTGTTACCTGCTATTATTAAATCTGAGTTATTCAATGTAATGTGGGTTTGTACGTTATCGTAACTGTAGTTGTCATTTTGGGGATGAAGAAGTATGACTTTAGTTTTGTTAGCATTTAAAGATAACCTGTTTGCAGAACACCAGTGGTTGATTTTTGATAATTCATTGTTTGTCATCTCCGTAAGGAGGTCAAGGCAGTTCCCAGATGCATGGGCTGTTGTGTCATCCGCAAAGGATAGAATACTCATGTCAGTTGATTCACTAATGTCATTGATATATAGGACGAACAAAAGAGGGCCGAGTACAGACCCTTGGGGTACACCTGTAGTGATATTGAGTAACTCCGACGATTCAATAGTGAATTGAACATATTGGAATCTCCCGGAGAGATAATTTTGAAACTAAGATTTAGCTATACCTCTTATACCATAGTGTTCAAGTTTTCGAGCGAGTATTTCATGATCAATAGTGTCAAATGCTTTGGAAAAATCTAAACACATGGATAGTGTGCAATCTTTAGTTGCTATGTTATTCATTAAGGAAACGTGGTTGGTAAGATGCATTATTGGGTGAAATATTGAGTGTCCCCTTCTGAATCCAAACTGACAGTTATAAATAACGCCATGTGCATCTAAGAAATCTGATAACCTTTTATGCATTAACTTCTCTAAGATTTTAGAAAAGGCACGAAGAATACTTATTGGATGATAATTGTCGAAAGACTGTTTATCCCCGGATTTAAAAATTGGTATTACTTTCGCGATTTTCATTTATGATGGTACAATTCCAGTTGAAAAAGAGATGTTTATAATATGAGTTAAAGGAACAATAATTTCATGTATAATGTCTTTTAGTAGTTTCGGGGAGATGTTGTCCTAGTCAGGTTCATTGTGTAATTTCGCCGGAATTTTTTGGAGAGTAGCAAACCTATAGATTTTTGAGAAGTTTTGGATCCACTAAGATAAAAAAGGGATGTTTCAGATTTTTTCAATAACACGGTTGCCATGGTAAGGATGAATTTTGAGTGAAAATGCCATTTATTTGAATTTTTGAATAAAAAATTATTTAAAAATACAGAATAAACAATTGATGAATTATAACCACTTAAATATGAAACAATGGCAATTATAATGTACTTTTAAAACTTTGTTGTTATTTCTGGTTGCCATGGTAACGGAATTTATGCGGAAATAATGGATTTTTTGTATTAAAAAGGGGAAAAAATGAAAAGCCTTAAAACTACTAAATAGTTACCAATAAGTGTTGTATAGCTGATATAATTGTAGTGTTTTATAAAAAATTATGCATTTTAACCATTGGTTGCCATGGAAAGAGTAATCAACCTTGACCCTCCTTATGCTTTTCATGGAAAGTGTTGTTTAAATTCGGGTTCTTTGTGCATATAACTTGACATTTGTGTGATGTTTTTGGAGAATAGCAAACCCCTACTTATTTGAATGTATGATAGATTTCCAAAATTGAATATGTATTGAATTTTTCAATATATGTATATAAGGTGTTCAAATTGGTCAATATGGGACAAAAAAGTCAGTGAATTTTGCCTGAAAAAATTAGGACTATGCACAGGATGACAGTGATGGTGAAAAACGTCTAACTAGAGGAAGATTCTTGATACAAAGTATATATATTCACTTTTAGAACAAAGGGTGCCATGTAAACTGCCAATTTACCATATATGTGTATTTCTTCCAGCTCTTAAATCAGTTGATGCATCATATATAACATTTATCAGTGAAAATCAGTACAAGAACCAAGTGCAACTTGACGGTAATCACCCTCCTAAAAAGTTCTAATCGTTATGCTAGTAATTAGTCCAGTGTGGCATCACGCCTCAGTCACTCATCATTTGTTGCATCATCATCACTATCATGGTCCTGTCTTTCAAGGTTTGAATCCTCATCATTCTCACAGGAAGTATTGCACATACATAGATCAGTGCATGTTAGGTTCCTGGCACGGCAAGGACATCTCTGCGAGGAACAATCTGTCTTCCGCTGACATCTAACCATCTCAATAATTGACTTTGGTGCTGGGAGAACATCAGTGGTAGTTGGTTTGAGTTGACCACATGTGTCCCTGTGGTAGCCATGTTTTAATGGATCAAGAAATGTCTGGTGAGAAATGGCAGCTTGGCCCCACACATATGCTTTGATATGTACTCGCATGATATGCTGCCATAGTGCACCAACAGTTGTTGGAAGTCTGTCATTCTCTGCCATGTTCCTACAGAAGAGATGCCATCGTAGTTCAGGAATGTTAGATATATTGACACCATTTGGACAATATTCTGAGCAGACGAATCTTGCTAATGATGTGAACACATCCTCGCTCTGCTTCCTTACAAAGCATGAAAAAGGCAGTCACCATGTCGTCATCAGCCTTCTGGTATTTCTGGAACCACTTTGCCTTACCAACTCTAGCAAACCGCCTGGTGTTATCTGCACTGTGAAGGCATGGAAAGCTGGCAATGCCTGGGCTCTCTTTTTACACAGGGCCTTACATATTGGCTCAACTTTGATCACACTAGATGCCATCGAGAGAGATGTGTTTCCAGGCAGCAGATGATAGTTTGCTACTGCCAGAACTAGGACGTCTGTATCAGGTGAGAATATTGTCAATTCAACGTCCCCTTTATACTGCTGTGATGCAGCTGGATCATCAACGTGTCAGCCTCCTCATGGTTGTTTGATTCAGACTGGACACTCCTGTTGCTCGATGTACGCCCTGATGCTGACACAACGATAACCTTGTCTGAGTTACGGTTGTACTCTAAAGTCTTATTTGCGAGGTAGTCCGCAAGATCAGCCTTGGTTTGTTCATGAGACAGAAATCGATTCATCGTGATGTGTTTAATACTTGTATCATCATTCACCTGATACAGGACAGGTGTCTTTCCATGACGTCGCTTGGACCTGGTTGTGCTCTTGAGGGAATCTTGTTTGTATGTGTTGAAGACCAGAATTATATGGTCGAAGCCCCTGGTTTAGGCCAACACCCTATCATTAAAGCATTCACTGAAATCCTTCACTGTCACCACTCTTGCTGGTTTCTTGGTCATTTTTTGGACAACAACAAATCCATCTACGACGGCAAGTTTCTTGCTAGGGTGTACATGTGTACTACCTTCATTTGCAGGATCACTAGTAGGGACAGGTGTCATGGATCTGGAATTAAGTTCATCCGCTGGCAAAGACAGTGTTTCGTCTGCAAATTTATCCAATGCATGGATAAGCTTTGACTTGTCTGTGCAAGACAGTAGGCTTCCATCTGGAGCAAACAGTGCCCTGGGTGTCACTGTGAATTCGAAATTACCAATCGCACCCTTATGGTTAACATCCCTGTTGGACCTCCAGTCTACTAAACAAATCTTTGGTTTCTTTCAGATCTACCGTTTTCACCCTAATCTTGACAGCCAGGTTTGTATTTTCAGACATATACATTCTGTTCTTCTCCTTCTTAACTGGTGCCCACATCGCCATTGATCCGTTCAGCAATAAATTGTTCATAGAGCTTCTGCCCTGTCTCATCAATGTTCAATATTTGTGGTACAAACTCGTCTGCACATAAGCATTAGTGATTACATTGAAGAGCTGTTTGCCCTTGACTTCAAAAGGATTCCCATGACTGACTATGGCTGCCTTGATTCGGTCGATTGCATTGTGTTCACGCTTTAGAACACTTGGAGAAAAGCCATGGTTTTCTCTGATCTCATTGTCTTGTATACCAAACTGCCCCTTGAACTCACTAGACATCTGGGACAGTTCTGCTGCAGCTAAGAAAAATCGTTGTCTGGCATTGGCGTTATTTGATATGCCTATCAGACCGGCATGAACTTTTAGGGATCTATTTAGATGCTCAACCGCATGGTCTGCTCCGATTGATACAAATGGGATAGTATTCTTGGTAACTGAGATGTTTCCTGCTTCAAGCTCCCTCCAGGTGTCAGGATGGCTGGACTTCAGTGCATGCATGTCGGATATGTATCTTGGCCACATCCACTTGTACTTGATTCTGTCCATTGCGAAAAATATCTTGCTGACTCTTCGCCAGCTTGTAGATGAAGGTTTACGTCAGCATTCCGTGAGGCTGCAATAAAATGCAGAATTACTTCTACTCTGTGAAGATAGTTCATCATCGCCTTAAACATGGCATTCTTTGAGCGGCTGATTTCCAATTCCTCAAATTTTTCTCACAGTTTTTCATCAATGATAACCTGGAGCAGGCGGTTGCTGGCATGCTGAACCAATTCAACTTTCAGAGTTTTATCTTTTTCTCCACAAGCAGTTTGAACTTTCTCTGTTGCAAGAAGACATGCCTCCCTCAAATGTGGATTGTCCCGAAAGAACTCCACAACTGCCATTTCATAAAGTGCTCCATATGAGTATATATGAACCTGAAGAGAGCGTTTATAATGTGTGCATTTCAGAATTTGTCGCGTGGTTGCAGATCCATAGACATCGGCCTCTGTCCAAGCATCATCTATGCCAGAGTTTTCTATGGGTTTTCTATGGATGTACCCAGTCCTCGCAGTGCAGCCATAACAACATGAAGCTCTCCTAATCTCGGAATGATTTTGCCTTTAAAGTCAGGATTAGCATCCAGTAGTTGAACAACTTTCTCATAGAAGCCCAAGTCACAAGATACAACAGTTGGATGATCTTTCCCAGCGGCTAGCTCCTTCAATCTGCAACATTGCTGGAGTACTGTCATCAGTGTTGACCACTCATGCGTTGCCTCAGGAAGAAGAGGCAGAGCTCCGACCTGTGTTACTGACAATGGATGTGTTGGAAGTAGGGAGTTATAGCCAGCCCAACATGGGAGATTTGTAAGAGTCCCTTCTGTGATTGTTCTGGAGAGAACCATTGCTAAGAGCCAACCCAAGTGTGTTAGCCTGTAGCATTTGTCGACACCAGTCTTACTGATGGTAAACTCTGACTGTTCATCCCTAGAACCTTTAATTGGCTTTGGCTTGTTACATGGTATAATGTCTGTATGGTATGGAGTAACAGTCAAGTTCGTTGCCTCTGTGGAGATCTGAAGAGACGGTGCTATTGTCTCTCTTGCACCAGCTGACTTCTGAAACACTGCTACAATGGTTCCATGAGTTGTATCCTTGCCATCGGGAGTGTCCTCCCCAAAGTCAGTATTATCAAAACCAAAGATGGGAAGTCGCCCTCGTTTAAGCACTGGTGGTACATATAGTCCCTGGAACATTGTAGTGTTCTGAACCACAGCATTTGCAATTGATGTCTCAAGAAGCAAGGTACGGCTGTATGGAACACAGTATCCCAAGGCATTGAGAAAGTCTACCATACTTTTATTTCTTGTATCATGGTGGACAGGTAGCCCCATCATACCAACAATATTTGGGTTTTCCCTTTGACGTTGTGTACGAAATAAAGCAGAGTCACTCTGTTGTTTGTACTTCACTTGCCTTCGTGACTTGAGGCCATACATAATGGTTTGACTCACAGTTAGTACTGATCTGTCTGAAACAGATGTCCGTGCTTCTGTCTGCATTGCTTCCACTGGGCCAAGCATTATCCAATGTATCATTGCCTTAAGCTCACCAGGAACATCCTGATCATTGCTAGAAACTTGTATCTGTTTATCCTGCTGATCTTTGCTTGTGAAGTTCTCAATGCTTTGGCGAACCAGTGATGCTGCCTTATATATGACATCCATATTGTCCATGGTATTGTCATTTGTAATATCATTGACCATATCTTCCTCACTTATTTCCTCCATACTGAGTTGTGTTTGCTGCCTGGTAAGGTAATCTACCGGGTTTATCACTTCAATTAAACTTGCAACGTGTGCCATAGGTGCCCTATTCTTCCCTTCTTTGGCATCATGATCTCTTAGGATGTGGAAAACATTTTTCGTCCAGCACGATCTGTGGTACATAACATCAATTGCATGAGCATCACTTGGATCTATGGCAGTATTTAACTGGTAGAGTGCTAGAAGCCACTGTCAGGGCTTTGATATGAAGAGCAGGTGCCCCAGCCTAAAGGTGTCATATTCTGTGGATGTGCTCCTTGTCATCTTAGAAGTGAAATCCCTTAGTCTATATTCGTTTGCCTTGTTACAATTTATGGGAGAGTGCCTCCTGGCACTCTCCCATAAATTGTAACAAGGCAAAGACATGTGAACAAATTTTAATAACCAAAAATAATTTAGCACTCTACCAGTTAATCGAGTCATAAACACAGGGTTCTGACCAATCTCAACAGCCTCTCTCAGAGATTTTCCTGCATTATCACTCCGAACACAGAACACAGGTTTACCATCATCACTCTGCCAAAAGAAACACAAAGCCTTGTCACAGGGTTCTGTGGAAGACCTAGTGAAAGGTGTGGAGTAGCCTGATGACTCCACACTAACATTGGATCTTTTCCGCTTCCGACCTGGCCCTTTGTAAATATGTGATCCTGATGATAGTGCCTGGTCATAGCGAACCCTTGCCCAATGAATCTGATCCTTGTTGGTCAAGTTAGAATAGCATGCTCGATGCCAGACAGCATTCCTCTCTTGCAATAGCTCAGCAGATGCACCATCTAGTCGTTTATTAATCTGAACATAGTCACTATCCTGTATATTGCATCACTCTTGTATTGTCTCTATCAAGCGGCCGAATGACTCGACTTTTGGTTTCAACACCAAGACACCTCTCTGGAATGAATCATCTTTACACAAAATGCATTTTGATCAGATTGTTGAGTCTTTCACGGGTGAAGGATCTGTTCCTCTAATTCATCCATCTTGTCACATGCAGATATAAAAAAGAAAGATCATTCGTTAGTTTTTGAATGCCAGATCTAAAATACTTGATTCAGTCTATAGTCTATACGACTCAAAAGGGCACTTTTTAGTCCCAAACTACCGTTACCATGGCAACCATCAGTAAAACCTCAACATTACATTATGTAATAAACCCCATAGTTTTATATTTTTGAGTTTATTAATCATAAATTGTTTCTTTTGTATTTTGTAAGGAATTTCTATTTGCAATATTGAATAAACGTTATTTTCACCCAAAACCCATGGTTGCCATGACAACCAGGCCAATGAAAAAATCTGAAACATCCATTTTTTGTTCAAATGGATCCTAAACTTCTTAAAAATGTATAGTTTTGCTGCTCTCCAAAAAAATCCGGCGAACATCAAATTATGGACATAGGAAACCTGACTATTATCCTGACCAGCAAATGTTTTCCTAGGAAGACATTTACGGCGGATATAACTTCGTCATGGGTTGCAGGTGATACGTAAAAAGAGTCGGAGACGCTGTTATTTTGGTAATCAGAGAATCGATGTATGGGACTTACCATGTTGTTGGATACACGATTTCCAATATTGATAAAGTAGTTGTTGAATTTCTCAGCAATATGGATTGGGGCAGTGTACTCCTCATTGTTTTCAGTAAACGATGATGGTAGAGGGAGAGGAATGTTTGGCTTACTTATAGCCTTGCGGAGAATTTCCCGGGTTTTCTTGATGTTTCCCCTGTTTTCTGAAATCAGCTGGCTGTAATAATTCTTTTCAAGTTTACGTTTAAGTTGATTGACAATTTGGTTGTAGTTTTTGTATCTTGTGATATTGTCAGTGGTCAATTTATATGATTGTTAGATAAGAAACAATATGTGTTCATTCGATTCAGAACTTTATTTTTTACCTGTATTCTTGAAAACTTATTACACATATCGGGGTCACCGTTTGATAACAGTAATTAAATTATAAATAAGTCATATACTCAACGAAATAAATTAGACTATTTCTGTACCATGATGAGATTATAATAGAGGACTATCATGCGTTAAACCTGAAAAATAAAACAATGAAACAGACAACTGTAACCTGAACACACTTGTAGTACAAGTGGAACAATGAATGGCAATTACGTCTTTATAGCACGAGAACGCAATACTATGACATTGTGATCCTAATCCATAAAATCAGTTTATAGATGCTGAATGATTGTCAAAAATACAACAAAATGGATTTTCGAGATAGTATATTGAAGTCAAGACTTCGTCTCAGGGCATACATGACCTACGGTCGAGGTCGTGACTTCAATACACCATCTTGAAAACCCACATGGACTGTGGTAATATCCAATTTATCTCACACTATTCTTCCCTTTCTTTTCCTGTTCGCATATATATTGCCAATCGTTCAGCGTCTTTGGACTGATTTTTATTTTCTTATGAAGATCACGACGTGATAGTATTGCGTTCGTGTCCAGGTCAACGTAGATTCTCTAGTGAATCAGTGAGAGGCATGTCATATTGTTCCTTTCACGTTGTACACATTTCTTCCATACGCCTCACGACTCGCGTGGTTTGTTGGTTTCCTTGTAGAGTGGCCTCTGGGTAGTATAGATTACTCCAGTCCGTTGTACTTTAGCGTTGGTTCCCGTATTTTTATGGATAATCGCAAAATAAGAAGTGTTGTGACAGTCAGTCCTTGGAAACTACAAGAAGTGGTGTGACAGACAGTCAGTACTTGGAAAATACAAGAAATCATTGAATCGTTAAGTCTCTGGTATTTTATGGTAACCTTAGACATAACAGGCTAGTAGCCAGGATCTACGATAAGGGTGTCCTAGCTAGTTTTTTGAGGGGGCGGGGGACAAACATGATATTTGGAAGGCCCTTGTGAGGGGTGGACGCATCCACTATTTTTAACTAGGATACTCCGCCTATTCCCCCTCCTTTAACTTCCACTGAAATGAAGTGGGAGAAAGGGGTAACAGCCGAGCGTCCTATAGTTAGCATTAAGCCTCCCACTCAAAAGAACCTTTGCAAAATTAGGTGTCCTAACAGCAAATCATGGGCATTTATAAAGTGTGTAGCCCAATATTTTGTGAAAGTTGAATTGGGCCAAACGTTTTTGGTTTATTTCGATGGGGCAGGGGGGGGGGGGGGGGGGTGGGGGGGGGCATCTAAAATAAAGTTTTAGGGAGCAGCTGAAAATTTAGGGGACGAAAACGCCCCCCCCCCCCCCCCACACCCCTGCCTCGTGCTACGCCACTGCAACACGACAATTTACTGGTCAATGTATTCAGAAACATACACAGACAAATATTTAAAATGCCACAAATTAACCCTTTCCCTAACGAATCAGACGCATTTTCCCGCTCAATTTACAAACTGGGCAATTAAAACACAAATATCAGCAAAACCACAAAAATAAATGATTTGTCATAGACTGACATCCAAGATCGTCCCAATGATGGTTTACATTTTATTGTTTTGTTGCCATTTTTTTATATATAAATTTAACAAAAAAATAAATAAAAAATGAAATTTGGATATCGAGTGCATTTCTGATGTTAAACACAGTAGCCATAAATGCAGGACCGGATTACGATTTGTTGGCCTCTGGTCTACAGATATTGACGAAAGAAAGAAGAAGAAAGAAAGTTTCGATGGAATGGGCGATTTCTTGTACAGTCCCTAAGCGAGTATGAGATCGTCTCATTGTTATCAGGATTGCCGGTGCCAACCAGTTGTAATAATGGGCAAGAAAACAATTACAGAATATTATACAGTATATCGATTGAAATACTGTTAAAACTAGAAGTCCTGTCACAAACTGTGCGCTGAGCTAGGCTTAATTGCGCGTACGAATTGCGCGCAATTGCCATATCGAGAGGCATCCAAAGCACGGCAGGTTCTCCTGGTTACTCATAGCAAACACAGGCAATGTTTCTGCCAATGGACCTCCGGGTTACCCGGAGGTCCATTGGCTGAAATATTGCTTGTGCATAGACCATATGTACAGAATTTGATAGCCTTACTATGGTCATAACGCGTAGATTAACTCGCAGATCGACGGGTTATTTACGCGCATTTCATGACAGGACTTCTGTTTTTAACTGTAATTCAGCATACTTATACTTTAATTCTGCATTTAAAAATGAAGTGGTACATTAATTTCATTTAATCTGTGGTGGCCCTCAGCTGGCGGAGGCCCCTGGGCTGCAATCCATAAAGTACTTATGATAATAATGGCAATTATTTCCACATTATGTTAGGTTAAACATATTTTCCAAGTTTAGTAACGTTTCGCCCACGCCTTCGTCGCATTTTGCGACCAATGCTCTCAAAATAATCATGAGTCTGACAGTCGAAGCTTGTTAATCACATTTTGCTATTTGATCATTCCTAACAATCTACATACTTGATACACAGAAAGGTGATATGTATATATTTTTAAGTGTGTTAATTTCTTCATTGAATGTTACTGACACACTTAACAGCTTGAATCATACGTGTATCATGTCGAGGGAGTCGGATTACTCGGAGAGAACCAATGATCAATGGTAAGTAACCTTCGCGCTCTCTAATTTACCATTCTGACACAAGCAGATAACACTTGTTGAAGGAAAGTGTTACGTTGACATGTTGCACATCTATGGTAGAGGTGCTATGTGCCAACGGTTCACTTGCCTTCGATCAATGCTAAACCCACTTGTGCCAGAATGATAAAGTTGAGAGTGCGGCAGTTACATGTACTAAACATCGGCGAGTGTTTGCTATAGCTCTGGCATCCTCTGTGTGCAACTTGATGTGACCCAGCCTGTTAATAGTGTCATTGGTCCCCAATAAATAGACAGAACGGCATCGCGTTGGAACTGTCATTTTTACGACAAAAAGTCGGTATTTGACGTAGGGATAATATTGAATGAGAAGCGGAAGGCTTCGAGATCAATATCCCTCCGCCCAAATCGTTCGAGAGTGGTAAAATGACAGTTCGAACACGTATGCTGTTCTGTATTTTTTGCACGCATGCAGTTTACTAAAAAATTATTAATCGATTTGGGCGGAGGAATAATATTGATTTCGAAACCTTCATTAAGCCATTAATCAATCCATCTGTCAATCATCGAGCCCCTCAGGAAGCGCAAATATTAACCTAGGAACTTGGTTTGAACAATCTTGAATCTGACTCTCATAATAATGATGTATACCAAACATTAAAAGATTCTGACTGGTGGTTCTGAAGACAAATATTCCCCATATTACCCTAAGTTAAAAATTCGGGCTCCTGCATTGAGCACAAATATGAACCAATGAGCTTTATTTTAACAAACTCGTATCTAACTCCCCTATGGATGTTGTACACCGAATATCAAAAGATTCTGACTCCTGATTCTGAAGAAAAGATTTTTTTTTAAATTTTTGCAAATATACTGACTCAGCATTTTTTCGATGCCCTCAAAAGAACACCCTAACATAACCGATGGCACTGTTTTTTATCTTTCAATTCTACTCGTCCTAAGGATGCTTCATACATACCAAATAACCGTTATCTGTTCCGTTTGGATTGGGAAATATGGGCATTTGATTGAAAATATTTATAATTTTAGCTCATGGGGATACTGGATTTTTTTTTGGCACGAGTTAAGTATTAATGACCCAATAATACACATACCAATTTGTTTCAAATCGGACCATTGGTTCAGAAAATAGAAATTTTGGGCGGGGCTAAAATCTTACCCATGCCATTACAAAGTCAAATATTGTTTCACGAACTTCATTTGAATAAACTTGACTCTACACCTCAAAAGGAAGCTCCACAGCAAAAATTAAGTCATTGTATCCAGTGGTTCATGATAAGAAGATTTTGGAGCATTTTCTCCCCCACCCCCTCCCTATGTGGCTGGGCATGTTGACTTGAACAAAAATGCAATGCCCTTTCAGGCCATCACGCCCACAAACTTTCACTTGAACTGGCCTAGTGGTTTTGAGTAAGAAGACCAAAACATGGTGTTTACGGACGACGGGCGGGCGGACGAACGGACAGACGGACGACGCACGGAGAGCGATGGGATTAGCTCAGCTTGACTTTGTCAAGGTGAGCTAAAAAAGAAATAGTTAATGAGCGTAAGTGATCCGTAGTATTCAAGCAGAATAAAAAAAATATTGTTCACTTCGGTTTTTGCAGAAAAAGCGTTTATTTTATGAAAATAAAAGCATAGGCGCGCAATAATTAAACAATCAAATAAACAAGGCAAACATTTCCCTTTCATGTACAAATTGTGCTGATGAATAGGAGTTATGATCCTAATCAATATACGAGTTATATCCGAAGTCAGTATCGTATTGGAAAATTACTTTTCACTGGCCAGCTCTGTATGAGCATGCCACTAAAGCCTAACAGTCATTTTTTTTTTTTGTATTCATAACACGCCTATGTTTTTATTTTCATAAAATACACCCTCTTTCTGCAAATACCGAAGCGAACAATATTTTTTATGTACTGTTCTTGAACAATATGGATCACGTGCGCAGACTATTCGAGTATCTCTTGTTTATGTTTGGATTATTGTTGGCAATAATTCGTGTTTTTAATATTTTTTTTAGTAAACTGTAGACGTGCAATAAATACAGAACAGCATACGCGTTCAAACTCGATTTGTTCCGTGAATAAGCATCGATAATTTATGTGTAGCGCCGACTGTCACACCGTGAGGTACCGCGTGGGGAGCCGATCCAGTTTAAACTCAAATGGTCTGATTCACCGCTATCTGCGCCCCACTGTGTGCCAGCCGATGTGGACCCCCCCCCCCCCCCCCCCCCCCCCCCCATTAACACAATTGTATCATTCCAGATCTGTACGATAGTTTATGACGGGATTTGTTGTTATTGGATGCAACCCTGAACTGTGTTAACAATAGATTAAGCAGGTTGTTTCGGGATTTTGGCAATATTGAGGCAGCAATCGTCCGCTGGATCTTTTACTAAGTATTTCCTCCTTACTTATTTTCTATACAAGAACAAATTATTGACAAAAGAATATGAACACCCACCACTCATCAGGAATTAGATTAATTGCTTTAAGTCCGATCACTTCATGACAGTCTGTTGGGATTTTTATTTTCCTAGGGAGTGTCAGGTAGACGGCCAATCTGGTTATGTCACTTCTGGTGGTATGCTGAATACATTAGTTGTAAAACATTTATCTGTAAAAACGTTTTTTTATATGTATACCGTAAATAAAGGATCTGAATAATGAATCGGAGCTGTCGTTTTTTACTGCACTCGATCGATTTTGGCTGAGGGATAATATTGAACAGGAAGCCAAAGGCTTCGATTTGAGTATTATCCCTCTTCCAAAATCAATCTCGTTCCGTAAGTGAATGACAGTTTGAACGCGTATGCTCTTCTGTATTTATCTATAACCTCTCAGATTGAATTCCATGTGAAATTTATGTCTAAACTGATTTTGAGGTGGTTACTATACAGGTAAAGTAAGAAATCGTCTAGTGAGTTTATCGGTTGAACAGTTAAAACTAGAAGTCCTGTCAGGAAATGCACACAAATATCACGTTGATCTGCATGTTAATCTACGCGTTATGACCATAGTAAGGCTATCAGATTGTATACATATGGGCTGTGCAGAAGCAATGTTTAAGTCAATGGACCTCCGGGTAACCCGGAGGTCCGCTGGCAGAAACATTGCCTGAGTTTGCTATGAGTAACCAGGAGAACCTGCCGTGCTTTGGATGACATTCGATATTTAGCCTAGATAAGCACACAGTTCGTGACAGGACGTCAAGTTTAACTGTACACGTTCCATAAGGTATTTGCAATTTTGTCCAGTCATAGAGCACTGTGTGTGGATTTAATGTTGTAAAATTGTTATAACTATTATCCCACTGAAAAATCACATCACATAATAGAGGAGGTGATGCTGTTCGTTTTAATCCACCGAAGGTGGTCTACATCGGCAGTTCTAGTTGTGTGTTCTAGTCTTCAATCAGAGACATGATGATGGGTGTGGAGGGGGTAAGGGGACGTGTCACCCCCTCCGAATCCCGTCCCAAATGTTCAATAGATAGCATTTTTAAGCCTTGAGCCATGAACAGTTGGAAATTACATACCACTTACTAGTAATAGATTTCGTGACATTTTATCTAGAAACGCGTTGAGAGATTAATTAACAAAATTCCATATTCCATGTTAGAAGCAGACTTCGGGGTATTTTATCTGAAACTGTGACCGTTTGCAACAAAAGTTGTTGCAACAAAAGTTGATAGATTAATTAACAAATTTTCATACCCAGTGTTTAGGAGATTTCGTGACATTTTATGTGGATCTGAGACCGTTTGTAACGAATATTTAGTTTAAACAATATTTCTTTAAGAAGATTTGTAATATTTATACAGTACATAATAATACGACAGTAACTGTTAATATAGTTGTATACAATATAATAATAATGATAATAATGAATGAGTAAGTAGTCAAGGATTCGACAGAAAGACTTAAAGGGCTTATACGAGTCGTCTCCTTGGATCGAAATCACATTTCACCTTTTATTCTAATCTTAACTTGAAAAAATATTGGTGAAAAACTACATTCAGTTTACAGGTTGGAAATTTCATTAAATGTGCCCAAAGTATACATATTTAAAAAATTATGTCGTGGACAGGAATATCCGTCAGCAGCATGTAAAGAATCTAATATAGACGTCCGCATCTCTCATGAACTTTTGACAAGAGTTCAATGGCAAAATTTATCTAACAATCATATAGATTTTGGCCTGAAAACCACGAGAAACGGTACGTATCACATAATGTGTTCCGATTCCGTATTATATAGACGACTCATTCTGATACCGTATCATATAGACGACTCGTTCCCGGTAGCGCTACGGGCTATCATAACAGGCACATAGATACATTTTACGTGCGTTTCAGTGATCGACCGAACATTATGTCCAAAAATGTTTAAAAATAATTAACCCTTTACCTAACATGAAAAGCAGACGACACTTGCAAAACAATTCTTGAATAACTAATTTTTTTCATTTTTCGTCTCAAAAACATAGGTTATGACCACTCATTGAAACGAGCTCGTCGAGCTCGTTCCAACGAGTGATCATAACTTATGTGTTTGAGACAAAAAATGAAAAAATAATGAAAATTAAATGGCGATTGTTTGAGAACAGCATTGGCCGGATTCGTCTTACGTTGGGTAAAAGGTTAATATTTAATCTGTTTATGTGACAGAATTGTTAGATAAATGAATTATCATGATAATGTGCATGTCCTGTGATTTGTATCAGATTCTCGGTGGTGTCCGAAAATGGGATCACAACTCGCAGGTAAAGACGGCTCGTTGAGATCCCACTCTGGACACCACCTCGAATCTGATACAAATCACAGGACATGCACATTATCATGATAATCTGTATGTATCCAAAAGAGTTCAATGGCAAAATGTATCCTCGAAAATGCAATTTTAAACATACGTATTGTTCCAGAATATGAAATTGAACTTTCTAGAATAGAATGTCTTTAACACAAAGTTGTCCTCGATTAGGTCGATTCCATCAGGCCAAGTGACTTCAAATTTTAAGGAAACAAAGAATAACGAGGTTCGCAAAACTATAATAAAATGGAAAGATTGTCACCTCTCCTGTTTCCTTTTGTTGACTTCAACTATTTGTTCTCTGATTCCTGAAACGTTCGCCACAAGACCTGTCCCGTGGTTCAGTGTAAAATATTCTTGAAAATTTATTACACATCAATTAAACTTTGAACCCTTGTATTTAAGGGAATCGCCACTCTGATATACATGATTCTGTATTCAACGGCTGATATATAAGACGGAACATTTTTACCGCACCGTTCACATTATTTACAGCCCATTCACCCCTAACCTTTTGGTGGCTAATACTGTAAGTAAACAGCGATAGGAATTTCAACAAACACTGGTTCCGAAAAGGTTGTTTTGATTTTTTATCGATCCATATGATCAGTACAACTTCAGTCAAAACAAACTCTTCACCTTTGGGTTTAATTATCGGAATTAAAATTTGTTTATTTAAATGTATTTTAATGCATGGGTTGTGTAATAAACCCAGAAAGTTGGAATGGCCTACGGCTCTCGCGAAATATGACTACGCCATTCCAACTCGTTATGTAAAACACCAACCGATTCAAACACACGTCGTGTTCTGTCTATGTCTTTAACACAAAGTTGTCCTCGATTAGGTCGGTTCCATTAGGCCACTTGACATCAAAGTTTAAGGAAACAAAGAATAACTAGTTCGCAAAAATATAATAGAATGGAAAGAATCTCACCTCACCTGTTTTCCTTCGTTAACTACAACTATTTCTACTCCGATTTTTGAAAAGTTCGCCACAAGACCTGTCCCGTGTAAAATATTTTTGAAAAATCCGCTTCGCTGTAAAATGCAGCGGCTGCTGATAACCAAAGTGGTGTGTGGCGGTAAACAGTGGATAGATAACATAGATTCGATGTTATGGAAGTGGAGTGCCCGTACAACACCCACAAGGTGGAACGTCCACTTGGATAAAAATTGTAGATAATCGAAAAGTAAAAAAAAAATATCTAATCAAGATATCAGTCTGTGTGAGATTCAAAGAATTGGGCGAAACAGCTAGGGTTTCCGAAATGTATCCCCTCTTTTATATCTTAAATGAATAAAGCTTTTATACCACGATTTTCTACAAAAAAACCCACATCAATAGTATCTTAGAACACTTTTAAATGTTGTGTATTTCAGAAACTGGAGTTCGATAAAATAACCACGGGATGTCGGGTGGGGCGGGAGTGGGGTGGGGGTGGGGGGTCGTTCACCCACCTATGTAACTGTTTCTAAAAATGTCAGGCTCTGTGAGATCAGATTTTCCGCTGTTTGGAGACAGACAAATATTTGACGATTGCCAAGAACCAGACTCAGTCACAGTTGTCGACATCATAAAAGTGATTATAAAAATCCAGACAACAGTGGGCTCCAACTTAGAGCTAGTTGGTAGGTTATATTTGGGTATCGCCCGCACATGGATATTCACATATAGTAGATGGAAAATTCTAATGTTAGTTGGGTGCGGATGCAAATGTTTTTAATCAAAAATTAAATGTTAGTCAGACAAGGGAGGGGACAGTTTAGAGGAAGCGCTCTCCCGAACCAAAACCACCCCACCACGTCCCTGTCTACCACGATAGCCAGGCGCTCACAAAGAGGCTACTCCCCATACGCGTGTTTTCCTTTAACACGATAGTTATAACAGAGAAACAAACGAATAGCAGGATCTCATACATCAAGTCACATACGCCCTTTTCAGTGTTGGTTTACGCATAAAATTGAGGCCAATGAATGATAGTGATTACACAATATGAAACTGTAGTTTCGACATACGACAATAACGATATAAAAATAGATTAACATGTGTTACAAACGGCGTCTATAATCGCTAACCCGCGAGCGTGACGAAAAATCTGCACTGTTGTTCATATATCATACACATTGATATTTGATATTATTATTGTGTTTTTGAGTGATAGGAGTAGAGTTGACCTGTGTCAGAAGGAAAAAATGGATATCAGGTTTGCTGGAAAAAGAGCACTAGTAACAGGAGGGAGTCGCGGAATTGGACGTGAGATTGCGGAAAAACTTGTTTTGTGTGGTGCGAAGACATTCATTCTGACAAAATCTGCAAGTAGTGTTGAGAAACTTAGACACGACAATACGGATATTGAAGTGATACAAGTGGATATTGCAGATTGGGATTGTACTAGAAGGGCTGTTGAGGGTATACTACCTATAGATTATCTGGTTAATAATGCCGGTATTAATTGTCCAGTTGCTTTCATAGATGCATCAGTGTCCGATATTGATGACGTATTTAATATTAATTATAAGGCGGTATTTAATATATCACAAATTGTAGCTCGTGGATTGATCACGCGAAAGCAGGCAGGCGCGATAGTGAACATTTCGTCTGTCACAAGTATAACACATCCACGCAATGCGTCTGTTTACGGCAGCAGTAAGGCCGCCTTGGATTCCATCACAAAATACATGGCTTTAGAACTAGGATCTCATGAAATCAGAGTAAATGCCGTTAATCCGACAGTAATTCCAACTGACATGGCCCAATACTTGGTGGAGAATACGGAAATAAGAAACCTGATGATCAGTAAAATTCCACTCGGACGTCTCGGCGAGAAACGAGAAGTGGCGGATGCTGTTTTGTTTTTATTGAGTGATTATGCATCTTTTGTAAATGGAGCCATTGTGCCTGTCGACGGGGGTCATGTACTGTGAAGATCGTTTCTCGTTATTTTCTTATTAAAGCTTTTTTATGTGCTTACAGGAGTAAAAATTCAAAGTCGACCCCTTGTACTAGACGAGTGTCGACGATTAATATCAGCTAGCTATTATATTATTGTGAGAAAATACGGTGGCATTCTAAAGTAGTTTTCATATCAGAAAATCGCTGTCGCATTTCCTTTTGGGACAGCAATAAAAACAAGAGACGCATATGCACAGCATACACATGTCAAACAAACCAAATGAAATGACAGCATATTGTTTCAGTGAGAAGATTCGGTTGTTGAGGAACAAAAAGCCACAAATTTTAGAAAATAAATATTGACTCTCGCATAAACAAACTGTATGCAATGTGTAAGACATCAGAAACAACACGAAATTACTTACATCTGCAATTCAAAAGCTTTAATGAAGACAACATTTTAGAAAACACGACATCGTGATTTTATTAATGAAGTTGTCCGAAAATTATCGGAAGTAACAATTCCCCCTGTATCATTCGGAACCCACACAGTTTCTAACTTTAACTTTGCTGCTGTTCGAACAACTGACCGCCACGAGCAACAACTGGGCATTATTATTGCAATAATTGGGCATAATTAGATAAAAACGATTTTTTAATTTTTTATTTATTGGTGTTTAAGCTCACATATTTCTGCACAATGGCCAATCATAACCACGACAGTTTTACGGGGGGGGGGGGGGGGGGAGGAAGCCGGAGTACCCGGAGAGAACCCCAGGGCAGCGACGGGCAACTACCAGCCCCCCCCCCCCCCCCCCAACGTACTAACTCCACACAAGTAGTGTTAGCATTGGTTGAAGGCCAGTGCACCATCGACGTGCAGTACACATTAATACACACCGCCACCGAGCCCTCACGTGGGAAATGGGTGTGAAGTGTCTTGCCCGAGGACACAACGCTGTTGCCGCGGGTGGGATTCGAACCGAGGACCTCTCGGCTTGCAACTTTGTATTATTCCTGATAAGTAGAACTTATAAAATTGCATTCGATTCTTATAATTACAATCCGTAACTGTTTAAACTACTTTTAACCCATAAAACGTTTATCTCCAACGGCACACTGAAATAGATTCCATTGACGTGTAGGCTATAAATACACCAACGTGACCACAAACGTCACCTTTGTCCTTCCGCGAAAGATAATTTCGACGAATGTCGAAAATAACACTACACGAAAATTCCCTCTGCGAGTGATCAGGTAAAAAGATATGGATGAAAAAGTATGTTATAGTGTTTTTAGATGAAACCAGTAAATTCTCACCTTGAAGTTGATTTATTTACCAGCGCGTGTTCTTATCAGTGGAATATGACACGCAGGGGTACTTTTATGTAAAGAAATTGTACTTTTATCAAATAATCTACTATTTCCAAATTCACGACTTATTCATCACTTAAAAAGCAACACGTTGGTCCCTGCAGATAACGCTGTCTATACCCTTTTGTCGCAGCCCAAAACATACAGTAGAGCTGCCGTGGGCTCGTCGTAATCCACGCGATGGCAATGACAACCACGCTGGAGTTTACATGTACCAGGTAATAAAAATCATAGCAGCAAACTTTTAATTATGAAGTACCGGGTAGTATCCGGTGTTGTATTAATGATTTTTGTGACTATTCCTATAATTAGTATTTACAATATAATTTTACTGCGTCCCTGGACTCACTGCCAACCCCATGGAAAGTGGCCAGTCCACAGTGGTCCTACTGTATCTGGCTGTACGTCCCTGGACTCACTGACAACCCCATGGAAAGTGGCCAGTCCACAGTGGTCCTACTGTATCTGGCTTACGGCCCTGGAATCACTGACAACCCCATGGAAAGTGGTCAGTCCACAGTGGTCCTACTGTATCTGGCTGTACGTCCCTGGACTCACGGCCAACCTCATGGAAAGTGGTCAGTCCACAGTGACCTTACTGTATCTGGCTGTACGTCCCTGGACTAACTGCCAACCCCATGGAAAGTGGCCAGTCCACAGTGGTCATACTGTATCTGGCTGTACGTCCCTGGACTCACTGACAACCCCATGGAAAGTGGCCAGTCCACAGTGGTCCTACTGTATCTGGCTGTACGTCCCTGGACTCACTGCCAACCTCATGGAAAGTGGCCAGTCCACAGTGACCTTACTGTATCTGGCTGTACGTCCCAAGACTCACTGCCAACCCCATGGAAAGTGGTCAGTCCACAGTGGCCTTACTGTATCTGGCTGTACGTCACTGGACTCACTACCAACCCAATGGAAAGTGACCAGTACACAGTGGCCTTACTGTATCTGGCTGTACGTCGCTGGACTCACCACAACCCCGTGGAAAGTGGTCAGTCTACAGTGGCCTTACTGTATCTGGCAGTACGTCCCTGGACTCAATACCAACCCCATGGAATGTAGCCAGTCCACAGTGGCTTTACTGTATCTGGCTGTACGTCCCTGGACTCACTACCAACACCATGGAATATAGCCAGTCCACAGTGGCCTTACTGTATCTGGCTGTACGTCCCTGGACTAACTACCAACACCATGGAAAGTAGCCAGTCCACAGTGGCCTTACTGTATCTGGCTGTACGTCCCTGGACTCACTACCAACCCTATGGAAAGTGGCCAGTCCACAGTGGCCTCACTGTATCTGGCTGTACGTCCCTGGACTCACTACCAACCCCATGGAAAATAGCCAGTTCACAGTGGCCTTACAGTATCTGGCTGTACGTCCCTGGACTCACTGCCAACCCCATGGAAAGTGGCCAGTCCACAGTGGCCTTACTGTATCTGGCTGTACGTTCCTTGACTCACTACCAACCCCATGGAAAGTAGCCAGTCCACATTGGTCTTACTGTATCTGGCTGTACGTCCCTGGACTCACTACCAACCCCATGGAAAGTGGTCAGTCAACGGTGGTCCTACTGTATCTGGCAGTACGTCCCTGGACTCACTACCAACCTCATGGAAAGTGACCAGCCCACAGTGGCCTTACTGTATCTGGCTGTACGTCCCTGGACTCACGACCAACCCCATGGAAAGTGGCCAGTCCACAGTGGCCTTACTGTATCTGGCTGTACGTCCATGGACTCACCGCCAACCCCATGGAAAGTGGCCAGTCCACAGTGGCCTTACTGTATCTGGCTGTACGTCCCTGGACTCCCCGCCAACCCTATGGAAAGTGGCCAGTCCGCAGTGGCCTTACTTTATCTGGCTGTACGTCCCTGGACTCACTACCAACCCCAAGGAAAGTGGCCAGTCCACAGTGGCCTTACTGTATCTGGCTGAACGTCCCTGGACACACCGCCAACCCCATGGAAAGTAGCCAGTCCACAGTGGCCTTACTGTATCTGGCTGTACGTCCCTGGACTCACTACCAACCCTATGGAAAGTGGTCAGTCCACAGTAGCCTTACTGTATCTGGCTGTACGTCCCTGGATTCACTACCAACCCCATGGAAAATAGCCAGTTCACAGTGGCCTTACAGTATCTGGCTGTACGTCCCTGGACTCACTGCCAACCCCATGGAAAGTGGCCAGTCCACAGTGGCCTTACTGTATCTGGCTGTACGTTCCTTGTCTCACTACCAACCCCATGGAAAGTAGCCAGTCCACAGTGGCCTTACTGTATCTGGCTGTACGTCCCTGGACTCACTACCAACCTCGTGGAAAGTGACCAGTCTACAGTGGCCTTACAGTATCCGGCTGTACGTCCCTGGACTCACCGCCAACGCCATGGAAAGTGGCCCGTCCACAGTGGCCTTACTGTATCTGGCTGTACGTCCCTGGACTCACGATCAACCCCACAGAAAGGGGCCAGTCCACAGTGGCCTTACTGTATCTGGCTGTACGTTCCTTGACTCAAGACCAACCCCATGGAAAGTGGCCAGTCCACAGTGGCCTTACTGTATCTGGCTGTACGTCCATGGACTCACCGCCAACCCCAGGGAAAGTGGCTAGTCCACAGTGGCCTTACTGTATCTGGCTGTACGTCCCTGGACTCACCGCCAACCCTATGGAAAGTGGCCAGTCCACAGTGGCCTTACTTTATCTGGCTGTACGTCCCTGGACTCACTACCAACCCCAAGGAAAGTGGCCAGTCCACAGTGGCCTTACTGTATCTGGCTGAACGTCCCTGGACTCACCGCCAACCTCATGGAAAGTGGCCAGTCCACAGTGGCGTTACTGTATCTAGCTGTATGTCCATGGACTCACTACCAACCCCATGGAAAGTGGTCAGTCCACAGTGGACGTACTGTATCCACAGCGGCCTTACTGTATTTGGCTGTACGTCCCTGGACTCACTGCCAACCCCATGGATAGTGGCCAGTCCACACTGGCCTTACAGTATCTGGCTGTACGTCCCTGGACCCACTACCAACCTCAACCTCACGGAAAGTGGCCAGTCCACAGTGGCCTTTCTGTATCTGGCTGTACGTCCCTGGACTCACTGCCAACCTCATGGAAAGTGACCAGTCCACAGTGGACGTACTTATCTGGCTGTACGTCCCTGGACTCACGACCAACCCCATGGAAAGTGGCCAGTCCACAGTGGCCTAACTGTATCTGGCTGTATGTCCCTGGACTCACCGCCAACCCTATGGAAAGTGGCCAGTCCACAGTGGCCTTACTTTATCTGGCTGTACGTCCCTGGACTCACTACCAACCCCAAGGAAAGTGGCCAGAAAGTGGCCCTGGACTCACTACCAACCCCAAGGAAAGTGGCTACGTCCCTGGCCTTACCGTATCTGGCTGAACGTCCCTGGACTCACCGCCAACCCCATGGAAAGTGGCCAGTCCACAGTGGCGTTACTGTATCTAGCTGTACGTCCATGGACTCACTACCAACCCCATGGAAAGTGGTCAGTCCACAGTGGACGTACTGTATCCACAGCGGCCTTACTGTATTTGGCTGTACGTCCCTGGACTCACTGCCAACCGCATGGATAGTGGCCAGTCCACACTGGCCTTACAGTATCTGGCTGTACGCCCCTGGACCCACTACCAACCTCATGGAAAGTGGCCAGTCCACAGTGGCCTTTCTGTATCTGGCTGTACGTCCCTGGACTCACTGCCAACCTCATGGAAAGTGACCAGTCCACAGTGGACGTACTGTATCTGGCTGTACGTCCCTGGACTTACTGCCAACACCATGGAAAGTGACCAGTCCACAGTGGCCTTACGGTATCTGGCCGTACGTCCCTGGACTCACTACCAACCTCGTGGAAAGTAGCCAGTCCACAGTGGACGTAGTGTATCTGTCTGTACGTCCCTGGACTCACTGCCATCCCCATGAAAAGTGACCAGTCCACAGTGGCCTTACTGTATCTGGCTGTACGTCCCTGGACTCACTGCCAACCTCATGCATGGAAAGTGGCCAGTCCACAGTGGCCTTACTGTATGTGGCTGTACGTCCCTGGACTCACTGCCAACCCCATGGAAAGTGGCCAGTCCACAGTGGCCTTACTGTATCTGGCTGCACGTCCCTGGACTCACTACCAACCTCGTGGAAAGTGGCCAGTCCACAGTGGACGTACTGTATCTGGCTGTACGTCCCTGGACACACTGCAAAACCCATGGAAAGTGGCCAGTCCACAGCGGCCTTACTGTATCTGGCTGTACGTCCCTGGACTCACTGCCAACCCCATGGAAAGTGACCAGTCCACAGTGGCCTTACTGTATCTGGCCGTACGTCCCTGAACTCACTGCCAACCCCATGAAAAGTGGCCAGTCCACGGTGGCCTTACTGTATCTAGCTGTACGTCCCTGGACTCACTACCAACCCCGTGGAAAGTGGTCAGTCCACAGTGGCCTTACTGTATCTAGCTGTACGTCCCCGGACTCACTACCAACCTCGTGGAAAGTGGCCAGTCCACAGTGGCCTTACTGTATCTGGCTGTACGTCCCTGGACTCACTGCCAACCCCATGGAAAGTGACTAGTTCACAGTGGACGTACTGTGTTTGGCAGTACGTCCCTGTACTCACTGCCAACATCATGGATAGTGGCCAGTCCACACTGGCCTTACAGTATCTGGCTGTACGTCCCTGGACCCACTGCCAACCTCATGGAAAGTGGCCAGTCCACAGTGGCCTTACTGTATCTGGCTGTACGTCCCTGGACTCACTGCCAACACCATGGAAAGTGACCAGTCCACAGTGGCCTTACTGTATCTGGCCGAACGTCCCTGGACTCACTACCAACCTCGTGGAAAGTGGCCAGTCCACAGTGAACGTACTTTATCTGGCCGTACGTCCCTGGACTCACTGCCAACCTCATGGAAAGTGGCTAGTCCACAGTGGACGCACTGTATCTGGCTGTACGTCCCTGCACTCACTGCCAACCCCATGGAAAGTGACCAGTCCACAGTGGCCTTACTGTATCTGGCCCTACGTCCCTGGACTCACTACCAACCTCGTGGAAAGTGACCAGTCCACAGTGGCCTTACTGTATCTGGCCGTACGTCCCTGGACTCACTTCCAACCTCGTGGAAAATGGCCAGTCCACAGCGGACGTACTGTATCTGGCTGTACGTCCCTGGACTCAATGCCAACCCCATGGAAAGTGACCAGTCCACAGTGGCGTTACTGTATCTGGCTGTACGTCCCTGGACATACTGCCAACCTCATGGAAAGTGGCCAGTCAACAGTGGCCTTACTGTATCTGGCTGTACGTCCCTGGACTCACTACCAACCTCATAGAAAGTGGCCAGTCCACAGTGGACGTACTGTATCTGGCTGTACGTCCCTGAACTCACTGACAACCTCATGGAAAGCGGTAAGTCCACAGTGGCCTTGCTGTATTTGGCTGTACGTCCCTGGACTCACTGCCAACCCCATGGATAGTGGCCAGTCCACACTGGCCTTACAGTATCTGGCAGTACGTCCCTGGACCCACTACCAACCTCATGTAAAGTGGCCAGTCCACAGTGGCCTTTCTGTATCTGGCTGTACGTCCCTGGACTCACTGCCAACCTCATGGAAAGTGACCAGTCCACAGTGGACGTACTGTATCTGGCTGTACGTCCCTGGACTTACTGCCAACACCATGGAAAGTGACCAGTCCACAGTGGCCTTATGGTATCTGGCCGTACGTCCCTGGACTCACTGCCAACCTCATGCATGGAAAGTGGGCAGTCCACAGTGGCCTTACTGTATCTGGCTGTACGTCCCTGGACTCACTGCCAACCCCTGGAAAGTGACCAGTCCACAGTGGCCTTACTGTATGTGGCCGTACGTCCCTGGACTCACTACCAACCTCGTGGAAAGTTACCAGTCCACAGTGGCCTTACTGTATCTGGCCGTACGTCCCTGGACTCACTTCCAACCTCGTAGAAAGTGGCCAGTCCACAGCGGACGTACTGTATCAGGCTGTACGTCCCTGGACTCAATGCCAACCCCATGGAAAGTGACCAGTCCACAGTGGCCTTACTGTATCTGGCTGTACGTCCATGGACACACTGCCAACCTCATGGAAAGTGGCCAGTCCACAGTGGACGTACTGTATCTGGCTGTACGTCCCTGGACTCACTGCCAACCCCATGGAAAGTGACCAGTCCACAGTGGCCTTACTGTATCTGGCTGTACGTCCCTGGACTCACTGCCAACCTCGTGGAAAGTGGCCAGTCCACAGTGGCCTTACGGTATCTGGCTGTACGTCCCTGGACTCACTGCCAACCTCATGGAAAGTGGCCAGTCCACAGTGGATGTACTGTATCTGGCTGTACGTCCCTGGACTCACTGCCAACCCCATGGAAAGTGACCAGTCCACAGTGGCCTTACTGTATCTGGCCGTACGTCCCTGGACTCACTTCCAACCTCGTAGAAAGTGGCCAGTCCACAGCGGACGTACTGTATCAGGCTGTACGTCCCTGGACTCAATGCCAACCCCATGGAAAGTGACCAGTCCACAGTGGCCTTACTGTATCTGGCTGTACGTCCCTGGACACACTGCCAACCTCATGGAAAGTGGCCAGTCCACAGTGGACGTACTGTATCTGGCTGTACGTCCCTGGACTCACTGCCAACCCCATGGAAAGTGACCAGTCCACAGTGGCCTTACTGTATTTGGCTGTACGTCCCTGGACTCACTGCCAACCTCGTGGAAAGTGGCCAGTCCACAGTGGCCTTACGGTATCTGGCTGTACGTCCCTGGACTCACTGCCAACCTCATGGAAAGTGGCCAGTCCACAGTGGATGTACTGTATCTGGCTGTACGTCCCTGGACTCACTGCCAACCCCATGGAAAGTGACCAGTCCACAGTGGCCTTACTGTATCTGGCCGTACGTCCCTGGACTCTCTACCAACCTCCTGGAAAGTGGCCAGTCCACAGTGGACGTAGTGTATCTGGCTGTAGGTCCCTGGACTCACTACCAACACCATGGAAAGTGACCAGTCCACAGTGGCCTTACTGTATCTGGCTGTACGTCCCTGGACTCACTGCCAACCTCATGCATGGAAAGTGGGCAGTCCACAGTGACCTTACTGTATCTGACTGTACGTCCCTGGACTCACTGCCAACCCCTGGAAAGTGACCAGTCCACAGTGGCCTTACTGTATCTGGCTGTACGTCCCTGGACTCACTGCCAACCTCATGAAATGTGGCCAGTCCACAGTGGACGTACTGTATCTGACTGTACGTCCCTGGACTCACTGCCAACCCCATGGAAAGTGGCCAGTCCACAGTGGCCTTACTGTATCGTGCTGTACGTCCCTGGACTCACTACCAACCCCATGGAAAGTGGCCAGACCACAGTGGCCTTACTGTATCTGGCTGTACGTCCCTGGACTCACTACCAATCTCATGGATAGTGGCCAGTCCACAGTGGACGCACTGTATCTGGCTGTACGTCCCTGGACTCACTGACAACCTCATGGAAAGTGGTCAGTCCACAGTGGCCTTAATGTGTCTGGCTGTACGTCCCTGGACTCACTACCAACCTCGTGGAAAGTGGCCAGTCCACAGTGGACGTACTGTATCTGGCTGTACGTCCCTGGACTCACTGCCAACCCCATGGAAAGTGGCCAGTCCACAGTGGCCTTACTGTATCTGGCTGTACGTCCCTGGACTCACTGCCAACCCCATGAAAAGTGACCAGTCCACAGTGACCTTACTGTATCTGGCCGTACGTCCCTGGACTCACTGCCAACCCCATGGAAAGTGGCCAGTCCACAGTGGCCTTACTGTATCTGGCTGTACGTCCCTAGACTCACTGCCAACCCCATGAAAGTGGCCAGCCAACAGTGGCCTTACTGTATCTGGCTTTACGTCCGTGGACTCATGGAGTCCACAGTGGACGTAGTGTATCTGTCTGTACGTCCCTGGACTCACTGCCAACCCCATGGAAAGTAGCCAGTCCACAGTGGCCTTACTGTATCTGGCTGTACGTCCCTGGACTCACTGCCAACCCCATGGAAAGTGACCAGTCCACAGTGGCTTAGCTGTATCCAGCTGTACGTCCCTGGACTCACTGCCATCCCCATGGAAAGTGGCCAGTCCACAGTGGCCTTACTGTATCAGGCTGTACGTCCCTGGACTCACTACCAACCCCATGGAAAGTAGCCAGTCCACAGTGGCCTTACTGTATCTGGCTGTGCGTCCCTGGACACACTGCTAACCCCATGGAAAGTGGCCAGTCCACAGTGGCTTTACTGTATCTGGCTGCACGTCCCTGGACTCACTACCAACCCCATGGAAAGTAGCCAGTCCACAGTGGCCTTATTGTATCTGGCTGCACGTCCCTGGACACACTGCCAACCCCGTGGAAAGTGGCCAGTCCACAGTGGCCTTACTGTATCTGACTGTACGTCCCTGGACTCACTACCAACCCCATTGAAAGTGGCCAGTCTACAGTGGCCTTACTGTATCTGGCTCTACGTCCCTGGACACACTGCCAACCCCAAAGAAAGTGGCCAGTCCACAGCGGCCTTACTGTATCTGGCTGTACGTCCCTGGACTCACTACCAACCCCATGGAAAGTGGCCAGTCCACAGTGGCCTTACTGTATCTAGCTGTACGTCCCTGGACTCACCGCCAACCCCATGGAAAGTGGCCAGTCCACAGTGGCCTTACTGTATCTGGCTGTACGTCCCTGGACTCACTGCCAACCCCATGGAAAGTGGTCAATCCACAGTGGCCTTAGTGTATCTGGTTGTACGTCCCTGGACTCAATACCAACCCCATGGAAAGTGGCCAGTCCACAGTGGCCTTACTGTATCTGACTGTACGTCCCTGGACTCACGACCAACCCTATGGAAAGTGTCCAGTCCACAGTGGACGTACTGTATCTGGCTGTACCTCCCTGGACTCACTCTCAACCCTATGGAAAGTGTTCAGTCCACAGTGGCCTTACTGTATCTTGCTTTACGTCCATGGACTCACTGCCACCCCATGGAAAGTGGCCAGTCCACAGTGGCCTTACTGTATCTGGCTGTACGTCTCTGGACTCACGATCAACCCCATGGAATGTGGCCAGTCCACAGTGGACGTACTGTATCTGGCTGTACGTTCCTGGACTCACTACCAACCCTATGGAAAGTGGCCAGTCCACAGTGGCCTTACTGTATCTAGCTGTTCGTCCCTGGACTCACTGCCAATCCCATGGAAAGTGACCAGTCCACAGTGGCCTTACTGTATCTAGCTGTTCGTCCCTGGACTCACTGCCAACCCCATGGAAAGTGACCTGTCCACAGTGGCCTTACTGTATCTGGCTGTACGTCCCTGAACTCACCGCCAACCCCATGGAAAGTGGCCAGTCCACAGTGGCCTTACTGTATCTGGCTGTACTTCCCTGGACTCACCGCCAACCCCATGGAAAGTGGCCAGTCCACAGTGGCCTTACTGTATCTGGCTGTACGTCCCTGAACTCACTGTCAACCCCATGGAAAGTGGTCAATCCACAGTGGCCTTACTGTATCTGGCTGTACGTCCCTGGACTCACTACAAACCCCATGGAAAGTGGCCAGTCCACAGTGGCCTTACTGTATCTGACTGTACGTCCCTGGACTCACGACCAACCCCATGGAAAGTGGCCAGTCCACAGTGGACGTACTGTATCTGGCTGTACGTCCCTGAACTCACTACCAACCCTATGGAAAGTGGCCAGTCCACAGTGGCCTTACTGTATCTGGCTTTACGTTCATGGACTCACTGCCACCCCACGGAAAGTGGCCAGTCCACAGTGACCTTACTGTATCTGGCTGTACGTCCCTGGACTCACCGCCAACCCCATGGAAAGTGACCAGTCCACAGTGGCCTTACTGTATCTGGCTGTACGTCCCGGAACTCACTGCCAACCCCATGGAAAGTGGTCAATCCACAGTGGCCTTACTGTATCTGGCTGTACGTCCCTGGACTCACTACCAACCCCATGGAATGTGGCCAGTCCACAGTGGCCTTACTGTATCTGACAGTACGTCCCTGGACTCACGACCAACCCCATGGAAAGTGGCCAGTCCACAGTGGACGTTCTGTATCTGGCTGTACGTCCCTGGACTCACTACCAACCCTATGGAAAGTGGCCAGTCCACAGTGGCCTTGCTGTATCTGGCTTTACGTCCATGGACTCACTGCCACCCCATGGAAAGTGGCCAGTCCACAGTGGCCTTACTGTATCTGGCTGTACGTCCCTGGACTCACGACCAACCCCATCGAAAGTGGCCAGTCCACAGTGTGCGTGCTGTATCTGGCTGTACGTCCCTGGACTCACTGCCAACCCCATGGAAAGTGACTAGTTCACAGTGGACGTACTGTGTTTGGCAGTACGTCCCTGTACTCACTGCCAACATCATGGATAGTGGCCAGTCCACACTGGCCTTACAGTATCTGGCTGTACGTCCCTGGACCCACTGCCAACCTCATGGAAAGTGGCCAGTCCACAGTGGCCTTACTGTATCTGGCTGTACGTCCCTGGACTCACTGCCAACACCATGGAAAGTGACCAGTCCACAGTGGCCTTACTGTATCTGGCCGAACGTCCCTGGACTCACTACCAACCTCGTGGAAAGTGGCCAGTCCACAGTGAACGTACTTTATCATGCCGTACGTCCCTGGACTCACTGCCAACCTCATGGAAAGTGGCTAGTCCACAGTGGACGCACTGTATCTGGCTGTACGTCCCTGCACTCACTGCCAACCCCATGGAAAGTGACCAGTCCACAGTGGCCTTACTGTATCTGGCCCTACGTCCCTGGACTCACTACCAACCTCGTGGAAAGTGACCAGTCCACAGTGGCCTTACTGTATCTGGCCGTACGTCCCTGGACTCACTTCCAACCTCGTGGAAAATGGCCAGTCCACAGCGGACGTACTGTATCTGGCTGTACGTCCCTGGACTCAATGCCAACCCCATGGAAAGTGACCAGTCCACAGTGGCCTTACTGTATCTGGCTGTACGTCCCTGGACATACTGCCAACCTCATGGAAAGTGGCCAGTCAACAGTGGCCTTACTGTATCTGGCTGTACGTCCCTGGACTCACTACCAACCTCATAGAAAGTGGCCAGTCCACAGTGGACGTACTGTATCTGGCTGTACGTCCCTGAACTCACTGACAACCTCATGGAAAGCGGTAAGTCCACAGTGGCCTTGCTGTATTTGGCTGTACGTCCCTGGACTCACTGCCAACCCCATGGATAGTGGCCAGTCCACACTGGCCTTACAGTATCTGGCTGTACGTCCCTGGACCCACTACCAACCTCATGTAAAGTGGCCAGTCCACAGTGGCCTTTCTGTATCTGGCTGTACGTCCCTGGACTCACTGCCAACCTCATGGAAAGTGACCAGTCCACAGTGGACGTACTGTATCTGGCTGTACGTCCCTGGGCTTACTGCCAACACCATGGAAAGTGACCAGTCCACAGTGGCCTTATGGTATCTGGCCGTACGTCCCTGGACTCACTGCCAACCTCATGCATGGAAAGTGGGCAGTCCACAGTGGCCTTACTGTATCTGGCTGTACGTCCCTGGACTCACTGCCAACCCCTGGAAAGTGACCAGTCCACAGTGGCCTTACTGTATGTGGCCGTACGTCCCTGGACTCACTACCAACCTCGTGGAAAGTTACCAGTCCACAGTGGCCTTACTGTATCTGGCCGTACGTCCCTGGACTCACTTCCAACCTCGTAGAAAGTGGCCAGTCCACAGCGGACGTACTGTATCAGGCTGTACGTCCCTGGACTCAATGCCAACCCCATGGAAAGTGACCAGTCCACAGTGGCCTTACTGTATCTGGCTGTACGTCCATGGACACACTGCCAACCTCATGGAAAGTGGCCAGTCCACAGTGGACGTACTGTATCTGGCTGTACGTCCCTGGACTCACTGCCAACCCCATGGAAAGTGACCAGTCCACAGTGGCCTTACTGTATCTGGCTGTACGTCCCTGGACTCACTGCCAACCTCGTGGAAAGTGGCCAGTCCACAGTGGCCTTACGGTATCTGGCTGTACGTCCCTGGACTCACTGCCAACCTCATGGAAAGTGGCCAGTCCACAGTGGATGTACTGTATCTGGCTGTACGTCCCTGGACTCACTGCCAACCCCATGGAAAGTGACCAGTCCACAGTGGCCTTACTGTATCTGGCCGTACGTCCCTGGACTCACTTCCAACCTCGTAGAAAGTGGCCAGTCCACAGCGGACGTACTGTATCAGGCTGTACGTCCCTGGACTCAATGCCAACCCCATGGAAAGTGACCAGTCCACAGTGGCCTTACTGTATCTGGCTGTACGTCCCTGGACACACTGCCAACCTCATGGAAAGTGGCCAGTCCACAGTGGACGTACTGTATCTGGCTGTACGTCCCTGGACTCACTGCCAACCCCATGGAAAGTGACCAGTCCACAGTGGCCTTACTGTATTTGGCTGTACGTCCCTGGACTCACTGCCAACCTCGTGGAAAGTGGCCAGTCCACAGTGGCCTTACGGTATCTGGCTGTACGTCCCTGGACTCACTGCCAACCTCATGGAAAGTGGCCAGTCCACAGTGGATGTACTGTATCTGGCTGTACGTCCCTGGACTCACTGCCAACCCCATGGAAAGTGACCAGTCCACAGTGGCCTTACTGTATCTGGCCGTACGTCCCTGGACTCTCTACCAACCTCCTGGAAAGTGGCCAGTCCACAGTGGACGTAGTGTATCTGGCTGTAGGTCCCTGGACTCACTACCAACACCATGGAAAGTGACCAGTCCACAGTGGCCTTACTGTATCTGGCTGTACGTCCCTGGACTCACTGCCAACCTCATGCATGGAAAGTGGGCAGTCCACAGTGACCTTACTGTATCTGACTGTACGTCCCTGGACTCACTGCCAACCCCTGGAAAGTGACCAGTCCACAGTGGCCTTACTGTATCTGGCTGTACGTCCCTGGACTCACTGCCAACCTCATGAAATGTGGCCAGTCCACAGTGGACGTACTGTATCTGACTGTACGTCCCTGGACTCACTGCCAACCCCATGGAAAGTGGCCAGTCCACAGTGGCCTTACTGTATCGTGCTGTACGTCCCTGGACTCACTACCAACCCCATGGAAAGTGGCCAGACCACAGTGGCCTTACTGTATCTGGCTGTACGTCCCTGGACTCACTACCAATCTCATGGAAAGTGGCCAGTCCACAGTGGACGCACTGTATCTGGCTGTACGTCCCTGGACTCACTGACAACCTCATGGAAAGTGGTCAGTCCACAGTGGCCTTAATGTGTCTGGCTGTACGTCCCTGGACTCACTACCAACCTCGTGGAAAGTGGCCAGTCCACAGTGGACGTACTGTATCTGGCTGTACGTCCCTGGACTCACTGCCAACCCCATGGAAAGTGGCCAGTCCACAGTGGCCTTACTGTATCTGGCTGTACGTCCCTGGACTCACTGCCAACCCCATGAAAAGTGACCAGTCCACAGTGACCTTACTGTATCTGGCCGTACGTCCCTGGACTCACTGCCAACCCCATGGAAAGTGGCCAGTCCACAGTGGCCTTACTGTATCTGGCTGTACGTCCCTAGACTCACTGCCAACCCCATGAAAGTGGCCAGCCAACAGTGGCCTTACTGTATCTGGCTTTACGTCCGTGGACTCATGGAGTCCACAGTGGACGTAGTGTATCTGTCTGTACGTCCCTGGACTCACTGCCAACCCCATGGAAAGTAGCCAGTCCACAGTGGCCTTACTGTATCTGGCTGTACGTCCCTGGACTCACTGCCAACCCCATGGAAAGTGACCAGTCCACAGTGGCTTTGCTGTATCCAGCTGTACGTCCCTGGACTCACTGCCATCCCCATGGAAAGTGGCCAGTCCACAGTGGCCTTACTGTATCAGGCTGTACGTCCCTGGACTCACTACCAACCCCATGGAAAGTAGCCAGTCCACAGTGGCCTTACTGTATCTGGCTGTGCGTCCCTGGACACACTGCTAACCCCATGGAAAGTGGCCAGTCCACAGTGGCTTTACTGTATCTGGCTGCACGTCCCTGGACTCACTACCAACCCCATGGAAAGTAGCCAGTCCACAGTGGCCTTATTGTATCTGGCTGCACGTCCCTGGACACACTGCCAACCCCGTGGAAAGTGGCCAGTCCACAGTGGCCTTACTGTATCTGACTGTACGTCCCTGGACTCACTACCAACCCCATTGAAAGTGGCCAGTCTACAGTGGCCTTACTGTATCTGGCTCTACGTCCCTGGACACACTGCCAACCCCAAAGAAAGTGGCCAGTCCACAGCGGCCTTACTGTATCTGGCTGTACGTCCCTGGACTCACTACCAACCCCATGGAAAGTGGCCAGTCCACAGTGGCCTTACTGTATCTAGCTGTACGTCCCTGGACTCACCGCCAACCCCATGGAAAGTGGCCAGTCCACAGTGGCCTTACTGTATCTGGCTGTACGTCCCTGGACTCACTGCCAACCCCATGGAAAGTGGTCAATCCACAGTGGCCTTAGTGTATCTGGTTGTACGTCCCTGGACTCAATACCAACCCCATGGAAAGTGGCCAGTCCACAGTGGCCTTACTGTATCTGACTGTACGTCCCTGGACTCACGACCAACCCTATGGAAAGTGTCCAGTCCACAGTGGACGTACTGTATCTGGCTGTACCTCCCTGGACTCACTCTCAACCCTATGGAAAGTGTTCAGTCCACAGTGGCCTTACTGTATCTTGCTTTACGTCCATGGACTCACTGCCACCCCATGGAAAGTGGCCAGTCCACAGTGGCCTTACTGTATCTGGCTGTACGTCTCTGGACTCACGATCAACCCCATGGAATGTGGCCAGTCCACAGTGGACGTACTGTATCTGGCTGTACGTTCCTGGACTCACTACCAACCCTATGGAAAGTGGCCAGTCCACAGTGGCCTTACTGTATCTAGCTGTTCGTCCCTGGACTCACTGCCAATCCCATGGAAAGTGACCAGTCCACAGTGGCCTTACTGTATCTAGCTGTTCGTCCCTGGACTCACTGCCAACCCCATGGAAAGTGACCTGTCCACAGTGGCCTTACTGTATCTGGCTGTACGTCCCTGAACTCACCGCCAACCCCATGGAAAGTGGCCAGTCCACAGTGGCCTTACTGTATCTGGCTGTACTTCCCTGGACTCACCGCCAACCCCATGGAAAGTGGCCAGTCCACAGTGGCCTTACTGTATCTGGCTGTACGTCCCTGAACTCACTGTCAACCCCATGGAAAGTGGTCAATCCACAGTGGCCTTACTGTATCTGGCTGTACGTCCCTGGACTCACTACAAACCCCATGGAAAGTGGCCAGTCCACAGTGGCCTTACTGTATCTGACTGTACGTCCCTGGACTCACGACCAACCCCATGGAAAGTGGCCAGTCCACAGTGGACGTACTGTATCTGGCTGTACGTCCCTGAACTCACTACCAACCCTATGGAAAGTGGCCAGTCCACAGTGGCCTTACTGTATCTGGCTTTACGTTCATGGACTCACTGCCACCCCACGGAAAGTGGCCAGTCCCCAGTGACCTTACTGTATCTGGCTGTACGTCCCTGGACTCACCGCCAACCCCATGGAAAGTGACCAGTCCACAGTGGCCTTACTGTATCTGGCTGTACGTCCCGGAACTCACTGCCAACCCCATGGAAAGTGGTCAATCCACAGTGGCCTTACTGTATCTGGCTGTACGTCCCTGGACTCACTACCAACCCCATGGAATGTGGCCAGTCCACAGTGGCCTTACTGTATCTGACAGTACGTCCCTGGACTCACGACCAACCCCATGGAAAGTGGCCAGTCCACAGTGGACGTTCTGTATCTGGCTGTACGTCCCTGGACTCACTACCAACCCTATGGAAAGTGGCCAGTCCACAGTGGCCTTGCTGTATCTGGCTTTACGTCCATGGACTCACTGCCACCCCATGGAAAGTGGCCAGTCCACAGTGGCCTTACTGTATCTGGCTGTACGTCCCTGGACTCACGACCAACCCCATCGAAAGTGGCCAGTCCACAGTGTGCGTGCTGTATCTGGCTGTACGTCCCTGGACTCACTACCAACCCTATAGAATGTGGCCAGTCCACAGTGGCCTTACTGTATCTAGTTGTACGTCCCTGGCCTCACTGCCAACCCTATGGAAAGTGGTCAGTCCACAGAGGCCTTACTGTATCTGGCTGTACGTCCATGGACTCACTACCAACCCCATGAAAAGTGGCCCGTCCACAGTGGCCTTGCTGTATCCAGCTGTACGTCCAAGGACTCACTACCAACCCCATGGAAACTGGCCAGTCCACAGTGGTCCTACTGTATCTGGCTGTACGTCCCTGTACTCACTGCCAACCCCATGGAAAGTGGCCAGTCCACAGTGGCCTTACTGTATCTAGCTGTACATCCCTGGACTCACTGCCAACCCCATGGAAAGTGGCCAGTCCACAGAGGCCTTACTGTATCTGGCTGTACGACCCTGGCCTCACTGCCATCCCCACGGAAAGTGGCCAGTCCAAAGTCGCCTTACGGTATAAGACAGAACATCATCATAGAATATTCAAAATAATGAATATTCCTTTCTCACATGTGAATAATTTTCAAATGTCACATTTTAATTGTTACAAGTTTCATGCTGCCAATTTTTAACAGGCAGCACTTGCGATTGAAATTCAAATGTTTTGTTATCTTTCTTGTCTTCAGAACATAAGAACATAACGTGTAAGATTGCAATACAACGATGTTTTTATTTTATCAGTATTGAAAACAAAATATATGCATATGGACGCGTTGGTATCTATTCCTTAAACGCTTTAGAAAATGTAAAGGCAAAAACCAACCAGCGCAATTAACGATTGACCATTCATTTTCTTTTCAATATTTTCCAGAAATACCCCATAGTTCGTTCGTTCATTGGCTATGTTATTGAAGCAGAAAATTTAGTAGGATTTATTCATATAAAATCGTATTATTATTTGTTTGAAAGTTCTCTTTCAGAAAGCCTTTCAACAAATAATTAGAAAACATTACATTATTTTGAAATCGCAAAGCGAATTTTCAGAAGGGATCCAGCGAATCACAACTATAACCGACCGAGTCGGCCCATCCACAGCGCGGACCAATCACCGCGATAACCGATAGTTGGCCTATCCACAGAGCGAACCAATCACAGTCATAACCGATAGTCAGCCCATCCACAGAGCGGACCAACCATAGCCATAACCGAGTCGGCCCGTCCACAGAGCGGACCAACCACAGCCATATCCGAGTCGGGCCATCCACAGAGCGGACCACTCACAGCCATCACCGATAGTCGGGGTATCCACAGAGCGGGCGAACAAAGAGGTTAATCGGGATAATGTGTACTAACAGTTTTCTTGATTTTCACTTTACACAGAAAAAAAAATTAACGTTTTCCGAGTTTGATCGCCATTAAAGTCATGCCATCAAGTATTTTTCAACAATGTTGAACAAATGTCAAAAGAAACACACTCAACTATCCCTTTAGCCGCCAGTGATATTATTGTAGTGGTGTGATATTTATTTTGGGGGGGGGGGGATACAGCTGTGACCAGAAGGGTGGGGGTGGGTGTAACTCATATCGGAGTAAAATGATCGGGAAGGTTTTACGTGTGACACCATGTTAACCTATCAACCGGAAAAAAATCTGGATGCAAAACCACGTTCTCAATCATATTGAGATGAAGTCTGGCACCTGGGAGTATTTTTGTCATGAGTGGTGTGTGCGCGGTAAATTGTACCCGAGACGTTAAGTTAACACTTCAACAAGAGCAGCACTGTGATGCACTTCTTGATTTTCTGAGATATCAAGCTGAAATCAGTCTCCTATGGATAATTTGTTTCATCAGGGATAAAACGAAACGGTCCGTGAAATTTTAGATCGATGTTGTAGTAGCCATTCAGGTAAAGCAACCGCATGCTACACTCCCACATTTTTAAAGACATGAGCTTAACCCTTTACCCAACGTAACGGCCAAAACCGGCCAGCGCTATTCACAAAAATCGCCAATTAATTTTCAATATATTTTCATTTTTTGTCTCAAAAACATAGGTTATGACCCCTCGTTGGAACGAGCTCGTCGAGCTCGTTCCAACGAGGGGTCATAACCTATGTTTTTGAGACAAAAAATGAAAAAAATTAGTTATTCAAGAATATTTTTTGCAAGTGTCGTCTGCTTTTCATGTTACGTAAAGGGTTAAAATGTCTCAACAGACCTTTCTGTACTTCTTGATTCCTCAGAGTTTTCGAAAGAGATGTAAGCTCACGTAATAATAGAATGTAGGGACATTCGGATTTTTTTCATTGCTTCTCCGGGAACAGTTTCCTTCTATATCTTTAGATTGACCAGTAGTCTTCATGTTTTTCTGACTCCACGTTGCCGAAGTTGAAACTAATTTTCCAGAGGTACACTTCTAAATTCTCATAAATTGTAATTAGTGTGTCTTGTTGTTGTTTTTGCTAGTCTATGTGTATCCTGAATCCATGGTGAATGTCTTCGGTAGGCCAAATGCTTGGTTGCAGTGTTTTAAGCGTTGTTTGGAGCTTAATTTGGATAAATGACGCGCACATCTCATTCCAACACATTTCAAACGGAATTTATTTTCTGAATATAGAAATTATTCTCTATTGTTTATTCACATATCGCATAATCTGATTTGGTAAATTGTCATTCTGCTTTCAGTTCTACATGAACAGAAAACAACCTACAAAACACAGTAGAGTCGCCGTGGATTGGTCGTAATCCACACGTGGTCTATTATGTCCAAGCATGTGTTTACCAGGTACGAAAAATCATTATCAGCAAAATTTTAATTAATGAAGCACCGGGTTGTGCTTCATTAATTAACATTTTGATGATTATTCCTGTAATTAGTGTTTGGAATCTAATATTATTGCGTGCGTATAAATATTGGCCACGCGTGGAAAGTGACCAGTCCACGGCAACTGTGTTGTATATTCATTTTTTTAGCCGTAAGTGAACACTGATATATTCCTGGCAGTCACGGATGAAACAATTCAAGCGTCCATTTAGAAATAACATGAATTATTGTTATTATAGCCATTGCGAAGTTTTACTTAAGAATTGAATGCATTTTTTATAATCTTTATTGGAGTATGAACGTGCGGGAATGGGTACAAATTATGTATGAATCCCGAAGGGATTCATACAATTTGTACCCATTCGCACACGTTCATACTCCAATAAAGATTATAAAATGGCATGCGATTCTCATAATTACAATCCGTAACTGTTTAAACTATCTTTTTACCAAACAACAAAGCAGAAAGACGAAATGAAACATGTGCGAACGAACGAGGCGAAAAACCACCCTCGCACAAAAGACAAAGCGCACAACTCTGAGTTGAGCGCCGGTTTTCGGCATTGACCCAAATTTGTCAAGTTGCCGTCTTTCGCAACGACACTTGAAATGTTCAAAACAATTTATTTAACATATCAGTAAACTATAATCACTGATCACTGCGAGAGGCGCTAAAAGTTATAAACCCGCCCAAACACCGCCCGAATTACATTCTATCAACTGCGCTCTACCGTAAATGCGGGTCAAAGTTCGACCAAATGTATTCATTGGAAAATGAATTACATTTGGTCTTGACATTTTCATCCAGCTGACCAATGGCAATTGAGTATTTGGACCCAAAACGTATAACTACATTAACAATGCAATTATTTTAAAGTAAACATCAAAGCTTATTTTACAGCTTGCTTCTACCAAAAAATCTGAAAAAAATTCTTTGTACTTTAAACAAAATTATGCTGAAATAAATTCCAAATATAGTGCATATCCATTGATCTATACAGATGGAAATAAAGTTGAGGATAAAAGTATCACCAGCTGTTGTTTTTGGTGATCCGATTACCTCAATGAGAACACCAAATAAAAGTTTTATTTTCCCAGATGAAATTAAAACATCGCAGCCGGCGCTTGAACACGTCGAGCATGTGAAAGAAAGGAAGTCGATTATCTTTTCGGACGCTCTCTCCTTTTTACTAGTTTTACCCAACCCCAGGCTGAGGAACCATCCCATTTTGGGTCTTCATGACAAGTTGAATACTCTCTTGCCTAACCAATGTGATATCAGGTTTTGCAGGCTACCTGGACACATTGGTATCTCCGGTAACACTACGACAGACGGTGCAACAAATCGAGATATAATCAAGCCCCTAACCCTTTACCTAACATGAAAAGCAGACGACACTTGCAAAAATAATTCTTGAATAACTATTTTTTTTCATTTTTTGTCTCAAAAACATAGGTTATGACCCCTCGTTGGAACGAGCTCGGCGAGCTCATTCCAACGAGGGTCATAACCTATGTTTTTGAGACAAAAAATGAAAAAAATAATGAAAATTAATTGGCGAATTTTGAGAATAGCGCTGGCCGGTTTTTGCCGTTACGTTAGGTAAAGGGTTTTAACTGATTTTAGAATATCTTTCTGTGATATCAACTTAAATATCAATACATACATCATATTTGTTTGGGATGCGGACTGGGATGGAACGACAAATAACAAGCACCACCGCTTACGATCAAATATTTTTTTTTATCACTACTCGTCTACCAACCTTTGTGAAAAAGATCTTGCAATTCTGATACGATGTCATATTGGCCACACGTGACTTACACATTCCTTTTTATTAGAGAGGGTTATATGCGATCAGAATGTGTCCGATTCCAGCAGGGGTTGTAAGTGGTCCACATTCTTTTACATTACACGGATTGTGATCATTCCAGAGGGAAGTATTTCATCTCAAGAGATATTTTTATTATACGAGCCCGCATCCGATTCTCTCATTTCCTAAAGCAATCAACATTTTTAAATAAATTTTAAAACTGTTCTAATTATTTTAAACTCAACAGGATGATTTACAAGGTACTCACTGTTCTTATATCATCACTCAATAAAAAATACCGAAAGTTCCCCATCTCTCCGCGTAATTTACAAATTGAGAAGCTGGTAAAAAATCAAAACATTTCAACAAAACAATATCAAGTGACCCCTCATTGGAAGAATCTTGTTCCAACGAGAAGGCCACATGATATGGTTTTGTTGAATGGTTCAGAAATGAAACTGAATAAGAAAATATTTAAAGTGTACATCGGCAGAGGGTTAAAAATCAGATAAGTTTTTAGAAAAGGTCTGACTGCTACTAGCGTGATTTGGATATTTTGTAGAGCAATGGCTGCGCAATGTATCAACATGTAATCAGAGTGACATGCTGTTTACATCTTAACATATCCAGTAGTCACATAGAACACATGGGAACTCAGGGGACGATATAACCAGAGTGACATGTTGTTTACATCTTAACATATCCAGTAGACACATAGAACACATGGGAACTCAGGGGACGATATAACCAGAGTGACATGTTGTTTACATCTTAACATATCCAGTAGACACATATAACACATGGGAACTCAGGGGACGATATAACCAGAGTGACATGTTGTTTACATCTTAACATATCCAGTAGTCACATAGAACACATGGGAACTCAGGGGACGATATAACCAGAGTGACATGTTGTTTACATCTTAACATATCCAGTAGTCACATAGAACACATGGGAACTCAGGGGACGATATAACCAGAGTGACATGTTGTTTACATCTTAACATATCCAGTAGTCACATAGAACACATGGGAACTCAGGGGACGATATAACCAGAGTGACATGCTGTTTACATCTTAACATATCCAGTAGTCACATAGAACACATGGGAACTCAGGGGACGATATAACCAGAGTGACATGCTGTTTACATCTTAACATATCCAGTAGTCACATAGAACACATGGGAACTCAGGGGACGATATAACCAGAGTGACATGTTGTTTACATCTTAACATATCCAGTAGTCACATAGAACACATGGGAACTCAGGGGACGATATAACCAGAGTGACATGTTGTTTACATCTTAACATATCCAGTAGTCACATAGAACACATGGGAACTCAGGGGACGATATAACTAGAGTGACATGTTGTTTACATCTTAACATATCCAGTAGTCACATAGAACACATGGGAACTCAGGGGACGATATAACCAGAGTGACATGTTGTTTACATCTTAACATATCCAGTAGTCACATAGAACACATGGGAACTCAGGAGACGATATAACCAGAGTGACATGTCGTTTACATCTTAACATATCCAGTAGTCACATAGAACACATGGGAACTCAGGGGACGATATAACCAGAGTGACATGTTGTTTACATCTTAACATATCCAGTAGTCACATAGAACACATGGGAGCTCAGGGGACGATATAACCAGAGTGACATGCTGTTTACATCTTAACATATCCAGTAGTTACATGGAACACATAGGAATTCAGGGGACGATATAACCAGAGTGACATGTTGTTTACATCTTAACATATCCAGTAGTCACATAGAACACATGGGAACTCAGGGGACGATATAACCAGAGTGACATGTTGTTTACATCTTAACATATCCAGTAGTCACATAGAACACATGGGAACTCAGGGGACGATATAACCAGAGTGACATGCTGTTTACATCTTAACATATCCAGTAGTCACATCGAACACATGGGAACTCAGGGGACGATATAACCGGAGTGACATGTTGTTTACATCTTAACATATCCAGTAGTCACATAGAACACATGGGAACTCAGGGGACGATATAACCAGAGTGACATGTTGTTTACATCTTAACATATCCAGTAGTCACATGGAACACATGGGAACTCAGGGGACGATTTAACCAGAGTGACATGTTGTTTACATCTTAACATATCCAGTAGTCACATAGAACACATGGGAACTCAGGGGACGATATAACCAGAGTGACATGTTGTTTACATCTTAACATATCCAGTAGTCACATAGAACACATGGGAACTCAGGGGACGATATAACCAGAGTGACATGTTGTTTACATCTTAACATATCCAGTAGTCACATAGAACACATGGGAACTCAGGGGACGATATAACCAGAGTGACATGCTGTTTACATCTTTACATATCCAGTAGTCACATAGAACACATGGGAACTCAGGGGACGATATAACCAGAGTGACATGCTGTTTACATCTTAACATATCCAGTAGTCACATAGAACACATAGGAACTCAGGGGACGATATAACCAGAGTGACATGTTGTTTACATCTTAACATATCCAGTAGTCACATAGAACACATAGGAACTCAGGGGACGATATAACCAGAGTGACATGTTGTTTACATCTTAACATATCCAGTAGTCACATAGAACACATGGGAACTCAGGGGACGATGTAACCAGAGTGACATGTTGTTTACATCTTAACATATCCAGTAGTCACATAGAACACATAGGAACTCAGGGGACGATATAACCAGAGTGACATGTTGTTTACATCTTAACATATCCAGTAGTCACATAGAACACATAGGAACTCAGGGGACGATATAACCAGAGTGACATGTTGTTTACATCTTAACATATCCAGTAGTCACATAGAACACATGGGAACTCAGGGGACGATATAACCAGACTGACATGTTGTTTACATCTTAACATATCCAGTAGTCACATAGAACACATGGGAACTCAGGGGACGATATAACCAGAGTGACATGTTGTTTACATCTTAACATATCCAGTAGTCACATAGAACACATGGGAACTCAGGGGACGATATAACCAGAGTGACATGTTGTTTACATCTTAACATATCCAGTAGTCACATAGAACACATAGGAACTCAGGGGACGATATAACCAGAGTGACATGCTGTTTACATCTTAACATATCCAGTAGTCACATAGAACACATGGGAACTCAGGGGACGATATAACCAGAGTGACATGTTGTTTACATCTTAACATATCCAGTTGTCACTTAGAACACATGGGAACTCAGGGGACGATATAACCAGAGTGACATGTTGTTTACATCTTAACATATCCAGTTGTCACATAGAACACATGGGAACTCAGGGGACGATATAACCAGAGTGACATGTTGTTTACATCTTTACATATCCATTAGTCACATAGAACACATGGGAACTCAGGGGACGATATAACCAGAGTGACATGTTGTTTACATCTTAACATATCCAGTAGTCACATAGAACACATAGGAACTCAGGGGACGATATAACCAGAGTGACATGCTGTTTACATCTTAACATATCCAGTAGTCACATAGAACACATGGGAACTCAGGGGACGATATAACCAGAGTGACATGTTGTTTACATCTTAACATATCCAGTAGTCACATAGAACACATGGGAACTCAGGGGACGATATAACCAGAGTGACATGTTGTTTACATCTTAACATATCCAGTAGTCACATAGAACACATGGGAACTCAGGGGACGATATAACCAGAGCGACATGTTGTTTACATCTTAACATATCCAGTAGTCACATAGAACACATGGGAACTCAGGGGACGATATAACCAGAGTGACATGTTGTTTACATCTTAACATATCCAGTAGTCACATAGAACACATGGGAACTCAGGGGACGATATAACCAGAGTGACATGTTGTTTACATCTTAACATATCCAGTAGTCACATAGAACACATGGGAACTCAGGGGACGATATAAACAGAGTGACATGCTGTTTACATCCTAACATATCCAGTAGTCACATAGAACACATGGGAACTCAGGGGACGATATAACCAGAGTGACATGTTGTTTACATCTTAACATATCCAGTAGTCACATAGAACACATAGGAACTCAGGGGACGATATAACCAGAGTGACATGTTTTTTACATCTTAACATATCCAGTAGTCACATAGAACACATGGGAACTCAGGGGACGATATAACCAGAGTGACATGCTGTTTACATCTTAACATATCCAGTAGTCACATAGAACACATGGGAGCTCAGGGGACGATATAACCAGAGTGACATGCTGTTTACATCTTAACATATCCAGTAGTCACATAGAACACATAGGAACTCAGGGGACGATATAACCAGAGTGACATGCTGTTTACATCTTAACATATCCAGTAGTCACATAGAACACATGGGAACTCAGGGGACGATATAACCAGAGTGACATGTTGTTTACATCTTAACATATCCAGTAGTCACATAGAACACATGGGAGCTCAGGGGACGATATAACCAGAGTGACATGCTGTTTACATCTTAACATATCCAGTAGTCACATAGAACACATGGGAACTCAGGGGACGATATAACCGGAGTGACATGTTGTTTACATCTTAACATATCCAGTAGTCACATAGAACACATGGGAACTCAGGGGACGATATAACCAGAGTGACATGTTGTTTACATCCTAACATATCCAGTAGTCACATAGAACACATGGGAACTCAGGGGACGATATAACCAGAGTGACATGTTGTTTACATCTTAACATATCCAGTAGTCACATAGAACACATGGGAACTCAGGGGATGATATTACCAGAGTGACATGTTGTTTACATCTTAACATATCCAGTAGTCACATAGAACACATGGGAACTCAGGGGACGATATAACCAGATTGACATGTTGTTTACATCTTAACATATCCAGTAGTCACATAGAACACATGGGAACTCAGGGGACGATATAACCAGAGTGACATGTTGTTTACATCTTAACATATCCAGTAGTCACATAGAACACATGGGAACTCAGGGGACGATATAACCAGAGTGACATGTTGTTTACATCTTAACATATCCAATAGTCACATAGAACACATGGGAACTCAGGGGACGATATAACCAGAGTGACATGTTGTTCACATCTTAACATATCCAGTAGTCACATAGAACACATGGGAACTCAGGGGACGATATAACCAGAGTGACATGTTGTTTACATCTTAACATATCCAGTAGTCACATAGAACACATAGGAACTCAGGGGACGATATAACCAGAGTGACATGCTGTTTACATCTTAACATATCCAGTAGTCACATAGAACACATGGGAACTCAGGGGACGATATAACCAGAGTGACATGCTGTTTACATCTTTACATATCCAGTAGTCACATAGAACACATGGGAACTCAGGGGACGATATAACCAGAGTGACATGCTGTTTACATCTTAACATATCCAGTAGTCACATAGAACACATAGGAACTCAGGGGACGATATAACCAGAGTGACATGTTGTTTACATCTTAACATATCCAGTAGTCACATAGAACACATAGGAACTCAGGGGACGATATAACCAGAGTGACATGTTGTTTACATCTTAACATATCCAGTAGTCACATAGAACACATGGGAACTCAGGGGACGATGTAACCAGAGTGACATGTTGTTTACATCTTAACATATCCAGTAGTCACATAGAACACATAGGAACTCAGGGGACGATATAACCAGAGTGACATGTTGTTTACATCTTAACATATCCAGTAGTCACATAGAACACATAGGAACTCAGGGGACGATATAACCAGAGTGACATGTTGTTTACATCTTAACATATCCAGTAGTCACATAGAACACATGGGAACTCAGGGGACGATATAACCAGACTGACATGTTGTTTACATCTTAACATATCCAGTAGTCACATAGAACACATGGGAACTCAGGGGACGATATAACCAGAGTGACATGTTGTTTACATCTTAACATATCCAGTAGTCACATAGAACACATGGGAACTCAGGGGACGATATAACCAGAGTGACATGTTGTTTACATCTTAACATATCCAGTAGTCACATAGAACACATAGGAACTCAGGGGACGATATAACCAGAGTGACATGCTGTTTACATCTTAACATATCCAGTAGTCACATAGAACACATGGGAACTCAGGGGACGATATAACCAGAGTGACATGTTGTTTACATCTTAACATATCCAGTTGTCACTTAGAACACATGGGAACTCAGGGGACGATATAACCAGAGTGACATGTTGTTTACATCTTAACATATCCAGTTGTCACATAGAACACATGGGAACTCAGGGGACGATATAACCAGAGTGACATGTTGTTTACATCTTTACATATCCATTAGTCACATAGAACACATGGGAACTCAGGGGACGATATAACCAGAGTGACATGTTGTTTACATCTTAACATATCCAGTAGTCACATAGAACACATAGGAACTCAGGGGACGATATAACCAGAGTGACATGCTGTTTACATCTTAACATATCCAGTAGTCACATAGAACACATGGGAACTCAGGGGACGATATAACCAGAGTGACATGTTGTTTACATCTTAACATATCCAGTAGTCACATAGAACACATGGGAACTCAGGGGACGATATAACCAGAGTGACATGTTGTTTACATCTTAACATATCCAGTAGTCACATAGAACACATGGGAACTCAGGGGACGATATAACCAGAGCGACATGTTGTTTACATCTTAACATATCCAGTAGTCACATAGAACACATGGGAAATCAGGGGACGATATAACCAGAGTGACATGTTGTTTACATCTTAACATATCCAGTAGTCACATAGAACACATGGGAACTCAGGGGACGATATAACCAGAGTGACATGTTGTTTACATCTTAACATATCCAGTAGTCACATAGAACACATGGGAACTCAGGGGACGATATAAACAGAGTGACATGCTGTTTACATCCTAACATATCCAGTAGTCACATAGAACACATGGGAACTCAGGGGACGATATAACCAGAGTGACATGTTGTTTACATCTTAACATATCCAGTAGTCACATAGAACACATAGGAACTCAGGGGACGATATAACCAGAGTGACATGTTTTTTACATCTTAACATATCCAGTAGTCACATAGAACACATGGGAACTCAGGGGACGATATAACCAGAGTGACATGCTGTTTACATCTTAACATATCCAGTAGTCACATAGAACACATGGGAGCTCAGGGGACGATATAACCAGAGTGACATGCTGTTTACATCTTAACATATCCAGTAGTCACATAGAACACATAGGAACTCAGGGGACGATATAACCAGAGTGACATGCTGTTTACATCTTAACATATCCAGTAGTCACATAGAACACATGGGAACTCAGGGGACGATATAACCAGAGTGACATGTTGTTTACATCTTAACATATCCAGTAGTCACATAGAACACATGGGAGCTCAGGGGACGATATAACCAGAGTGACATGCTGTTTACATCTTAACATATCCAGTAGTCACATAGAACACATGGGAACTCAGGGGACGATATAACCGGAGTGACATGTTGTTTACATCTTAACATATCCAGTAGTCACATAGAACACATGGGAACTCAGGGGACGATATAACCAGAGTGACATGCTGTTTACATCTTTACATATCCAGTAGTCACATAGAACACATGGGAACTCAGGGGACGATATAACCAGAGTGACATGCTGTTTACATCTTAACATATCCAGTAGTCACATAGAACACATAGGAACTCAGGGGACGATATAACCAGAGTGACATGTTGTTTACATCTTAACATATCCAGTAGTCACATAGAACACATAGGAACTCAGGGGACGATATAACCAGAGTGACATGTTGTTTACATCTTAACATATCCAGTAGTCACATAGAACACATGGGAACTCAGGGGACGATGTAACCAGAGTGACATGTTGTTTACATCTTAACATATCCAGTAGTCACATAGAACACATAGGAACTCAGGGGACGATATAACCAGAGTGACATGTTGTTTACATCTTAACATATCCAGTAGTCACATAGAACACATAGGAACTCAGGGGACGATATAACCAGAGTGACATGTTGTTTACATCTTAACATATCCAGTAGTCACATAGAACACATGGGAACTCAGGGGACGATATAACCAGACTGACATGTTGTTTACATCTTAACATATCCAGTAGTCACATAGAACACATGGGAACTCAGGGGACGATATAACCAGAGTGACATGTTGTTTACATCTTAACATATCCAGTAGTCACATAGAACACATGGGAACTCAGGGGACGATATAACCAGAGTGACATGTTGTTTACATCTTAACATATCCAGTAGTCACATAGAACACATAGGAACTCAGGGGACGATATAACCAGAGTGACATGCTGTTTACATCTTAACATATCCAGTAGTCACATAGAACACATGGGAACTCAGGGGACGATATAACCAGAGTGACATGTTGTTTACATCTTAACATATCCAGTTGTCACTTAGAACACATGGGAACTCAGGGGACGATATAACCAGAGTGACATGTTGTTTACATCTTAACATATCCAGTTGTCACATAGAACACATGGGAACTCAGGGGACGATATAACCAGAGTGACATGTTGTTTACATCTTTACATATCCATTAGTCACATAGAACACATGGGAACTCAGGGGACGATATAACCAGAGTGACATGTTGTTTACATCTTAACATATCCAGTAGTCACATAGAACACATAGGAACTCAGGGGACGATATAACCAGAGTGACATGCTGTTTACATCTTAACATATCCAGTAGTCACATAGAACACATGGGAACTCAGGGGACGATATAACCAGAGTGACATGTTGTTTACATCTTAACATATCCAGTAGTCACATAGAACACATGGGAACTCAGGGGACGATATAACCAGAGTGACATGTTGTTTACATCTTAACATATCCAGTAGTCACATAGAACACATGGGAACTCAGGGGACGATATAACCAGAGCGACATGTTGTTTACATCTTAACATATCCAGTAGTCACATAGAACACATGGGAACTCAGGGGACGATATAACCAGAGTGACATGTTGTTTACATCTTAACATATCCAGTAGTCACATAGAACACATGGGAACTCAGGGGACGATATAACCAGAGTGACATGTTGTTTACATCTTAACATATCCAGTAGTCACATAGAACACATGGGAACTCAGGGGACGATATAAACAGAGTGACATGCTGTTTACATCCTAACATATCCAGTAGTCACATAGAACACATGGGAACTCAGGGGACGATATAACCAGAGTGACATGTTGTTTACATCTTAACATATCCAGTAGTCACATAGAACACATAGGAACTCAGGGGACGATATAACCAGAGTGACATGTTTTTTACATCTTAACATATCCAGTAGTCACATAGAACACATGGGAACTCAGGGGACGATATAACCAGAGTGACATGCTGTTTACATCTTAACATATCCAGTAGTCACATAGAACACATGGGAGCTCAGGGGACGATATAACCAGAGTGACATGCTGTTTACATCTTAACATATCCAGTAGTCACATAGAACACATAGGAACTCAGGGGACGATATAACCAGAGTGACATGCTGTTTACATCTTAACATATCCAGTAGTCACATAGAACACATGGGAACTCAGGGGACGATATAACCAGAGTGACATGTTGTTTACATCTTAACATATCCAGTAGTCACATAGAACACATGGGAGCTCAGGGGACGATATAACCAGAGTGACATGCTGTTTACATCTTAACATATCCAGTAGTCACATAGAACACATGGGAACTCAGGGGACGATATAACCGGAGTGACATGTTGTTTACATCTTAACATATCCAGTAGTCACATAGAACACATGGGAACTCAGGGGACGATATAACCAGAGTGACATGTTGTTTACATCCTAACATATCCAGTAGTCACATAGAACACATGGGAACTCAGGGGACGATATAACCAGAGTGACATGTTGTTTACATCTTAACATATCCAGTAGTCACATAGAACACATGGGAACTCAGGGGATGATATTACCAGAGTGACATGTTGTTTACATCTTAACATATCCAGTAGTCACATAGAACACATGGGAACTCAGGGGACGATATAACCAGATTGACATGTTGTTTACATCTTAACATATCCAGTAGTCACATAGAACACATGGGAACTCAGGGGACGATATAACCAGAGTGACATGTTGTTTACATCTTAACATATCCAGTAGTCACATAGAACACATGGGAACTCAGGGGACGATATAACCGGAGTGACATGTTGTTTACATCTTAACATATCCAGTAGTCACATAGAACACATGGGAACTCAGGGGACGATATAACCAGAGTGACATGCTGTTTACATCTTAACATATCCAGTAGTCACATAGAACACATGGGAACTCAGGGGACGATATAACCAGAGTGACATGTTGTTTACATCTTAACATATCCAGTAGTCACATAGAACACATGGGAACTCAGGGGACGATATAACCAGAGTGACATGCTGTTTACATCTTTACATATCCAGTAGTCACATAGAACACATGGGAACTCAGGGGACGATATAACCAGAGTGACATGCTGTTTACATCTTAACATATCCAGTAGTCACATAGAACACATGGGAACTCAGGGGACGATATAACCAGAGTGACATGTTGTTTACATCTTAACATATCCAATAGTCACATAGAACACATGGGAACTCAGGGGACGATATAACCAGAGTGACATGTTGTTCACATCTTAACATATCCAGTAGTCACATAGAACACATGGGAACTCAGGGGACGATATAACCAGAGTGACATGTTGTTTACATCTTAACATATCCAGTAGTCACATAGAACACATAGGAACTCAGGGGACGATATAACCAGAGTGACATGCTGTTTACATCTTAACATATCCAGTAGTCACATAGAACACATGGGAACTCAGGGGACGATATAACCAGAGTGACATGTTGTTTACATCTTAACATATCCAGTTGTCACATAGAACACATGGGAACTCAGGGGACGATATAACCAGAGTGACATGTTGTTTACATCTTAACATATCCAGTTGTCACATAGAACACATGGGAACTCAGGGGACGATATAACCAGAGTGACATGTTGTTTACATCTTAACATATCCAGTAGTCACATAGAACACATGGGAACTCAGGGGACGATATAACCAGAGTGACATGTTGTTTACATCTTAAAAGATTCTTCCTGAAAGTGAGTTACGTTTTAGTTGTTGCATTCTATTTTGACAGAAATTCTATTAAGACGTACATAACATGTGCATGGCCTACGCAGTAATGGCACACGCAGTAAAACCAGCGAAAGAGATTTAGCATTACAACACTGTTTCCAATAGGTTATCACATGTTATACAGCGTAACCTTAACCTCTTTATTTAACCCTTAAGCCCCCATATAGCCCGAATCCGCCACTTTTATATTGCATTGAAGCAGGTGCTCCCTTGTGTAATCTTTTTTATTACTCTTGTATGAAGACTGAATTTTCCATGGCAGTGATGTAGAACCACTGCCAAGTCATCAATAACTATGTAAGCAGAAAAAGGCCATAAATACTTTAAAATTAATCTGAGGACTTAAGGTTTAAAGGCTTGGCGGGTCATCTCATTCCAGAACGGTACGCTCCGCTCGCGACGTAAAAGTAGCCTGCTGTATATCAAATCGACCCTGGAGTTTATAACTGAACTGAATGACGGCATCGCAGAGTTTCCATTTGTTTTACAGATATTGTCATAGGTAACAGAGATGAAAACCTCATCTTTAGATCAAACAATTCAATATTTATATTTATTGGCGTTTAAGGTCACATACTTATGCACAATGGCTAATCGTGACCGTGACAGTTTTATGGGTGGAGGAAGCCGGAGTACCCGGAGAGAACCACCGAGCAACGACGAGCATCTGTCAGCTCCCCGACATCGTAACTCTGAACTCTGCACCGCAGCACAGGCAGGGTTAGATTGGTTGAAGACATGCGCACCATTGACGTGCAGTACGCCTCAGTACACAGCGTCATCGTGCCCCCATGTAGGCAAGTGGGGTGAAGTGTCTTGCCCAAGGACACAACGCGGTTGCCGCAGGTGAGATTCGAACCGAGGACCAAACAATTCAATAGGATCGTGATAAAAGCACCACATTTCGTCCCCTGAGTTTCAATGTGTTCTATGTGCCTACTGGCTCCCTACTGGCACACAGAACACATTGGAACTCAGGGAACGATTTATTCACTGAAGGTAACAAGAATAAAATAATACAAGATATTTATTATCACCTTAAAATACAAACTTGTTTCTGATTAGTAATTAATACGACAACTTTCAGATTGAACAAGTTTCTTCTGAACTGTGAAGAGATTTACAATTATGGCCTCTATAAATGCATTTATATCTACAGACCCTCTCCAATAAACTGCGAAACGACCAATTTAATAAAACGTGCACTTCCTTCTATCTCAAAAAGGAAACAAATACTAATAAGAAGAATAAATTCGTCTCAAACACACAAGCGAATCAAATCATCTGTGGGATCATTGTTTTTTTTGTTGTTGTTGTATTTAGTATGGGTGAGAATTTCATTTCACTCTTTACAAGATACACTTGGCGCATCCACGCGGTAATATACAAATCTGACAGGTTATAAACTGTTTTGTTTTTTTACAAATTTCAACAGAACCATATCACGGGTCCCATCAATGGAACGAGTGTGTGTTTTTTTCAGTATGAAGATAGGCGACAAACTTTCAATGTGTCAAATCAAATTTTGGGGGAGAGGGGAATTTCTCGATTTCTTGAGGCCCAAAAGCTCGTGCTACGGAATTCAACCGAAAACATGAATTGTACAGTCACCAGAAAATGGCCGCGGGTGCTTTTTGCGTACACGATATCGCTCAAAATCCTGCAAAACTCCTTCAAGCAAAAATAAAAATACCCAAACCACACCACTCGGTCCGCCCGACCCAGTAGGACTATTATTGAGCGATATTTTGTATATGTATATAAACACTTGAAACCCTTCGAAAAGATTTAAAAGCAAAAAACATTCACTAAATGAACACAAACATTGGACCTCATGCAGGTCGGTGAGCTAAATGTGATGAAAGGCTATCCACTCACACATTCATCTGACTGAATGTGGTCACAGTAGGTTCCATCGCAAACGAAAAGAATGCATTTAAACTCAAGAACAGTAATCTCTACAAAGGGTTCTATGTTAAATTCTAAACCTCTCTGGCGCCTCCTGCCGTTCATTTAGAAAACAAATCAGTCGTATGCAGCGCACAAGCTTTAAACATGGAGGCAAAGGTATGCTATTACTACTGGATATCAAACCATTTTGTCTGGCAGATGGGAATAGGTTCGTCTTTGAAAGACCCAGATATTCTGATTACTGGACATTCCTCATTTTGCAGACAAATAAAATGAAGGCCTTCCTAGTGAGCCTGAATGCTCACGCAGGGACTTGTGTGACAGTATTGGAAATGGGGTTGGTCTTATTTTTATTTATCTAGGTATAAAACAATATTTTCTGTTTGTGTTCAGTTACAGTGAATTAAATCTGCACTGACTAATATTTTACTAGTTTTACACACAGTATTAATATTTATTTCAGCCACATTAGTATGTAGAAGGTTAATATTTCCTTCTAGTAATATGGGTTGATTGTAAACTTCACTGGCTTTTCTGAGGTCACTCACATGGAAGTCATGAAGTAAGTACTGTTACGGGTAATTGGTTTTCATTGGTCAAGAAAGGTCTGCAGTTATCTGCAGTGTCCAGTTCAGTGCATTCTCCTTTCTCTTTGTTTGCAATGTGGTTGTGTTCTGTTTGATAAATATATTCATATAAATATTATTGTATGTGTGGAAATTCATGATATTTCAGGAATTTCATAGGAGTGGATAGGAACATTTTTTTCATAAAATCAGGTATTTCATTACTTAGTATTCTATAAGTTTTCTCTCTGAGTGGGCTGGTAGCCTGAACAAAGTATCATGCTTGGTACTTTGTCCCGACTGCCATGGCCACAAGCTGTTTCCGATTTTGGAACATATTGGTTTAAATATTTATTTAGCTCAGTATTATTGTTAAGCGTATGCACTATTTCAAAATTCCGACGTATATCCTTGGCTGTTTAAAAGTGTCATTGAACCCCTATAGTAAATGGATAATTTATTGTATTTTGCTAGTTTGCAGTGTTGGTGTGTTTTTTTTTGGTATTATGTTTAGTTGTTTATTCACCGTGACTGCGGGTGATCCGCTGTGGTTTGTTTAGGCTGACCACAGCTGATCCCTCGCCACTGTGAATAGGCTACATAATATTTTCAGCTCTTATACTATTATTTCTATCCATCACTCCTATAATTTTCTTTATTATGCAGGTTTCGGGATACTCCTGTATGTGAATGCCATAGTCCGCCTAGTTGTCATTTAGGCACAGGAACCCGTCACACTGAGGGAAGGCATTATATATATATAAGTATTTTGTTGCTTTTATATTTTAGGGGTGGATTTGCTAGAACAAGCATTACTTAGGTTTTATATAATTTGTGGAAGCTTTCCATGTGCATGTCTTTGGAAGTTGTATAGTGCTATTCTGCTTTGGTAGACTTGCTTCTGGTAATTAGACTTGGGAGCCAAAGCCTGGCATGCAAGTCTACTGTTATTTACAACACAAGATCGAACAATTGGTCATGCTTGAGTTCCTCCTTGTGTTGTCACTTTGTAGCTTCCATTTGGCTCAAAGTGAAATCAAGCCTTTATCCTACAGTGGTTAGGATTTACCCTTTTAGGACTTATGGTCTCACAGAACTAAATATTTTCCCATAGGCGACCATTATAACACTTATGTGGAAAAAATATGATCGCATCACTTTAAATTAAATATTTAAATACCTACATAAAGTACACACCTTCACACAACTTTCTCTGGCCACAAAACATGGGGTCATGCAACAACTAAGAGAGAAAATGTACCAGGAAATGAAGTACCGTCCTTGAACTCAGTTTTTTTCTGGGAATTCCCAACAAAAATACACAAATAGTTAACTGAATTTTAAAGACACAGAAAATACTTAGAAAATCTCTTTTTTCTTGTGAAGTATTCAGTATTGTTGTAAAAACCTAATAAAATGCTTTAACAGTTTTCTCAAGCAAAAAGTTTTTTTCTAGGAGTCTTATTTTAGACTATGATGCAATATCCGAGTGCAACATTTCAAGGCAGACCACCCTAAACTAAATATTTAGTTCCGCGAGACCTTATGCCTTTGTAGAGTGCTATGCTTCGCTATGTTGTTTTGCTAGCAGGATTATCTTGCTGCAGTGTGGTGGTTTAGTGATAGTTTAATCCGTCGACCCTACGGGGCTGAAGGATTAAATTACCTCTGCCACTTTCAGGTGTTCGTGGGGTTGACTTCTTCATGCTAGTAGAGCTTGAAAGAGTACTGTGTTGAAATTCAGTTTAATGTTTGTATTTATATGGGGTGTATATTGTAAATACATTTTAGTGTAATACATTGTAAGTGTGCAATACTTATTCATTGTTTAATTTATTAGTTTAGGGAAATATTGGGGCATACTTGTGTCACCTATTCTTGTGTTTTTGGTGACGACAATACTTATCATTATAAGTAATTATTTGGATACTTGCGTTTGCTGCTGGATCGTTTGGCACGTCATACTATGTTTTTACGTATTGCTGTACCCTGGCGGAGTAAGCTCTTAGAGCTTGTTCCGCCGAGGTACACCTGTCTGTGTCTTCGGACTTACTGTGTCTTGGCATCCATTAGCTGTTACACTCGGCTGGAATGAGCTCTCAGAGCTGGTTCCCGCCGGGTATGCCAGCTGATGTCTCTCGAGCAGGATTGTTGTGCTCAGGTACACCATTTGTTTATGATTTCTTGTAATCCACCAATTGCTACGCTTAGCTGGAATGAGCTTTTTGAGCTCTTTCCAGCTGAGTATTCCAGCTGGTGTTTGTCAACAAAAGTGGTTGTTTGGGTGGTACGCATTCGGTGCAGTTTTTGGAATTCACATCCAGCATATTTTTTATATCAGGTCTGTGTAGTATGCCCAGTATTTATTTATTTTATTTTATTGTCAATTTCAGGGTTCTTTGTTATTGGTATTGATGTTTCACACATCTTAAACATTCTGTGATGGAATAAAGAATCCATGTTAAACTTACACTGCATCTGAGTTGTTTATATAGTATCCCAGTATGCGGTTACAATTGAATCTCCTGAACTATGAACTGTTCAAATTTGTCCCTCTGTGATTCACCAAATACAGAACAGTGGTTTACAATAAAGAATTTTATTTTGACCGAATAGACTCTCTACTTGGGCCTAGTGTACTTACCCTTAGGCCGAGCGGACTCTACTGTGGTGGAATAGGGGAGCGGGGTGGGCGATGGGGGAGGGGTGGGGTGGGGTGGCCGTGGGGATCTGGAATACCAAAATCTCGCTACTCCTAAAACATGACACACAGTTCCCAAAATGGTCCCCAATGTAGGCCTGTACACTGCAAATAAATCTACCTTACCCTTAATCTCTTAGGGCTCTGGACCATTTTACAACCTTTCTCAATGGAGGTTCCCCCTAATCCCCCCTAATTGTCCCCGTATTTCTTAATCCCCCATTCCATCCCCCCCCCCCAAAAAAAAATAACAATAAACAAACAAACATATATTGGCTATAGACCCCTTCTTTTGAATTCTGAATAGGTGTTTCTAGGTAAACCCAAATTCAAACCGAATATCATATTGTCAAAACCAGTTACACCCAAACCGGCCCTCACAATTTCGACTGAACCGGCCGCCACGATTTCACACAAACCGGCCCCTAGTAATATTGTTCCCCCCAGATTGCTCAGTCACTAATATTTTTCACGCGGGACGCGGAGGCTCAGTGGTAGATTGTTGGACCTCTGTGCTGGAGGTTCGAAGTTCGACCTCCATCCGGGACGACCTGCGTTGTGTCCTTGGGCAAGGCGCTTTATCCCGGTGGCATGCATGGGGGCAAGATGACGCCGCGAACTAAGGCGTACTGCACATCGATGGTGCACATGTCTTCAACCCTGCTTGAGCGGAGCTTGAGACCTCCATCCGTGAAGCTGCCACGGTGACGATTAGCTATTGTGCATAAGTATGTGACCTTAAACACCAATAAATAAATAAATATAATATTTTTCATATGTTCCACGATCCCTCCTTTTGGCGAATAATTAAAAACCCGGAAATACTGCCGAAACAAATATCGACACGGGAACGCTACTTCTAATAAAAAGCCCACAGGGAATGATAATCGACCTCGTCTGTGAGAATGCGATCGTATTTCCGTTTCCGCATCGACAGTTGTTTCACCCCAGGTTGTGTAAATAACAGGGACGATGTCTAAGTGCTGTTGACGCTTTACCCGTGTTCAAATCTCGATATAAAGTAAAGGATCAATAAACTCTTCCCAAATTTTAGGAGATACGTTTACTAACGAATATAGCCGATAATAGTGGCTAAAGCTATTCCTATTTAAAGTAAGGAAATACGCGTACTATAGAATACAGTCGGCAATAAGGACTAAAGCTGTTACTATTTAAAGTAAGGAAATACGTGTACTATCGAATATAGCCGGCAATAATGGCTAAAGCTATTCCTATTTTCGTGTTTTGAGTTCACAATAGAACTTCGCTGATCGCAAAGCTAGGCTAGTTCTAACCCCATTTCAAGTACCCATAATAAGCTATCGAGCAGTAACAGGAAGATGTATTGTTCGATCGACTTGAATCCAGTCGAGCAAATTAGCTATAGAGCAATTGCTTGTTCAAGTGATTCCACAAACTGCTCAATGACTCATCGTTCAATTGATTCCACATACCGCTATATGACTCATTTTTCAAGCGATTCCACATACCGCTCTATGATTCATTGTTAAAGTGATTCCACTTACCGCTCTATGACTCATTGTTCGAGCGATCCCACATACCACTCTATGGCTCATTGTTCAAGTGAATCCACATACTGCTCTGTGGCTCATTGTTCAAGTGATCCCACATACCGCTGTATGGCGCATTGTTCAAGTGATTCCACATACCGCTCTATGACTCATTGTTCAAGTGATTCCACATGCCACTCTATGAATCATTGTTCAAGTGATTCCACATACCACTCTATGGCTCATTGTTCAAGTGAATCCACATACTGCTCTGTGGCTCATTGTTCAAGTGATCCCACATACCGCTGTATGGCGCATTGTTCAAGTGATTCCACATACCGCTCTATGACTCATTGTTCAAGTGATTCCACATGCCACTCTATGAATCATTGTTCAAGTGATTCCACATGCCACTCTATGAATCATTGTTCAAGTGATTCTACATACCGCTATACGGCTCATTGTTCAAGTGATTCTACATACCGCTCTATGACTCATTGTTTAAGTGATTCCACATGCCACTCTATGACTCATTGTTCAAGTGATTCTACATACTGCTCTATGGCTCACCATTCAAGTGATTCCACATACCGCTATATGTCTCATTTTTCAAGTGATTCCACATACCGCTATATGGCTCATTTTTCAAGTGATTCCACATACTGCTCTATGACTCATTGTTCAAGTGATTCAACATACCGCTCTATGACTCATTGTTCAAGTGATTGCACATACCGCTGTATGGCTTATTGTTCAAGTGATTCTACATACCGCTCTATGGCTCACCATTCAAGTGATTCCACATACCGCTATATGTCTCATTTTTCAAGTGATTCCACGTACCGATCTATGAATCATTGTTCAAGTGATTCTACATACCGCTCTATGATTCATTGTTCAAGTGATTCTACATATCACTCTATGGCTTACCGTTCAAGTGATTCAACATACCGCTATATGTCTCATTTTTCAAGTGATTCCACATACCGCTCTATGACTCATTGTTCAAGTGATTCCACATACTGCTCTATGACTCATTGTTCAAGTGATTTCATATACCACTTTATGACTCATTGTTCAAGTGATTCCACATACCGCTCTATGACTCATTGCTCAGGTGATTCCACATACCGCTCTATGGCTCACCATTCAAGTGATTCAACATACCGCTCTATGACTCATTTGGTAAAAAAAGGATTCCATAGCCTCAGATGTTTTTCAAAAAGTGATTCTTTATGGATTCTAAAAATTGATTCTGTAGGGATTCTAAAACGGGATTCTATAGAAATTCTAAAAAGGGATTTTATATGTATTCTAAAGAGGGATTCGTCAGGGATTCTAAAAAGGGATTCTATTGGGATTTCAAAAAGAGATTCTATAGGGATTCTAAAAAGGGATTCTATTGTGATTCTAAAAAGGGATTCTATAAGAATTCCAAAAAGGGATTCCGTAAGTGGGATTCCATAAGTCTTACCATCGTCTTCTGGCACGTCTTCAACCATCTCTTCTTTCATTGGTCTCTATTGTATTCATCCATTACTACAGTGTTCTACCAACCTTGTATCTGTACCACAGCCCCCCCCCCCCCTCCCCCACCTCCAATCCCACCCACACCCCCAAGGATGTTGAATACGAAATTTCCAACTATTTTGACTGGCTGATCTGGGATGGAATATTCAAGTAATTCTCCTCGTACTGCACTAAGCAAAAACACATGCTACCACGAGGAGGCTAGATATGAACCAAGGGACTTGATGTGAACAAATTGAAATTAATCCTCATGAGGGTGGTGAATACCAAATGTTTAAAGACTCTTACATGGGAATCCAAAGAAGATTTTTAAAGATATTTTGTCGTACTGCACGGAGTTAAAATTCGGGTTCTCCTAGTGAGCCCAGTTATGAACTCGAGGACTTGATTTACCCCTTTACCCAACGTAACAGCCAAAACCGTCGAGCTCGTTCCAATGAGGAATCATAACCTATGTTTTTGAGACAAAACAATAAAAAACAAATAGTTATTCATAAATTATTTTGTAAGTATCCACTGCTTTTCATGTTAGGTGAAGGGTTAAACCAACTTGAATCTGACCCACACGAGGATGCTGAATATCAAATAACACACGATCTAGAAAAATATTTTTATGAACAACTTCCTCCGTATTGCACCAAGCTGAGGCTCGGGCAGCTCATAAGGAGCCCAAATATAAACAGATGTCTGTACAAATCGTACGTACCGCTTGCCTAGACGATTCGTACCTCGTGCTGGGTGATTCATGTTCTTGATGCCTAGACAGTTCATACCCTCCCCTGGAAAACTCGTATCCTCTGGAAAAAAATTATTTCAGGAGATGAGTGGGAGGGGTGGTGGAGGAAAATGTAAATTAGAATAACGAATTTTCGAAAGGTTTAAAATAAGTCAGTGTAATACCGATCAAAATAATATGACAGAAATTAAAATATGACATCAAGGCAAACGCACGTCACGCAAAAAAATCCCAATTAAGAGCACAAGATGTAACACATTCACGTATCTATATATTCATTTATTTATTTGCTGGTGTTTAAGGTCGCATACTTATGTACAATGGCTAATCATGAGCGTGACAGTTTTACAGATGGGGGGAGCCGGAGTACCCGGAGACACCGAGCAACGACAAGCAGCTGCCAGCTCCCCAACATCATAACTCCGCACTGCAGCACAGGCAGGGTTAGATTGCTTGAAGACATGCACACCATCGACGTGCAGTACGCCTTAGTACACGGCGTCATCGTGCCTCCATGTGGACAATCGAGGTAAAGGACACAACGCGAGAGACGAATCGATCGCTCACGCACAAATCCTCAGAGCACTGGAGACATCGGGATACTAATCGCCCAGCAAAATGTACGAATTGCCCAAGGTACGATTCGTCCAGGTTATGAGGTGTCCAACTCCAAAGTTAAATAGTGCACCTGTCAAGCAAAACTTTATTCCTATTTTCTAAAATGCTATTATTTTGAATAAGTAATCATCTAGAGATTTAAAATACACCATTTCCCTGGAAACTTCATACCTCCAGAATGAATCGTCCCTTGAGTTCCAATGTGTTCCATGTGCCTACTTGGAACTCAGAGGACGTTCTGTCTGGAGGATTCGTACCCCGCCTCCCCCCCCCCCACCTCCTTCTGTCTGGTCAGTAACCGACTGTTCGTACCCTCCTCTGGACAATTCGTACCCTCTTCTGCAAATTTATACCATGCTAATTAACCACTCTAAGAACTCTATAGCTCATTTGCTCGATGGGCTTCGAGTCCTTCGAGCAGTTTGTGGAGTCAATCGATCACCTATTTCTTGGTATCCTACTTACAGAATCCCTTTTTTCAAAAAATAACTTGTCTTAGTCACCTTTTTTCCTGAATTGAGTCGAAGAGTCGTATTTGCGAGTCACTCTAACGTGCAATTACTCGTTAGCTCATTTGCTCGGTGGGATTTGAGTCGTTCGAGCAATTTCTTTCCAGTAACTACTTGATAGCTTATTGGCTTTGGGAATGATATAGGGTGTTGCTATGCAGAAGGGAGCTAATTATGCGTACAGATTATGGGAAATAAGGCAGTCTCATTGGTTTGTTAGAGCCAGTAAAGTGAACTGATTGGGTGATCTGGATACATGAAAAAAACAAGAGTACACGGAATAGGATCAGAACTAACAAAATACAAACCAGAAAAGCTAAATGAAGCAATAATAATCAAAACTGTTCCAGCTGATACGCTCTTCTACTCTACTGGAGTATATTCTAGGACAAACGAACATGGTCAGAAAGACGAAAACTATTGCATAGATAGATAGAAGCAGAACATTCTGAAAGAATTGGAAATAGTACAACTTGTCGGGTTTATTTGGGTAATTCTTAAAAGCGGGAAATTACTCTTGTGGAAAGGAACATAGCCTTCGAGCATACCCCTCTCCTATTATAAGCCTTCGGGTACCATAGCAACCATGTGCTACCATTGAAGCCAAGATGGAGGCCTTCAGTATACAAAATATCCGAAGGAAACACGTATCACCCTAACAACACGAGTTGCTCATGCGCACTCGGACCACATATCACTTTGAAGATGACGTCACAAGGTGGCCGCTCACGCGGGTTACCAGGACAACCAAGCATGATGTCACTGGGTCACGTGACATGACATCACTTCCGGGGTCCCCGTCGGAGAATACATGACAACTCTAACCATAGACAACTCTTACAAAGACAAGTCAGCCCCATTTGGAGACAACTCGGGCAGTAGTAGTGTATGTTCCCCTTCACCCCTTATTTGGGGGACCCCGGTGGGGGACCCCGGAAGTGACGTCATGTCACGTGACGTAGTGGCGCCATGTTGTGTTGTCATGGTAACCCGCGTTAGCGGCCATGTTGTGACGTCATCTCTATAGTGATACGTGGTGTTAGTGCGCATGCGCAGCGCGTGTTGTTAGGGTGATACGTGTTTCCGTCGTCCATTTTGTATACTGGAGGCCGCCATCTTGGTTTCTATGGGAGCACGTGATTGCTATGTTACCTAAGGCCTACAATAGGATGGGGGTATGTTCGGTGGGTATGTTCGATTAAATCGGAGTAAATCTGATTACCACAAACAACCCGACAATCCCCCAAATCCCCCAAATCCACCCAAAATCACCGAAATTGACTTTATTTCCCCAATTGATCGGCTTAGCACGTAGTGCTATAGTACCGAGAGGGTGCAAGGGGTGCATTCGACTGAAGTGGAATAATGTTCTGGCTTAGAATTCTCCCAGAATCCCTATCCCATGACGTTTTTCCCCTATTAAGAATAGCACATAGTGCTATAGGACAAATTTACCCAGAATTCTCTGCTTCTATCTATATATGCAATAGTTTACATCTATCCGGCCATGTTCCTTTGTTCTAGAGTATACTCCAGTAGCGTAAAAGAGCCTATTATTGGAACAGTTTACCTTATTATTACTATATTTAGCAATTTCTGGTCTATTCTTGTTAGTTCTGACCCTATTCCGTGTACTCTTGTTGTTTCATTTATCTAGATCCTATTTATAGAACATAACTAACCAATCAGATTGCTTGATTTCCCATAATCTGTATACAGAGTTATCTCTCTTCTGTATAACAAAAGCCTATATCCAATGGCACCCCAATTTTAGCACCCCTTTTTGAAAAACTTATGACCTTCGGCACCCCTTTTTGTCATATGTGCTTATGTGAAAAGGCACAATGTGACACAATATGCCCTATCACATAGGCACATGCTTTATGTGCCAATATGTGCTTATGTGAAAAGGCACCATGTGACACAATATGCCCTATCACATAGGCACATACGGGTATTTGAGGATACCTATGGCCTGGTATTGTATTATTCGAGGATACCTACTAGAGAATCCCTTTTTTGTCACATGTGATTATGTGAAAAGGCACAATGTGACACAATATGCCCTATCACATAGGTATATGTTTTATGTGCTTATGTGAAAAGGCACAATGTGACACAATATGCCCTATCACATAGGCACATATGGGTATTTGAGGATACCTATAGCCTAGTATTGTATTATTTGAGGATACCTATCTAGGATACCTTCTTGAGAATCCCTTTTTGTCATATGTGCTTATGTGAAAAAGCACAATGTGACACAATGTGACCTATCACATAAGCACATGGTTTATGTGCCGATATGTGCCTATGTGAAAAGGCACAATGTGACACAATGTGTCCTATCACATAGGCACATACGACCAAAATGGGATTCCATAGCCACAGGCGTTTTCGAAAAAGGGATTCCACAAATGGAATTCCAAAAAAGGGATTCCACAAATGGGATTCCGTTTCCATCTTGTCGCCAAAGCTCCACCGCCACTATTGGTCTATGGTCTATCTGTCCTATCATTAGCTTCAACAACAGTCTTGTTCCACTGCGGCCTTGTACCAGTACTATTGGATAAACTACCATCAATTACTTCCTAGCTATACCTTCGCTGAAGCTTTCAAAATGTTCCATCTGATTTCCCCTGTATACATATAAAGCATTCCGTAAGTGGCCCAGTCCGTAAAAATTGGATTCCGTGTTTTTACATCGACACTCGAGGGTATTCCCATTCCCTATTGGAAGAATTCAGTTCAATGGGTTGTAGTTTAAAAATTCATATCACCTTTCGTTATATTGTCATGAAGTTTAAAAATCGTTCATTTCAAAAGGTGTTAACATTGGGCTATAGTTAAAAAATAGAGTTCATTCAGTTCAAGGGGTTAATTATATTTACATTCATTAGGGTTATAGTTAATTCAAACAGTTCAAAGGGTGTTAATACCTTCATTAGGGTTATAGTTCATTCAAACAGTTCAAGAGGGTTATATTTAGAGGTTATAGTCCTAAACTTTGTTCACTTTGTTTTGTTCACTTCGATCTTGGTTGTGCTGGATCTTCGTTCACTTCATTCGAACAGTTGTCTTGTATCTGTTCAGTTCGATTTTCGTCACTTTGTTTTGATCAGTTCGATCTTGGTTGTGTTGGATCTTTGTTCAGTCTGTCAAACTTGTTCGATCAATCCGACTAGTTTGACATTCTTTCACTTTGTTATGTTCACAATTGGTTATGTTGGATCTGTACCTTTATTGTTTTGTAGTGGTTGGTTGTCTCTGTTCAGAGTCTTGTAGTCATTGAGTGTTACCAATCCCTTTCCATACCCTCGAGTGTCGATGTAAAAACACGGAATCCAATTTTTACGGACTGGGCCACTTACGGAATGCCTTATATGTATACAGGGGAAATCAGATGGAACATTTTGAAAGCTTCAGCGAAGGTATAGCTAGGAAGTAATTGATGGTAGTTTAGCCAATAGTACTGGTACAAGGCCGCAGTGGAACAAGACTGTTGTTGAAGCTAATGATAGGACAGATAGACCATAGACCAATAGTGGCGGTGGAGCTTTGGCGACAAGATGGAAACGGAATCCCATTTGTGGAATCCCTTTTTTGGAATTCCATTTGTGGAATCCCTTTTTCGAAAACGCCTGTGGCTATGGAATCCCATTTTGGTCGTATGTGCCTATGTGATAGGACACATTGTGTCACATTGTGCCTTTTCACATAGGCACATATCGGCACATAAACCATGTGCTTATGTGATAGGTCACATTGTGTCACATTGTGCTTTTTCACATAAGCACATATGACAAAAAGGGATTCTCAAGAAGGTATCCTAGATAGGTATCCTCAAATAATACAATACTAGGCTATAGGTATCCTCAAATACCCGTATGTGCCTATGTGATAGGGCATATTGTGTCACATTGTGCCTTTTCACATAAGCACATAAAACATGTACCTATGTGATAGGGCATATTGTGTCACATTGTGCCTTTTCACATAATCACATATGACAAAAAAGGGATTCTCTAGTAGGTATCCTCGAATAATACAATACCAGGTCATAGGTATCCTCAAATACCCGTATGTGCCTATGTGATAGGGCACATTGTGTCACAATGTGCCTTTTCACATAAGCACATATTGGCACATAAAGCATGCCTATGTGATAGGGCATATTGTGTCACATTGTGCCTTTTCACATAAGCACATATGACAAAAAGGGGTGCCGAAGGTCATATGTTTTTCAAAAAGGGGTGCTAAAATTGGGGGTGCCATTGGATATAGGCTTTTGTTATACAGAAGGGAGATAACTCTGTATACAAATTATGGGAAATCAAGCAATCTGATTGGTTAGTTATGTTCTATAAATAGGATCTAGATAAATGAAACAACAAGAGTACACGGAATAGGGTCAGAACTAACAAGAATAGACCAGAAATTGCTAAATATAGTAATAATAAGGTAAACTGTTCCAATAATAGGCTCTTCTACGCTACTGGAGTATACTCTAGAACAAAGGAACATGGCCAGATAGACGTAAACTATTGCATATATAGATAGAAGCAGAGAATTCTGTGTAAATTTGTCCTATAGCACTATGTGCTATTCTTAATAGGGGAAAAACGTCATGGGATAGGGATTCTGGGAGAATTCTAAGCCAGAACATTACTCCACTTCAGTCGAATGCACCCCTTGCACCCTCTCGGTACTATAGCACTACGTGCTAAGCCGATCAATTGGGGAAATAAAGTCAATTTCGGTGATTTTGGGTGGATTTGGGGGATTTGGGAGATTGTCGGGTTGTTTGTGGTAATCAGATTTACTCCGATTCAATCGAACATACCCACCGAACATACCCCCATCCTATTGTAGGCCTTAGGTAACATAGCAATCACGTGCTACCATAGAAACCAAGATGGCGGCCTCCAGTATACAAAATGGACGACGGAAACACGTATCACCCTAACAACACGCGCTGCGCACTAACACCACGTATCAATATAGAGATGACGTCACAACATGGCCGCTCACGCGGGTTACCATGACAACACAACATGGCGCCACTACGTCACGTGACATGACGTCACTTCCGGGTCCCCCACTGGGGTCCCCCAAATAAGGGGTGAAGGGAACATACACTACTATTTCGGGCCAATAATAAAGACAACTCAGCCCATTAATAAAAACTGTTTGGACCAATAATAAAGGCAACTCGGCCCAATAATAAAGACAACTCGGACCAATAATAAAGACAACTCCGACCAATAATAAAGACAAGTCGGACCACTAATAAGACAACTCGGCCCAATAATAAAGACAACTCGGCCAAATAATAAAGACAACTCGGACCAATAACAAAGACAACTCGCGGGGAGACGACTTACATAAGCTATCAGCTGCATGTCGAATCCCTTCCCTCATTACGCTAACACCTTATGTCTGCCGCTATTTTGTGTACTTATGTATTTTATCTATAACCTGTATTGTCTAAATTGCCACGCATTTAAATTCTTTACACAAATAACAAATATTTTTGAATAAATATTGTTTAAACTAAAGACAACTCGGCCCAATAATAAAGACAAATCGGACCACTAATAAGACAACTCAGACTAATAATAAAGACAACTCGGCCCAGTAATAAAGACAAGTCGGACCAACAAAAGACAAGTCGGATCAAAGAAGAGATCACTATAATCACAAACTACTTTCATCTTTACTCATCATTGTGATAAATATAATCATTGTGATTGACACTCACTCCTTTTTTTTGTGATAATAATGAAAATAAGGTAATTGAAGTCAATCAACATACCGATAGTTAAAACAAACAACTGTTATATGTGTGTTGACAATGTGTATTGATAATGCATCTTGACCTTATATAAAAAAGACATCTGATTCACAATCATACTGACAATCATACTGATCGGACGTGTCTGTTAAAGCTCCTGACTGAACACACTCAACACATCTCACAGCTTGGATATTAACAAAGCCTATTGTTCTCTGTACCACTTCTGTGCACTCTAGTGTAATTTTGTAAATGTTTATCTTTAACTCTATCTATTTTCTGTCTTCTTTTCTCTGTTAAAACTAAATATACTTTACCTAAGTATTTTACCAATAATTTGCTGATAACTTAGACAATAACTGATAACTGGACATAGTTCTATGACAACTAACTCCACCACTGAACCCATGTCTGGTTTTCAGAAAGAGATAGCCAGATTGAACGACACTGCAGAGGGTTTCCGCTCGGATCTTAGGGCTCAAAAAGAACAGTTCGGGAAAGAGAAAATGGAATTAATAAAAGCTTCGACGGAGTCAAAAGGGGAAAATAAGTCGGCATCTGGAAAAAAAGGGAAAAAGTAGAAATAATTCAGGTTTGGGTTCGTGCTCCAGCAACGGAAACTCTAAACAAAAGGGCAAGGGCAAGGGTGTGGAGTCCAACCTGCTGGGCCCTAAAACGAACACAGTTACAGATATTGCTAGTGCTTCTAAACCAGTTGATACAACTCAGCAGATTTCAAAAAACTAATCCTAGCAAGGGGATGATGAGCAAAACTAATCCTACACCTGTTTCGCCCTTTAGAGATAATACCACTGAGATGGGGAGGCCTATGCACGGCATCTCTTTGGAGGTACCACCAAATCAGGGCTCGGAACTCGTCACCGCCAGTCAAGATAACTGGTTGCGTACGCTCATAGAATAAGAGGCAACTACTGGTCCCACCTGTGATGTGATCAATCAGATTACGCGGCGACCGAAACAGAAATTGGACACAGACTTCCAAGAAAATGGTGAGCCCCTGGAAATACAAACGGTGGCTAAAAAAACCCGGAAAGCATCGACACATACCGATAACCCTGGTGTTGTTGTCATTGAGACCTCGGACACCATGGATGTTACAGTAGTAACAACCAGTGCGGAGATCCATATGATGGGAAATCGGCAGACACTAACGCAACGGAAACGATACCGGCGACGCCAACATTCACCACTGACAGTGGTGTATCGTTCACCGACAAGTTAAGAGTCCTTTCTAAACAACCTCATAAGGATAATACGACCAAACACCAGACGAATAAACAACAGCATCAACCGCTGCAAAACCCTTGCGTAGTCGTCACAAGGGTTCCCACAAAGATTAATGATGATGATATTGATGAAGCCCTGTCGGGATACTCGTGGGGCAGACTAATTCCTAAGGCTATAGGCAAACCTACATGGAAATTAAAGTAAAATACCCCAATAGGGCCACAAAACTAAACTTCATTAACAAAGGTGTTTGTATAAACGGACAAAAATACGAGACTGAGGAGTATCGTGTTTTGCCTCAGCCCACACAGTGTAATAAATGCCAGAAATTTGACCATTTGACGAACATATGCAAAGGAGAATTGTGTTGCATGAAATGCGGCGAAAAACATTTTACAAAGTCATGCAAGGTTTCAACACTGAAATTCACAAATTGTAACGGGCAACACCCAAGCAATTATTGGGGGTGTACCCACTACAAAAAAGTTAAAACCGACATAGAACTCAAAGCTATGAATGTCAACAGCGTGGAAATCTCAACATCTCCGCATTCGATGTGCAGCCTAATGGCTGGTTCAATTTTTAATATAATGAACAAACACTTCGACGTCAGTCTTTCCGACATATGCAAAGAAGTTGGGAAAACAGCATCCAAGCTATATCAAACTCAAATCTCTTCCTCGCTAATAGAAGCCGCCATAAATAAAATATAAATCACACCCATCACAAGTTAACTAGTACAATTACGTCAGGTACTGACCAATTATGGATAAGTTGAAAATAACTCAGTGGAACGCTCGAAGCGTTAACTGCAAAAGCTCACAGATGTCCGATTACTTCACAAGCGTGGATATAATTGGTATCAGCGAAACATGCTTAAAGCCAAGTAAGACATTTTTGCTAAGTGGATTCAACATCGTTAGACGAGACCGTCCCGTAACGATACCAAGCGATCACCTCAACGCAGAGGTGATTACCGCTGAGATTGAACTAGATCATAAAAAAGTTGCCGTAATCTCATATTATAATGAACCGAAAAAAAACAGTTGACAGCAAAGTCTTTGAATTCTTTGTGAAAAATCACAAACACTGTGTTTTCTTAGGTGATTTCAATACCAAACATCAGGTTTTCGGATGCAATAAAACGGAGCCCAATGGCGACGCCCTCTTCAATATCATCGAACAATTTGATGTTTTTGTATTAAATAACGACCAAGACATTACCCACGTCAGTAACAACACACTCCACCAATTCGACATCCTTGACCTAATTATAACCAGTAAATCACTAACTAATCAAATGAAATACATATTTGTGGGGGGCGATGATTTAGGTAGCGACCACCTGCCTGGTCATGCTACATTACACGGTTGCAGCGGACCCACAAGATACCCCCACAATGAGTAGGAGAAATCTATCCAAAATTGACTGGGACCTCTTCAGAAAAAATAATTCAGGTTAAAATAAACAAAAACGACACAATGAATACCTGCCAGCTCGAGCAAGCATGTACCAATCTCAGTGGAGTCATTAACAACACTCTTGATGAGATTTGTCCCAAACAGACGGTTAAATGCGCACAACAGAATAACTGAAACCACACTCCAAATGATAAAACAAAAAAAAAAAGAAAGGCCTTCCGTGCATACAAATCAGAAAAACTTCCAACTAAAAAGGTCGAACTTAAAGCCGTGTATAATCGCCTCCACGGCGAAGTTAAAAAAGCAATAGCAAACGACAATCGCGTGAGATGGAAAAAAAACCACGGAAAATCTAAATGGACTCAGGGAGCCAAAAAAGTTTTGGGATACTTTTAAAACTCTTACTGGACAAAAATATAAAGACGCTAACAGTAAGGCTCTTAAGATCAGCGATGACACTATGGCCCTGGATGACAAGGCGAAAGCTGGCGCCTTCGCTGAGCTCCTTAAGAAATATCATCGGCCACATGAGGGCGATAGGTTTGATGACGAGTTCAAAGAAAAAAGTAAAGAAATTTGTTCAAGACAACAAGACAGCGTTTAACGATGCCAACTTCAGCCAAACGCCCGAGGACGGAGATGGCCATGAACTCACGGAAGCGATAAGCCAAGAAGAAGTGGCTAACACAATTAAAAAATGTAAGTCTTCTTCTTCCCCAGGAGGGCGCGAGGTCTCATACAAAATCTTGAAACAATGTCCCAATACATTTTTCGGTAGACTCATTAACCTCCTGAACTGCTGCATCTCTAGCGGATACTTCCCAAAATGTTGGAAAGTAGCCACAGGAGTCATGATACCCAAACCCAACAAGGAATTGAGCAACCCAGCTAATTACCGCCCAATCAGCCTACTCAGCTGTATTGGAAAACTTTTCAAACGGATTCTCACGACTAGACTCCGCAGCTATCTCGAATCAATCAGCCTTTTCAATAAGTTCAATAAGTGGCAAAGGACCTACAGAAGCCAAAGGGAGGGAATCGAGCATGTTTATCGACTGGTAGATTATATGAAAACGGCGTTCAGTCAAAATGAAATAGGAACCGCGCTATTACTCGACGTAGAAAAAGCGTTTGGCTCTGTCTGGCACAATGGCATGAGATACAAACTAGCTAAAATGGGGGGCTACCTACCAAAATTCTATAGATCATATCATCATTTTTATCTGATCAAAAAATCAAACTGAGGGTCAACCGCGAGGTGTCAGACGAGGTAAAGCTCGAAGCGGGCACCCCACAGGGTTCGGTCCTTAGCCCGCTTCTATATATAATATATGTGAATGACATTAAACATCTTGAACTATCTCAATTCTCAGACGACAAAGGAATGTGGACGGCCAGTAAGTCTAGAAACATAATACAAAACCGCCTGCAGGATGCCATCCGCGACCTGCAAGACTGGTGCGCTCTGTGGCGCATCAAGCTAAATGCCGCGATAACACAAAGAATCACATTCTATAAAAAGCAAAGGAAAAAAGATGTCCCTAATATTGAGCTTGAGCTTTACGACCACAAACTTGAAGCTATCAATGAGGCAAAGTTTCTGGGATTCACCCTGGATAACAGTTTCAATGTAAACAATCACGTAAACTCAGTCACTGTCAAAGCCACTAAACGCATCAATTTCCTGAAAATGATTAGAGGTAAAAATTGGGGAGCCAATAAAGAAGTTCTCCTCAAAATTTACAAATCATATATACGCCCTGTACTATAGTATGGGGCCATAATAACGAGTGACCTGAATAAAACCAACATTGGAAAACTACAACGGGTCCAAAATCATACCTTGCGCGTGGCTCTGCGCAAGCCCACGTGGATATCGATAAAACTACTTCTCGAGGTAGCAAAAATAGACTCTATAGCAATACGCTTAAAAGATCTTCAATGCAAAACTCTAAATAGACTCCAAGACAGCGAATTAGTAATTGAACTCAATGCGCATCGCGTCCTCAATAGGAAAACTAAATAATACGGGGCGTATCCATCGAAAGGGTTAAAGATTACATCATTGCGATGAGGTGAGCCAGGCACTCGGTGACAAAAATTCAGAACTGGCTGCGGGTGACACGAATGGAAGCTTGCCTCTGTTACCAGTGGGAGTTGCAAACAGCGAGAACAATCTCCACCTGCTGCCGGGTCTCCCCTCCCCGAGATATAAATTTCGGGGAAAAATGCTGGCTTCCCCATCTACATGTCACTGGTCGTCACGGACGGAACAGTTGTAAATTAAAAACCAAATTGCTCCAATTTCCAGCTCTCTATCTTTTCTACCTCCTCTATCTCATCAGTCACACAACCAAAACTGAATGACAGACTATGAGGGATTGAAACAATCCTCATGCAAAGATGTGCAGAAAACCTAAATAAGACCAAGCCAAGGATTGAAATAATCTTGCCAGAAAACAGCCCTTTTAAGAGCTTTTTTGTTATTTATTTTGTTTTTTTTTGGGGGGGGGGGGGAGGGGGTTTGAGGGGGGGGGAGGTCATTTGGAATTCTCGAAGGATAACCAGATACCTCATAATCACATACAGCATCCTATCTCTCAGAAAGCTTGATGGATGACTCCCGATTTTTCAAAACTAAACTGTTGGAGCTTTCTCCACTCCTTTTTGTAACCGCTATGGTCATATACCGAGGCCGCTACCTAACCGGCGTTGCTGTTTGGTTTTCTTTTTTCTTCTTCCCTTAAATTTGCCATCCCACATTATATTCTGGCTCGCCACCATGGTGGGAATCAAACCTCTACCATCGCCAAGCTGGAAGAGAATAAAGCCCCCTCTAACAGTCTTAATGGCGTTGAGGGATTGATTATTGACAATCCATCACTCCAACGCAAACTGCCGGGAATTCTCACCGCGTGCATACCCCTCAGACCCCATTCGAGGCAATAGGAAGCTAGGCCGGTGTGATCCAAGTGAAATAAAATATGGCCAATCGGGCCGCAAAGGATTTGTAAATCCCACATCGTCCCTGCGCGACTTCGACGCGCTAAAACCTTTCATTCATTTAATTTAGCTTATTCATCACTGCCTCGTAATCTGCTGAAGCGCGATTGAAATGCGTTTAATAAGACCTATATAACAAAACCCTTCACATACTCCAGGATAGTGAATCAATGGTGAAGCTGAACGAACATCAGACCTTTAACAGAAAAACAAAATGCGCCACGGTAAATTACAATTACTCAATACAATTAAACAGCGTGGAGTCAGTGAGGATTGCTCTCTACTCATTGATATCTTTAGGATTGAATCTGTGAGGATTGCCTCGCAACTCTGTGTGTGGGGAGTGGGCTCCGAAGAAACCCACCCCTCACTCCATCCATAGCAACAATCACACAACAGTCACAATATACAATAGCGGATACCTATCTTTCTCTCTACCTATAACTTTTCTAATCGAACATTCTCCAATTTTCTTGCGACACTCTTATCAAGAAGACGCATGGAAATGGTAGACTAAACGTAGGAGAAATTGGTGCAACCTACTTTTCTGTTAACATACACAGGAAACCACCAAACACTATGCAAGGAATGAAACATGCTTGTCTGGCTGGAGACGAATGTACATTTCATATAAATGAACATTTGAATAAAGATTTACAGCCCTTTTAAGGGCTTGACGGTTTGTGTCTGTGAGAGGGTGTGGGTGTATGTTTTTCTTTTTTTTTTTCTTCCAATCAACCCGTCATCTGTTCCCCCTGAAGGCAGACCAGATGGCCATTACTCAGCATCCACTCTCCCTTACAGGCTGATCGATGACTCTCAGCTTTCAAAAACACATATTGGTGGATTTTTTTCCCTTTTTGTAACCGTTAAGGACAATATGCTAGGGCTGCTCCCAAACCAGCGACTGTTTGGGATTCTTTTTATTTTTTCTAAAATAACCACCAAACTGCGGTTTCAGTATTACCATAAATTTGCCCACTTATCTTAGCAGAACTCTTGTAATTATGCAAATTCCTCACCATTTTCCATCTCGAGGTCCTCGGTGATCTCAAACCACTACCCTGCTGCCAGTCGCACACTCAAACTTAATTAGATTATTGGCTCTCGCTTCCGACTCTCGTGGATTTACAAGCACATAATTACACTGTTAATGTAGTTTTGGGTCCAAATACTCAATTCCCATTGGTCAGCTGGATGAAAACGTCATGACCAAATGTAATTCATTTTCCAATAAATACATTTGGTCGAACTTTGACCCGCAGTTGACAGAATGTAATTCGGGAGGTGTTTGGGCGGGTTTTCACCTTTTAGCGCCTCTCGCAGTGATCAACTCCACTGCTGTTTCTTTGGTGACTCAGAGTTGAGCGCTTTGTCTTTTGTGTGAGGGTGGGTTTTCCCTCGTTCGTTTGTACATGTTTTATGTCGTCTTTCTGCTTTGTTGTTTGGTAAAAAGTAGTTTAAACAGTCACGGAATGTAATTACAAGAACTGAATGCAATTTTTTTATAATCTTTTTGGGAGTATGAACGTGTGGGAATGGGTACAAATTGTATGAATCCCTTCGGGATTCATACTTAATTTGTACCCATTTCCACACGTTCATACTCCAATAAAGATTATAAAAATTGCATTCAATTCTTAAATAAAGCTATAAAGCTAATAATGTTATTAGGGTCGCAAAGGATTTCAATCCTACATCGTCCCTGTGCGCCTTTGGCGCGCTCTTTTCATTCCTCATTATTCATCATTTGACATCACTACCGCGATGGATAACTATAGTAATTGTGTAGAGTGTTTGCAAACTGTCAGACCTCGTCAAGAAGCAATACTATTTGATGGCTGCAGTAAATAGTAACAAACAATTTGCAACTCTGGTATTAGTCGGGCTCAATTCCGAAGAATGGTGAAGGATATGACTATAGTAGAGTTCAAGTGTAGGGCATGTAATTCACCCCCAGAAGAACTCAATAAAGCAACTCCATCCACACCAGAAAACGGGGGCTCTATTAATACAGTAGAACCAATATCATTAGTAAACGTGAATGGGACTGTGACAGCTAGCCCAAGAGTTGGTTTGTCGTACGCAGATAAAGCAAGAGCTAAAACACCCCCAAAAGGTAACACTAAAAAAGGCACAAACACAGCTCCGTCCGCAACCAAACCCCTGCGTTGTAAAAACGTGCGTTCATCCGAAAACGGAAAATTTGCAAAACTGGTATTAGTCTGGCTCAAATAACAAAGAATGTGTTTACATGTATATAATTATTTATGATTTTTAGTATATATATTTGAAATAAAAAAAAAATCAAGTCAGTCCTTGTGCAGGTAGTTAATAACAAAAAATCCAAACTTCAAACATACCACGAAACAGTCATCATTTATTTATCTGCTAGCGCCTTCACCTCTCTGCGAATCGTCTGAATTCCTGAAAGGTGGTAAAAGCATTAGCAGCAGAAATAAATGAAAGGTTCGATGCATATGTTTTTTGTTTGGAGTTTTTGTTATATATGTAATATATGCATTATTATTATTATTATTATTTATTTTAACCCCTTAGTCTATGTAGCGGCAAAATTTATCTAGTACTGGTGTAATTGGTGGAACATTGTTAATAAAACAATTCAAATATGGGTGCCATTGGAATCAGCTCCCTGAGCCGATTCCCATGGTATCCATATTTGTATGGTTTTATTTATTTAATTAGGTAGAGGTATTAAATATTCGATAATTGAAAATGATATGTGCGTTAGGGTTAACTGACCCGTTAGCCAAATGTGAATTGTACCTGTAGCATTTATACATTTTATCTTCTTTTTAACAATATGCGAGTTCTTTTCCCGATCGTATTTTTCTGAATAAATGTTTTGTAAAATATGATATAGCCTGTCTTTTTGTCGTCAGACTTGTTCCAAGATCCGCCCTTTCTCCGCCATTTCTCTGATTAAGTAGTCCAACTTTCCCCAACGTGGTCCGACTTGTCCCTGGTAGTAGTCCAACTTGTCCACCAAAGAAAAAAAACATGGTCCAACTTGTCTCGAGTTGTGGTCCGAGGTGTCTCGGGATGTGGTCCGAGTTGTCTCGAAATGTGGTCCGAGTTGTCCCAAGCAGTGGTCCGAGTTGTCCCAAGAAGTGGTCCGAGTTGTCTCAAAATTGGGCCGACTTGCCATGGGCCGAGTTGTTTTTGGTCCGATTGTCTTGAAACCCCTGCCTGTGTCTCCCAATGAGGCACGGTTCGTCGCTCTCCTACTATTCACAGCACCCGCGGAAACAAGCTGTAGGGTAACCATTTGAGACTTTCTCTTTCATGTTCCCATCCTTGACTTCATTTCTTGGGAAACACTTGACACTTCTCGTACACTCACAGGACACAGCACGTACCATAAAGGAGACATCTCGTACTTTTTGTTGAGATAATTCTTACCTTTTACCGAAACAATTCGCACTATTTGCCGAGACAATTCGCTTCCCCGAATTGTCTAAAGTACGAATCACCCAGGGTGTGATTTTCCAAGATCCACACAGAGACTTAATTTAAACAAATTCGACTGATGCTGCATAACAAATATCTAAAGATTCTGGCTGGAGAATTTGAAAAAGAAGATTTTTAAAGATTTTCTATCAAGTCCGAAGGAGAACGGGACAATCCTTCCTCGGGACAACTCAGCAGTTAGAAGTTGAGCTCCTGTGACTATGGGAAGCTCAGGTATGAACTTAGGAACTTGATGCAAATTGGAATATCATCTGAATAGACCAGGAAAAGCTAAATATAGTACTAATAAGGAAAGCTGTTTCAGCTGATAGGCTCGTCTACTCTACTGGAGTATACTCCATGACAAAGGAGCATGTCTAGGTAGACGATAACTATTGCATATATATATATAGAAGCAGAGAATTCTGAAAGAATTCGAAATAGTACAACTTGTCGGGTTGTTTGTGGTAATTCCATGAAACGGGAAAATACTCCTATTCAGTCGCACATACTCCCCGAACTTACCCTGTCTTGTTGTAGCCTTTTGGGTAACATAGCATCCACGTGCTACCATAGAAATCAAGATGGCGGCCTCCGGTATACAAAATGGACGACGGAAACACGTATCACCATAACAACACACGCTGCGCATGCGCATTAACGCCATGTATCACTATGGCGATGACGTCACTACATGGCCACTTACGCGGGTTACCATGACAATTTAACATGTCGCTACTGATTCACGTGACATGACGTCACTTCAGAGGTCCTGCACCGAGGTCCTGCCAATCACGCCTGTCCGGGTACATGACATACTACTAAGGTCATCCAGCTTAAAGCTCTAAATGTAAGTAGTGACGAGAACTCGTCCTCGCCTTATTCCATGTGTTCCCTAACGACTGTCTTACTTCACTGAGTCGTCTGCTTCACTCATCGATCTCCTCGCCGTTAGCACGTCAGTCAACGTATGAAGTTCTGGAGCCATTATTACCAGAGATGATTTGTTACCTCTGTGCAATTTCCATCGAGATTGAATTTACGAAACAATCATCTAATTTTAAGAGACATATATGGTTGTACTCACAGGGAAATTACGAAACCTTAAAACGAAACCTTAAACGCGGTGTTCAGCAATGAAAGATGGGACATTAGTAGTATAGCATGTACCCGAACGTCCTCCATTGGGGGGACCCCGCAGGGGACCCCGGAAGTGACGTCATGTCACGTGACCTAGTGACGTCATGTTGTGTTGTCATGGTAACCCGCGTGAGCGGCCATCTTGTGACGTCATCTCCATAGTGATACGTGGTGTGAGTGCGCATGTGCAGCGCGTGTTGTTAGGGTGACACGTGTTTCCGTCGGCCATTTTGTATACTGGAGGCCGCCATCTTGGTTTCTATAGTAGCACGTGATTGCTATGTTACCCAAAACCTTCTAACAAGACAGGGGTATGTTCGGAGGGTGTGTTCGATTGAATTGGAGTATTACGAATTACCCAAATAAACCCGACAATCCCTCCAAATCACCAAAATCTACCCAAAATCACCGAAATTGACTTTATTTCCCCATTTTATCGGTGTAGTGCAATAGTACTAAGGGGTACAAGGGGTGCATTCGACTGAAGTGGAGTAATTTCTCCCAGAATCCTCGTTTAATTACCCAAATAACCCCGTCAAGTTGTATTATTTCGAATTCTTTAAGAATCCCTTTTTTTGGATCCCATGACGTGTTATTTCCATATTAAGAATAGCACGTAGTGCTATAGTACCAAGGGGATACAAGGGGGGTGCGTTCCTTTGTAGAAGAGTAATTGTCTGGTTTTGTATTTGCCCCATTTTATCGGTATAGCACATAGTGCTATAGTACCGAGTGGGTCCCGTGAGTACGTTCCTTTAGACTAGAGTAATTGTTTTTCCCCCAATAAATTGTATAAGAATAGTGCTATAGGACAAATTTACCCAGAATCCTTCATTTTTTTTTTTTATATAGTTTCTATTTTTAGTAACATCCTTAAATGACCTCCATCACTATTTTAATAAGTTTTTAATAACTTTATTTTTTTTAATGTGAGGATCAAGATTCCTTTTTTGATCTCCAAACTGACCAATGAAATAACAGAATTATCGACCAATCAGATTTCTGGATTCCCATTGTGTTTCTTTCCCATTACTTTCTATACTAATTTTCTAAATTTCCCAACTTTAACCTATAATCCTATAGGAAACAAACACAAACGCCCATCGAGAATGAAAATATCGATGAAAAAACGTTGTGATGTCGTGACGTTTTCAAAAACGTCCGTCACGTCGAAATAAATTCAGCGACTTTGTGGAGTCGGCTTCATTCCATTTCATCTCTTGACGGAAAAGGATCATCTCTGTGTACTCAGATTATTCAATTGTTTTGTGCTATTTTTGTGCATTCATTATTCTAAGGATTATGGAGACTTCTGGATTTCCATGTGAGGATTGTGGGAAAATATTCACGGATCGACGGAACAGGAATAGACATCAACGGACAGCTCACGGACAAGGTAAGACATTTGACTGTGACAACTGCTATAAAACATTTACTAGGAAAGATAAATTAGACAACCATAAAAAACCTGCTTAGATCTATATACATGTTTGGAATGTGGATAGGAATTTAAACAACTTTTACATTTTAATAGGCATAAAAAACACTGCTCATCTCCCTGTTACTCTCCCCAAGAAACGGAATTCTGAACGACCGGCAACAACCCTGAAAAAAAACCCGTACTGTTTTGGACATTGACCCCATTGAATTTGATCAAGAACTTTTGGCAGAAACAAGTGATGAAATTTCAGAAATTTATTGTAGAAATTGGAATACTATTCGGACCCATCACATAACTAATAGGAAAATACAGGACATTTTTAATTACAGGCTAGATACAACTGATTTATCCACCATGAATTATGAACTAAATAAAACAATCTTTCAATCTCAAAAAAATAAATTCAAAATTAATTTAAGCTACGGCTTCATTTTACGAAATAATGAAGCAGAAGAACTAAAATTTTATCACCCATCACAAAATAATGCCCGGGTTCTTGATAGGCCACCCCTTATTGAAAATGCTGTAGATTTTGGGAATTTTCTTGAAGACCTTGAACAGGAAGATATTTTGGAATGGGCTTGGCAGCAAAGACCAAACTCTAAATGGATCGTCCATCAATTAACCAATGTAACTTTTTATGTAAACAAAATTAAAAATCATCCAATTGGTGGGGTCCCTGAAAATCTTCCCAAGTATATTATGGAAAATCATTCAATTATTGCCCTTGTCAGTGATGAGCACCACCATTTTGTTTATAATGACAATCTCTGTTTATTCCGGTGTTTAGCCCTGTGGAGCGGTTCTACTTACCATTCCTTGAATACTACTACTCAGACCCTGTATAGTAAATACACAAATGAACCAAAAGATAACTTTCCTGGTGTGAAATTAGATGAACTGCCCAAAATAGAAAAAGTATTTGAAGTGAATATTGAAGTTTTTGAACTTTTATTGGAAGTTGATGAAGTTTTGGCTAAAATTGTACGTAGGTCTAATGGAAATTTTGAGAATACCATGTATGTCAATTTGTATGAGAACCATTTTAGTTATATCACTGACATTAATCAATATTCTAAATCCTTTGCTTGTCGTAAATGTGGTAAATTGTGGAAATCGGTGAAAGCACTCCATCGCCATGAGCTCTCTTGTACTGATGACGTGTCTTATAAGTATGTTGGTGGTATGTATCACACTCCAAAGACCATTTTTGAAAAGTTACTTGAAGAAGGTATTGTTATTCCAGAACACATACGATCATATCCCTATAGAGCTACATTTGATTTTGAATGTTATTTTGATAAAACTTCTCTCCCCACTTCAACTGATACTCTTGTTTGGGAAGCTCAACACAAACCCCTCAGTGTTAGTGTATGTAGTAATGTCCCGGGTTTTGTTAATCCCAAATGTTTTATTACTGATGGTGACACACAGACATTGGTTGAAAATATGATGAATTATTTAATGGAAATTTCTCAGAAAAGTTACTCTCTCATGCAAGAGATTCACATGGCCACCATATTATCCCTCAGGCAAATGATTCAAGATGCTTTGACACAGGAAGGTACAGATGATTCTAAACCCCACCCATTTGAAAAATTAGCTGCCGAATTTGATCGTTACATGAAGGAAATGCCCGTCTTAGGTTTTAATTCTGGAAAATATGATGTGAACGTGATTAAACGAGAACTGATGGAGTATCTGAAAAAGTATGACCCACTGTCTTTTGTTGTGAAAAAAGTAACAGCTTTATGGTTTTGAAAACAGATAATTTGAAATTTTTAGATATTTGCAATTACTTAGCCCCTGGATTTAGTTATGATAAATTTCTCAAGGCCTTTGGATGTTCCATTACTAAAAGATTTTTTCCCTACGAATGGATTGACTGTATTGATAAATTGGACACTACTGAATTACCTCCCCATGTTTCCTTTTATAGCTCTTTAAAAAAGGAAAACATTACTGAAAAAGAATATGCTTACTGCCAGCAAGTTTGGGGGGAAAATGGGATGAGGACATTTAGGGACTTCCTGATTTGGTATAATAATAGAGATGTCTAGCCATTCCTAGAGGCTATTGAGAAACAATCACAATTTTACTTGGAAAGGGGGATCGATATGTTTAAGGATGGTATTAGCGTTCCAGGCCTGACGCTAAAATATTTATTCAGTACCGTCGACGAAGGTATATCCTTCGAGAACATCAACGAAAAGAACAAGGATCTACATCATCTCATCAAGGACAATATTGTAGGGGGGCCTTCTATTATATTCAATCGTTATCACGAGAAGAATATTACCAACATAAGAGAATTTAAGTATGGCGCAGAAGCAAAGGGATGTGGGGGTGTTGTAGGTTATGATGCCAATGCCTTGTACTTATGGTCATTAATGCAGGAAATGCCAACAGATTGCTACATTAGACGCAAGGAAGAGACAGGCTTTAAACCAGAATATTCCCATAAGTACGGTAGGATGGCCCATCAGTGGTTGGAATATATGTCTACCAGGGACGGTGTCCACATCCGACACGAATACAATGATACTGAAAAAAAGATTGGTAGACGTCAAGTGCCCGTAGATGGTTGGTGTAAAGACACCAAAACTGTTTATCAGTTTCACGGATGTTTCTGGCACGGTCATGAATGTTATCTGAATATGAAGGACGGTACATTGGCCACTCACAATGCAGTTCGGGGTAAGTCCATGTCTGAGCTTAGGGAAAACACCAAGTGGACCACCCAGTACCTACAGAGCCTTGGGTATGATGTTATAGAAATCTGGGAATGTGAGTGGCATCGGCAGAAGAAGACCGATGCAGACTTAAAGACCTTTCTCCGGGAAAAGTTTGGGACTTCGGTGGATGGTTCAATGACATCCAGCGAACTTCTCGAGAAGATCCGCACAGGCAATATCTTTGGCCTAGTGGAGTGCGACATTTCTGTACCCGACCAACTGAAGCCCTATTTTGAAGAAATGACACCAATCTTCAAAAATACAAATATTTTTCGGGAAGATATCGGGCCACACATGAAAGCTTACTCTGAAGCCAACAACATTATGCGCCAACCTCGCCGTAGTCTCATTGGTAGCTACTTTGGCGAAAAAATCTTGCTGGCTACACCATTATTGAAATGGTATTTGGAGCACGGACTGGTAGTCAGTCGGGTGTATCAAGTCATCCAGTACCAGCCCAAGGCGTGCTTCCAAACATTTGGTGATCAAGTATCACAGGCCCGACGGGAAGGGGACTCTGACCCAAGTAAAGTCATCGTAGCTGACACGATGAAGCTATTAGGTAATTCGGGCTATGGGAAGACAGTCACTAATAAGGTAAAACATAGGAATGTAGTGTATTGTGATGAAGATAATGTGTCCAACCTCATCAATAATCTGGCCTTCCGGAAATTGAACACCCTAACTGAAGAACTTTATGAAATTGAAATGAATAAAAGCAGAATCAAACTTGACTTGCCCCACCACATTGGTTTTTTCGTGTATCAATATGCCAAGTTACGTATGCTCCAGTTCTACTATGGTTTTTTGGATTTTTTTGTTGATCGTAAGGATTTTGAACTTTGTGAATCGGACACAGACAGCTTATACATAGCCCTTTCTGGATCTTCCCTTGAAGAAGTAATCAGACCAGAGAAAAAAGAATCATTCTATCACCAAGTCCATAAATGGTTACCCTCAGAAGCCTGTGATGCCCATATGGAAGACTATGTAAACACTAAATTAAGGGGAGATAACTGGATACCATCTCAATTCTGCAGGGACAGGAAAGCTTTTGATAAAAGAACCCCGGGTCTTTTTAAAATTAAATGGGAGGGAGAGGGGGTTATTGGATTGTGCAGCAAAACTTACTATTGTTTCGGCCCATCAAACAAACTGAGTTGTAAAGGAATAAATAAAAGACAAAATGATTTAACAAAAGAAACATATTTAAATGTGATCAAAAGCAAACAAACAGGAACAGGAAAAAATAAAGGCTTTAGACTTAATGGAAATGACATGTTTACTTATGTACAGACGAAAGACGGCTTATCTTATTTTTATCCAAAACGACTAGTTCAAGATGACGGTGTATCGACTTTACCATTGACAATATAATGTTTTCTACAACCAGTGAATATTCTTCCACAATCTTTACAGAAATCCAGAGGTAAGCATAATTCTTATGTTCAAATTATCCCAATCAATATTATTTTTTATATTTACAGAGATGGTTATCCAAGATGAAAATTTTCTTTTCTTCTCATGGGGTTGGGTGAAAATAATTACTTGTACATATTTGTAAATAGTTTATGGAAGGAAATTTATTCTTCAACAATTATCATTCATGTTGTACACTCCTCGTGTAGGCTAAGTATAACCAAAAAAAATTTATTTTTTTGTTTCAAAAGTGGATTCCTGGTATCCTTTAGGTTACCCCTATTGGAACCGGATGATATATAATTATATTTATTTTCAAAATACTCAAAACATTTATGTTTAGTTTCATTCCATTTATTTTTTTTTTAAAAAGTTGATTCCTGGTATCCTTTAGGTTACTCCTATTGGAACCGGATGATACCCAATTATATTTAGTTAAAAAAAAATGTTTTAGGTTATCCCTACCAATGGAGTAATTCATATTGTCAATTCATCATCATCATCATCATTTTCTGTTGAATAAATTTCCTTCTACCTTTTTTATAAAAAAAAAAAAAAAAAAAAAAATAAAGTTTAAAAAAAAAAAAAAAAAAAAAAAAAAAAATTTCCTGTTGTGGGGTGGTAATGCTCTCAAGTTATTTGATGTTTATCTTCTTGACAAATATCAGACAAACTTGACCTGTTCCAAGTTCAGTACAAAATGCAGAGGGACTCTTCTTACAGGATTGAAATAGAAAAAAAAAAGTACGAACTGCAGGGGGTGGGAATGCACTCGAGCTATTTGACTTATCTCCATAGGACAGAGGTTTGTAGCTTGACCTGTCCCAAGCCAGTATAAAATGCAGAGGGCCATATCCTACAGTTTAAGGATCAAGATTGCAGTTTGATCGCCAAACTGACCAATCAGATCGAAGTTAATTAACCAATCAGATTAATGTATTCCTATTGTGTTTCTTTCCCATTACTTTCTATACTAATTTTCTAATTTTTCTAACTTTAACCTATAATCCTATAGGAAACAAACACAAACCCCAACCAAGAATCAAAAACTCAATCAAAATCTGCTGAACTGGTGTGATGTTTTCAATCACGTCCGTCAAAGATATATAAGATTAGACGAAGAATGGACTTGGCATCATTCACGATCGAACCATTGACCAGAGAAGATGTTCCGACTTGGTAGCAAGAAGACTTACACTAATGTCTCCCAGTACCAGGGTGAACTGAAGATACATATTCGAAGATACTTTGAGGGTAAAGACCAGAAACCTTATCCAACGAAGATTGGGATTGCACTATCTTTAGAAGAATGGAATGCCTTGAAATCCCAAATAGATGAAATAGATGCAGCCATCAACACCCAACACAGAGCTTTAACTGAAGACACTAAACCTACTAACCATGAAGACTTCAAAAAGCCAAGGGAACCACCTTTGAAGAAGAAGAAGATCACAGTGAGAATAACCCAACCACAACCATTGATCGTTGATGAAATTGATAGTGAACTCAGGCAAGTTCGCTTGCAGCATGAACTTTGCTTGGCATATGCTCATTATGTCGAAGAGAACATTGACGCTGTAATGAAAGAAAAATGCTATGGATGTACAGTCGATCACCCAAGTCAGATTCAGCATAATGTATGCCTAATGATGTCTGAAGAAGAGAAGATTATAACATGTTTTAGTGAAGCACTTGAAAGAGTTAACAAGAATGATGTTCATCTACTGTGGCACCATAATACTTCTGGAATGAATCCACCACCAGTACAGAAAGATTATGAAGATATGGTCGAGAAACCTCTCACAAATGAACAGAGACGTTGTATTATGGATTTGGTGATTGAATTTATGACCTTCAAGAAACCACTCAGTATGAAGATGTAAATAGATGATTTTTTTTTTATAAAAAAGAAAAAAAAAAAAGAAGAAAAAAAGTATAAAATGAAGAAACAAGAAAAAAAGGTGGTAATGACGCTTAAGTTATTTGATGTTTATCTTCTTGACAAATATCAAACAAACTTAAACTGTCCCAAGCCAGTAAGTCAGAGGGCCACCAATTTTAAATATTTTTTTGGATGACGGTTCATATTGACCACCTCTCCAAAAGGTATAAAAGGGGGGAGTAGTCCCCACGTTCAGTGGGGGCCACCTCCCCAAAAGGTATAAAAGGGAAGTAGTACCCACATAGAACAACAAAGATGGATCCTCGTTGGAAGCATCCATTCACTTGTTTATTGTGTGGTCCCACGGGTAGTGGTAAATCATCCTTTTGTAAATCGGGTTATTCAAAACATTCAAAATATTATATCACCTGTCCCAAGTCACATCATTTGGTGTTATAGTGAATGGCAACCATTATACAGTACTTTACCCCATGTTGAATTCGTAGAGGGTCTCCCTCAAGAATTAAAATCTGATAGTTTAGTCATATTGGATAATCTGATGCTCGATGCAGATGTTCGAGTGTCTAGATTATTTACTAAAAGTAGTCATCACCGTAACATTAGTGTGATCTACATTGTTCAAAATTTATTCGATAAAAATAAAGTCCATAGGACTGTAGCTCTCAATAGTCATTACATCATCTTGTTTAAAAATCCTAGGGATCGTTCTCAGATCTCACACTTGGCAGCACAGATGTATCCTGGTCATTCCAAGTTTCTGAGAGAAGTTTTCGAAGATGCCACTTCGACACCATATGGTTACCTTTTAATAGATCTCAAACAAGATACTCCTGAACACATGAGATTAAGAAGTCAAATTTTTCCTGGGGAAACCCAATATGTGTACCTCCGAAAAGTATAAAAGGGGAGCAACAAGTCTGACTCGAGTCAGAAGCATGTCTGACCGACTCAAGCGCAACATCGCTCTTCTCAAGGTTCTTATTAAATCGAAACCCGCACTCGTCAAATCCACACTAAAACATGCAGACAAAGAATTGATAACTTGTTTGTGTGACTGTGCCTCGAATATACTGAAGGGAGCAGTACCTCTGACCAAAGCTCAGAGAACCAAACTCGTTCGTCAGAAACAACTAGTGAGGGCAGTGGCAAACAAAGGTACCTCTGACAAAAAGAGGAGACACATTTTGCAGAAAGGGGGATTCTTGGGGGCATTGCTACCTCCTGTACTATTGGGTGCTGTTAAAGGTATTTTTGGATAATGATGGAATATGCAAAGAAGATGGCTTTGGTAGAACCAAGGTTATTGGAACGTCTACGAGAGACTCCAAGACAACCGAAGGAATTGGCTGTTTCATCACTGGATAGAGAAATGAGAGATATTCTCGATGCCCCTTTTCTTTCGGCTGATGAAAAGATGACTCAATATAATCAAATTTTACAAAGATACTTGACATTTCAACAAAAGGTAATGGCTCCTCGACCAATTAAAGTCGAATTCGAGAAAGATAATAAAGACGAAGACATTCTCGATTCTGTACCTATGACAATGAAGAGAAAGGGCAAATTGTTGTTGAATCGTATTAGAAGTGACCCAAATATATCTTGGAATGAGAAGGGTGAATTAGTCTACAAAGATCAAACAGTGGTAGGGTCGAATGTAACAGATCTTCTAAACGATTTACTTAGAAGACGAAAATCTTTCCAACCAAAGGGATGGGAAATGTTGGCCGAAGCTTTGAGAGATAGTAACATACCCCAAGAATTAATTGGTCATAAAGAACGTTGGGATTTTATGAAACAGGCACCGATAAAGTCGGAACCAAAACAACCAAAGAAAACAGAAACGCCAAAGTGGACCGAAAAAAAAGTATAAATAGAGTTGACACTTGAACAAGGCAGTCATGGAAGCATTGTACTATGATTCTGAAGTGCCTGGTAGTTTTGGTGGTGTAGACGCTCTTCGTAGAGCGTCCAAGAAAAAAACAGAACAAGTTGTAAAATGGTTAGAGACTCAAGACACATACACTCTTCACAAACCTGTTCGTCATACATTTCCTAGAAGAAACGTAATAGTTAGTGGTATAGATGCACAATGGCAAGCTGACTTGGTAGATGTTTCAAACATAAGTAAATTCAACAAAAACATCAAATTTTTGTTGACATGTATAGATGTGTTTAGCAAATATGCTTGGGTGATACCATTACAAAACAAACTTGGTGATTCCATCGTGAAAGCTTTTAGTAAAATTTTCAAACAAGGTCGTAAACCAGAAAAATTACAAACTGATCAAGACAAAGAATTTCTAAACAGAAAATTTCAGAATTTTCTCAAAGATCACAAAGTCGACTTTTTCACTACACAAAATGTGGAAACAAAATGTTCCATAGTAGAAAGATTCAATAGAACTTTGAAAACCAAAATGTGGAAATATTTTACCAAGAACAATACACTAACTTTTCCACTTCAAAACTTGGTGAAATCATATAATCATTCTCATCATCGCAGTATAGGTATGGCCCCCATCGCCGTGAACTTTGAAAATCAAGAAGAGGTTTGGCAAAGGTTGTATGGACAACCCATAAAACACAAGACACCAAAGTACAAAGTAGGAGACAGAGTGCGAATCAATAAAGTTAAGAAAACTTTTGAGAAAGGTTATTTGCCCAATTGGACTGAAGAGTTATTCACAGTAGTAGCCATCAAGAAAGGACATCCAGTCACATACATGTTACAAGATGATAATGGAGAAATATTGAAAGGGTCATTCTACACTGAAGAGCTTCAGCGAGTTTCACATAAAACTATTTACAAAATCGAACACGTACTCAAGAAACGTGGTCGAGGTAAGAAAAGGGAATTGTTCGTAAAGTGGTTGGGATATCCAACTTCGTTCAATTCGTGGATCAAACAGAGTCAGCTCACCTATAAAAGGAAGTGAACCTCTGAAGTTTCTTCAAAATGGAAGAAGGATCGAACGGTTCTTGGCCTCTGTTTGGTAAAAGAATTCCAAGGAGCGAGATCACTTATTTTTTACAAATAATCATTTTGTATATCATCATCATTACCAGTGTCGTTAATCTCACTCTCGAAAACACAGACAGCAAGTTGTGGACTGCTCTCTTAAGTAGTAGCATAGGATATTTGTTACCAAATCCAACCATTAAGAAAAAGTAATGTTTTATTTGACTCTACCAAGTAATAGTTCTATGAACGTGTTTCCAGAAAACACGTTGACTACGTACACCACTCAGTTATCACAACCAGTGAATCTCACGGGAGAATGGGAAGTAGGTCTGGCAGAGATTCAGTATCCAAATACTTGGTTCAATATTCGTGGAGAAGAAGCTTTCGTTACAGTGTTCTGGTCTTCGAAAAAGAATTACCGACTTACTCTCAAGGAAGGTCGTTTTTCGGATCCCATTGATGTGATACGAGCTATCAATGGTGTTAAAGAATTACTCTTGCCTCGTCACGATAAGGTAGCTTTTGAACTGGATAGAGTGACTGGTAAAGTTCGTATCACGGTACGTGATGGAGTCGTGGTCACATTGAGTCCTACTCTTCAGAATATTTTGGGATTTAATGAGTGTGTTTTTAAATCAGGAACTTACAATTCTCCCAGAGTTGCCGATGTCAACCAAGGATTTTATTTACTCTATGTTTATTGTGACTTGGTTCGTGACCAAGTCGTAGGAGATACAAGAATACCACTTCTTCGTATCGTACCCGTGCGTGGGAAATATGGGGATATCATCTCTAAAACATTTGAGAATGTGCATTATGTACCAGTAGAACGAAAAAATTTCAGTACCGTCCAGGTGTATATAAGGGGTGACACAGGAGCCATAGTACCATTCGAGTTCGGGAAAGAGACAGTGACACTTCATTTCAGAAATCGTAGATCTCTTCATTTCACATAAACATGACTTACTGTTGTAAGTCCAAATTATACGAAGAATATTACACAAAACAAGCTGGGAATGGTCTACCGGCTTTTTCTGGAGCTCAAATACAGAGAGGATATGGTTTGGGAAGTATATTGGGAGGACTGAAGAATATGGTGTTACCTTTATTGAAAACTACAGCCAGGACCGTGGGAAAACAGTTATTGAGAAAAGGAGCAGTCTTTGCCGAAAATGTCATTGAAGGGAAAAATATTAAAAAGGCAGCAATCAAAAGAGTCAAAGAGGCTGGTGCAGGAGCTTGGAATGAAGTGGTTGGTGGTTCAAAACCACCCGGTAGGAAAAGTATAAAAAGGCCCGCACCACGCAGAACTAGCAAATCGACAAAAAGAAGGAGAACTGTTCAGACCCAAGACCATCTCGGTGCATGATGTCTCTCATTAATGAAAAATCTTGTGAGTGTGTCAACAGCGAACTCGACTTGTTTTCCATACCACCAACACAGACTAGTGTGGAACATGGGCAATGGGTAGAACACAGGCCTTTGGCGACTATAGGAAACAGTGGTCCAATAGAATTCCACATTGCAGGATTAGGAGATGATTATTTGAATTTGGCACAGACATACTTGTATGTTAAAGCAACGGTTGTAGATTCCAATGGGGCATCAATTGCACCCGATGCCAAAGTGGGCCCAGTCAATTTATGGATGCATTCCTTATTTAATCAAATCGATATCAGCTTGAATGAAAAACTGGTATCTCCTTCCAACAACACTTATCATTACAGAGCTTTCATAGAAACTTTGTTGAGTTATGGACCAGCTGCCAAGAAGTCACAACTGACTAATGCATTATGGTACAAGGATACGGCCGGACACATGGAAGATTTGACATATGATAACAAGGGATTTCTTCTTCGAAAGAAATTTATAGAGAAAAGTAAAATCGTGGACTTGACTGGAAGATTACATTTGGACATGTTTTTCCAAACTCGTTACTTGCTGAATGGAGTTAATGTTCATGTTAAAATGAATAGAGCCAAAGATGCTTTCGCATTGATGGCCGATACCGCTACATACAAGATCAAAATTCTAGATGTATCCATGTTTGTACGCAAAGAGAGACTCCAATCATTCGTGAGAATGGCTCACGAGAAAGCACTTACAAAAGCAACTGCAAAATATCCTGTCAATCGTGTGGAAACCAAGGTGTTTTCAGTGCCGAAAGGAAATCTGCGCATTACACAAGAAAACTTATTTTTAGGCCAACTACCTAAACGCATCGTAGTGGGATGTGTAGACAACGATGCTTTCAATGGAAACTTTTCAAAGAATCCATATAATTTCAAGAACTACAAAATCAATTACTTGGCATTGTACGTGGATGGGCAGCAGATTCCAGCCAAACCATTACAACCTAGATTCGAACAACAAGAAGTGGCGAGATGTTATGCAACTCTGTTCCAAGGAACTGGACAAATGTATGAGAATGAAGGAAACCACATCAGCCGAGAAGAGTACATAAATGGATACACCCTATTCGTATTCGACCTGACTCCAGATCTATCACATGGACAACACTTCGATCTGGTGAAGAGAGGAAACTTGAGGTCCATTTCGAAAACCCATTACCAACCACAATCAACATACTGGTGTATGCAGAATTCCAGAACATCATAGAAGTGGATAAGAATAGACAAGTAATCTTCGATTACTCAACATGAACACGTTGCAGTTAGAGAATGCACTTCGATCAGATAGTTGTTTGAAGAGAATATGTTTGGGTGTATTTTCAAGAAACAAATTACCAAGAAGATTACCAGATCACAGACCAGTGGATTTGATAGCCAACACGGATCCAGACCACAGAAAAGGAGAACATAGGGTGGCTCTCTGTGTGAGTCACCACAACGCAGAATACTTTGACTCCTATGGATTACCACCACAACACAGACCATTCGAGAATTTCCTGAAGAAGAATTCCAGATATTGGAAGTATAATACGAAACGCCTTCAAGGACCATTACCAGTGTGCGGACAATACTGTTTGTTTTACTTGAAACATCGCTGTGACGGTGTACCGATGGAAACCATATCCAACATGTTTACCACTGATCTAATGGATAATGATCTGTTGGTTAATGACGTCATAGAGGAAACCAGCCACTAGACGTCGCTGCATTGCAGGAAAACTATAAAAACTGGTGCACTTGGTGTTCAGCTCATTTGTGTTTCGACAGCCAAAGAAGAAGGATGTCTACTAATGTGACCGTCTTCAAACTTAGCAACGATTTACAGATTCAACTGTTCAAGAACGACGTTGGGTTCCAGTTTACCACCAGAGATTGGGAACAAGTGACCAACGCAGTGGATATTGCAAAGAAGAGAAGTCTTGAAATAGGAGAACCCAAACCAAAAAGAGAAAGAAAACCAAAGAAGAATGAAGATAAAAAGGATTGAAGAATGTTCACTATTCCATGTTTGATCAGGATGGCACTGAATGATTATCAATCAAGAAACCAAGAAACAAGAAATCCAAGAGACTTTGTAGAGAGAATGAGCGTTTCATTCGAAACGTATTTTCGTGATGTTCCGCCACCGGTACTGGAGCAGTTATTACGTGGAGAAGATAAAATAAGAAAGACACCAGAACAAAGACCACCAAAACACATCAAGTATGCATTGGAGGAAAATCGTCTCAAGACATTTCAATTCATGTTACAAAGTGAAAGTGTGAAAACCCCGAATGAACTGACAAAAGCTGGATTCTTTTATTTGGGGACAGGAGACAGAACTCAATGTTTTCATTGTGGTATTAGTGTTCGTTTCTGGGAAACAGAAGATGATGTTATAGAAGAACACAGAAAATATTCTCCAGACTGTTATTACATTCATAATTTACCACCTGAATTCATGGACGTTAAAAAAGAAGAAGAAATGGCCATCAGAGAAGAAGAAGAAATGGACACATCATTTCAAGAAGAAGAAGATTCACGGAGGACAAAATGTAGTGTGTGTTTATTAGCTGAAGCCAATGTCGCTCCGCGACCATGTAACCATTTGTGCCTGTGCAAAGACTGCTGTAAACCACTCAGAAGATGTCCAATCTGCAGAAAGACTGTTTATGAATATCTGACAATCTACATACCATAAAAAGATGTATTTTTGTTGAATAAAAGAAATTTAAATTTATATTTAGTGTTGTTATTTTTTTAAACTTTCCATCGAAGTACAAAGAAAAATCAAAATGAGGGACAGTAAATTAGACCTCGTACGACACATTTGTTGGGTAGAGCCTCATTAATTTTATTATTTAAAATCATGTAGTTAGGGGGGTCATTTAAAGAAATTGCAAAATATAGACCCTAACAATCAGTTAGGGGGTCAGTTAAGGATGTTACTAAAAATAGAGCGTAGGAATTTATAAAAATATAGTTCCAAGTAGAAGCAGAGGATTTCTGGGTAAATTTGTCCTATAGCACTACGCGCTATTCTTAATAAGGAAATAAAACGTCATGGGATCCAAAAAAAGGGATTCTTAAAGAATTCGAAATAATACAACTTGACGGGTTTATTTGGGTAATTAAATGAGGATTCTGGGAAAATCCGAACCAGAAATTAACTCCACTTCAGTCGAATGCACCCCTTGCTCCCCTTAGTACTATAGCACTACGTGCTAAGCAGATAAAATGGGGAAATAAAGTCAACTGCGGTGATTTCGGGTGGATTTTGGTGATTTGGATGGATTGTCGGGTTGTTTGTGGTAATTAGATTTACTCTTCTACAATCGAACATACCCTCCGAACATACCCCGTCTTATTGCAGAACAATTGGGTAACATAGCAATCACGTGCTACCATAGAAACCAAGATGGCGGCCTCCAGTATACAAAATGGACGACGGAAATACGTATCACCCTAACAACACGCGCTGCGCATGCGCACTAATACCACGTATCACTATGGGGATGACGTCACAACATGGCCGCTCACGCGGGTTACCATGACAACACAACATGGTGCCACTACGTCACGTGACTATGACGTCACATGAGATCCCCCGATGAGATCCCCCAACTATTCCCTCAAAACCACATGACATACTACTGACATTATTTTCAACAACGCATGTCTTGATACGATAGTTTCCAATATCACAAGTAAGATACTTGATACTGCATCCAAACATATTCCCACCAAACTCAATACTTTTAGGCCACCTCAATCCAAATGGATGCATAACCAAATACGCCTACTGATTGGGCAAAGAAAACGGTTATATCGTATAGCTGACCGCACTGGATCTACACATGCATGGACAAAATATAAACACAAAAAAATGAAATTGTAGCAGCTATTAGAAAGGCCAAGAATTCACACCTATCAAAAGTCCAATCCTCACTAGGTAGTCATGAAACATCGCCGTCGCAGTGGTGGAAAATTCTGAAATCATTCAAAAGTAATAAAATACCAGCAATCCCCTCTGTTACCCATTTAAACAAAATACACTCATCTAACACGGAGAAAGCGGAAGTGTTTAACGATTATTTCTGTTCGATATCGACGATTGATGATACTAACGTTTACACCCCAGGCCCAACTCCCACCCCTTCACAGTCTAGTGGCACCATTACCCTCCAGTGCAGCGAAGTTTATGAAGCAATGGAATCTATTAAAACCTTCCAGGGCATGTTGTCCGGATCTCGTAATCTCTCTACTGCTAAAAGAATGTGAATTGTCTATTTGCGAACCACTCTTGATCTTGTTTAATATTCTTCTGAACAACTCCTATTTTCCTTCCGTGTGGAAAAGGGCCAATGTCACACCTGTTTTTAAAAAAAGAACCCATCAAATTTCATTGATTAGTTGGGTTGACAAGATATTTGAGAAATGTGTATTTAGACGACTGTGGTAATTCCTTGAAGAAAACAATATCTTAAGTAAGTTCCAGTCAGGCTTCACTCCTGGCGATTCGACTGTCCTCCAGCTTACTGATTTATATGATGAATTTTGTCGAGCTCCAGACGAAGAGAAAGAAGTTAGGGTGGTATTCTGTGATATTAGTAAAGCATTCGACAAGGTTTGGCACGCTGGTCTCATTCACAAGTTTGCGCGAATCGGTATTTCGGGTGACCTTCTGTTGTTTTTGAAATCTTATCTCTCGGACTGGTCTCAGCGAGTCGTCATAGGCTCTGAATCGTCCGCCTGGAAACCCATTAACTCAGATGTTCCACAAGGCTCCATACTTGGCCCTCTATTATTTCTGACATATATCAATGATATTACCCAAAATCTACTTAGCTCAATACGTCTCTTTGCGGATGATACATCATTATATCTTATAGTCGAAAACCCAGACCAAGCTTCGTCCTTGATGAACAATGTTTTAGCCTCGATAGAATATTGGGCTAAAACATGGTGAGTCGAATTCAATCCTCAGAAAACTGAAACTATGCTGCTATCACTCAAACTTAATCCAACGGTACAACCGCCATTGGTTTTCGGTGGTACACAGCTTCCAGAGATTAGTCACCATAAACACTTAGGGGTAATCGTAAATAATACTGGTACATGGAATGACCACAATGATCACATTTGTAGTAAAGCATGGTCACGCTTAGATTTATTGCGTAAACATAAATTCACTCTTGATCGCATGGTTCTTGAAAAAAAATCTACTTTGCATTTATCAGGCCTCTCCTCAAATATGCGGATACTGTATGGGACAACTGCTTATTGGCTAAGGCAGAGGATCTGGACAAAATACAGATAACCGCGGCAAGGATCATAACGGATGCAACCATTAGTGCGAGCAAGGCTCTGCTCTATTCTGTGACCTGCTGGGATCCTCTCCAAGAAAGGCGTCGTCAACATAAATTAGTTCAATTTTTCAAAATGTACCACCGAATTCCTCCCCCATACATTGCTAATAAAGTCCCGCCGGCCGTCTTGATGACTGACATACGACACAGTCTTCGATCCTGCCAGAACCATCGAGGTCCGTTTTGTCGAACCAATTTGTACCAGTGCTCGTTCATTCCTAACGTTACCAAACAATGGAATAGCTTACCTCTGTCTGTCCGAGAGAATTCTTCAAATAGTAACTTCAATTTTTTTTTAACAAAGGCAACCGGCGACCACCAAATTTTTCAGTGGCAGTAAATCTCATATAGCTGAAATATATCATTGTAGGTTGCGACTGCGTTGCAGTAATCTTAACGCCCACTTATCTGACAACCATTTATCACTTTCCCCCGTCTCTCGGTGTGGAGAAATTGAGACATCAGAACATTTTTTTTCTTATATTGCCACATTTACTCAAATGCCCTTATTAATACAATCAATGCTCTGCGTTTTACCATCGATCTCTCCACACTTTTGTTTGATTCTGAATTTCTGAATTATGTCGAGAACCCTCATACTTTTGAAATTGTACAAAAGTTTATCATGTCAAGTGGACGTTATGGGTAGTGCAACGCTCTTGTAACTGACAGTAAAAGCCGCCACATACTCGTACATATTTATCCCTTTACCTAACGTAGAAAGCAGACGACACTTGCAAAAATAATTCTTGAATAACTAATTTTTTTCATTTTTTGTCTCAAAAACTAGGTTATGACCCCTCGTTGGAACGAGCTCGACGAGCTCGTTCCAACGAGGGGTCATAACCTATGTTTTTGAGACAAAAAATGAAAAAAATAATGAAAATTAATTGGCGATTTTTGAGAATAGCGCTGGCCGGTTTTGGCCGTTACGTTGGGTAAAGGGTTATACTCAAACATATTTCTATATTTTAGAAATTGTCAATGTCCCCCACTCAGCAAAATGATCAAGATGGTTTATTGATAACTGTATTGTTTGAATTATCCTATTCTCAAGATGGCTATTTATACCCCCACCCCCCTTCCCATATTCCAACCACTTCCTTCTTCGCGGGGGGCGAGGGGGGGGGGCTCAGTTGGTAGAGGTGCAGGCTGCAAGCCGAGAGGTCCTCGGTTCGAATCCCACCTGCGGCAACCGCGTTGTGTCCTTGGGCAAGACACTTCACCCCCATTGCCCACGTGGGCGCCTGGTGACGTTGTGTACCAAGGCGTACTGTATGTCGATGTTGCACCTGTCTTTAACCAATGCTAACCTTGCTTGTGTGGAGTTAGTATGTTGGGGAGCTGACAGTTGCTCGCCGTTGCTGGGTGGTTCTCTCCGGGTACTCCGGCCTCCTCCACCCGTAAAACTGCCACGGTCATGGTTAGCCGTTGTGCAGAAATATGTGACCTTAAACACCAATAAACAAATAAATAAATAAATAAATTCCTTCTTCTTGCTGTTTTCATTTTCTCTCCAACATTTATTTTGATTCAGGGATGTAGGATCCTAATATCTCACAACTCTAAGTGTCACCTTCGTAGACTTGGTATCTAAAATCCCAAAAGTAATGTTGATTGTACAGTTAATCCACTGTTTGTGCTCCTGTTTTACTTCGTGATCAATCCATGGCAACCGCCCTTTCTTGAGCCTCAAAACTTATATGGCTTTGACCTATCTCGTCCAAGCTCTTAAGACGCAGCTCAGCTCCTTCTCTGGATATGTTCCATGTACAAGCAGTAATTTATTGTTCTCACCAAACACTAAAGAAAATACAAAGTTCATTTGAAAATGATGTCCCCAGTCCGTGACGACATGTACTCCTCTCTATACTTCCCGATCATTTTAATCCTTTTTTTGTACTCATCTCCCTACTGATCAACCGTCATTTGTGTCCTACGTCCCCGGGTTTCTTATTTTTCCTGATTATCTCATTTTTTTCTCTTAGTTTAAACATTCCTAACAATATCAGTAGTAGGAGATGAGGTAAACGACCCTTATTGCCCAGATCTCAGGCCGGATCTCATGTGACGCCATAGTAACGTGACCTGGTGGCGCCATGTTGTATTATCATGGTAACCCGCGTGAGCGGCCATCTTGTGACGTCATCCCCATAGTAGGAGGCCGCCATCTTGGTTTCCATGGTAGCAGGTGGTTTCTATGTGACCCATGGCTTCTAACAAGACAGGGGTATGTTCGCAGGGGATGTTCGATTGAATCGGAGTAATTTTCTGATTCGCAGAATTACCACAAACAACCCGACAATCCATCCAAATCACAAAAACGACATTCTTTCCCCATTTTATCGGTGTAGCACGTAGTGCTATAGTACCAAGGGGCACAGGTTGTATGTTAGATTGAATAGGAGTATTTTTCTGACTTACAATTCTCCCAGAATCATCGTTTAATCCGAAGAATTACCCAAATAAACCCGACAAGTTGTATTATTTCGAATTTTTTTCAGAATTCTCTGCTTCTCTCTATATATGCAATAGATTTCAACTACCTGGCCATGTTCCTTTGTCCTGGGATATACTCCAATAGCGTATTAGAGCCTATCAGCTGGAAAAGCTTTGCTTATTATTAATATATTTAGCTTTTCAGGTCTATTCTTGTTAGTTCTGACCCTATTCCAATTACTCTTGTAGTTTTCTTTATCTAGATCGTTTATATAGATTATAACTAACCAATCAGATTGCTTGATTTCCCGTAATCTGTATGCAGAGTTATCTCCCTTGTGTATAACAAAAACATTCCCAAACCCAATAAGCAATCGAGCAGTTACTAAAAAGTCATTGCTCGAATGACTTGAAGTCCATCGAGCAAATGAGCTATCGAGTAATTGCTCATTCGAATGACTCCTCGAACAACTCTCCTACTCATTTCAGTATTTGAGGATACCTATGACCCGGTATTGATTTATTCGAGGATACCTACTTGGGAATCCCTTCTTTGTCATATGTGCTTATGTGAAAAGGAACAATGTGACACAATGTGCCCTAGCACATAGGCACATATTTTAAGTGCCGATAAGTGCTTATATGTGCTTATGTGAAAAGGCACAATGTGACACAATGTGCCCTAGCACATAGGCACCATCGGGTATTTGAGGATACCTATTACCCGGTATTGTTTTATTCGAGGATACTTACTAGAGAATCCCTTTTTGTCATATGTGCTGATGTGAAATGCACAATGTGACACAATGTGTCTTGGCACATAGGCACATACTTCATGTTCCGATATGTGCTTATATGTGCTTATGTGAAAAGACACAATGTGACACTATGTGCCCTAGCACATAGGCCCATACGGGTATTTGAGGATACCTACTGTATTGTACAATTGGACTATTGGAGGATACCTTTTATAGGATACTAATTTGAGGATACCTATGGCCTGGTATTGTTGGAGGATACCTGTTGAAGAAACCATACATCCATGTACTTCTGTTGGGTAGTTGATAGCAAAAACGGCAAAATATAACATTTTTATATCTTTAAAAATATGGGCTTGGGCACATTGTGCTAGGGCACATTGTGTCACATTGTGCCTTTTTACATAAGCACATATGACAAAAAAAAGGGATTCCCTAGTAGGTACCCTCGAATAAAACAATAGGTATCATAGGTATCCTCAAATACTGAAATGAGTCGACGAGTCGTTCGAGGAGGCACTGGAACGAGCAATTACTCGATAGCTCATTTGCTCGATGGGCTTCGAGTCATTCGAGCAATGACTTTTCAGTAACTGCTCGATTGCTTATTGGGTTTGGGAATGTTTTTCTTAAACACAAGGGAGATAACTCTGCAAAATGATTACGGGAAATCAAGCAATCTGATTGGTTAGTTATAATCTATATAAATGATATAGAACACTACAAGAGTAATTGGAATAGAGTCAGTACTAACAAGAATAGACCTGAAAAGCTAAATATAGTAATAATAAGCAAACCTGTTCCAGGCTCTCCTACGCTATTGGAGTATACCACAGGACAAAGGAACATGGTCAGGTAGATGAAAACTATTGCATATATAGATAGAAGCAGAAAATTCTGAAAGAATTCGAAATAATACAACTTGTCGGGTTTATTTGGGTAATTCTTCAAATTAAACGAGGATTCTGGGAGAATTGTAAGTCAAAAAATACTCCTATTCAATCGAACATTCCCCTGTACCCCTTTGGTACTATAGCACTACGTGTTACACCGATAAAATGGGGAAATAATGTCGTTTTGTGATTTGGATGGATTGTCGGGTTGTTTGTGGTAATTCCACGAATCGGGAACTTACTTCGATTCAATCGAACATACCCTGCGAACATACCCTTGTCTTGTTAGAAGCCATTGGGTCACATAGCAACCACGTGCTTCCATAGAAACGAAGATGGCGGCCTCCAGTATACAAAGTGGACGACGGAAACACGTTTCACCCTAAGAACACGTGCTGCGCATGCGCACTCGCTCCACGTATCACTGGGGCGATAACGTCTCAAGATGGCCGCTCACGCGGGTTACCATGGCAACACAACATGGCGCCACCAGGTTACGTGACTATGACGTCACGTGAGATCCGGCATGAGATCCGGTCAATAGGGGTCGTTTACCTCATCTCCAAATACTAATACCTGAAAAGTGACAAAAGCTTCCCATTGGTGCAAATCATTTATTTTATCAGGAAGACGACTATTAAAAGCTTCAAGCTTACTGCCGAATCCCTTCCTTTCATTTTGTGCGTGTCTCTGTTATATTGTGTTAGTGTACAATTATTTAGTTTTTATTATCTGTTATTCATTGTGCAAGTTATTTGATACGAATACATGTAACGAGATTTTTTTAAAACAATATTGTTTAAACTAAACTAATGACTGTCTCTTTTTTTTTTCCATTGCCATTTTGTCCATTGCCATTTAACTGCTTAACTGCGCGCCTCCAATATCATAGTCAAGCAGCTGATAATTGCGGTTTGGGCGGGTTGTCCCCTTGTCATCGCGATGGCTTGTCCCGTTCCCAGTGTACAGCCCCACCCCCCCCCCCAAGTTGGAAATTCACTACCGAGAAATATTTTGAAATGTTACACAAAATAAGTTGTAGATGTTCATTATCGACGAGTTATTAAGAAACTTAAAAATGATTGATTAAAAAAATATTACTAAATGATTAAAAAATCTCTAACTATAAACCAAAGTAAATATTTTTGACCCGACACCATGAAAAAAAAAATTATGATGCATCGTCCTGATATTCGAAAAGAAATTATTTGGGACAAATCGCCTCTATATACTCTGAAAGAAAATTGTTGGAACGAATCGGCCCGGTATTTGGGACGAATTATCCAGGCTGTAATTTGGGGACGTTACATCCCGAATGAATCGTTCCTGGACGAATTGGTTTTGGGGCGAAACATCCCTTAACCAGGGGGAGTCCCAAACAAATCATCCAAGGATGAACTCTTTTAGGACCGTAACGTCCCGTAAGTTTTGAAGTGGACGGGATTTCGCCTCTTGACAAGAGTCATCTTTTAACAGAAGCGTCTTCAGCAACGACATTTTGGCACAAAGATTTGGGCTTCAAACTTCAAGATTTGACGTATTTAACACAGCCGAGTCTAATGAATGATTACTTGATATCACAGACGATTACCAGTTTCATCACAGCCAGATTATCAATATTCACAAGTTCCACGTAGATTGGTTTAGTTTCTGGACGTTTTGTGCCCAGGACGTTTTGTACCAAGAAGTTTTGTACCCAATTGGACGTTTTTACCCAAATCGCTAGACGTTTTGTACCCAAACTATTGGACGTTTTGTACCCTCCATTGGACGTTTTGTACTCAAATCTATTATTTCTACTTTGTGAATGAATAAAGTTGTTTGTACTATGTGTGAGCTAAATTCACTTTTTGAGATTTAATTTCTTTTCAAGTGACGATACCGGCACGGTTGCTGGACGTGGTAAATTTGTCAAGTGATTTGTCTTTGGCAGGTCGGACATTTTCACCGATCGGACTAAAATAACCCGTTTGGGGGTCATACTAAATACTGAGGGATACCGAGTTGAAGAAAAATAATAGTTCAGCGATCTGAACATAGTGGCTACCCCCAGGTCAGCGATCTGAACGTAATGGCCACCCCTCTACGTACAGATTCTTCCCATTCAATCCTATAGAAAAGTTCCTTTCAAGTCAGAGGAGGGTATCAAACTCGGTCGCATTCGAAAAGAGGGGGTTATCATCGTGCGAAAATGAGATCGAATGTCCAATTCCGTATCGATGAAAAGGTCTATTCGTTTCGTCACCATTACCGGGTTTTTGTTTTACTATTTTATATTTATACAAACTCATGGACGATTTCGAAACATTCGTTGACGCCTCGCGAGTATTCAAATAACGACAATTAAAGTATAAAACATAGTTTGGATCAAGAAACTCTTCCCAAATGTAAGGAAATACGTGTACTATCGATTGCAGTCGGTAATAAGGGCGAAAGCTTGATATATATTCCTATTTTCTAGTTTTGAGTTCCCATAAAAACTTGACTTCTCACACTCAATGGATGAGTACTGATAGCTATTACCTGAAATAAATACTTCTGGAATATCCAAAGGTGAAAACACGAACTTCAGGTGATTGATAACAGTATACGAAGTCCTGTTTTCAAGTTTGCGCATTCCAATCCACCTGCAAAATAGTCAACTACAAGAAGATAAGGGTGCTTTTTGAACAAAAATAAGTCTGCGGAAGGCTTTTGCGATGGACAATCTGGAAACTCTGACGGAATAAGAGGATCCAATCTGTTTACATTTTTTTTTGCAATTGCAGACACGACAAGTTTTAACAAGTTCTGCAATATCTTAACTGATTCCCTGCCACCACACGGAGCACTTAGCCAATTCCCTACACCTTGTAATGCCTTGGTGACCTGCATAAAGACGATCAAGAACTTCCTGACTAAAACTTGAAGGTATGACAACACGAGTATTACAGAACAAGAACTCATCTACTACAAAACGTTTGGACTGAAATGGCTAGAACTGTTTCGCTAGATCCTTGATTCGAGCTTGATTAGGCCAATCTTCACAAGTATTTCGACATACCTTCCTGCATAAAGAATCTGCAAGCTGATGCAATCGGATCTGTTCCAATCGACCATCAGATGCTGATAGAGAAGCCTTGATGTGATTGACATATGCAGTATTGTCTTGTTAATGTGAGATATTTTTATCTGAAGGACCAGTCATGGTGCTTGAGAATGAGCATCTGTGGTCACAAATACCATACCTGGTTCATGTGTGATCGAACAGTTACGTTACATGCAGTTACGGTACATAAGTCTGATGCAAAATCTCTCCAGCCGTGGGGGAAGTTCATCTAAATCTTTAATATTAAATAAAGAGACCGGTGGTTTATGGTCAGTTTCAACCAAAAAAAATGAATTTACACAAGAAAGTCTCGAGATTGTTCATACGTCCAAGTAATACTAAAAGCTTTCTTTTCAATGGGAGCATATCGACTCTCCGTTTCAGACAATGGACGGAGGCGAAAGCAACTAATCGCCATCCGCGTGATTTTCCGTGCATCTAATGAGGTTACCGCATTAAAACAGCTCCAAGACCATATGAAGAAGCATCGGTTACGACTTTTTGTTTCAGAATTAAAGTCATAAAGCATTAGATCATCCGTAGACCTGAGAATGTTTTTAAATTTTCAAAATTCATCTTTTAAGTTTTTGAAATGCATTTTCCTGTGCTTTACTGCATTTACACGGCTAGTTCAACATCCCTTGGAATTCCCTTAGTTCTATTGTATCGGAGGGAAGCGGAGAGTCTTTTATAGCATTGCCTTTGTCAGGACCTGCCAAAATACCTTCATCACGCATCATCTGACCTACCCTTGTAATATAATTATGAAATTCATATTTCTCTAAAGTAACCCTTTCAACAATGGAGCCATGGAGGGTATCATTTCAGTCAATTCTGTCAACGACGAAATAGGCGAAACCATCCTGGTTTGTTAGGAGGCTCAGTAATAATTTAATCCAACAGCTCTGTCGAGCTCTCTGTCGAGCTGTTGGATTAAATTGTTATACAGCCTCGCTTTGGAGTTTTGCTCTTTATATCCTTTGCTCGTCCGTTACCATTATTTTCTTCACGCAAGCATTTATTCATACGGGAGAAAGGGTTAAGAGTGGTGTCTGGTGCCTCTAATCGAGATAGCGTTTAACGTAAAGTAGTGTCATGTATGTCTTAATTTTCCCATCTAACAATAATATTATCACTAATGCATATAACACCATCAATGTCATCTTCCGCTGCCGACACTCTCTTCTAGTAATGTTCGGGAGCGAATCTTGTACCAAATGGGAGTCTATTAAAGCGGAATCTACCGAACGGAGTAATAAAAGTTGTAAGTTTTTTTTTAAATTTTCCGTCAAAGGTATCTAATGAAAGCCCGAATTAGCATCAACTTTAGAGAACATTGTTGCCTTGACTATATGAGTAAGTGTGTACTCGACAGAAGGCATCATGTGGCGTTCACGTTTCACGGAATTAAATCTAAACAAAGTCGAAAAGCCCCATTAGCTTTTGGTTTTGGTACTACCATTACTAGTATACACTTGTCTGTCTCCTGGTACGCCCAGATGTGAAAATATATGTCTATTCCCTAGGATTATATTGGTGAAGTGGAATGGGAGAATGAAGAGGATGTGGTTAGTGATTGACACAAACGAACGGGTTAATATGCTTATCGGAGAGATTGGGAAGAATGGGGCACGGGATGTCATCAAGCAGTGTTGGAAGGAGAGCAGACGCGTGGGAATAGGGAGGCAATTGGGATCACGGGGTAACCAATGCATTCTCGTCTGAGAACCGCGACAAATCAGTGGCCGGCAAAATGTTATTATTATTATGTTTGCATGTGTTCTACTACTACACAGCAGGCGTCAACTACCCATGTGTTTGTCCTCCAATGGACAGCCGCCATTACACTCAGTACACCGTCCGAGTCTTCGTTTTCCTTTCGCATGATTTCCCAAAAGCATTAAACTCCCGTAATCATGGTTAATGGGGATAGGAGTAGGACAGCCAATAGCGGATGTTTATTTAAACATATTTTATATTTACTTCATAGCAGATCGGGATTGAACAGGCTTGCGCCTATATTAACATATTTTCCATACAAACAATGAGTAACGATATCTACAAATACTTGTGCAAGTGCGGGAGTAGTATGTCTCCCACGTTTCACCCCCGGTTTGTCAGACAACAGTGCCGGACCCCCGGAAGTGACTCCATGTCACTTGACCCTGTGGCGCCATGTTGTGTTGTCATTGTAGCCTCCCCATAGTGATACGTGGTGTGAGTACGCATGCGCAGCGCGTGTTGTTAGAGCGATACGTGGTTGCTATGTTACACAAAGGCTTACAACAAGACATGGGTATGTTCGGAGGGTATGCTCGATTGAATGGAAGTGTCACGAATTACCACAAACAACCCGACAAGTTTTACTTTTTTGAATTCTTTCAGAATTTTCTGCTTCTATCTATGTATGTAATAGTTTTCGACTTCCTGGTCATGATCCTTTGTTCTGGAGTATACTGCAGTAGCGTAAAGGAGCCTATTAACTGGAACAGTTTACCTTATTATTACTATATTCAGCTTTTCTGGTCTATTCTTGTTAGTTCTGACCCTATTCTGTGTACTCTTGTTGTTTCGTTTATCTAGATCATTTATATAGATTATAACTAACCAATCATATTTCTTGGTTTCTCATAATCTGTATGGAGAGTTATTTCCCTTGGTATAACAAAAGCATTCCCAAAGGCAATAAGCTATCGAACAGTTACTGATAAACCATTGCTCGAACGATTCGAAGCCCATCGAGCAAATGTGCTATCGAGCAATTGCTCGGTCGAGTGACTCGCACGTACTGCTCGAACGACTCGAATCTCATCAGGCTTATAAGGGATTCAGTAAGTAGGGCTTGTTTCTCAAATAAGTCAAAGAGCCAAGAAAGTACTTGCTCCATGAGCAATTGCTCGAACGACTCGAAACCCATCGAGCAAAAGAGCTATAGAGTAATTGCTCGTTCGAGTGACTGGCACATACGACTCTTCGACTCATTTCACAAAAAGGGATTCTATGGCCTGAAGGGGATTCTGTAAGTAGGATACCTAGAAACAGGGTTGATGATTTTTCCCAAATAAGCTAAAGAGTCAAGAGAGTAATTGATCCATGAGCAATTGCTCGAACGACTCGAAGCTCATCCAGCAAATGAGACTTAGAGCAATTGCTCGATCGATTGACTCGACATACTGCTCGAACGACTCGAAGTCCATCGAGCAAATAAGCTTTAGAGTAATTGCTCGTTCGAGTGTCTCCTCGAACGACTCGTCGACTCATGTCAGAAAAAAAGGATTCTAGGGCCTAAAAGGGATTCCGTAAGTTGGGCTTTTTTCCCAAATAAGCCAAAGAGCCAAGAGAGTAATTGCTCCATGAGCAATTGCTCGAACGACTCGAAGCCCATTGAGCAAATAAGCTTTCGAGTAATTGCTCGATCGAGTGATTCCACCTACTGCTCTTAGCCTCATCTGAGTATTTTAGGATACCAGTTGTTTTGGACTATTGGGGGATACTTTTAGAAAACATCCGGGTACTTCAGGCTACATCTGGGTACTTCTGTTGGGGGGAGTGGATAAAAAATAAACAACAGTATATAACATTTCATTCATTTTTATTCAAGTATGCAATTCAATATCTCAAGGCATTTGTCTTTGTATTTCTTCTCTCATGAGCTAACCATTTCATCTTCTTGTGGCTTGGAGCTTCTTCCCACTGCATGGCTAGGTTCGTGATAAAACACATTCTCCCATTTGATAACTTGGCTTTGTTGGTTACTTTAATTTCCTGTCTGGCATATTTGGGTTCCTCTTTCTCTAGCTGTTTGATAGTAGTAACTTCAGTCTTCTGAACATCATTCTTAGTAGTAACTTCATTTGTGGTCTGAGTGGAAACATCTGTCTTGGTTTGGGTCCTCTTTGAATCTTCATTCGTAGTGGTAACTTCCTTCTTTATGGGAGCTGGCATCTTTTTCTTGCCTTGAGTAGAAACTTCGTTCTTAGTGGAAACATCTTTCTTTATGGGAGCTGACATCCCTCTCGTTTCTTCAGTAATAACTTCGTTCTTAGTGAAAAGATCTTTCTTTATTTCTGTAGAAACCTCAGACTGATTCGCAGTAGTAACTTCATTCTTGTTTGTATTGGAAGTATCAGTCAGTTCTGTCTTTATTCTCTTGGTTGCAACTTTGGCGGTTAATGATCGGCCAGTATCCACACATCTTTGTTTTTTTCCACCAGCATCCATGTCTAGAGTTTGTCTCTTGGCTGAATTTACTACACGATTCACTTCAGCCAATTCTTGAGTCAGCTTTAATCCAGCATCATTCTTGAAGATCTGCATATGTAAGTTATCCTTGAATCTGAGCACTGTTGTTGACACAGACATCTTCACTCTTCGACGTTCACAACGGAAATGAATTTATTTTCATACTAACACTCTTTTTATACTTTTTTTTCTCTCTAATCTTCTTTTTCTTCTTCATCATCAGTCGTATAGCATGTACCCGGAGGGCCCAAATCAGCCGGACCCCGGCCCAGATCCCAGAAGTGACGTCATGTCACGTGACCTGGTGGCGCCACCTTTGATTGTCATGGTAACCCACATGAGCGGCCATCTTGTGACGTCATCTCCATAGCGATACGTGGTGTGAGTGAGCATGCGCAGCGCGTGTTGTTAGGGTGATACGTGTTTCCGTCGTCCATATTGTATACTGGAGGCCGCCATCTTGGTTTCTATGGTAGCACGTGGTTGCTATGTGACCCAAAACCTTCTAACAAGACGGGGGTATTTTCGGGGGGTATGTTCCCCTGTAGAAGAGTAAATTTCCGATTCGTAGAATTACCACAAACAACCCGACACGTTTTACTATTTCGAATTCTTTCAGAATTCTCTGCTTCTATCTATATTTACAATAGTTTTCGTCTATCGGGCCGTATTCCTTTGTTCCAGAGTATACTCCAGTAGCGTAGAAGAGCCTATCAACTGGAAGAGTTTAGTTTATTGTTACTATATTTAGCTATCGTGATCTGTTCTTGTTAGTTCTGACCCTATTCCGAATACTATTGTAGTTTCCTGTATCTAGATCCTTTATATAGATTATAACTAACCAATCAGATTGCTTGATTTCCCATAATCGGTATGCAGAGTAATCTCCCTTGTGTATATCAAAACTATTCCCAAAGCCAAAAAGCCAAGATAGTAATTGCTCCATGAGCAATTATTGCACGAACGACTCGAAGCTCATCGAACAAATGTGCTATAGAGCAATTGCTCAATCGAGTGACTCCACATACTGCTCAAACGACTCGAATCCCATCGAGCAAATGTGCTATCGAGCAATTGCTCGTTCGAGTGATTCGCAAATACGACTTTTGGCCTTGTTTCGGTATTTGAGGATACCTATGACCTGGTATTGTATTATTTGAGGATACCTTCAATCTCCAAAGCTCCAACCCCACTACTTGTCTATGGTCTATCTGTCCTATAATTAGCTTCTATAGCAGTCTTGTGCCGTTGAGGACTTGTGCCAGAACTATTGGCTATACTATCATTCATTAATATGGACTTGTAACACTACTTCCTAGCTATACCTTCGCTCAGGCCTTCAAAATGTTCAATCATATTGCTTAATTTCCCCAGTATACATATAGACAGGCTATATAAGAGATTTCGTAAATGGGATCCACGGGCACCCCAATTTCGGCACCCCTTTTATGAAAAAAACATATGACCTTCAGCACCCCTTTTTGTCATAAGTGCTTATGCGAAAAGGCACAATGTGTCACAATGTGCCCTAGCACATAGACACATGCTTTATGTGCCGATATGTGCTTATATGTGCTTATGTGAAAAGGCACAATGTGACACAATGTGCCCTAGCACATAGGCACATACGGGTATTTGAGGATACCTATGACCTGGAATTGTATTATTCGAGGATACCTACTAGAGAATCCCTTTTTTGTCATATGTGCTTATGTGAAAGGGCACAATGTGACACAATGTGCCCTAGCACGTAAGCACATGCTTTATGTGCCGACATGTGCTTATTTGAAAAGGTACAATGTGACACAATGTGCCCTAGCACATAGGCACATACGGGTATTTGAGGATACCTATGACCTGGTATTGCATTATTCGAGGATACCTACTAGAGAATCCCTTTTGTGTCATATGTGCTTTTGAGAAAGGGCACAATGTGCCCTAGCACATAAGCACATGCTTTATGTGCCGACATGTGCTTATGTGAAAAGGCACAATGTGACACAATGTGCCCTAGCACATAGGCACATGCGGGTATTTGAGGATACCTATGGCCTGGTATTGTATTATTCGAGGATACGTTCTAGAGAATCCCTTTTTGTCATATGTGCTTATGTGAAAGAGCACAATGTGACACAATGTGCCCTAGCACATAACAACATGTTTTATTTGCCATTCGCCAACCAATAGTCGTATTTGCGAAACGGGCAGTTGCTCGATAGCACATTTGCTCGATGGGATTTTAGTCGCTCGAGCAGTGTGTGGAGTCACTCGATTGAGCAGTTGCTCTATAGCACATTTGTTCGATGAGCTTCGAGTCGTTCGAGCAATTGCTCATGGAGCAATTATTCTCTTGGCTTATTGGATTTGGGAATATTTTTGATATACACAAGTGATATAACTCTGCATACAGATAATGGGAAATCGAGTAATCTGATTGGTTCGTTATAATCTATAGAAAGGATCTAGAGACAGGAAACCACAAGAGTACTCGGAATAGGGTCAGAACTAACAAGAACAGACCAGGATAGCTAAATATAGTAACAATAAGATAAGCTGTTCCTGTTGATAGGCTCTTCTACGCTACTGGAGTATACTCCGGAACAAAGGAACATGGCCCGATATACGAAAACTATTGTATATATAGATAAAAGCAGACTTGTCGGGTTGTTTGTGGTGATTCTAGGAATCGGGAATTTACTCTTCTACAAAGGAACATACCGTCCGAATATACCCCCGTCTTGTTAGGTTTTGGGTCACATAGCAACCAAGCGCTACCATAGAAACCAAGATTGCGGCCTCCAGTATACAAAATGGACGACGAAAACACGTATCACCCTAGCAACACGCGCTGCGCATGCGCACTCACACCACGTATCACTATGGAGATGACGTCACAAGATGGCCGCTCACGGGGGTTACCATGGCAACCAAACCTGGCGCCACCAGGTCACGTGACATAACATCACTTCCGGGATCCTGGGTTCGGCTGAATTGGGCTCTCCGGGTACATGCTATACTACTAAGATCTTCTGCTCTGAATGGGTAGTTTGTCATAAGGCTGTCGAACAGAAATCTTTGCTTTTCCAAGGCATATTTCTAGGATTCTTCAAAGTCAAAATCCTTTTCTTCACGAAGACGCTTGGCAGTTTCTTGAATTTTCTTGTGAATTGAGTCGTTGCAACAATTTCAAATGTACACCAGGGTATTAATGTATTTCTCACTAATGGCTTGTTTTACACACTTTTGAAGTGCTCTATACGCTGTTTCATCTGCATCTTCACTGTCCATTCCATCCGCGATATATTTGTTCATGAGGTTGTCAAAATCGTTTTGGTATTTGTCATAGGCACTTTGAACGATAGTTCCCATCATATATACCTCTTCATCTTCCACTTCTTCATCGTCTTCTTCTTCATATTCCATATCTTCTGATTGTTCCGACGATTCATCAGAGTCCGAATCTCTTGACCAATTTTTTGGTGCACAACGGGATTGCATTGCGTCCGCTCTCCTCGAAGGTCAGATTACAAATAACAAGTTTCTTGCTAGTACGACCCTTTTATAGGATATCGGACAGAACATTGATGATGGGTTTGATCAACTTTTCTAAAAATCCGCCTTTCTGTATGAGCAATCTTCTTTTCCTAAAAGATAGTTCTGTCTTTGGTAAGGCAATTCTCCTAATCTGGAGTTTGTATGGGATCAGCTTAGCTCTCTCAGATTTGGTTATAAGTACTGCTCCCTTCATGATATTCGAGGTACAGTCACATATACATGTACATTGTATCAAGTCATCACTTGCCGTCTTGAGTATAGTCTTGGCTTCATATGGATCCGCATCAGATAGGATTCGCAGTGTATCTACATTTCTTTCTAATCTTGTAGTGTTGCTCGATTTTTCAGTTTGTCGGTTTGGGCAGACTTCTTCTTTGTGCCTCTTCATGTTGAACTTTCGAGAAGATGTTTTTCCACAGTACTCGCAGTTATGTATCGCCATGTCTTCACTCGGTGACGGTCGTAGAACAAATGAGTTTATTTTCACACCAACATTCCTTTAAAACCCTTTTCAGAGCTAGGACTGGGTTGATAAGCGCCGAGAGAAAGCAACTCTTTTGTAATACACATCTGTTTATATTATATCTTTTTATATTGGTAGAAATTCCATCATCTGTTAGGAGCTTCAATACATGTTCGTATTTTCGCAGGTCATCAAAATCAGCTAAATTCAGTGGTATCTTATCTTCGAGAATGTTGGTAGCACATTTGCATAAACAGGTAATCAAATCTTCGTCAGCAGCACGTAGAACGGCATCGATTTCCTCCTTGTCGCAATCCGTAAAAATTCTAAAAGTGGTTTATTTTGGTCAGTCATGGAATCTCCAGTACCTCTCTCCTCTTCTGATCTTCTTGGACAGTTATGTTATTCATGCCTCTTCCTATTCTGTGGTTGGGTAAACAACTTCGTACAATATCTGCAGTGGAGCCGATGATGGGTCTTCTCGTGTCTTCTAACATTATCCGATCTTGAAAATAACTTGGAACAGTATCTGCATCGAACTGGTAACATGTCTTCACTCGACGGCGGTCAGGACACAAATGAGTTTATTTTCATAACAACACCCTTTTTATACCTTTCCCAACAGAAGTACCCAGATGTAGCATGAAGTACTCGGATGTTTCCTACAACAAGTATCCCCCAATGCCCCAATACAACAGGTATCCTAAAACACCCAGATGAGGCTAAGAGCAGTAGATGGAATCATTCGATTGAGCAATTACTCGAAAGCTCGTTTGCTCGATGGGCTCCGAGTCGTTCGAGCAATTGCTCATGGAGCAATTACTGTCTTGGCTCTTTGGCTTAGTTGGGAAAAAAGCCGTACTTACGGAATCCCTTTTAGACCCTAGAATCCCTGTTCAGACATGAGTCGACGAGTCGTTCGAGGAGTCACTCGAGCGAGCAATTACTCTAAAGCTCATTTGCTCGATGGACTTCAAGTCGTTCGAGCAGTATGTCGAGTCACTCGATCGAGCAATTGCAGTAAGGCTCATGGAGCAATTATTCTCTTGACTCTTTAGCTTATTTGGGAAAAATCATCAACCTTGTTTCTAGGTATTCTACTTACAGAATCCTTTTCAGGCCATAGAATCCTTTTTTCTGAAATGAGTCGAAGAGTCGTATGTGCGAGTCACTCGAACAAGCAATTACTCTATAGCTCATTTGCTCGGTGGGATTCGAGTCGTTCGAGCAGTATGTGCGAGTCACTCGACCGAGCAATTGCTCGATATCATATTTGCTCGATGGGCTTCGAATCGTTCGAGCAACGGTTTATCAGTAACTGCTCGATAGCTTATTGCTTTCGGAATGCTTTTGTTATACAGAAGGGAGATAACTCTCCATACAGATTATGAGAAACCAAGAAATATGATTGGTTAGTTATAATCTATATAAATGATCTAGATAAATGAAACAACAAGAGTACACGGAATAGGGTCAGAACTAACAAGAATAGACCAGACAAGCTAAATATAGTAATAATAAGGCAAACTGTTCCAGTTAATAGGCTCTTCTACGCTACTTGAGTGTACTCCAGAACAAAGGAATATGGTCAGGTAGACGAGAACTATTACATATATAGAAAGAAGCAGAAAATTCTGAAAGAATTCGAAAAAGTAGAACTAATCGGGTTGCTTGTGGTAATTCGTGATACTCCGATTCAATCGAACATACCCTCCGAACATACCACTGTCTTGTTGTAGGCGTTTGGGTAACATAGCAACCACGTGCTACCATGGAAACCAAGATGGCGGCCTCCAGTATACAAACTGGACGACGGAAACACGTATAACCTAAACGACACGCGCATGCGCATGGGCACACACCCCACGCATCACTATGGGGATGATGTCACAACATGGCCGCTTACGCGGGCTACCAGAACAACACAAAATGGCGCCACTGGGTCACGTTACATGACGTCACTTCTGGGGTCCGGCACCGAGTTCCGGCAAACCGGGGGTGAAACGTGCGAGACATACTACTTGAGGGGTACAGGGTTTATATGAGTGTTTTGGTGTTTTTTTATGTACCATGCTATAATTTTGTTGAGCTTGGGTGAATCAAATTTCTCAGGAAGAAGCCTATAACATGCCTACTATTGACATATGACAAGATGGGGATTATGACATTCGTTTCGATATGAGGGTCTTTACGGTTCTGTTGACTTGTCTTACTTTACACCATGTTTCTTCTCTCATTTCAGAATTAATAACCACGAAAATACACCTAATGGTGTGGCTGACCGTGTGTCCAGGTGGACTGGGTCGGATGGCTCTTGTCCATCGAGTATACCCCTGACCTCGACCGTTTATTGAAGGGACGACATTTGCAAAGCGGAAGTCACTATTCGATCTAGCTGTCAGCATTCATGTATTGGAACAATTTATACCAAGCTGTAACAGTTCGCCATTGTGGCGCTTGGCGTTACTAACTGTGTGTAATCAGGTTGCTCGAATCCATGAATATCTCCAAATAGGTCAGCAAGAATTACATACTCACTTAGTGAACAGCCAGTATTCAGACAGTTCTCTTATCTCTTTACCTACCGAATCGGCCATACCCGGCTGCTTAATATGCAAATCAAGCAGTTGAAAAAATATTTTTCAAAAAGTTTCAACGAATCCATATTATGTCACCCCTCATTGAAAGGAGCTCGCCGAGCTCGTTCCCATGAGGGGTCACATGATATTGTTTTGTTGAACTTTGGGGATGTTTTGTTTAAATGATATTTAAAATAATAAATTCTGATATCATCTGGGTTGGGTTAAGGTTTAAAGTAGGATACCACAACTGACGGGAACTAGTTTCCTTAAGCCTTCATTGGGTTGGGTTAAGGGTTAAAGTATGATACCACAACTGACGGCAACTAGTTTCCCTAAGCCTCCATTGGGTTGGGTTAAGGGTTAAAGTAGGATACCACAACTGACGGCAACTAGTTTCCCTAAGCCTCCAGTGGGTTGGGTTAAGGGTTAAAGTAGGATTCACAACTGACGGCAACTAGTTTCCCTAAGCCTCCAGTGGGTTGGGTTAAGGGTTAAAGTAGGATACCACACCTGACTGCAACTAGTTTCCCTAAGCCTCCAGTGGGTTGGGTTAAGGTTTAAAGTAGGATACCACAACTGACGGCAACTAGTTTCCCTAAGCCTCCATTGGCTTGGGTTAAGGGTTAAAGTAGGATACCACAACTGACGGCAACTAGTTTCCCTAAGCCTCCAGTGGGTTGGGTTAAGGTTTAAAGTAGGATACCACAACCGACGGGAACTAGTTTCCCTAAGCCTCCAGTGGGTTGGGTTAAGGGTTAAAGTAGGATACCACAACTGACGGCAACTAGTTTTCCTAAGCCTCAAGTGGGTTGGGTTAAGGGTTAAAGTAGGATACCACAACTGGCGGCAACTGGTTTCCCTAACCCTTAATTGGGTTGGGTTAAGGGTTAAACTAGGATTGCGCAACTGACTGTAACTGGTTCCTCTAAGCCTCCAGTGGGTTGGGTTAAGGCTTAAAGTAGGATACCACAACTGACGGGAACTGGTTCCTCATAGCCTCCAGTGGGGTGGGTTAAAGGTTAAAGTAGGATACCACAACTGACGGCAACTGGTTCCACTAAGTCTCCAGTGCATCATCGAACCATAGTTTTCTAATTCGGCTAGTCGAGCTGCAATAAGGTGTCGACTACAAGGAAGACAAGGGGGTAGTCATTATATAAAAGCAAAATGAGATACTTTGCATTCTACTATACAGGGTATTTTTCACTTTGGGAAAAAGAGGAAAAAGAAATAAGTGTGGAACATCCCTACTATTAAAGAGTTTCCTTATATCCTTTGTTATATTGATTCTGTTTGAACTGTACTTTAAAAGAAGGGGGTGCACAAACTCTTTACTCTAAAAATGTGACAGAAGATCCCTTCACTTGATTTGTGTCTCAATATGCTACGCCTTGAAAATCTGGAGATGTGATAGAAGATCTTCTCATTTGATTTGTCTCTCAATATACCACGCCTCCTTGAAAATCTTAAGATGTGACAGAAGATCCTCTCATTTGATTTGTTTTTTTTATAAACTACGCCTTGGAAATCTTAAGATGTGACAGAAGCCCCCCCCCCCCCCCCCCCACCCCATTTGATTTGTCTCTCAATATATATTTATTTATTGGTGTTTAATGTCACACAATTATGCACAATGGCTAAGCGTGACCGTGACCGTTTTACGGCTGAAGGAAGCCGGAGTACCCGAAGAGAACCACCGTGCATCGACGAGTAACTATCAGCTCCTCAACATTCTAAATCGGTTCAAGCTCTTTCAAGCAGGGTTACAGCGGTTGAAGACATGTGCATCATCGACGTGCAGAACGCCTTAGTACACGGCGTCATCGTGCCCCATGTAAGCAACCGGGATAAAGTGCCTCGCCCAAGGACAAAGCACAGGTCGTCCCGGACGGGGATCAAACTCGGGACCTCTGGCATAGAAGTCAAACAGTCTACTACTGAACCACCGCGCTTCCGGTCTCTCAATGTACTATGCCTCCTTGAAAAAACTAACATCTGACAGAACATCTACTCATTTGATTTGTCTCTCAACATACTACGCCTCCTTGAAAATCGAAAGAATGCACAAGTTTAGTTCCATATTTAACATATTTTCTTATCGTGTCCAAGGACGTGTCGACAGGAGGTGGGTGGGTGGGTGGGGGAGGGGGGGGAGTGTCAACACTCCCAATCCAAAATTTCTTATAGTTGGAAATTCGGAGTGCAAGTCTTGAGTAGTTGGAGATTCCATCTATCTGGATTTTAGAGCTTCTTTGGCGATGCTGATGTCTCCTTTACTTCCCAAAATCCCAACTCGGTTTCAAATCGGCAAACAATTCTAACTGTTACTATTTACAACTATAGTGTACGTAATATAGAGCTCCGTAAGTATGCGTGATGTCAATCGGTACAAGATTTCTATAGTACATTTATTTATCGTACTAAAATAAAATCTTCGAAATGCATTTCATGAAAATCACATCATGTTCAATCGTTATCCTGAGTTAATTTTATCATTCACAGTTACAAAATGTGATGAAACATTGAAAATTGATCATTCCTGCATAAGATCTGATTTAATGTTAGGAGAGTGTGAATTGCTCAAAGTTCCAAGCTTAAACATTTGTTTAGCACATATTCAATTCCCAGGAGAATACCTAATATTAAATAACTTGATAATTATATCATAAATGTGTTGGCATTTTCGTTACTAGAATCAATTTTATGCCCCCTTTCATAGCATCATTTTCAAAATCTTTCTCGGTAATGAATGTCCAACAACTGGGAGGGACCGATAGGGGTCCCCCCCCCCCCCCGGTCACTCACACCTAGTTGGAAATTCACTACCCTGCATACCCCAGCCGGAAATCTCTAACCACGTCACTTATCGTGTCGAAAGATTGTTTTGTCCTGATGTGGCGGTATGTTAAATGTGGTGCCAAAAATGTTCCTTTTTTCTAAAGATAGAGGCGCACGATTCAACTACATTCCCATGTGTATTGTATATCTACCATAGCACTAAGGCACACTGGTCGTCAATAATCAGTATTATGGTGGTCTTGTTCACCATGACACCCCATCTTCCAAACCGAAATGTTCCATACATCCCTGTTAAACAGATGTGTGAATCTTTGATAATTCATCTCCTACCGAAAACATTGTCGGCCCCAGAGATTTTATAATAAAAGTCAGTTGGAAAATCAGTGTTAAATAATCAGTATTAATAAAGGCTGTTTGATGAAGGACTGAATAAAATAATAATTAATGCTCCTTCAATCTGCTCAAACTATTTATTTAAGACTAATGTTACAGTCAGTTTTCAAAATAAATCATTTTATTCATTCTTCAGAGCTTAAGTTCATGCACAGTCTTTTTTAGGTTCCAACGCTGTCGATGTACGTGTTTCATGCCAAGAAAAGGCTATTGTTTTAAGTATGTTCACTCTTTTAAATGTCTCACTCCCTCTTTTGAACGTGAACTCCACTGGAATTGTAATTCTTTCTGTCTTTTGCAGAATCGTGTATACGCACCTGTAAAACAAGAAACAGGTAGAGTGTTATAATGAAAGTAAAAAGTGTCCGTTTCTGAATTGGATCAAGTCCTGATCCTGAAAACCTACATCACTTGGAAAAGATACAACCAGTAAAATAATGCAAAGTCAAGAAAAAACAACACAATGGTGCCTCAGATTCAATATTCTCCAGTTTCATTTTCGACAGGCGAGAATCCAGTATTGTGGGAGTTGAGAAGGGAGAGAAACTTCGAGTTGCCCGATCACCCATTTGTAATCAAAACTAAATTTTATGTCTTTTTTATAATCAATTTGCTGTCGGTGTTTAAACCAACAAAAAATGTTTCGTGCTGCAGCTTTTTTTCCAGCCCGGACATTAACCCTTTAAATCCGAGAGCCCGCATTTTCCTCCAGGAACATGATACGTAATAATCTCATTAAGTTGTATGGCTGCCAACTGAATATGTGGGGTAGACAAATCAATATTTGGGGCTGCCTGCTGAAAATATTTAAGAAATAACTGTTGTTTTCCTTCGATTTATGCGATATAAACCGAAAATTTTCAGCACAAGCTTCATAACTCGCGTAGCGAGTTATGATTAAGCTTGTGCTGAAAATTTTCGGTTTATATCGCATAAACCGAAGAAAACCAACAGTTATTTCGTATAATTTAATCCGGCTGTAATATTAAAATATAAAAACTATATGTACGTGAACGAAAAACTTTTAATTTTCGCAAAAGACAACAGTCAAACTCAGGGAAAGTGTGCCACAAACAGGCCACGTCAATCATTGTCAAATTGTTTGTTGTTTTGATTTGCGATCGCAGACGATATTTAGAAAGTCAGGTAACGATATCATTAAAAACATTTTTTAAGTTCCCCCAAAATCATGTTTCGGTGTATGATCTTTTATTCGTCTCCCACTTCGGTATATTTTATTAAATGCAATTGTTCCCAAGAAATTATCATTATATTCTCGCTGACTGGAGGCGATGAAAAATCAATCATTGATCTGTGTTTACAAGCTTGTTATCCATCTATTAGTCTGACGTCACGCCCTCATGGTGACAATTGGATTGAGTGGGCGGGACTTCCAGAGTCTTCAAAGTCGGACCGGATGTGCGAACGTGTAGCGACATTCCAAGTCATGACGTGATTTGGTTTATACGATTTTGACGACTTTCACGCTGTATACTTTCAACCAATCAAACGCAGAGGCGGGGCAAATGATTAAATTATTAATTTGTCACCCCCAAATAATAAATATGAACTCTTCCAATTGGTGTCAATGAACTGACATGGGAGATGGCGATACCATCAGGTGTCAAGGGGCTAATTATAAAGCCACATGTATTGAACTGACATGGAAGATACCACCAGGTGTCAAGGGGCTAATTATAAAGCTCCATCTATTGAACTGACATGGAAGATACAACCAGGTGTCAAGGGGCTAATTATAAAGCTCCATCTATTGAACTGACATGGAAGATACAACCAGGTGTCAAGGGGCTAATTATAAAGCCACATCTCTTGAACTGACATGGAAGATACCACCAGGTGTCAAGGGGCTAATTATAAAGCCACATCTATTGAACCGACATGGAAGATACCACCAGGTGTCAAGGGGCTAATTATAAAGCCCCATCTATTGAACTGACAAGGAAGATACCCCCAGGTGTCAAGGGGCTAATTATAAAGCCACATCTATTGAACCGACATGGAAGATACCACCAGGTGTCAAGGGGCTAATTATAAATCCACATCTATTGAACTGACATGGAAGATACCACCAGGTTTCAAGGGGCTAATTATAAAGCTCGATCTATTGAACTGACATGGAAGATACAACCAGGTGTAAAGGGGTTAATTATAAAGCTTCATCTATTGAACTGACATGGAAGATACAACCAGGTGTCAAGGGGCTAATTATAAAGCACCATCTATTTAACTGACATGGAAGATACCACCCGGTGTCAAGGGGGTAATTATCAAGCTCCATCTATTGAACTGACATGGAAGATACCACTAGGTTTCAAGGGACTAATTATGAAGCTCCATCTATTGAACTGACATGGGAGATGTCAGCAGGTGTCAAGGGGCTAATAATAAAGTACCATCTATTGAAATGACATAGAAGATACCATCAGGTGTCAAGGGGCTAATTATAAAGCCACATCTATTGAACTGACATGGAAGATACCACCAGATGTCAAGGGGTTAATTATAAAGCCACATCTATTGAACTGACATGGAAGATACAACCAGGTGTCAAGGGGCTAATTATGAAGCTCCATCTATTGAACTGACATGGAAGATACCACCAGGTGCCAAGGGGCTAATTATAAAGCCACATCTATTGAACTGACATGGAAGATACCATCAGGTGTCAAGGGGCTAATTATAAAGCCACATCTATTGAACTGACATGGAAGATACCACCAGGTGTCAAGGGGCTAATTATAAAGCCCCATCTATTGAACTGACAAGGAAGATACCACCAGGTGTAAAGGGGCTAATTATAAAGCCCCATCTATTGAACTGACATGGAAGATACCACCAGGTGTAAAGGGGTTAATTATAAAGCCACATCTATTGAACTGACATGGAAGATACCACCAGGTGTTTAGGGGTTAATTATAAAGCCACATCTATTGAACTGACATGGAAGATACCACCAGGTGTAAAGGGGCTAATTATAAAGCCACATCTATTGAACTGACATGGAAGATACCACCAGGTGTAAAGGGGTTAATGATAAAGCTCCATCTATTGAACTGACATGGAAGATACCACCAGGTGTAAAGGGGTTAATTATAAAGCCACATCTATTGAGCTGACATGGAAGATACCACCAGGTGTCAAGGGGCTAATTATAAAGCTCCATCTATTGAACTGACATGGAAGATACCACTAGGTTTCAAGGGACTAATTATGAAGCTCCATCTATTGAACTGACATGGAAGATGTCAGCAGGTGTCAAGGGACTAATAATAAAGTACCATCTATTGAAATGACATGGAAGATACCACCAGGTGTAAAGGGGTTAATTATAAAGCCCCATCTATTGAACTGCCATGGAAGATACCACCAGGTGTCAAGGGGCTAATTATAAGGCTCCATCTATTGAACCGACATGGAAAATACCACCAGGTGTCAAGGGGTTAATTATAAGGCTCCATCTATTGAAATGACATTGAAGATACCACCAGGTGTCAAGGGGCTAATTATAAAGCCCCATCTATTGAACTGACATGGAAGATACCACCAGGTGTCAAGGGGTTAATTATAAGGCTCCATCTATTGAACTGACATGGAAGATACCACCAGGTGTCATGGGGTTAATTATAAAGCTCCATCTATTGAACCGACATGGAAAATACCACCAGGTGTCAAGGGGTTAATTATAAGGCTCCATCTATTGAAATGACATTGAAGATACCACCAGGTGTCAAGGGGCTAATTATAAAGCCCGATCTATTGAACTGACATGGAAGATACCACTAGGTTTCAAGGGACTAATTATGAAGCTCCATCTATTGAACTGACATGGAAGATACCACTAGGTTTCAAGGGACTAATAATGAAGCTCCATATATTGAACTGACATGGAAGATACCACCAGGTGTCAAGGGGCTAATTATAAAGCTCCATCTATTGAACTGACATGGAAGATACCACCAGGTGTAAAGGGGTTAATTATAAAGCCACATCTATTGAACTGACATGGAAGATACCACCAGGTGTCAAGGGGCTAATTATAAAGCTCCATCTATTGAACTGACATGGAAGATACCACCAGGTGTAAAGGGGTTAATTATAAAGCCACATCTATTGAACTGACATGGAAGATACCACTAGGTTTCAAGGGACTAATTATGAAGCTCCATCTATTGAACTGACATGGAAGATGTCAGCAGGTGTCAAGGGGCTAATAATAAAGTACCATCTATTGAAATGACATGGAAGATACCACCAGGTTTCAAGGGGCTAATTATAAAGCTCCATCTATTGAACTGCCATGGAAGATACCACCAGGTGTCAAGGGGTTAATTATAAAGCCACATCTATTGAACTGACATGGAAGATACCATCAGGTGTCAAGGGGCTAATTATAAAGCCACATCTATTGAACTGACATGGAAGATACCATCAGGTGTCAAGGGGCTAATTATAAAGCCACATCTATTGAACTGACATGGAAGATACCATCAGGTGTCAAGGGGCTAATTATAAAGCCACATCTATTGAACTGACATGGAAGATACCACCAGGTGTCAAGGGGCTAATTATAAAGCTCCATCTATTGAACTGACATGGAAGATACCATCAGGTGTCAAGGGGCTAATTATAAAGCTCGATCTATTGAACTGACAGGGAAGATACCACCAGGTGTCAAGGGGCTAATTATAAAGCTCGATCTATTGAACTGACATGGAAGATACCACCAGGTGTCAAGGGGATAATTATAAAGCCACATCTGTTGAACTGACATGGAAGATACCACCAGGTGTCAAGGGGCTAATTATAAAGCTCCATCTATAGAACTGACATTGAAGATACCACCAGGTGTCAAGGGGTTAATTATAAGGCTCCATCTATTGAACTGACATGGAAGATACCACCAGGTGTCAAGGGATTAATTATAAAGCTCCATCTATTGAACCGACGTGGAAGATACCACCCGGTGTCAGGGGGTTAATTATAAGGCTCCATCTATTGAAATGACATTGAAGATACCACCAGGTGTCAAGGGGCTAATTATAAAGCCCCCATCTATTGAACTGACATGGAAGATACCACCAGGTGTCAACGGGTTAATTATAAAGCTCCATCTATAGAACCGACATGGAAAATACCACCAGGTGTCAAGGGGTTAATTATAAGGCTCCATCTATTGAAATGACATTGAAGATACCACCAGGTGTCAAGGGCCTAATTATAAAGCCCCATCTATTGAACTGACATGGAAGATACCACCAGGTGTCAATGGGCTAATTATAAAGCCCCATCTATTGAACTGACATGGAAGATACCACCAGGTGTCAAGGGGCAAATTATAAAGCTCGATCTATTGAACTGACATGGAAGATACCACCAGGTGTCAAGGGGCTAATTATAAAGCTCCATCTATTGAACTGACATGGAAGATACCACCAGTTGTAAAGGGGTTAATTATAAAGCCACATCTATTGAACTGACATGGAAGATACCACCAGGTGTCAAGTGGTTAATTATGAAGCTCCGTCTATATAAATGACATTGAAGATACCACCAGGTGTCAAGGGGCTAATTATAATTTATTTATTTTATTTATTGATGTTTAAGGTCACATATTTATGCACAATGGCTAATCATGACCGTGACAGTTTGACGGGTGGAGGAAGCCGGTGGACCCGGAGAGAACCACCGAGCAACGACGAGCAGCTGCCAGTTCCCCAACATCGTAACTCCGCACTGCGGAACAGGCAGGGTTAGATTGGTTGAAGACATGCGCACCATCGACGTGCAGTACGTCTGAGTACACGGCGTCATCGTGCCCCCACACGGGCAATGGGGATGAAGTGTCTTGCCCAAGGACACAACGCGGTTGCCGCAGGTGGGATTCGAACCGAGGACCTCTCGGCTTGCAGCCTGCACCTCTACCTACTGAGCCACCGCGCTCCCGGCTAATTATAATAAAGCTCCATCTATTGAACTGACATGGAAGATACCACCAGGTGTCAAGGGGTTAATTATCAAGCTCCATCTATTGAAATGACATGGAAGATATCACCAGATGTCAAGAGGCTAATTATAAAGCTCCATCTATTGAATTGATATGGAGGATACCACCAGGTGTCAAGGGGTTAATTATCAAGCTCCATCTATTGAAATGACATGGAAGATACCACCAGGTGTCAAGGGTTAATTATCAAGCTCCATCTATTGAAATGACATGGAAGATATCACCAGATGTCAAGGGGCTAATTATAAAGCTCCATCTATTGAACTGACATGGAAGATACCATCAGGTGTCAAGGGGCAAATTATAAAGCTCCATCTAACACGAAATGCCCACGACACTATTCATTAAATAAGACTTTTCAATTTCTTGTCACATCAAAGCTTATAAGCCATTACTGGAACGATCTTAGTGTACACCATTCAATGAATTTTCTTACAAATTGCTCAAGATTATGTTTTGTTTGTCTTAACATATTGCCTACTTTCGTGGTACGTACACTGCAATCTCCGATGAAGGTTATCAGCAGTTTGTTAAATTATCAACCCTGTGTCTACCAACAATCTCTGGTGGCGATTGTCAGGAGTTTGATATCATCCACACCATGTGTCTAACAGCAAAATATGGCGGCGATTTCAGCAGTTTGGCAAATTATCTCCACCATAATTATGTCCAGCAACAATCTCTGGTCGTGGTTGACGGCAGTTTAACAAATCTCTCTTACCATGTGTCAAACAACACCCTCTGGTGGCGGTTATCAGCAGTCTGGCAAATTATCTCCATAAAGAGCTTAACAGCAATTTAAACTAGGACAACTATTGACATGTAGACGTCTACCTAATGTAAACTAGGACAGATATTGACATGTAGACTCTTAACTAATGTAAACTAGGACAAATACTGACATGTAGACTGTTAACTAATGTAAACTAAGACAAATATTGACATGTAGACGGTTAACTACTAGGACAAATATTGACATGTAGACTGTTAACTAATGTGAACTAGGACAATACTGACATGTAAATTGTTAACTTATGTAAACTAGGACAGAGATTGACATGTAGACTGTTAACTAATGTAAACTAGGACAAATACCGACATGTAGACTGTTAACTAATGTAAACTAGGACAAATACTGACATGTAGACTGTTAACTAATGTAAACTAGGACAAACATTGACATGTAGACTGGTAACTAATGTAAACTAGGACAAATATTGACATGTAGACTGTTAACTAATGTAAACTGGGACAAATACCGACATGTAGACGGTCAACTTATGGAAACTACTGTCTTTTCCATATCATACCGTGCGATAGACTATATCGCGTATCTCCAGTTCTGTCTGTTATTCAATTATAAACAAGCACTCAAATTAGGTGAAGGAGCGAATTTTCGCATTACTACCTTATCGGTGGGTTTTCATTTTCCCTCGATTTCACCCAAAAGCTCACCGTTGTTGTCATTTAACGCCAGCAGCCGACATGTTTGTTTACCTGTGACGTAACGGATAGCATAATCTATTTTAACTGAGGGTTTCGCGGTTGTTGCAAGGAGTTGTGTTTCTATAGATCTGGATACAGATCAAAACATAAATCTGAACCGTTCCACAACATCGGTATGTTTGTTACGAAATTCCGATCCAAGTGAAACTTGCGATCACAAATTGATGAACGTTTCTGTAAAATAAACAAAATACGAAGGAAAATAACTGTAGAGGCTTTCTAAATAAAATTTTGAAGATCACACTGATAAATTTTATTACAGCTTTAGAAACACTGTGCTCGGAAGCAGACTTATGAATGATTTAATAGTGTTTTTCTGCCGAAAATTCTGTAATAGGATCGATGTTTATCGCTGATCGAGGTGGAGATAAACCCCATATTTTTCACCAGACCAAAACACTGATTTCAAAAGATTTCTGATTGAAGAACCAAATTATGTACCGTTTTGTTAGTTAGTTGTTGGTGTTTAAAGTCACATATTTCTGCACAATGGCTAATCATGATCACGACAGTTTTACGGATGGAGGAAGCCGGAGTATCCGGAGAGAACCACTGAGCAAAGGCAAACAACTCCCCGCTCCCTAACAAGGTAACTCCGCACAAGCAGGGTTAGCATTGGTTGAAGACAGGTGCTCCATCCACGAGCAGTACACCTTAGTACACAACGCCACCGTGCACCCACGTGGGCAATGGGGGTGAAGTGTCTTTCACCCCTACCAACTGAGCCACCGCGCCTCCATGTAACGTTTTTGCAACGCGGATTACTTATCGAAATATCAAGCTCTACGTTATGTTTCTGCCAGAATACCGGCTTTTACTTCCATTTCGCCAAATTTACTAACAAGACACCTAAAACAGAATTCCCTTCGAGCCAAGAACAAAACATTCTCAAAATCTATGAGTGGACTTTGTGTGATGCCCCCCCCCCCCTTCCCCACCCACTCACCACCACCACCTGAAGTCCACTCCGACACTGTCCTGCCATTGAACTGCGTAGAATAAAATAATTAAGTCAAACGAATCGCACTGAAAACACGTTTGCGGAAATGTGCTAACCATCTTTGGTTTATCGCACATACAGTATGTGGAGAGTGTATTATCACTAAATCACCCGCGGAATGGAGCTTCCACCCAAGCAATAATTGCAAATTTGTAGCCAATCATAACCAGCACCAGCAAAGTTTCAGCCAATGGACCTCCGGGTCAAACCGGGTGATTTAGTTACAATCCACTCTCCACGTACTGTATGTCTTGTAAAGAAACAGACTCAAGACAGTATGGGGTTGAGATAGCTGGCGGCAGGTCCTCGATCTGACATCACTGACTGTGTACACGATGCTCACGAAAAAATGCACTCCACCTCTCCAAGTGACATAGACACCTGTTCCAATGTTTCACTGTCAGTGAATTTATAGCCCATACTCTTTGAAGTCTGGGCGGAGCAAATAACTTGAACTAGATTTGAAAAGATTAACCTGGCTATACAGGAGTGTCTTGTTTCGACCATATCCTCCCCCACCCCCCTCCTCCGCCCGAACCAGTTCAAAGACATTAAACTCGGACTTCGCCAAAGTAATTTTGGTTCGTTTTTTTTCCACATGTTTAGGGTTGTCAGCCTTCAATACCATTCAAATCATAGTTAGAAAAAAATTGTATAATACTTCGCGAGGGCAGGTTAATTTTAGGCTCGTAAATCTTACCTTAAGTAGTTTTCAGTGTGTCTGGATTATCTCTCTTCCACGTTACTAAGAGGAAAAGTTACAATTATAGAAGTGAAGAAAGTCTCAAATTTTTAACTTTACAAACAAAATCTTCGAATATGAAGAAAGAACAAATAAACCGAATGCAAAGTCACATGGCGGAGACAGGGGGTGAGATATTCTGTCATGGCCTGCGTACATCTTTTCATCTTCCACCAATTTCGGGAGCCAGAGAATAAGCTTTTTAAAAGCAAATGTTTTTTTTTTTATATTTAACGGGAGGTCCTTTGAATTTGTTCTAAGAGCCATGGACGTATGAGACGAGGAGTGTGAGGGGGGGGGGGGGGGAGAGGGGAGGCGGTTGCCACCCCTCTTGGTAACAGGAAATTCAGCTATAATCATAGTATAGGTGAATTATATTAAGTGTGCTCACGTCCTGTTACACGTATGTCGTAGAAAAGTGACGTTTCTCGATGACGTGCGCGTTCGTTGAATCACTATTTGACTAACACCAGGAAACTTTACACACTATAGTAGAATTCCTGAAATACTTCTTGGAATGGAACGCAAACAGTCAAAATTACATCCTGTGCAGGCGGTGGGAAGTACATTCAAGAGGGGCAAAGTTTGAATCGGAGGTAGGGGTTATCTAAAAAAAAAACTTTTTTTCCAGCCTAGTATCTATATTTTTTATTTGCAACCCCCACCGCCTTCCACAGTCTAAGTTGAGTTTTAAACGTTATTTCAAAGTGAGCACCAGTCTTTCTCAAATTTGTTCAATCAGCTCCATATTTCTTCTACGATGCCTGTAACGAGTTGACGAGGAGACACATATTCTAATTTATTTTACCAGTATGCCATCAACTCACAGTGGATAAGCCGACATAAGCGGAAAATACAGAAACCGGAAGTTGGAACTCGCGAGGCGAATAATATTTTGCTCCACCCTTTGGGAGTGGTTTGTTTGAGTGGGTGCAGGGGGCGACTGAAGGCGCCCCCACCCCCCCCCACCCCCAAAAAGGGGGTGAAACGGTAAACAATTGAGAGAAGAAAAGGAGGTATGCGAGGAAAGAAGGTGACTATTTTTATATGGGCCTACGAGATTCATCGTTCGCAAGCCGAAAAATCGACATTTTCTGTCCAATGCCGATTGGATTGTCTGTGGCAAATTCAGTTTCGTACGCAACAGCACACATGTGCCGATCTCAATTAGTTCCTATATCATTTATCTCACTGACAAGCACTTTCGGTAGAAATAATATATCAGACCCTAGATCTGTTGCAGCAACTGCAAACCTGTGCGCTTAGCCTCACCTACAAGCCACACGGAGCGTGCTGCGTGACGCAGACCTATATACCAAAGATTGAACTTGAATTCGAGAGTGAAACAAAGTCACAGGTATCACAGAACTAAATATTTTCCCATAGGCTACCATTATAACGATCAGGCGAAAAAGATATGATCGCATCACTTTAATTTTGGCATTCAAATATCTTTGTCAAGTAGAGCCCTTCAGACAATCTTTTTTCTGATTCTTCTCACCCGAGAACAGGGGGCCATGCTACAAATAAGAGAGAAAAACTGACACGGCGGGAAGTACCAGTCACGTGCACATATTTTTCAGGGAATTCCCACCAAAAACACACAAAAAGTAAATGCATTTTTTAGGTCCACGAGTCATCAAATCACCCTCTTTTTAACAGGAATATTCAACAATAATGCAAGATGTCAATAGAATGTTTCGAACGTTCATTGAAACAATATATTTTCCCAAGACTGTTTATTTTTAGAGATTGGATCATTTCTGAGTGTCACCTTTCATGGCGGGTAACTCTAATTCAAATATTTAGTTCCCTGATACCTATGGAGAGTATCTACAATTTAATAATAGTGGTTCCTCATTCTTATAAAAAAACAATCTCAGATCCACTGTGTGCCGCGATAGATTAGGCGGTCGCGCGATGACAGCTATTGAGTCATCGGAAATTAAACGACTTGACATGGACACAGTGGACTGACAATTTTCAGCGCAAAAGTCAAAAGATTTCACACAAAAATTCAATCATCAATGACTTTGATCGTGTCCAGTCTTTTCGCCGCCCGCCAAATCTGTCGTAATTTTGACGATACACATCACAATAATTTTGATGATACAATCAGCGTGATGGCCTGTGGCTATGGAATCCCTTTTTTTCTGAAATGAGTCGTCGAGCAGTATGTCGAGTCACTCGAACGAGCAATTGCTCGTTAGCTCATTTGCTCGATGGGATTCGAGTCGTTCGAGGAGTATGTCGAGTCACTCGATGGAGCAATTACTCGATAGCTCATTTGCTCGATGGGTTTCGAGTCGTTCGAGCAATTGGCTCTTTGCCTTATTTGAGAAACAAGCCCTACTTACGGAATCCCTTATAGGCCCTAGAGTCCCTTTTTCTGACATGAGTCGAAGAGTCGTTCAAGGAGTCACTCGAACGAGCAATTACTATAAAGATCACTTGCTCGATGGGATTCGAGTCGTTCGAGCAATATGTCGAGTCACTCGATCGAGCAATTGCTCTGAGGCTCATTTGCTCGATGAGCTTTGAGTCGTTCGAGCAACTGCTCATGGAGCAATTACTCTCTTGGCTCTTTAGCTTATAAGGGATATTTGGGATAGGTATGTCTTGTGGTACAGGTAATGGTATCCCCATATAATTATCCTATAAAAAGGTATCCTACAAAAGATATCCTCAAATAATACAATACCGGGCCATAGGTGTCCTCAAATACTGAACTGGGACGACGAGCAATATGTGCGAGTCACTCGAATGAGCAATTGCTCGATAGCTCATTTGCTCGATGGGCTTCGAATCGTTCGAGCAATGACTTATCAGTAACTGCTCGATAGCTTATTGGTTTTGGGAATGTTTTTTGTAATACACAAGGGAGATAACTTTGCATACAGATTATGGGAAATCAAGCAGTCTGATTGGTTAGTTATAATTTATATAAATGATCTAGATAAATGAAACAACAAGAGTACTTGGAATAGGGTCAGAACTAACACGAATAGACCAGAAATAGCTAAATATAGTAATAATAAGCAAAGTTGTTCCAACTAATAGCCCCTTTTACGCTACTGGGGTATACTCCATGACAAAGGAACATGGCCAGATGAACGAAAACTATTGCATATATAGATAGAAATAGAGAATTCTGAAAGAATTCGAAATAGTAAAACTTGTCGGGGTTATTTGGGTAATTCTAAGAATCATCGGGAAATTACTCCTGTTCAATTGAACATGCCCTACAAACATACCCTTGTCTTGTTAGAAGCCATTGGGTAACATAGCAATCACGTGCTACCATAGAAACCAAGCTGGCGGCCTCCAGTATACAAAATGGACGACGGAAACACGTATCACCCTTACAACACGCGCTGCGCATGCGAACACGTATCACGATGGGGATAACAACACAACATGGCGCCACTGTGTCACGTGACTATGACGTCATATGGGATCATCCATGAGATCATCCAAACTTTCCCTGCCCGGGTACATGACATACTACTCACTGCTTGCTGCTACTACTGAAAACCCAAGATGGGGAGTACAAGTCCGTTTCGGTTGTTTTGTGAGCATTTCGGTGATTTGGAAGGATTATCGGCTTGTTTGTGGTAATTCTACAAAGTAAAACTATTCTTATACAAAGGAACGCACCTGTTATTGAAAAAACAAGGATTCGTGAGGATTCCGTATCAAATAGTGGTTTTGGGAGGTTTGGATGGATTGGCGGGTATTTAGAGGTAATCAGATTTACTCATATGCAAACGAACATACCCTCCGATCATACCCCCGTCATGTTGTAGGCAATTCAGGCTCATAGCAACCACATGCTACCTTAGAAACCAAGATGGCGATATCCAGTAGAAAAATGGCCGACGGAAACCTATACTATCACCCTAGTAACAAGCGCTGCGTACTAAGACCACGTATCACTACGGAGATGACGCAGCAAGATGGCCGCTCCCGCAGGCTACCATGACAACCTAACATGACGAAATTGGGTCACATGGCTATGAAGTCACTTCTCAGATCCTCCCACAAGGTCCCCACGATCCCCACATATTAACATCGCTGATTAAGGCCAAGTGGTCGAAAGCAAAAAATCTCACGCTATCTACCTACCCACTGAAAAACGTGGGCAGGCTGAATACGAGCATACGAACATAGTTTATTAAGTTGCTAAAAAATCCTCGGGGGTTGGATTTTTTTTCCAATTTTCCCGGGGATACTCCCCGCCGCCATCTATAATTCTATTAACATTCACCTTAGGCCTTCGGCATATATGGCGCTCCCTTGCTTAAGTATATGCTTGTTTGTACTTGACTGGAAAAAATGGTAGACTACCAGCATCCTTTAGCGATATCTTCAGCATCGTGGACAATTCGTCTGGTAGGGCCACCAGACAGTCGGGTCTCTTACACATAGAAGAAACGCAAACCAAATCTCTAGACAAACTTCCTCTGTATGCGTTCCCATAAATATGGAACGCCCTAGACAATATAACTCGTCATAGCAATGATGGAAACATACTCAAGGGTACAGTGACTTCAAAATTTATATCATCATACTCAAACGATGTCCGCTGTAATAATCCCTATTGTCCAGACTGCATATTTTAAACTTGTAAATCTTTAAGGTTGTTGAACAATATTGCGTTTGGCAACTCTTAATATAGTTATAGGCAACTGGAGTACTCTGCACAACAATCTGGAATCCTCGTCCGATCTAAACTTGCTGCTCGTGTCCGCGCCTTCAAGCTCCGCGTAGCCCTATCAGTATTCAGCAATTTTCAACCGAAGCACACCCACCAGGCTTATACTCTCGCATTTGGATGTACCATAACTCATACATGTACTCCCTGATGTGACACAGGACTCGTCGGTCAGCGCACATGCTGAGCACTCTTAAATATGTGCCCAATGGGTGTGCTGACCGATGTGGACTTTGTTCCCCAAACATACCAAGTGTACTCTCGACGCCGGTTTCGCAACGAGTTTTCGCAGGGACTTGGAGTTCTACGGGGTGGTGAGGTGGGCACGATAAGCAGGTTGCCTTCTTTCAATTTGAAACCACCAGACTCCAGCCGGTAAAGGTGTAGGTGTAAGTGTAGGGCGGAACCTGTATGTGAAAGTAGCATGGCCCCAGCTATGAAATTACCCAGGCTCTATCATCATATATCAGGTGCATGTAATCTGCTACATATAAACATTTTTTGGTCACAGTATGTCTGCGATTCCCAGGGGGTGTAACAGGTAGACAGCCAATCTAGCTATGTTATCTCCCTCAGTATACATATCAATACTACTTGTACTGTATAATTGTATCTGTTTTTTTTAAGTATACTGTAAATAAAGAATCTAATCTAATCTAATCCAGGGGGGGGGGGGGTGGTGGGGGGGCATTCTTGAGCTGCCACTGGACCCAGTGGAAGTAACGGAGGCATGTTTAAATCTTAGACAGTCGAGATAATAAATCATAGCTTGGGGTTTTTAAACATTTCGTTGTAATTCACTGCAGTGTAAGTAGAGGTTTGTAGATATATTGAACCAAGAAGTAGAGACAACCAAAGGTTCATAGGGATTGTAACCAAAATCGGCGAGAGTAGGTCAAGAGAAAGAAGTCTTTGTGTGGCCTGCGTGTCAAAGAGTAGACAGGTTTTGAAGAGAACCTTGACGATGGCACCTTTGTGAGGGGAGGGGGTGGTCACTGGGATTGTGAAGAATTGGGGTACAGAGTGTCTTCAAGCAGTTCGTCTCAGTATTGGGAGGAAAGATGCATGGGAATCGGGAGGCAGTTGGAAGCACATGAGTAACCAAGACCTTCTCAACTGAGATCCACAGCAAATTAGCGGCCAGCCAAACTGTTATTAATAGTATATCGATCCACGTATAGAGTATCAAAGCCTCAACCATCTGTAGGATTCGATCCTCTAATGCTATGAACACACAGGCCTAATATTACACGTATTTACTCCAGTTGAATTCTGAGAATCATATATTTTATCGCAGTTGATTGATACCAGACGAGATTGCTCGAAAACATTCAGCCAGGCACCTCTACAAAATCGATCGTTTTTTTTTTCAGTTAGAATGTTCGAAAGGTAGCCTGGTTGCTCTAGAAACCCTCCAGCGGATCAGATTTCAAAAAAGGTTGCCGGGTAGGGTTCCCCTTGACCCCACCAGTAGGAGAAGACACGCTCACGAACATCCACACCAGGGCTATGCACCTAGCTATTTTTCGGGCAAAATCTTCCAGCCCCCACCCCCCATCCCATGGAAAACAGTTGTCCGCTGGTCTACGTACGCATATGCTGGGTATAATCAGAGAAGTCGATTAATATTATATAAATTCTCTGATCAACTTTGCTGAGTGATTTCTCCCTCAGAAGATTTAACAGGTGCTTGCAAAGAAATGGTGAGGGAGGGTGGGGGGGGGGCGTGATCACGTAGTGACGTATTCGTGACGCCCCCCCCCCCCCCCCTACAATTTTCCAATAAACTTTCTAGTGATTATACCTATTCGTCAGAGTTGCATTCGAAGATGCCAATTCTCCCATGCTATTAGTTATATACTTTCTTAATAGTAAATTTGATACTTTGACTTGTGTCGGGTTATAGCGAAAACGGCACCGTATATAAACGGCACATAGAGTAAACAGCACCAAGTGAACGAAAACGGTACCAACTGATTGCGGCGAGAACGGCACCAGTTCCGATGCCGAAATTAATTCATTTCTTTCGTTTTTGAAACTGAGTATTTAGCCTAAGTTTGCAGATGCATTTTACATGTACATGCAGGTTCTTTAATAAATTTGTTGAAAATTGAGCAGTTAAAAATGAGAGGATATATCTCCCCTCCCAACTCTCTTTAAGTCTAAATGGTTTTCTTTTTGTTTAGCAGTGACTTCTAAACATTAAAAGCAAGAATATCCCTCCCCAACCCAGGCCCCACCCTTTCCTCGGCCCTGTAATCTATCTAACCTGGATTCACGATACACCCCCTTCTTTGTTATTGACGCAACGTAATCTTGTGTGTGTGAGTAGGGGGTGGCGCGGGGGGGGGGGGGGTGGGAGTTCGAATTCAAAGGACCTCCCAAGGCAAAAATTTAAAACACAGTCTTTTCGGTCATATTTGGATGGGGGCAATCCGAACCCAAGAAATCCGGACTCCTGTACCAACCTGAAAGTAACGGGGCCCGGGTTTCATTTTTTGCCATTTTCGCCTGTATCCGTGTCACTGTCACACAAACAATGAAAACCTATATGGAGGTCTATAGCACCCGATTACTGAGGGCGGTTGTCGGCAAGATATGACCAATTTGAAATACTGGTACGGCACGTATTAATTAAATAATTTGCGTCACTACTACAATACATGGAAATTTTATTTATTCACAAATTCAAACGTGTTTTGAACAAGACTTGAGTTGTATTTTGAACCATCATCATGACTTACTGATATTCCAACACTCGTCAAAACACGCCTTCTGCAAAGGCAAGCCGTGAAAATTCAAATTTTACCTGTTCTCAAATTGACCGTCCCAGTTACGTCACTTGTGCATTGTTGCAAAATGGACGCTCTTCCGAAAATACACACAAATTCCCATAGCGAATTAAAAAATTCGTTCATATAATTTTCGAGTGAGCTAAAACCACAGAAACGTAACGACGGTTTAGTTAAATATATTCCACGTAATCGGGAGCTGAAAACTAAAAGATATTTTCTTGATTTTGTATTATTCCAGAGTTTATTTACCATTGGGGAGTTATGGAAAGGACAGTAGGACAAATATTGACATGTAGACTGTTAACTAATGTAAACTAGGACAAATATTGACATGTAGACGGTTAACTAATGTAAACTAGGACAAACATTGACACGTAGACTGGTAACTATTGTAAACTAGGACAAACATTGACATGTAGACGATTAACTATTGTAAACTAGGACAAATATTGACATGTAGACTGTTAACTAATGTAAACTAGGACAAATATTGACATGTGGACGGTTAACTAATATAAACTAGGACAAACGTTGACATGTAGACTGTTAGCTATTGTAAACTAGGACAAACATTGACATGTAGACTGGTAACTAATGTAAACTAGGACAAACATTGACATGTAGACGGACAACTAATGTGAACTAGGACAAACATTTACCTGCCGTCCAATAGCAAAGGTAAACTAGTAAGTAATGTCGACTATTAACTAATGAAGACTAGAGTAGAACAAGTATTCATCTGTAGATTATTAATTAATATGACATCACTGTTGTGTCGTCTCTCTATTAACCCTTAAGCCCCCATATAGCCCCAAACCGCCACTTTTATATTGCATTGAAGCAGGTGCTCCCTTGCGTAATCTTTTTTATTACTCTTGTGTGTAGACTGAATTTTCCCTGGCAGTGGTTCTACATCACTGCTGGCTGCCTTTATAGGCAGCCAGCAGTGATGTAGAACCACTGCCAAGTCATCAATAACTATGTAAGCAGAAAAAGGCCATAAATACTTTAAAATTAATATGAGGACTTAAGGGTTAATATAATAATCGTAAAGTCAGGAGCGCGGTGGTTCAGTGCTTACGGCATTGAACTTCAAACGAGAGGTTCAAGGTTCGATCCCCTCCAGGGTAAATGCGTCGTGTCATTGGGCAAGGCACGTAATTCCGATTGCCCACGTGGGGAGAAGGTGGCGCTGTGTACTAAGGTGTAATGCATGTCGATGGTGCACCTGTCTTCAATAAATGCTAATCTTGCTTGTGTGGAGTTAGTACGTTGGGGTGTGTGACTGTCGTTTGACGTTGCTCAGTAGTTCCCACAGGATGCTCCGGTTTCCACCCTTAAACCGGGGCGACACGAGGTGACCCTGACTGTCGAAAGTGTCATTAAACTACAATAAATAAATAAACGCATAAATAAATAAATATTGTAAAGTCCTGTGCATATTTTACTGTTTGTCCGCAATCAAGAGACAACGTTATATATACACCAGAACATCATTGGCACTAGTATTTAAGGCTATAATAGGTTAGTGAATTTTTGCAGGGAAAAATATATATGTTTACATGTAGCTGAAGCCTTATCGGGATCACACCTCGTAATCAGACCCTCCGTGTAATCCTGCCCCTGTTGCACATACATTTAGTTGTCATTGGTAATTAAAATTATGATTAATCCATGGCATTCTTTGTCAATTGTTTTTGTTTTTTTTTGTTGTGGGGAGGGGGGAGAATTTTGTTTTTGGATTTGATGAGCGGTTCCTATTTTTCAATATCAGTGGTGATAGTAAAGTAATATGTTCCTCGGTATAACATAACATATATTTCACTAGCTTGCAAGCTGTATGGCATTTCATAGATTGTCCAATCAACCAGTGCAGATTGACACCAATTTCACGTCGATCTATATACACATTATGAGTAGTGTAGCCGTTCCGTAAACTGTCATACGACACGTGGCGTAGTGTAATATTTCTTAAATATAGACTAGATAAAATATTCATCTGCAGGCAAGTAATTAATGTTGACTAGAATGAATATTCAATTGCAGACACAGAAAATAATATAGGCTAGAACAAATATTTATCTTTAGCCAATTTATAGCAACACATCAACAGATTTATGAAACGGGAGATGGAATTCCATAACTCCCCCCCCCCCCCCCCCACCGTCCGTTTGGAGCACCACCAAACATGAGAAATCTTGGAAACTACAACCAATCGAAACTCTGTTAGGAATTCAGGAAAAATACAGGTATCAGATATCAGGTCTTTATCATCTTGACGGGTCAAACGTCAGATTAATGAGGGCCCGGCCACCGAATGGGACAATGCATCTCGCTTTTAAGGCATATCCGTAACTTACGTCAGTTTATTGCGGAATTGAACAATGTGTCTCGCTTTTATAGAATATCCGTAACTTATGTCAGTTTATTGCAGACTCGGTCACAGAATGGGACAATGCATCTCGCTTTGATAGAATATCCATAACTTACGTCAGTTTATTGCGGACCCGGTCACCAAATGGGACAATGTATCCCGCTTTTATAGCATATCCGTAGCTCATGTCAGTTTATTGCGGGCCCTGCCTCCGAATGGGACAATGTATCCCGCTTTTATAGCATATCCGTAGCTTATGTCAGTTTATTGCGGGCCCGATCACCGAATGGAACAATGCATCTCGCTTTTATAGCATATCCGTAACTTACGTCAGTTTATTGCGGGCCAGGTCACTAAATGGGACAATGTATCCCGCTTTTATAGTATATCCGTAGCTTATGTCAGTTTATTGCGGGCCCGGTCGCCGAATGGGACAATGTATCCCGCTCTTATAGCATATCCGTAGCTTATGTCAGTTTATTGCGGACACGGTCACCGAATGGGACAATGTATCCCGCTTTTATAGCATATCCGTAGCTTATGTCAGTTTATTGCGGACACGGTCACCGAATGGGACAATGTGTCTCGCTTTTATAGCATATCCGTAATTTACAATAGTTTATTGCGGACCTGGTCACCAAATGGGACAATGTATCCCGCTTTTATAGTTTCGACAGTGTGAAAATTTGTGTGCATGATGTGTGCGGCTACCGCATCGAAGGCATTTATGGATGTCTTGAATATATTCAAAGGATCTCCCCGGATATGGTTTCTCTGCAGATTGGGTCAAATGATCTTTTTTTTTCATCCGAAGACAAATGTTAAGCCCAACGTGACTTAAGTCGTTGGTAGGAAAATGGATGGATTGGTGCCTTATTTACATAATGAGTATTCTATACAGCATGTCATACAGTTAAAACTGGAAGTCCTGTCACGAACTGTGCGCTTATCTAGGCTTAATTGCGCGTAGGAATTGCGCGCAATTGCCATATCGAATGGCATCCAAAGCACGGCAAGTTCTCCTGGTTACCCATCGCAAACACAGGCAATGTTTCTGCCAATGGACCTCTGGGTTACTCGAAGGTCCTTTGGCTGAAACATTGCTTGTGCACAGGCCATATGTACAGAATTTGAGAGCCTTACTATTGTCATAATGCGTAGATTAACGCGCATGTCGACGTGCTATTTGTGCGCATTTCATGACAGGACTTCTAGTTTTAACTGTAGTTGGGAAACATTAGTCACCTTTGCAGGATGACCCACAGTTGAACCCGTCATTTGATGACGGTACAACTATCAATAACATTTTTCGGACGCTTTCATCAATGACCCAGATCGACGTTTTGCATCCATCTAGTAGCATAAACGTTTGTGGCAAAATCCCACTTTTTGTCTTAAACACGACATAATTCATGTGAATGCCGAGGGTAATAGAATTTTATTTTGCAGATTGAAAGGGGCGATACTATTGTTCATTCGTCGGATTTTCCGCCAGTGAATATGGACAATACAACCGAAATTACGCAGTCGGTTATTATATTGAGAACACGGGTCGAATACAGTTCACACGAGTACTATATTTGGATCCTAAGAACAACTAGACCACCCCCCCCCCCCCCTCCCTTTCCAGTGTGGACTGTTTTTGTGTTCTACGAGATTATCTTGCTGTGTTTCGTCAACATTGATACAGGGTGATTTTTTCCCAGTCTACTGACATGGGTGGCTCGCGAGCATTGGATCAGGCACAAGTGTTTCTCTCATTGTGAACCTGGAATTATTCCTTTGTAGATACGGCATACGTGTATGAGCGGGTACTTCTCTGACGAACTCCCAAGTTGAATGAAACCGTCGTTGTTTACAAATTTGCAGCTGGTTTCCATTTCGAGGAACTTGATACTTAAAATAATTGAATTTATACATTTATCCTTTAATACACTGATTTCCTGTTTTCCGACTTTTACCTTTGAAGATACATTTACTGGTGTGTTCAGGCGCTATGTCTCCCGCACCCCCACCCCCCACACACACACACTTACCAATAGCGTGCAGCCCCAATAGTTTCACTAGCAGTTACGATGACCGTATTTGTCATCTGTGAGGACGATATTATTGTACCCCCTGCGAAAGGTGTGCAGTTCAAATTGTCTTTTTTATATGACTTGCATTTTTTCAAACTTGAATGTTTTGACCCTGGACCTCGCGTACGTTTATGTATGTTATGTATTCACTTCACCCCCCCACCCCCCCCCCCCAGGTATTTTTGTCACTACTGACTTGGTCCCACCTATGCATTGGATGTCCGCTGAGTTGTCAAATATGAGTAAGTCACCAAGTGTACCTCAACAGCTTGTTCACAGTCATTTGCTATTTATTTTTGCCGTACTCCTTCTGGGTCCTGAGTGAATATATGAATATATGAGCCCCAGGCTGTCGGTTCAACTCTCAGGTCTGAGAGCAAGAAAACCCACAAAACCCCAGCTTTTTGTATCCAGTGGCAATTCTGAGTTGTGCCCAGGTTACGAGCCACTCCTGGTTGTGCCCAGGTGATGCCGGTTACAATTATTCCTCTGTTTTCTCGTTAGTCCTCGTAAGGCTGTACTTTTTGTCTGGACGTTGGCACCCGTCGCTTTGGAAAGGACATGTCGCGCCAGGCACATGAATTATAGGTCACCATTTCTGCCTTCGAAGGGGTGTGGCGGACAGCCCGTGAAGATCACCATCCATGTCGCCCTTCCTTTCCACTATTTTCTAGACATTAACACCATATTCCTCTCTGGTAGGTCTTTCTCTTCTATTTTAGATGGCCCCGAAGTGTAAAACCACGGACACGTCGACAGCTGCAAAGGGGGAATCTCACAGCCAACGACCTCCCGGATGACCACTAGATGTGCTTCCAGGCAGGCCAAGACAGCGGCAGATCCGAAGTCACCAGCCGTGATGCCGGCTTCTCAGCAGACACTGCCCAGCAATTCAAAAGCCGTTGCGGCTTTGTCGTCGTCAATGGGACATTTGCACCAAATTCTGTCGGACATGAGGCGGATTATGCTGGCTATGTCCTCAGCCATCCTTTCAGAACAGGGCTGGATCGCGGGCTAACCCTAACCCTAACCCTATGACAACAATAGCAGATCCCCAGAGCATGGTCGAACGAATACATCTACCACAGACAGGACTGTCCAGCAGACTCGACACCAAAGGCACCATCCCTCAAGACTACCACACTGCTTTGCCAAGTCTACCAATCTTGGGCTTGAAAACCCTTCCTTCATCTGATCATACGAGTATGTAAGCTACCAACCTTACTATCTAGTCACTTCCCTTGGGTATCCATGTATCGGATAAGGTGACGGCCCAAATGTGGCAGAAGGATTTCATTCACATGTTTTTTCCTCTACCTAATTTCGAGCCTGGCCAACAGATGCTGGACCTCTCAAACTTGGATGAACAACCTCAGATTGCATTGCCCCCACTCCCACCCACCCCCCCCCCCCCACCACCAGTAAATCTTAGCCCAACATTAATTTATGGACGAGAGCTTTTCCAATCTTCGTTTCCATTTATTGGTAAACAACCCAACCAGACTTCTGAGCTTATGAAAAACGTTTTAGTTTTGTGCGAGATATGGCTCATAAGGTGGAGAAAGCTGACTGGCATTTTTACAACGTTAATTTTCGTACGATGAAGAGGTAGTGCAATTTGGAAGGGGATAAACACCAGGGACAAGCAGCAATGTGCAGAGGCTCTTTCGGGGAAGTAGTCAGAGGGGTAGAGACGTACCCCATGTGTACTGCTTACTCTACCATGACAGCCTGCTTCTGCAAATTAATAAGTGTTTCTAATGCAAGAGGACTCACTCCACCGCACACTGTCGGCAGCAGCATCCATTACCTTCCACAGCCAAGGGGCCTCGGACTGCCCAGAACCGGCAGTTCAAAGCTACTGCTCCATAGTAAACATCCAGTCAAGTCTCCATTCCAGTAAATAAGTCCAAATTAGCTGCTTACCTTAAATACACAGACTCCAAGGCTGAATATTTGATACAGGGTTTTACTTTTGAGTTTCGACTCAGAATTCAGGTTGATAACACCAGCTGTTAGTCGCAAAATCTTCTTTCCACACGGATTCATCCTCAGGTTGTTGACACCAAGAAGATTGCAGGAGAATCCCGATTTATTCATCATTTATCTTACCCCCCCCCCCCCCCCCCACCTCCTCCGGGTGGTACGGTTAATGACTGCATCACCGAGGAGTTCTCCTTGGTCACCTATCAATCCACCGACCAGGCGGTATCCCTGATAAAAACTTGGGTAGGGGTTTTTCTTGCCAAAAACTGACATTGCATCGGTATTTCACATTATTCCCTTTCATCCAGATGACTCCCATCTCCTGGGGTTTTGTTGGAATTGTTAAGGGGGAGTACTTCTATAACCGCTGCCTGCCCATGGGCTGTTCATCCTCGTGTCGTATTTTCGAAACATTTAGTACATCAATACAGGAGGTTGCGAAATCGGACAGTAGATGGGGTCCCATGCTCTAAATCTTGGACGACAATTTGATCCCCATCAGTTCAGAGGCCAGCTGCCAATCCAATTTAAGGAGGTTTCTCTCCCTAATGGAATACCCTGGAGTACCTATTGCAAATGTAACAAACACAGGGATCTTCGCCGATTCTTACGTTTCTGTGCACTGAGCTTGACACTATTCGAATGGCAGCCCCTTTCCCGTTATACAAAATTGCTAAGTGCATCACCTTTATTCAGGAGTTTCTGTCCCGGAAGAAATTTTCTTTAAAAGAACTCCACTCATTGTTTTGCACAATTTTGCCTGTTCAGCCGTAATACCCTGGCGAGCTTTCCTGGGCTTTACAACTACATGAGCATGGTGAATATGCCATGTCATTACATACGCATTACCACGGTGAAAAAGCAGACCTCCAACTCTTGAGCAATTTTAATGGGGCATCAATGTTCATCAACGACCAGTTTCGGTCAAGTTCGACCAACCGTGTGGTCAATGATGCATCCACTTCGTTTGGATTTGGGGCAGTTTGCGGTTCAAAATAGTTTTACGAGAGAGTAGCTCAGTGCCTGGAAATCTCTTAATATTACCCGTCTCAGGATATACCTGATTGTAGTGGTTGTAGGCATCTGGGGATGTCTATGGATGGGATGGAGGGTTTTATTTCTCACAGAAAACCACGCCGTGCAGGACATCATTAATAGTTATAGTTCACATGATCACCTCATCATGGTTCTTGTCCACCGTATAGTATTGTCGTGTCTCCAATAAAGCACCTAATCATGGTTCTTGTCCTCCGTATAGTATTGTTGTGTCTCCAATAAAGCACCTAATCATGGTTCTTGTCCGGCGTATAGTATTGTCGTGTCTCCAATAAAGCACCTAATCATGGTTCTTGTCCTCTGTATAGTATTGTCGTGTCTCCAATAAAGCACCTAATCATGGTTCTTGTCCGCCGTATAGTGTTGTCATATCTCCAATAAAGCACCTCACCATGGTTCTTGTCCGCCGTATAGTACTGTCGTGTCTCCAATAAAGCACCTAATCATGGTTCTTGTCCGCCGTATAGTGATGTCATATCTCCAATAAAACACCTCATCATGATTCTTGTCCGCCGTATAGTGATGTCATATCTCCAATAAAGCACCTCATCATGGTTCTTATCTGCCGTATAGTGTTGTCGTGTCTCCAATAAAGCATCCATTTCCGTGCCAAACATGTCCCTGGTAAATCCAACCAACCACTAAGCAGATTCCCTGTCTCGTTTTGCAGATAACCAAGTTTCTACGGTTTTGTCCCCTGACCGATGAGGAACCAAGGCACATCCCAGACGTCCTTCAGCCCAGCAACATCAAGATGACGTGAATCAATTATTACGTACCTCTCTTACACAGGCTACCCACCATACTGTTAACCAGGCACTGGAGCATTTTAAGAAACGTTCTGCTTTGTGTTTGCCTTGTGTGACTTCTCTCCCTGTCACCCCAAGTATTATCACACTATTTATTGCTTATTTAGTACGACAAAGGATGTCGCCTTCCACCATTTTCTGTTACGTTCCATTATTGGCTTTATTACTGTCTGATACATGCAATAATTTTCTCATCTCTAAACAGCTATACACGTTAAATGTAGACGCCCATCTACCGATAACAAAATCGCTTCTTTGTTCGGCTCTCTGCTGTACCTGATCGTGATGTCACCTCGAAGTTCCATCGAGGTCTGTGTCGCACTATCTTCTCCACCGCATTGTTTGGATTTTTGCGCTTCGGGGAGTTCACATCCAACTTTTGCCGGACAGATTTGTTATTCATTTTCGCGTATACAAACACTCCCACACTTCAAAGCAAATCGCAGTGCTAAGCCAACCAGCATGCTTGACCCATTTCAGCTGCTACGGTAATACTTTGTACTTCACACTGGTTTGGCTGGTCCACGTTTTTATACTTTGGATTACCGAACCATCTCGCAATCCACCGTTTCGGATGTGCTTCGGACATGACTGTCGTTCAGATGGTGCAGATACTAAATTTTATAAAAGTCACTGTATTCGGATAGGAGCCGTTTCTTGGGCAGCTTGTCAGGGTTTTTTCCTATCTAGAAATAAAGGCATTGGGGCGTTGGAGCTCCAATGCATTCGCCCGTTATAAACGCTGTGATGCTTCTTGGTTACCTGTTTTTTGAGCAACGCATTCTAGCGATCTATTCAGGGTGACCATTGGTTGGCTGTCGGATGCTGGTGATGTCTAACAAGGATTGCATTAGTCATAAGTTTGCAGCTGCGAGAAGAGCAGGTTTCTGCGGCAAGTGTCGTCAACGTCAGTGATATTGTTCCATAACACACATAGCTGAATGGGTTTAGAGGGTCGTACAGTGCACAAACAAAAACAGATGGGCCATTTTTTTAACATTTGCATTGCTGGTCTATCGTGTAAATGGGTTCATGTTTTGCTCTGCCAGCAGTAGTAGTTGGAGGGCATATATTGGTGGAGCCGGTCCGCAAGTAAGGGGTTGGAAAACCATTTTCATGCTTTTTTTTACCTCACACTTGCCAGCAGTAGTTGAGGTGAGTGTATTCTACATTTGCATCTTGTATATACATTGTTAGGGGCTCCTGTATGTCTGTACCCGGGAGTATGTCTCTAGGTCCATGTACAGAGATAAACGCCCGTTGTATAACTGCTGCATATCTTTCATGTGACCTTGTGCGAATCCTCCCTGGTAATGGCCAGCATTAGTTGGGGTGCAGTTAAAACTAGAAGTCCTGTCATGAAATGTGTGCTTATCTAGGCTTAATTGCGTGTAGGAATTGCTCGCAGTTGCCATATCGAATGGCATCCAAAGCACGGCAGGTTCTCCCGGTTATTCATAGCAAACACAGGCAATGTTTCTGCCACTGGACCTCCGGGTTATCCATTGGATGAAACATTGGATGAAACATTGGTTGTGTAGGAACCAAATGTACTCTTCGGGCTGCAGTTCAGATTTAGGTCTGATCAGCCTTTCTGGGGGGGGGGGGGGGTACTCCACTTGTCTCGTACTCTTTATCTCTTTTGGTTTGGTTGTTGCCTTGCCTTAGGTGAGGTTGGCTTGTTTTGCATTGGCTAACCAGTCTGTGGCAGCTCTGAGTTTCCCACACCTAATTATATTTTTTATTAGCCGATTTATTGTTAACCTGTTAAATTTATTATCAGAATATTCAGTTTGGCTGAAAAAATAATCAGCTCGAACTTAATGTTCATCAACTTTACAAGCATCGTATTATTTCTTTCCCAGAGTCAGCACTTATCACAACACTCAACTACAGGGCAAAAATGTGTTTGCAGCAACACATAAACAGATTTATGAAACTAGAAGTGGAATTCCAGTATCCCACCCGCTTGAATCCTCACCGTACTTGAGAAATCTTGGAAACTACAACCAATCAAAAGGTGTCATAGGAATTCATGAAAGTTATAGGTATCCAATATCAGGTTTTTTCATATAGACGGGTTATTGTTAAGACGTGTTCAAAGTGAGTAAACAATTGCGACCGCCCCCCCCCCCCCCCCCCCACACACACCTTCCCCTTAGATTTATTCGAGGTCGTCATAAGCCTCATATTTTAGACATTAACTTTATTATATTTGTAAGTAAGCTTATAATCTGAAAGTACGCTCATAATTCCTATACTGGCAAAAACAAACCCCTCGTAACTCCCGTATTATTGCCCGATGAGACCTCCGAAAAAGCCCAGTCCAGTACAAATGGAAAGTTCAAAACGTTTCTCACAGACAAACCTGCATGAAGTTTTCGTGAGCCAGTTGACACTCGTGATCTACACTAAACTTGGCAACATATTGATGTGTAAAATCACGTGTATCCAATACCATTTTCCGAAAATATCAACATCGGTTTGGATATGCCCTACTTTTTTGAACAGTATACATTCTAGAACAAATATTCACCTGTGTCCTGGAGAACAGTAGTTCGGCCATTCGTAGGATGTAACCGTTTCCACACTCTTCTGTGTTGATAATGATTCCTTCATATCCCATCTGAATTCCAATGATAATGAAGCAGTAACACTAACAAAACCAACACTACCTACAATTATATAATCTTATTTATTGATAAAGAGCAAGCAAACAGCTTTGAACTGACTGTGGAAAACTGGTACAGCGATAAGCCCGGAGGAGAACTTCGAACCTCCATTGGATGTAACTAACGTATTTAATCACGGGAAACCTGTTTCACAACATCAAACTTACTTATTGTCTGAACATTTTTACAGACATCACGTGGACAGAGGTTTGAAGATAATAAATTAGAAGACATGATAATGTTCTTGCTTTATCTATTTATGCTATTAAGTACTACACACCCATCTAACATTAAGGTTTGTTCACAGCATTGTAGAATGTGCCATAAAAACTTTTATCACACACGTGTGTGACACAGGGTTTTGCACTTTTCCAACATCAGAATGGACGCAGACATACATCTGGGGCTACATGGCATTATGGGTCATTTATTTAGATGCTGTAACGTGGGTGTCAGCGGTCTATAGATGCTGTGACGTGGGTGTTAGCGGTCTATATATGCTGTAACGTGGGTGTTATCGGTCTATAGAGGTTGTAACGTGGGTGTTAGCGGTCTATAGATGCTGTAACGTGGGTGTTATCGGTCTATATATGCTGTAACGTGGGTGTTAGCGGTCTATAGATGCTGTAACATGGGTGTTAGCGGTCTATAGATGCTGTAACGTGGGTGTTATCGGTCTATAGATGCTGTAACGTGGGTGTTAGCGGTCTATAGATGCAGTAACGTGGGTGTTAGCGGTCTATAGATGCTGTAACGTGGGTGTTAGCGGTCTATAGATGCTGTAACGTGGGTGTTAGCGGTCTATAGATGCTGTAACGTGGGTGTTATCGGTATATAGATGCTGTAACGTGGGTGTTAGCGGTCTATAGATGCTGTAACGTGGGTGTTAGCGGTCTATATATGCTGTATCGTGGGTGTTAGCGGTCTATAGATGCTGTAACGTGGGTGTTATCGGTCTATAGATGCTGTAACGTTGGTGTTAGCGGTCTATAGATACTGTAACGTGGGTGTTAGCGGTCTATAGATGCTGTAACATGGGTGTTATCGGTATATAGATGATGTAACGTGGGTGTTAGCGGTCTATAGATACTGTAACGTGGGTGTTAGCGGTCTATAGATGCTGTAACATGGGTGTTGGCGGTCTATATACGCTGTAACGTGGGTGTTAGCGGTCTATAGATACTGCAACGCGGGTGTTAGCGGTCTTTAGATGCTGTCACGTGGGTGTTAGCGGTCTATATATACTGTAACGTGGGTGTTAGCGGTCTATAGATGCTGTACCGTGGGTGTTAGCGGTCTATATATGCAGTAACGTGGGTGTTGGCGGTCTATAGATGCTGTAACGTGGGTGTTAACGGTCTATAGATGCTGTAACGTGGGTGTTATCGATCTATAGATGCTGTAACGTGCGTGTTAGCGGGCTATAGATGCTGTAACGTGGGTGCTAGCGGTCTATAGATGCTGTAACGTGGGTGTTATCGGTCTATAGATGCTGTAACGTGGGTGTTAGCGGTCTATAGATACTGTAATGTGGGTGTTAGCAGTCTATAGATGCTATAACGTGGGTGTTAGCGGCCTATAGATGATGTAACGTGGGTGTTATCGGTATATAGATGCTGTAACGTGGGTGGTAGCGGTCTATAGATGCTGTAACGTGGGTGTTAGCGGTCTATATATGCTGTATCGTGGGTGTTAGCGGTCTATAGATGCTGTAACGTGGGTGTTATCGGTCTATAGATGCTGTAACGTGGGTGTTAGCGGTCTATAGATACTGTAACGTGGGTGTTAGCGGTCTATAGATGCTGTAACATGGGTGTTATCGGTCTATAGATGATGTAACGTGGGTGTTAGCGGTCTATAGATACTGTAACGTGGGTGTTAGCGGTCTATAGATGCTGTAACATGGGTGTTGGCGGTCTATATACGCTGTAACGTGGGTGTTAGCGGTCTATAGATACTGCAACGCGGGTGTTAGCGGTCTATAGATGCTGTCACGTGGGTGTTAGCGGTCTATATATACTGTAGCGTGGGTGTTAGCGGTCTATAGATGCTGTACCGTGGGTGTTAGCGGTCTATATATGCTGTAACGTGGGTGTTGGCGGTCTATAGATGCTGTAACGTGGGTGTTAACGGTCTATAGATGCTGTAACGTGGGTGTTATCGGTCTATAGATGCTGTAACGTGCGTGTTAGCGGACTATAGATGCTGTAACGTGGGTGTTAGCGGTCTATAGATGCTGTAACGTGGGTGTTATCGGTCTATAGATGCTGTAACGTGGGTGTTAGCGGTCTATAGATACTGTAATGTGGGTGTTAGCAGTCTATAGATGCTATAACGTGGGTGTTAGCGGTCTATAGATGCTGCAACGTGGGTGTTAGCGGTCTATAGATGCTGTAACGGGGGTGTTATCGGTCTATATATGCTGTAACGTGGGTGTTAGCGGTCCATAGATGCTGTAACGTGGGTGTTAGCGGTCTATAGATGCTGTAACGTGGGTGATAGCGGTCTATAGATGCCGTAACGTGGATGTTAGCGGTCTATAGATGCTGTAACGTAGGTGTTGTCGGTCTATAGATGATGTAACGTGGGTGTTATCGGTCTATAGATGCTGTAACGTGGGTGTTAGCGGTCTATAGATGCTATAACGTGGGTGTTATCGGTCTATAGATGTTGTAACGTGGGTGTTAGCGGTGTATAGATGCTGTAACGTGGGTGTTAGCGGTCTATAGATGCTGTAACGTGGGTGTTAGCGGTCTATATATGCTGTAACATGGGTGTTATCGGTCTATAGATGCTGTAACGTGGGTGTTAGCGGTCTATAGATGATGTAACGTGGGTGTTAGCGGTCTATAGATGCTGTAACGTGGGTGTTAGCGGTCTATAGATACTGTAACGTTGGTGTTAGCGGTCTATATATGCTGTAACGTGGTTGTTATCGGTCTATAGATGCTGTAACGTGGGTGCTATCGGTCTATAGATGCTGTAACGTGGGTGCTAGCGGTCTATAGATGCTGTAACGTGGGTGCTAGCGGTCTATAGATGCTGTAACGTGGGTGTTAGCGGTCTATAGATGCTGTAACGTGGGTGTTATGGGTCAATAGATGCTGTAATATGGGTGTTATCGGTCTACAGATGCTGTAACGTAGGTGTTAGCGGTCTATAGTGCTTTCGGTAGAATCTCGAGTACTATACCCCGATCATGCATCAGAAGAAACTTTTTAACTTATTTGCTTAACTATTTGAACGCTAGTGATGTCTTCCATGTCTGTTCAATGACAGCATTTGAATGAGTCCATATTCATTATTTGAGGGTAGGCCAATTACATTTTCAACGGGCAGCCTGGGTGCAGTATGTTGAAAATATTGATTGGTTTACCCATGACATACATTTAGCACCCATCCTACTTAATGCAATTATGAAATATCATGTATCTGGGCCGGAAAATGGCCTCTCGAGTTCAATGTATTAACGCAGACAGTACAAAATATTGATAATCTGAATTACAATATGGCATGGCAATGGCAGAAAAAAACTAAGAACAATATAGACAGAATCTGAGTTACAATATGCCATAAGACTGGTATCCTACTTGTGGAGATTGATAAGGATTTTTCTCTTATTTTATTTCCTTATCGTCTAGGAATGATTGGTTAATTCTTCCTTTGTATTACAGCAAAAGATCTGCTTGTGAAATCTGCAAATAAATAAATACAGAACCACACAAGCGTTTGAATGGGTTATTGTTTATCTCTTATGGTGATCTTGTGCCCAACAAAAACTCGAGCGATAACCAATAAACCATGCAAACGTTTGTGCGGTTCTGTCTATGGACTTTCGTCTATTACGAACCTTGATTAACGTATTATTAATATTATGAAAAACTTTCAATCGTTCCCGAATATACGAAGGCTGCCAATATGTTGGAAAAGTTCTATTCATTCCAGAATATACGATGGCTGCTAATATTTTGGAAAAGTTCTAATCATCCCCAAGTAAACAAAGGCCGCTAATATTGTGGACACCTTCTAAAAATAAATAACCAAAATTTCACACTTGTTTGAATGGGTTAATGTTTACCGCACTCGTTTGGTTTGGCACAAGAATACCACGAGAGGTGAAGCCTCGAGTTGTATTCTGCGCCAAACCAAACGAGTGCGATAAACAATAACCCATTCAAACACGTGTGCAGTTGTACCACGAGAGACGAAGCCTCGAACTGTATTCTGCGTCAAACCAAACAAGTGCGATAAACATTAACCCATTCAAACTCTAGTGCGGTTCTGTATTTATTACACACGTCTAGACTTTTTAAAACAGATCGTTTTCTCCAACATAAAATGAGAAATAAACCGCATTTCGAAAGCGTCGATGAAATGAAATCGTCCAATCTGAAAACACAAAAAAGAGAAAGCCACACAAATTGGGAACCTGTCTAAAACATCACCTCCAACAATGATTTCGAAGCGTTGCCTCCGCGGAGTAAACTTGCTGTGAAATACGCGTTTTTAGTGCATTTTCGATTATTGAAATGAGTTCATGTATCTAATTTTCATGGAGACAAACGTGCTGTGACATTGGAGATATAGTATGTTTCAATTTTTGTAACACATCAGTCAATATGCAGGCCAACATAGAGAGTCACGCAGTAAGATTGTGTGAAAGGAAGGGAACCTGACATAATATGTTAACAACTTCAAAGAAAAAAAATCCACAACACGAACATTTGGAAAAAAACGCAAACAATGGACAACACCGACAAGGCAACATTTTCAATCGTGCTCGATCTGACCCTGACAGTGACATCATCGTCCAACAAAGTGGCCGCAGAACCAGGCAGAGAAAAAAAACTTGTTGGCCAGTAAATAGTACCGTTGTTGCGAAACTCAGAAATGGTTCATTTTAATGAAACTAAATCCACGTGAACGTGGATGTTTGCTTCTTTGCTTATGTGGTTCAAGCAGCTATAGTACCAGTGGTACGTGGAGAGTGGATTGGCACTAAATCATCAATGAAGTGGAGACATCTCCAAGGAATCACTCAAATTCTGCACACATAAATGATAAATTACAAGTGCACAAAAAACACAAGTAATCTTTCAGCTAATGGACGTCCGGTCCGGGCTTAACCCGGAGATTCATTGGTTGAAACTTTGCTTGTGACATGTATAATTCAAGCCACTTCCAAGTGCATGTATAAATATTACTTAAGGATATTAATAACAAACACACAAATAGGGGGCCATAATTAATGAAAACGAGGAAGTGAGGGACACTATTAAACAGCTTATATCCGGTGCTGGGAGGGGTGGAGAAGAGGTGTGGTGCAGGGGGAATGGTGGCCTTCTCTTATGAGAACCGCGACAAATCAGCGGCTGACCGAGGAGTTATTAATATTAATAACGTTATTATTTGGATTTCAACCATAAATTTCTGCAATTTAACCCTTAAGCCCCCATATAGCCCCAAACCGCCTCTTTTATATTGCATTGAAGCAGGTGCTCCCTTGTGTAATCTTTTTTATTACTCTTGTGTGTAGACTGAATTTTCCCTGGCAGTGGTTCTACATCACTGCTGGCTGCCTGTATAGGCAGCCAGCAGTGATGTAGAACCACTGCCAAGTCATCAATAACTATGAAAGCAGAAAAAGGCCATAAATACTTTAAAATTAATCTGAGGACTTAAGGGTTAATGGTACAAGCATCAAAGTTTTACACTAAAACCCAAATATGAACCGGAAATGATAACTTTCATCAACTGAGTGGATACATTCATTGCTGGAACTTGCTTATTTTTTTATAACTGTTCAGTTTGTTGGTGAAATTTTATTTCATATCTGTGATGTGATATTAAAAGAAATGTTAAATGTTCCACTACTAATATTGGCACCAGAAAATAAACCGTTAGCTAAATTTTCATATCCAACCAACTTTTTCTCAGTATCACTTTGTGCTACTTTCACACTTTTCTCATTCGACACACATGATACATAATTGGCTTTATTTGATGCATGTATGTTGGATGCAGACTTCCTCTGGATGTGGTTGAGGGCTAATTTCATGCTGAGGCGCCTCCTGTAAAATACTACACATTTCTTTCTGTTGTTGTAGAGACGCTGTTGCATAATTATTTATACTGTTCACATGTTTGTGACCAGAGAGTTGCATTATTGTTGTGGGAGGCACCCCAGCATGCAGCAGGTTTGTGCACATTGTTTTCCGCGAAGAATGGTTAGTTTTCCTCCCTTTTAAACCGGTTTTGTAGCCATAGTTTTCATCATGGTGCGCAGTTTATTTATCCCAACAGGTTGTGATTTGTACCAGTGAGCCTTTTCATTTTTTTTTGTAGTTGTAATTTACAGCTATATATAAAAATGATTCAGTGTGCTTCATATTATCCGGTCTCTGAAAAGCTTATTTTTTATAGGCTTCTATTGGGCATAGTCTTTTGTCATCATTGGGGAATAATTTTAGGATCAAATGCCCTGGTAGTTCTATTTTCGTCTCTTGATTTGGTTGAACGCTCCCTGAATTCTAAAAACTCTTTTCCATTACTGTCAGATTTTAGTTTAATGTTCCTCCATTGTAACTGGCGATTTTCATCACATCCCCTAAAGCCCATAAGTTTTGTTATGTTAAACCACACCAAGTTCAAACGAGCATTAGGGTCATGAAGTCCAATAACTTTAGTATCCCTTAATTTTTATTCCTCTGAAGCTGTCAATGCCTCAGCTTTATTTTCTTTATTTCCCATTGCATTTTGCTTGAGCTCTTTCCTTCTCGCTTTCAGAAGCTCACGCCTCATCTTAAAAAAATCAAATTTCAGAATACTGTGTTCATAATCTTGGTCACACAGGTATCTTTCTATAGATCTATGATAACTTGTTAATGAATCAGGTTCATAATCTGTCCCATCGTCCTTTTTCAATGTTAAAATGAATGTTCCTATTACGGCATCAAGTTCTTTGGGTGGTATCAAAAAACATCCTTTTTACATGAGGAGCCACTTCTCCCAGCCAGTTTTTGAATTTTCGCATTGAGCATTCTGTTTTTTTGTAACAGTATTGGGATTTTTCTTATCATCAATGCATTTTATTTAGGTCTTAAATATTTGCTGACACTTGAAACTCAGTTGTCTGAGAATGCTTTGGACTTTTCTCAGTAGAATGGCACTGGAATTTGGATGGTAATTTTGGGACACAGAGTGTGTCATTGGCAGTGCTACTGCTGGAGTTATTGTCACTCTCAGTTTCAAAGCTTTCACCGAATATCTCATTTGTAAAGTCTAATTCCATGAGAGCATCTTCGTCATTGAATTCTAACATACAGCGATCTAAATTTCTGTCATTTTCCCACTTTTCATCATCAGAATTCATTAAATTTAAATTTAAATTTCCATATTCACTTTTTCGCGATGCAAACTCGGTAATTGTTTTTGTGTCGGAACTGTATTTACATACGACAAATCATCGCCTCGGTAATTTCGACGCGGAAATACAGGGCACTGAAGAACCCGTAATTTGAAGAAAATAGACGAATGACAGATAATCATTTTTTTATTGAAAGAATGAAGGGGTAACACCATTATTCGAATTTTTAATGTTTAAATCCGATTTTTTAACATTTGACTCTGTTGATTTACGAAGCAATTACGTCGCTCAAACCCTGACCTATTTTATTCTAAGATTTCCCAGCGGCTACAAAAACATGGCCGGGTCGACCGCAACGTCAAGAAATGATTGGTCAACTTTGCAGAAAAGAGAACCCCAGAATTTACGACTTGTTCTCTTTCTGCATTTGTAGTTCAGAAAAAGAACGATGAGCTGTATTGCAGACGTATGCAATAAAACTATTTTTATTTCACAATCTAGAATGTCGGAAACAAGCGGTAATTTTACATAGGTGTGTAATAATCGAGGATATAGGATGGCCACATGTAATCATTCCAGAATATTCCATGATATAAGAGGACTACTCGTTATCATTCCAGAATATTCGGAGACCGCTAATATTATCGAAAACATCTAATCATTCCAGAGTATTCAAAGACTGCTACTGTACCAGAAAGTCTCTATTTCTTCAGAATATGTTAGTACAGTTAATATTATAGAGAGATCCTCGGTTCGAATCCCACCTGTGGTAACCGCGTTGTGTCCTTGGACAAGACACTTCACCACCATTGCCCACGTGGGGGCACGGTGGCGCTGTGTACTCAGGCGTACTGAACGTCGACGGTGCACTTGTCTTCAACCAAAGCTAACCCTGCTTGTGTGGAGTTAGTATGTTGGGGAGCTGAAAGTTGCTCCCCGGTGCTCTGTGGTTCTCTCGGGTATACAAGGGCCGCTAACATTATATAAAACTTGTAATGAAGCCCGGGTATACAAGGCCCGCTAACATTATTTAAACCTTGTAATGAATGCCGGGTATACAATCACCGCTAACATTATTTAATTATTTAAAACTTGTAATAAACCCTGGGTATACAATGACCGCTAACATTATATAAAACCTGTAATGAACCCCGGGTATACAATGACCTCTAACATTATCTAATTATTTAAAACATGTAATGAACCCGGGGTATACAAGGACCACTAACATTATTTAAAACTTGTAATGAACCCCGAGTATACAATGACCGCTAACATTATTTAATTATTTAAAACTTGTAATGAACCCAGGGTATACAATGACCGCTAACATTATTTAATTATTTAAAATTTGTAATGAACCCCGGCTATACAAGGACCACTAATATTATTTAAAACTTGTAATGAACCCAGGGTATACAATGACCGCTAACATTATTTAATTATTTAAAATTTGTAATGAACCCCGGCTATACAAGGACCACTAACATTATTTATTTAGTTAAAACTTGTAATGAACACCGGGTATACAAGGACCACTAACATTATTGAAAATTTGTACTGAACCCCAAGTATATAAGGACCGCTAACACTATTTAATTATTTAAAACTTGTAATGAACCCCGGATATACAAGGTCCGCTAACATTATTCAAAACTTGTAATAAACCATGGTTATACAAGGTCCGCTAAGATTTATTTAAAACTTGTAATGAACTCAGGGTATACAAGGACCGCTGTCATTATTTAAAACTTGTTCTGAACCCCGGGTATACAAGGACCGCTATCATTATTTAATTATTCAAAATTTGTAATGAACCCCGGGTATACAATGACTGCTAACATTATTTAATTATTTAAAACGTGTCAGAAACCCTGGGTATACAAGGACCGCTAACATTATATAAACCCTTTAATGAACCCCGGCATACAATGACCGCTAACATTATTTAATTATTTAAAACTTGTAACGAACCCGGGTATACAAGGACCACGAACATTATTTAAAACTTGTAATGAAGCCCGGGTATACAATGACTGCTAACATTATTTAATTATTTAAAACTTGAAATGGACCCAGGGTATACAATGACCGCTAATATTATTTAATTATTTAAAATTTGTAACGAACCCCGGGTATACAAGGACCACTAACATTATTTAATTATTTAAAACTTGTAATGAACCCCGGGTATACAAGGACCACTGACTTTATTTAAAACTTGTAATGAACACCGGGTATACAAGGACCACTAACATTATCGAAAATTTGTACTGAACCCCAAGTATACAAGGACCACTAACACTATTTAATTATTTAAAACTTGTAATGAACCCCGGATATACAAAGAACATTAACATTATATAAAACTTATAATGAACCCCGGGTATACAATGACCCCTAACATTACTTAAAACTTATTTAAAACTTGTAATGAACCCCGGGTATACAAGGGACACTAGCATTATTTAAAACTTGTAATGAATGCCGGGTATACAAGGACCACTGACATTATTTAAAACTTGTAATGTACCCCGGGTTTACAAGGGCCACTAACATTATATAAAACTTATAATGAACCCCGGGTATACAATGACCGCTAACATTATTTAAAACTTGTAATGAACCCAGGGTATACAAGGACGGCTATCATTATTTAAAACTTGTAGTGAACCACGGGTATACAAGGACTACTATCATTATTTAATTATTCAGAACTTGTAATGAACACCGGGTATACAATGACCGCTAACATTATTTGATTATTTAAAACTTGTAATAAACCCCGGGTATACAAGGACCGCTAACATTATATAAACCTTGTAATGAACCCCGGGCATACAATGACTGCTAACATTATGTAATTATTTAAAACTTGTGACGAACCCCGAGTATACAAGGACCACTAACATTTATTTAAAACTTGTAATGAACCCCAGGTATACAATGACCGCTAACATTATTTAATTATTTAAAACTTGCAATGGACCCAGGGTATACAATGACCGCTAACATTATTTAATTATTTAAAACTTGTAGTGAACCCCGGGTATACAAGGACCACTAACATTATTTAATTATTTAAAACTTGTAATGGACCCCGGGTATACAAGGACCACTAACTTTATTTAAAACTTGTAATGAACACCGGGTATACAAGGACCACTAACATTATATAAAACTTATAATGAATCTCCGGGTATACAAGGACCACTAACATTATATAAAACTTATAATGAACCGCGGGTATACAATGCCCGCTAACATTATTTAAACTTATCTAAAACTTGTAATGAACCCCGGGTATACAAGGACCACAAACATTATTTGAAACTTGTAATGAATGCCGGGTATACAAGGACCACAAACATTATTTAAAACTTGTAATGAATGCCGGGTATACAAGGTCCGCTAACATTATTTAAAACTTGTAATAAACTACGGTTATACAAGGACGGCTAACATTATTTAAAACTTGTAATAAACCACGGGTATACAAGGACCGCTAACATTATTTAAAACTTGTAATGAACCCAGGGTATACAAGAACCGCTATCATTATTGAAAACTTGTAATAAACTATGGTTATCCAAGGACGGCTAACATTATTAAAAACTTGTAATAAACTCTGGGTATACAAGGACCACTAACATTATTTAAAACTTGTAATGAACCCCAGCTATACAAGGACCGCTAACACTATTTAATTATTTAAAACTTGTAATGAACCCCGGGTATACAAGGATGGCAAACATTATTTAAAACTTGTAATGAACCCCAGCTATACAAGGACCGCTAACACTATTTAATTATTTAAAATTTGTAATGAACCCCGGGTATACAAGGATGGCAAAAATTCTTTGAAACTTGTAATGTACCCCGGGTATACAAGGACCGCTATCATTATTTAAAACGTGAAATAAACCACGGGTATACAAGTACCGCTAACGTTATTTAAAACATGTAATGACTGCCAAGTATAGAAGGATGACAAACATTATTCAAAATTTGTAAAGAACCCCGGGTATACAAGGACCGCTAACATTATTTAAAACTTGTAATGAACCCCGGGTATACAAGGATGGCAGACATTATATAAAACTTCTCATTATTTCAACCGAGGATCGCTAATATTGTGGAAAAATTCTAATGAACCCCAAGTATATGAGGACGGCTAATATTACTTGAAACGTTAATCATCTCTGAGTATATGAGGACCGCTAATATTATGGAAAACGTCTAAAGAATCACAAATATATGAAGACCGTTAATATTATGGTAAACGTCTAATGAATCCCAAGTATATGAAGACCGTTAATATTATGGAAAACGTCTAATGAACCCCAAGTATATGAAGACCGTTAATATTATGGAAAACGTCTAAAGAATCCCAACTATGTGAAGACCGCTAATATTATGGAAAACGTCTAATGAATCCCAAGTGTATGAAGACCGTTAATATTATGGAAAACGTTTAAAAAATGGCAAGTATATGAAGACCGCTAATATTATGGAAAACGTCTAATGAATCCCAAGTATATGAGGACCGTTAATATTATGGAAAACGTCTAAAGAATCCCAAGTATATGTAGACCGCTAATATTATGGAAAACGTCTAAAGAATCATAAGTATATGAAGACCGTTAATATTATGGAAAACGTCTAAAGAATCCCAAGTAAATGAAGACCGCTAATATTATGGAAAACGTCTAAAGAATCCCAAGTATATGTAGACCGCTAATATTATGGAAATCGTCTAAAGAATCCCAAGTATATGAAGACCGTTAATATTATGGAAAACGTCTAAAGAATCCCAAGAATATGAAGACCGTTAATATTATGGAAAACGTCTAAAGAATCCCAAGTATATGAAGACCGTTAATATTATGGAAAACGTCTAATGAATCTCAAGTATATGAAGACCGTTAATATTATGGAAAACGTCTAAAGAATCCCAAGTATATGAAGACCGTTAATATTATGGAAATCGTCTAAAGAATCCCAAGTATATGTAGACCACTAATATTATGGAAATCGTCTAAAGAATCCCAAGTATATGAATACCGCTAATATTATGGAAATCGTCTAAAGAATCCCAAGTATATGAAGACCGTTAATATTATGGAAAACGTCTAAAGAATCCCAAGTATATGTAGACCACTAATATTATGGAAATCGTCTAAAGAATCCCAAGTATATGAAGACCGCTAATATTATGGAAAACGTCTAAAGAATCCCAAGTATATGAAGACCGTTAATATTATGGAAAACGTAAAAAGAATCCCAAGTATATGAAGACCGTTAATATTATGAAAAACGTCTAAAGAATCCTAAGTATATGAAGGCCGTTAATATTATGGAAAACGTCTAAAGAATCCCAAGTATATGAAGACCGTTAATATTATGGAAAACGTCTAATGAATCTCAAGTATATGAAGACCGTTAATATTATGGAAAACGTCTAAAGAATCCCAAGTAAATGAAGACCGTTAATATTATGGAAAACGTCTAAAGAATCCCAAGTATATGAAGACCGCTAATATTATGGAAAACGTCTAAAGAATCCTAAGTATATGTAGACCACTAATATTATGGCAAACGTCTAAAGAATCCCAAGTATATGTAGACCACTAATATTATGGCAAACGTCTAAAGAATCCCAAGTATATGAAGACCGCTAATATTATGGAAAACGTCTAATGAATCCCAAGTATATGAGGACCGTTAATATTATGGAAAACGTCTAAAGAATCCCAAGTAAATGAAGACCGCTAATATTATGGAAAACGTCTAATGAATCTCAAGTGTATGAAGACCGCTAATATTATGGAAAACGTCTAAAGAATCCCAAGTAAATGAAGACCGCTAATATTATGGAAAACGTCTAAAGAATCCCAAGTAAATGAAGACCGCTAATATTATGGAAAACGTCTAAAGAATCCCAAGTAAATGAAGACCGCTAATATTATGGAAAACGACTAAAGAATCCCAAGTAAATGAAGACCGCTAATATTATGGAAAACGTCTAAAGAATCCCAAGTATATGAAGACCGATAATATTATGGAAAACGTCTAAAGAATCCCAAGTAAATGAAGACGGCTAATATTATGGAAAACGTCTAAAGAATCCCAAGTAAATGAAGACCGCTAATATTATGGAAAACGTCTAAAGAATCCCAAGTATATGAGTACCGTTAATATTATGGAAAGCGTCTAATGAATCTCAAGTATATGAAGACCGCTAATATTAGGGAAAAAGTCTAAAGAATCCCAAGTATATGAGGACCGTTAATATTACGGAAGTCGTCTAAGGAATCCCAAGTATACGAGGACCGTTAATATTATGGAAAACGTCCAAAGACCCCCAAGTATATGAGGACCGTTAATATTATTTAGAACGTTAATATCTCTGAGTACATGTGTATATGAGGATCGTTAATGTTATGGAGGTCTTCTACCTATTCTTTAGTATACGATGATCGTAAATATTATGGAAAAATTCTAATCATTCTCGAAAGTATTCGAGGACAGCGAATTATAAAAAAAAAAACTCAGAATCATTCCCGATAGTTTTCTTGAAAACTTCTAAATATTCCCGAGGTTACGAGGACTACTAATATTCTGAAAAGCTTCTAATCATTCTGGAATATATGAGGAATGCTCAAATTATGGAAAAATTCTTGTCATTCCTGGGTTGACAAGGGCCGATAGTTATGAAAAACTCCTAATTACCCCAAAGAACTGCTAATATTATGAAATACTTCTAAACATACTTCTAAACATTCCCTAATTTACGATGGCAGCTAATATTATGAAAAACAATTATGATCACGTGACAAGAATGGCGGGATGTTGAATGTTTTGTTTTTCCTTGCCGGTTGATATTATTTTTGTTTTTAGACTGTTCTACGATGTAAAAATGGATTTTTCCTTTATGTGTGATTATATTATTCGCATTGTGGCTAAGTTATGATATTAAATAACATGATCTACAGTGGATTCAAGGATTAGTTTCTCATGTGCTGTCTTGTCACCTTATTTCGACGACAAGATTTCCACCATGTTTGACTTTTGACTCCAATGGCAACGAATCGATCAATTCAAAACGATATTCCACAAGTGGAGTCCGAGAATCGTAGGCGCAGGCGTGAGTCCAGTGAAAGTGCTTCTACAGCTCACAGTTCAAAAAAGTACAAGGAATTTAAAGATTCCTTATCCGATAATTCATTGTACGATAATTCATTGTACGAGGCAGAAACTAGCATCGATTCGAGTGTCGAAAACATCATGGAAACTGTTGATAATCCCACAGGTAATAACAGTGATTTAATTGAAAGCCTTATTGCTGCCCTTACTCACCCAAGAGTACAGACAGTGCTTGAAGATGTGATCAGATCTTCATTTAGCGAGCAGATTCGAGAGCTACAGTGTCGTGTCGAGGAGCTCGAGAGCTCGAATAGCGCTAAGGATGACGACATAACCCGCCTCGAAAATGAACTTGACGATCTCAGGCAATACGGAATGAGTAATAGTTTAAGGATATCTGGCATACCAGAGTCCGCTGGAGAAACCACTGATAAAATAGTGTTAGGCCTAGCTAAAACCATGGAAGTTCCTCTGGAAGTTAGTCAAATTGAGAGGAGTCATCGTTCTGGACCCTCAGGTCTCGAAAGAAACCAGCCTCGAACTATCTCGGTGAAATTTAGTAGCTACCGTACTCGTGATCAATTTTACAGGGGACGTAGAAAACTCTCAACAACCACAAGCACAAAGAAAGTTTATGTTAACGAACATTTAACTTCAATGCGTTCTCAGCTTGCAAAACGATGCCGTGGCCTTGTTAAAGAGAAGAAGATCTCCCAAACATGGACATTCGATGGGGTAATCTTTGTGAAAAAGAGAGATGACTCTGTCCGACGAATTACCACACCCCAGGAAGTTACCAAACTCGAGAAGAAACTGAACAAAGTGTTTGGTGCTGTTCCTAGTTGATCGCACCCAAGATTATAGGTTAATCAAGACTAACAGCTCGTCCACTGTCCTATTTTGGGTTTGTACATTCATCTGAATGTCTGCTATATTAACTTCCCAAGTAAGAAACTGGTCATAAAAATCGTTTTAATTTGAATTTTTGGGGAGTGCCCACGCTGTCCCCCCCCCCCCCCTCAAACAATCCACATTGGGGCAGGATTGGGTGTACCCTTAACTGTGATAGTACTACAGTTAAAAACATGTTTAATATTAAATTAATATTAAATTATATCCCTCGGCAGCCATGGCCATAACAAGCCATATATTACCAGTTCAAAGCCATGCTAAATATTTAATGGTTTAACTGAAACAGCCTTACTCTACATGTATGTACAGAGTTATTTTCCTATGTGCTTCCTCGGAGCAGCCATGCCCACGTGTAATGGTATTTTTTCATGTTGTGATTGTACAACAGTGAAAAAACATATTTAATATTAAATGATATCCTTGGAGCAACCATATCCTACCACATCCAGCCATATACCACCAGTTCAAAAGCATGATTAACAACTATTTGTGTTACTGAAACAGCCTTATCCTAAGTACAGAGTTATTTCACCAAGTGCTTCCCCAGAGCAGCCATGTGTATGTGTAATGGTATTTTTTTCCTGTTGTGATTATACAACAGTTAAAAAACATGTTTGATATTAAATTATATCCCTTAGGCCGCCATATCCTATCATATCCAGCCATATATCACCAGTTCAAAGCCATAATTAATAACTATTTATGTTACTGGAACAGACTTATCTTGTGTACAGGGTTATTTCACTATGTGCTTCCTTAGAGCAGCCATGTCCATGTGTAATGGTATTTTTAGCTGTTGTGCTAGTACAACAGTTAACAGTCATATTTAATACTAAGATATATCCTTGGGGCAGCCATATCCTACCATATCCAGCCATATATCACCAGTTAAAAGCCACGAGCAGCCATGTCCATGTCACTGGAACAGACTTATCTTGTGTACAGGGTTATTTCACGATGTGCTTCCTTAGAGCAGCCATGTCCATGTGTAATGGTATTTTTAACTGTTGTGCGTGTACAACAGTTAACAGTCATATTTAATACTAAGATATATCCTTGGGGCAGCCATATCCTACCATATCCAGCCATATATCATCAGTTAAAAGCCACGAGCAGCCATGTCCATGTGTAATGGTATTTTTAACTGTTGTGTTTGTACAACAGTTAACAATCATATTCAATACTAAGATATATCCTTGGGGCAGCCATATCCTACCATATCCGGCCATATACCACCAGTTCAAAGCCATGATCAATAATTATTTGTGTTTCGCCAGAGCATCCATGTGTATGTGTAATGGTATTTTTTCCTGTTGTGATTGTACAACAGTTAAAAAACATGTTTAATATTAAATTAAATTATATCCATGTGTAATGGTATTTTTAACTGTTGTGCTTGTACAGCAGTTAACAATCATATTTAATACTAAGATATATCATTGAGGCAGCCATATCCTACCATATTCAGCCATATATCACCAGTTAAAAGCCATGAGCAGCCATGTCCATGTGTAGTGGTATTTTTAACTGTTATGTTTGTACAACAGTTAACAATGATATTTAATACTAAGATATATCCTTGGGGCAGCCATATCCTACCATATCCAACCATATATTACCAGTTCAAAGCCAAGATCAATAATTATTTGTGTTACTGAAACAGCCTTACCCCATGTACAGAGTTAACAATCATATTTAATACTAAGATATATCCTTGGGGCAGCCATATCCTACCATATCCAGCCATATATCGCCAGTTAAAAGCCATGAGCAGCCATGTCCATGTGTAATGGTATTTTGTGTTTGTACAACAGTTAACAATCATATTTAATACTAAGATATATCTTTGGGGCAGCCATATCCTATCATATCCAGCCATATATTACCAGTTCAAAGCCATGATCAATAATTATTTGTGTTACTGAAACAGCCTTACCCCATGTATAGAGTTATTACTATGTGCTTCCTTAGAACAGACATATCTATATGTAATGGTATTTTTTAACTGTTGTAATTGTATAACAGTTAATAAACATGTTTAATATTGAATTATTTCCTTGGGGCAGCCATATCCTACAATACCCAGCTATATATCAGCAGTTCAAAGCCATGATCAATAACCATTTGTGTTACTGAAACAGCCTTATCCTATGTACAGACTGATTTTATTATGTACTACCTCAGAGCAGCCATGCCTATGTGTAATGGTAATTGTACAACAGTTAAAAAAACAAAAAAAAACAAAAAAAAAACATGTTTATTATTAAATTATATCCTTAGGGCAGCCATATCCTACCATACACAGCCTGAAGCAGCCTTATCCTATGTACAGACTGATTTTATTATGTACTACCTCAGAGCAGCCATGCCTATGTGTAATGGTATTCTTAACTGTTGAGCTTTTACAACAGTTAAACAAAAAAAAAAAAAAACATGTTTAATATTAAATTATATCCTTAGGGCAGCCATATCCTACCATACACAGCCATATATCACCAGTTTAAAGCCATGATCAATAACTATTTTTGTTACTAAAACTATGTGCTTCCTCAGAGCAGCCATGTCTATGTGTAATGGTATTTTTGGCTGTTGTGAATGCACAACGGTTCAAAAACACGTTTAATATTAAATTATTTCCTTGGGGCAGCCATATCATACCATATCAAGCCATATATCACCAGTTCAAAGCCATGATCAATAACTATTTGTGTTACTGAACAGCCATATTTTGTGTACATATTTATTTCACTATGTGCTTCATCAGAGCAGCCATATCTATGTGTAATGGTATTTTTGGCTGTTGTGATTGCATAACGGTTAAAAACATGTTTAATATTAAATTATTTCCTTGGGGGCAGCCATATCATACCATATCCAGCCATACATCACCAGTCCTAAGCCATCATCAATAACTATTTGTGTTACTGAACAGTCGTATTTAGTGCACAGATTTATTTCACTATGTGCTTCCTCAGAGCAGCCATATCTATGTGTAATGGTATTTTTATCTGTTGTGATTTTACAACAGTTAAAAAACATGTTTAATATTAAAATATATCCTTGGGGCAGCCATATCCTACCATATCCAGCCATATATCACCAGTTCAAAGCCATGCTCAATAACTATTATGTTAGTGAAACAGCCTTATCCTATGAGCAGAGTTGTTTTACCATGTGCTTCCTCAGAGCAGCCATGTCTATGTGTAACGGTATTTTTGTTGTGATTGAACCACAGTTAAAAAACATGCTTAATATTAAGATATGTCCTTGGGGCAGCCATATCCTTCCATATCCAGCCATGTATCACCAGTTGAAAGCCATGGTCAATAATTATTTATGTTTCTGGAACAGCCTTATTTTGTGTACAGAGTTATCTTACTATGTGCTCCCCTAGAGCAGCCATGTCCATGTGCAATGGTATTCCAACTGTTGTGATTGTTAAAAACATGTTTAATATTAAACTATATCCTTGGGGCAGCCATATCCTACCATATCCAGTCAAATATCACCAGTTCAAAGCCATGCTCAATAACTATTTGTGTTAGTGAAACAGCCTTATCCTACGTGCAGAGTTATTTTACCATGTGCTTCCTCAGAGCAGCCATGTAGATGTGTAATGGTATTTTTAACTGTTGTGATTGTTCAAAAAAAAAAAAAAAAAAAAAAAAAACCTGTTTGGTATTTTTAACTGTGTGATTGTGTAAAAGTTGAAAACACATGTTTAATATGAAATTAATGGTATTTTAACTGTGTGATTGTACAACAGCTAAAAACACATGTTTAATATTAAATTAATGGTATTTGCAACTGTGTGACTGTACTACATGTATGTGCTTCCTCATAGCAGCCATGTCTATGGCTATGGTATTTTTGGCTGTCGTGATTGCACAACGGTTAAAAAACAGGTTTAATATTAAAATATATCCTTGGGTCAACCATATCATACCATATCCAGCTATATATCACCAGTCCTAAGCCATGATCAATAATTGTTTGTGTTACTGAACAGCCGTATCTTGTGTACAGAGTTATTTCACTATGAGCTTCCTCAGAGCAGCCATGTCTATGTGTAGTGGTATTTTTAACTGTTGTGACTTTACAACAGTTAAAGACATGTTAATATTAAATTATATCCCTGGGGCAGCATATCCTACCATATCCAGCCATATATCACCAGTTCAAAGCCATGATCAATAACTATTTGTGTTACTGATACAGCCTTACCTTGTGTATAGAGTTATTTCAATATGGGTTTCCTCAGAGCAGCCATGTCTAATGTCTAAATGTAATGGTATTTTTGGCTGTTGTGATTGTACCACAGTTAAAAAAAACATGCTTAATATTAAGATATGTCCTTGGGGCGGCCACATCCTACCATATCCAACATATATCACCATTTCGAAGCCATGACCAGTACCTATTTATGTCACTGTAACAGCCTTATTTTGTTATTTTACTATGTCCTCCTCTAGAGCAGCCATGTCTATGTGTAATGGTATTCTTAACTGTTGTGATTGGTCAACATTTTAAAAAAAATTCTTAATATTAAATTATATCCTTGGGGCAGCCATATCCAACCATATCCAGCCATATATCACCAGCTCAAAGCCAGGATCCATAACTATTTGTATTAGTGAAACAGCCTTGTCTTGTATATAGAGTTACTTCACTGTGTTCTTCCTCGGAGCAGCCATGTCTGTGTGTAATGGTATTTATAACTGTTGTGATTGTGCAACAGTTAAAAGGCATTGTTAATATTAAGATATATCCCTGGGGCATCCATATCCTACCATACCCAGCCATATATCACGAGTTCAAAGCCATGCTCAATAGCTATATGTGTTACTGAAATGGCCATATCCTATGTACAGAGTTATTATACTATATGTGTGTGTAATGGTATTTTTCAACTGTTGTATTTATAACTGTTGTGATTGTGCAACAGTTAAAAGGCATTTTTAATATTAAGATATATCCTTGGGGCAGCCATATCCTACCATACCCAGCCATATATCACCAGTTCAAAGCCATGATCAATAGCTATCTGTGTTACTGAAACGGCCATATCCTATGTACAGAGTTATTATACTATATGTGTGTGTAATGGTATGTTTCAACTGCTGTAATTGTACAACAGTTAACAAACATGTTTACTATTGAATTATTACTTCCTTGGGGCAGCCACATCCTACCATACCCAGCCATATATCAGCAGGTCAAAGCCATGATCAATAACTATTTGCGTTACTGAAACAACCTTACCCTATGTACAGAGTTATTTTATTATGTGCTTCCTCAGCACAGTCATGCCTGTGGGTAATGGTATTTTTAACTGTTGTGATTGTACAACAGTTGAAAAAACATGTTTAATATTAAATTATAGTCTTAGGGCAGCCATATCATACGATGCCCAGCCATATATTACCAGTTCAAAACCATGATCAATAACTATTTGTGTTACTAAAAACACCCTTATCTTGTGTACAGTGTTATTCCTCTATGTGCTTCCTCCGAGCAGCCATGTCTATGTGTAATGGTATGTTTGGCTGCAGTGATTGTACAACGGTTAAAAAATATGTTTAATATTAAATTATATCCTTGGGCCAGCCATATCCTACCATATCCAGCCATAAATCACCAGTTCAAAGCCATGGTCAATAATTATTTATGTTACTGAATCAGCCTTATACTATGTACAGAGTCATTTCACTATGTGCTGCCTCAGAGCAGCCATACCCATGTGTAATTGTATTTTTAACCGTTGTGATTGTACAACAGTTAAAAAAATATGTTTAATATTAAATTTTTATTCATGAGGCAGCCATATTTCCTACCATATCCAGCCATATATCACCAGTTCAAAGCCATGATCATTAACTATTTGTGTTACTGAAACAGCCTTATCCTAGGTAGAGAGTTATTTTACTATGTGCTTCCTCAGAGCAGCCATGTCTATGTGTAACTAAATGCTGTGATCACTAATTAACTGTGAGAAGCCATGTCAATGTGTAGTGGAACTTTTAGCTGTTTTAACTGGCCGCCGACAGGAATGTGGCTGCGGTACAGATTACAGTTAAAACCTTAGTTTAATATTCAAGTAGCATACCCGAGTAGTTACTTATATAGCTTTTAATAATGACTAATAATTAATAACCTGTAATTACCCTGCTATTACTTGTAAAACCACACATTTCACTGAAAACACATGTACATCCATGGAATTTTCTCCAGTTAGAAATTTTGCCTCAGTGAACTGATGCTACCCTCTTTCATAATCTTTAAAACTGCATTATACGAAAGCATGTATCGTGACTAGATATGTTCTCTCATTGGCTAATGACACAGTGACACAGAGAATACGATCTCAGTAAACAAACCAATTAACCAACCACAAACAAAACGATTTTCAACACAGAAGCGAGATATCGCCCACTGGTGATAGCTTGATGAACAGTGATGACTTTTTATCCTTTCTTAAGGTCTTATCGAACGATGTTTTTTTTTCATAGCCAATCGTTGATATCACAAAAGTTATCTTCATATGTAAGCTTTGTGCGGCAAACGTGATATATTAGGAAGATGATTCAGATGGCCCATATGGCTAATGACACAGTGACACAGAGAATACGATCTCAGTAAACAAACCAATTAACCAACCACAAACAAAACGATTTTCAACACAGAAGCGAGATATCGCCCATTGGTGATAGCTTGATGAACGGTGATGAGTTTTTTTTATCCTTTTTTAAGGTCTTATCGAACGATATTTTTTTTTTCATAGACAATCGTTGATATCACAAAAGTTATCTTCATATGTAAGCTTTTGTGCGGCAAACGTGATATATTAGGAAGATGATTCAGATGGCCCATATGGGGATAAAATTTAATTGCGAATATACTTATTTATTTGGTCGATTTACTTCTACACAAGTAGGAGGACCCGGGACACTGAGCTGATGATGAGACTGAAGGGTATAGTTATCCCTTAGTCCTGACTGTGCCATGTGTCCCAGTATCTTCACTACTGATCCATTAGTTAACTTATCCTATACTACAGTTAATATGACTTAGTTCAACATCTGTACCATCGGTTATGCAATTTTTTAACGGGATGTATACAAACAATCCTATCACCCCTGCAGATACCACAATGAAATAACCAGTAATTTCCAATTGGGACACTGAGCTGATGATGAGACAGAAGGGTATAGTTATCCCTTAGTCCTGACTGTGCCATGTGTCCTAGTATCTTCACTACTGATCCATTAGTTAACTTATCCTATACTACAGTTAATATGACTTAGTTCAACATCTGTACCATCGGTTATGCAATTTTTTAACGGGATGTATACAAACAATCCTATCACCCTTGCAGATACCACAATTATATAACCAGTAATTTCCAATTGGGACACTTAGCTGATGATGAGACTGAAGGGTATAGTTATCCCTTAGTCCTGACTGTGCCATGTGTCCTAGTATCTTCACTACTGATCCATTAGTTAACTTATCCTATACTACAGTTAATATGACTTAGTTCAACATCTGTACCATCGGTTATGCAATTTTTTAACGGGATGTGTACAATCCTATCACCCCTGCAGATACCATAATTATATAACCAGTAATTTCTTCTCACCGGACAGGAGAACAGAAAATTTCACCCCACCCCTCATCTTGGAAATTAATACATTTCTCAATTCCCTAATGTTCTTAAAGCTTATTTTTTGTTACGCAACATTGTTTTTTTGTTGAATCGCCATTGAATTATGTCCAAGTGAACAGTTTATCGGAGTTTGTCATATCCTCAAGATTCCAGAATAAATATGTATTTTTTGATGAACTTCCAATTGTGAATGGTAATATCCATTGTGTGTGCTATTGTGATGCCCGTGGTCGGTCCATATATCATGGCGGGTAGTACTAACTTGGGCGAGATCCAGACGAACCCTGACTACGACTTAGGTCATCTACTGATTGATAAAACAGATGAGGACTCGGCAGCCATATTTACTAAGACTGATTGTACATATTTCAGCCCCGGCGAGGTGCGAGCCGAGCTCGGAGGTTTACATAGGTCCTTCTCGGCATTTCATATCAACTGCCAAAGTCTCAATGCTCACTGGGAGCCTCTGCATTATTTACTATCAGAACTGAATGATAAAGAGAACACTTTCGATGTGATTGGCCTGACAGAAATTTACAAAATCCCTACCAATATGTCCTATACCTTAGAAGGATATCACCCCTTACAATATAATTCGAGACCTGTTGATGACGACGGTCGCGGTGGGGTCGGTTTGTTTGTAAAAAGCGATATTTCTTTTAGTATTCGACAAGATCTTTCCATGTTTATACCTCACGTCTTTGAGTCTATCTTTGTTGAATTAAAGTATAAAAACTCTTCTAAGGTAGTTGGCGTAATATATAGACCAAACACGGCCCCTAGAGCAGATATCGATCTTTTCCAATCAAAAATTAACCAAGTGACTGATATACTCAATACGGAAAAGAAACCCTCCATTATTATGGTCTACTTCAATATTGATCTACTAAAAGTAACGTGTCATACCAAAACCGAATCATTTGTTGACCTAATGTTTAGTGAGGGCTTCCAACCAGTTATTACAAAACCAACTAGAGTCACTGGTAGCACAGCGACACTTATTGATAACATATTTTCCAATGAGGTCTCTAAACTTGCAAAATCTGGAGTAATCCTTACCGATGTTTCGGATCACTTTGGAATTTTTTATACCCAAATTTCACATTCCAAACCGGTCAGGTCAGATCCGATTTTGACCAGAAAAATAAACTCCTATTCTGTCGAGCACTTCAAGTCGCTGTTATCCCAAAGTGATTTCAGTCCGGTGATGGAAGCTAACTGTCCTAATGAAGCGTATGAAACATTCCTCAATGTTTATTTGAATGCCAATGAAATGGCTTTCCCCTTACAAAGCCTACACAAAAGTAAAAGATTCATAAAGCAACAACTGTGGATGACAAAAGGCCTTCTCGTCTCAGCCAACAACAAGAACAAATTCTTCAACAAAAAGTTAAAAGCTCCAACAGAGGTCAATATCGGAAACTATAAAAATTACTGTCGGATACTTAATAAATTAAAGAAACGATGTAAAGCTATGTACTTTGAGAAAATTCTTCTAGAAAATAAGAACAACATGCGGAAAACGTGGCAAATCCTAAATAACGCACTGAACAAAAATAAAAACAAACGGACTTTACCGTCGTTCTTTAATCTTGGTGATACGAAGATATATGAGCCAAATGAAATTCCACAAGAATTTAATAATTTGTTTGCCAACATTGGAATTCAGACGACAACTCATATATCCCAACCTCGTAAGTCATTTGTCGAATTTTTAAACGCTTCCTTTACAGGAAACTTTTTTATAAGACCCACATCGCCTAATGAAATCCTAAATATTGTAAATTCAATGAAACCTAAGCCAAGTCAGGATTGTGAAAATATTACGTCCAGTATTTTGAAACAATCAATAAATCTAGTCGTCACCCCACTTGCTCAAATTATGAATAGCTCATTCAGTCAGGGAATAGTTCCAGACAGAATGAAACTTGCCAAGGTAACTCCTGTTTTCAAAGCGGGTGATGAGAATAATTTTACAAACTATAGGCCAATCAGTATTTTACCAGTTTTTTCCAAAATTTTAGAAAAGCTCATGTCTGTAAGGCTTGTTAATTTCTTAGATAAATTCGAAATCCTCTATCATCACCAATATGGCTTTAGAAAGCGCCATATAACACTACATCCTGTTATGCATTTACTGAAATATGTCGCCACAGAAAACAATAAAAACAGCAAAGACACTACATTAGCTCTATTCTTGGATCTTTCGAAAGCCTTTGACACTATTAGTCATGATGTGCTACTTCAAAAATTAGAATATTATGGAATAAGAGGGGGTGCGAACAAATGGTTTAAGAGTTACCTACATAACAGAAAGCAGTATGTCTCTTTTGGTGATAGTAAATCTGACCTATCTGAACTAAGCTGCGGAGTACCACAGGGCTCAATACTGGGACCTATTCTGTTCCTCATATACATAAACGATATTTGTAATTCAACTAAGTTAAATCTACTCTCCTTTGCGGACGATACGTCCACATACAAGGCTGCGGCAGAGTTAAATATGCTGGTGTTGGAATTTAATGAAGAACTTCAAAAGATATTTGACTGGTGCACAGCCAACCAGTTGGTACTAAACCCCAAGAAAACAAACTACATTGTTCTTAATCCATCCCAAAATAAGAATGTCATACTTCAGGACATTAAAATTAATAATCACATTATTAATGCTGACAATTGCGGAAATGGGGGAAAGTCTATAAAGTTTCTTGGTATTACTATTGATGAAAAACTATCATATAATGCTCACATATCACAGATTTCCTCGAAAGTTGCTCTTGCGAATTATGCCCTTAATAGAGTAAAACATATTTTACCACACAAAATCTTGAAAAGCCTATACTTTACACTAATACAGAGTCATTTTATCTATGGAATTCCATTATGGGGTGCATCAAAAGCCTGCAACCGTCTCTTTAAATTACAAAAGAGATCGATACGAATTATAAATAATAAATAGTACAATGCCCACACAGACCCTCTATTTATCAATGATAAAATACTAAAAATAAAGGATTTGTATACCCTACATGTTTCCTTATTTATGTTCGATTGGCATAATGGTAACCTTCCAAAGTCCATTGCCGATTTTTTCTCTGTTACAAATAACGAATTTATGAACACGCGGCAAACGGGATTAATTCGTAGGCATAGAACTAGAACTAAAGCGCTAGACAGCTTACCTCTGTTCGCTTTCCCAATACTATGGAATGGCCTAGATAGGTGTATCCGAGAAACCAAAAATAGGAAAGAATTCAAGACCAAGCTCATAACAAAAATTTTTGCGACCTACTCGGAAAATGTTTCCTGCTCCAACCCCTAATGTCCAGATTGTGCCTTCTAGTATACCGTTGAACCTAAAATAATGCCTCTTACTATTCCCGGTTACTACTCACAACGCATTTGTAAACTGTTGACTCAACAAGGAATATCCGGATAATAAAGGCATTGCAATGTACCACCTGTACCAAACAGTCTTCGGTCAGTACATGATCTATCTTCAATGGGAACAATCGTGTGGCATCTCGTCCTATTTGGTCTCCCGGCCTGGTCTCTATTACTTCAAAATATGGAGTTGTTACTTTTGTAAAATCAGTCCTTTTCTGTTCTAATTAACCGCAATAACTCTAGAGACCAATCGGAGAGTACTGTGTTGTAACCAACGCTGACCACCTAACATATTTTGCACAAAAGCCATGATTTATTAGAAGAACTTTGGATTGGTAGACAGAGAAAACAATGTTGCCTCCACATACCCCTTTTGGGTTATTTCCGCCATTCTAGGGATTCTTTGGTTTTATTTCCCCTACTATAGGGAAGGACAGGAAGACAGCCAATCTGGCTATGCCTTTCCCTACTGGTATACAAAAAGAAAATGTGTCATACCATTGTATGGGTATTGAAAATATCTTATTGTACAACGAATTTTGTTATGCTTGTAAAACTATTATGTATATATCTATACTTTTTGTATACTGGTGAATAAATACATATCACATATCACATATCAAACAAAACAATCATTCTCGAGTATATGAAGACCGCTGATATTATGGAAAACATCTAATCTTTACCGAGTTTATGAGGACAGCTAATGTTATGGAAAAGTTCGAAACATTCCCCGAGCTTACGACAACTGCTAATATTATGAAAAACTTGTAAGAAACCCCAAATATACAAGGACGCTGTCTTCCAGTTTGGAAGTTTGGGATGAATTTTGCGTCATGACTAGAAATTGAACAGTCTCTTGCGAAAATTACATCAATGGTTTAGACAGATTTTACGAGTCGTCACTACCTCCCATAGAGTAGTTTTATTTGCTACTCTACGATGCACACATTTCGGGTGCGGATTACGTGTGTCTTCGAAAAGTGCGGAGACTATTCGCCATGAAATGGATGAGAGATTACCGCAATGTGTATCTTAAGATCGACGTTCTTTTTTGGTAGACGTGTTTGAAAACTTCAGAGACGAATGTTCGATGAATTACGATATATTTCCCGCTTGGTACTTAAAGACCCCCCCCCCCCCCCTCCCCCCTCCCCGCTGGACGGGCTGAAGTGAGATCGAATTGTTGTCGGACGTCAACATGCTTCTTATGTTCGAAAAGGGTGTCACAAGTAGCATATCTGCCGTGTCAAATGGAATCGGAAAAGAGAACTATCATTATCTGGGAAATTTTGACCCGGGAAAGCTGAGAAAATATATCACATTATGTAGATGCAAGTAGTGTAAAATTGAGTATTCGGGATAAAAAACTGAGCTCAAAATTTAGGTAATGTCTCGCGATTTTTGAGCTTATATGCTCGAGAAATCACTTGAGTCGAATACGAGCTCGCTTTAGATTTTTCGCAAAATGAGCTCGTATAGCTCGATACGACACGCAACTTTTTCAAGTCAAAAGTCGAATGAAAATTAAATCACCGAGAGAAGGAATGCGAGGTTCTCTCCAATCTTCGCGATCGAATCTCTGAGATAGGGCGATATAAAAATCTTAGAAAATCTCTGAGATCGTCTCTCTCGGTCTTAAGCCTCTTTTGGAGGCGTCAAAAGATTTCAGAGAGAAAAGACGGAGAGAGATGAAATCCTAAGTCAATGACATATTTTGTTAACAAAAGTTGACTTTTGAGTCGACACGGAGCATGCCGTCTCCAAAAAGCACTAGCACCACTTTGACGAGAAATCTAAAGCGGGTGGTGCTGAGAACGCTACACTCGTCAAAATGCGAGTGATTATTTTCTGTCGGTTTCTTAAGTGTCTTTTCGACGGATTTCAACCATTCGGTGGAGGTGTCTCGGATGGGAAGAATCCATTGGTGAAAACACGTATTTTTTCGTCGGTTTCTAATGGTCTTCAACGGATGTGGTCGATTCATCGAAGATCTCTCGGATAAGAGATATTTTCAACTGCGTGACAGTTTAAATCAGTCTGAAAAATGTGTTATATGTTGACTTTTTGATATAAAAATAGGTATTATTAAAATAGAAAAAAAAATGAATAAATAAAATTAAAATAAAAAGTAAAAAACTTACATATCAAGCATGTCTTTTTTAAAAACCAGTCATCCCAAGGAGAAAGCGGAGAATATGAAAAGAGATCTTCGGTGTGACAGTTTCTAGGAGATATCTTCTACAGGGCGTGTACCCCATCTCGAGGATTGAAATATTCCTAGAGCGATGAGCGAAAGATGCCAGGGTTGCATGTCAGAGGGATTTATCAAAGCGCACACCTGTTATACCACGGAACATAAAGACACCACAGTCCTGTGTTTCGGTTTGGTGCTCGAGAAGCAGCTTGACGAGATTGAACTGATAGTGATAAACGTAAATGATCGAGCGTCGAGGGGAACCGAGGCCTTCGGAGTTCAAATTTCGGAATTTCGGAAAATGCCAAGAAATCTCACTAAAAACGTTGGAGGAAGTATTTTAGTATTTTGCATTTATTACTGGATAGAGAATATCCCACTCAGATCCTTTGAAGGGAGAGAAAATGATTAAATTAAAAGGGGACAAAAAATGTATATTATTTAAACAAAAGTGAATAGATTTATAGACGAAATGAAAAAAAAAAAACGAAAAAGAGAAGGGCCTCATGAATTTCTCACACATGTGTTTTACAGAACGTCTGCCCATCTCGTGAAACAAGAAACATTCATAGAGCATTGGAGGAGAGATGTTGTGGTTACAAGTTATGATGGTACTACAGTCCCATTTGACAGGACACGTAAGACGAAGACGCGATCATTATGTGTTTTATTCCAGCATTAAATATGGTCAGCAAGTGCGAGGTGAAAGGAAAATGAATAGAGACGGTTTTGCTTATTAGAGAGCCGAGAACCACTGAATTAGAATGTCGGACTTTTCCATTGCAAGCGAGTCATTTCACGACCGAATGTCGAAAGCGTGTCGTGAAATTATTGTTCATATCAGAAGCGTGTGCGTGTGCATGACAACTAAATTTATTAAAGAGTTAAACAAAGTTTTTTAAAAAACTAGGATTTTTTTCTCTTTAGAAAAATGGATTATACAAAATATATTAAATTACAAGGTTTTTCTAATCCAATTAGAAACGACAGAGACCAGAATGACTGTGGTATTGTCGTATACTTTGATCAGAGTCTTTCGTATCTTCTCAAAACTGAGCTGCAATTTGACCTGTCCATTATGTGCTTTGAAGACATTGTAAAATCGAAAACGTTTTTATGTTGCCGTTTTGTGCAGATCGATGCAATATGCAACGTCAAATTACTGGGACTAGTTAGATAGTTTTGTAGAAAAGTATCTTGATACTGTTAGGCGACTCTAATTCGGACCTTACACAACCAACTATATATATATCGCAATATCATGATAGAATATTTGAGAAAACAATAAACAAACATCTTTCAAAAACTATGTAAACATATTTTACCGAGACTCCTCCTAAAAGTGTTCGCAAAAATGCGCGGTGACAAATTATTCGGCCTCGAAACCGACCCCGGAATTTGGATCCAGTGCCGTCAGAAACTACGTGGACGACACTAACTTGCAGAATACTGGTGATAAAATGGAAGATATGTCAGACATGGGAGGTGACCAAATCACCAATGTACGGAATTCCACACGTATTACGGATGCATGTACTCTGACTTTGGTGGTGGAAAAAATAAAATACGCAAGACAGTGATAATGATATGGGCCGAACAGAGCAGTACCTTAGATTCCGGTAAATTAGAAAAATTATTCGACACCTGTGGAAATAGACCTCTGCACGTTGAAAAATGATATCCCATGCAGATCGGGGGAGAACTCATTTGAATGAGTTTGACATCTACCTACATAACGAACAAGACACTCGTCAATATCATAATGAATGGTGGAAACAAACTATATCTATAACGTCCAGAGGCCTTACACGATGGGTAGTCATTTAGATTCACTATCACTAACGTCATCAATCTGGTCTTATTCTTTATAGGGTTTTTTTTTCCGACACTAGGTGTATTTTTTCAATTTTGAAAATGTTTGGCAAATTTGTGCATCGGATTTTTCAGAGCCTGTTAGACCAGGTTGTGCAGGTTTTTTTTCCATTCGCATTCAAAAAAAATAAAAAATTGCTGCGGTGCTACATGAGACATGCCGTCTCGTCACTTTTGGTTCGACATCTTAATTTTCATTATCCCTTTAAACGCGAGAGGTCTCCTTTCCGTCCCATGCATATGTTACGCATGAAATTGCATTAACCCTTTACCTAACGTAACGGCCAAAACCGGCCAGCGCTATTCTCAAAAATCGCCAATTAATTTTCATTATTTTTTTCATTTTTTGTCTCAAAAACATAGGTTATGACCCCTCGTTGGAACGAGCTCGTCGAGCTCGTTCCAACGAGGGGTCACAACCTATGTTTTTGAGACAAAAAATGAAACAAATTAGTTATTCAAAAATTATTTTTGCAAGTGTCGTCTGCTTTTCAGGTTAGGTAAAGGGTTAATGAGGCTGGCTGCCAAGTGAATGTGTGGGAGAGACAAATCAATATTTTCAACATGCAGCCTTAGGGCAGCACGTTGAAAATATTGATTGGTCTCGCCCCAAATAATGAATATGAACTCTTCGGATTGTTCCATTGGAACTGACATGGAAGATACCACCAGTATTGAAGGGTTAAGTCATCCAACGATGCTAGAATGATCTATAATGCTCGTCAGCGTTTGTTTTAATGCCCCGCTTTTTAGGATACTTCGCCAACAATTATGAAATTTGGCATACATATTGTCCAATACAAACAATAAAAAGTAGTCATTTTACTTTTTCAGATGTCCACCTTTATCCAAAACAATGGTTGTATTGAAGTTTTTGGTGATATATAGTTGTTGGCACAGTAGTGCTAGTGTGGTAGTTGCTGGCATTGTAGGTAGCTTATACATTGTAGTGGTTGGTGTAGTAGTTGTTCGTTTTATAGTAATAGTGGATGATGCTGTCACGTTGTGTCTTAGGTAAAGGAATTGTAGTGCCTAGTGGTTAGTGTTGTAGTTGTAATGGCTGTGCAGTGATGCAGTTTACTTTTATCACGGTTTAACGACACATCCAACAGCCAAGATTACCTCCCGTTGGAGAGTTGTACGCGTCAAGGAAGCTGCAGTGCACGAAGAGAAGAGCTTAGTACATAGCGCTAACATACACCCACGTGGGGATTAACTACCTTGCCCGATGACACAACGCAGTTACCCCTAGTGGGGAGGGGGTGGATCCTTGAACCTTTCACTTTGAAGTAAGCTTCAATTCACCGCGGTGCCGTTGTAGTTGTTGGTATCGTAGTGGTACCAGTTAAAACTAGAAGACAGTCTTGTCACGCACTCTGCGTTTATTTTGACATTATTTCGCGTAGGATCTGTGCGAAATATATAGAACCGCACATACGTTTGAATGGCTTTCGTGATATACCGGGCCAAAGCAATCTCGTGCTATAATTCTTAACGCACTCAAAAGTATGTACATGTCTGTATTTATCACACACCACCCGTGTAACAACCAGTCTACACGAAAAGCACTTTTTAACTGAAAATTCGACGTGTTTCCTTCGTTGCCAACAAGACATCCTTGTTAGTTGGCGGGGTACCAACCCTAATTTGCTTTTTAATTTTTACAGCATCCATTTGGTCGATACCAACTGACAGCGATCAGCGTCACGGTCACGTCAACTGAACCTCAAATATTGACTAAACTGCGGGGAATAAAACAAAAGTTTTTAAACTGCTAATTAGTTTTGCGCACTCCAAAATTATATGAACAGTTGTGGAAGTATTTGTCAAGGAACAAGGAGTCAGAATGTTATTTTTATTTTGTATTTTTTTTACTCGCATTTGATTGTTAAAATGTCCTGGGTAAACAGATCTAAATAAAGAACTTGAAATTTTCAGCGATCTCGACTCCGGTGCATGCGATCAATGATTGACGTGATTTATTTTGACGAGTTCCTTCTCTGTTTACGTTAGAAACGAAATCGAACGTGTTTTGTATCACCACATGTGCGATACAACTTTATCTTTATCGTACAGGCAGAACAGTGGAAAACTCGTTTTTTACATTAATAGGTGTGTGATAAATTTCGTTATCGAATTGCATCTAAAGCACGACAGATTCTGCTGGTTATCAATAGAAAGTGCAAGCAATGTTTCAACCAGGAGATCCATTGGCTGAATCATTGCTTGTTCATAGGACATAAGTACAGAGTTTGATAGCTTTACTATCGCCATTGCACACAGATCAACAAGCAGAGTTATGTGTTATTTACAGTCATGACAGTACTCCTAGTTTTTTATTACACGCCTGTTCTTCGAAACCCCCATCTACACCAGTCACTACTACGGGAAGCAATGGAATCAATTTCTCAGTAGTTACCCTCCCATAGATTAATCGGGCTCGACTTTTCTTAACTTCGGTGATCTAACGAGAACCAGTGTCGCTTCTCCAATGCGTGCGTCTCATTTCGCCAGTGTGACCATACAACATCGAAAACGATATGTACTCACCACTAGCTTCCGTAGATTGGGAGATAGTGAAACCGAATTGTTGCTCCCATGTTGCCGTGCTTGTCAACCTGAACGTCTCTTGCGTTTTGAGTGTACCCGTCATTCCTGGCACATATGTCTTACCACAACCATCGTTCACTAAAGTTCTATCCATCATCTTGCTGTCAGCGATTACGTCAGTTTTCCTCTTGTTGTACTGAGGAGTGTATGCGATAAGGATGGTCTCGACCATATAGAACCTGAAAAACAGAATGTGTCATCAGCACCTTATCTCAGCCTACCACAACGCAGTGTGCAATCAGTCAGTATATACTTGTTAATTTACGGGAGTGTTTAGGGCCACTTTCAGTCAGCATATATTTGTTTATTTACGGGAGTGTTTAAATTTCAGGATTTGTTTCTCATGATCAATGAATGACGTCTAATATAGCAATTTGTTTATACCAAAAAACCATCGAGAAAACTAAAAAGACATTGGTGTCAAGAAACCTAGTGTATGGGGAAGGCAGGTAGACAGTCTCTCCGGCTCTGCTATTTCCATGCAGTGTACATTTACCTTGTAATTTGTTAATTGACATTGTATTTGTGTATGCTGCAAAATAAAATTTCATTCATTCATTCGGATAAATATAAGAGAACTGTTCCGAATATTCCACTTGGCAATATCTGCGCGATATCTCTACCGATACATACTGGAAGTCAACTTTAGACAGCGAGCCTAGCTTCAGATACCATACAACGAAGCACGTCCAACGCCGGTGTTTTTGTCACTTCAAGGAGATTGTGTCGAGACTGTGTGTTACTTAATTTCAACTTTATACAGTGTAATTTCATTTTAATGTTTTCCGAGACTCGGTGGTGGTTAATGTGTTAATATTGAATATATTATATCAATGTGAATAGGCATGTGGTATCAAATAAATTCAGTTATTCCTTTAGCCGAATCTTTTACCGATAAAAGTTAAAAAAAAACACTTTTTTGGACGACGTATTGTGATTCGATTCGAAATTCGATTCGATCAAACTCGGCAATTCGCAAGTCCCTATGTGTGAAGTTTCAATTCGAGTCGATCAAACTCGGCAATTCGCAAGTCCCTATGTGTGAAGTTTCAATTCGATTCGAACAAACTCGGCAATTCGCAAGTCCCTATGTGTGAAGTTTCAATTCGATTCGATCAAACTCGGCAATTCGCAGGTCCCTATGTGTGAAGTTTCAATTCGATTCGATCAAACTCGGCAATTCGCAGGTCCCTATGTATGAAGTTTCAATTCGATTCGATCAAACTCGGCAATTCGCAGGTCCCTATGTATGAAGTTTCAATTCGATTCGATCAAACTCGGCAATTCGCAGGTCCCTATGTATGAAGTTTCAATTCGATTCGATCAAACTCGGCAATTCGCAAGTCCCTATGTGTGAAGTTTCAATTCGATTCGAACAAACTCGGCAATTCGCAAGTCCCTATGTGTGAAGTTTCAATTCGATTCGAACAAACTCGGCAATTCGCAAGTCTCTATGTGTGAAGTTTCAATTAGATTCGATCAAACTCGGCAATTCGCATGTCCCTATGTGTGAAGTTTCAATTCGATTCGAACAAACTCGGCAATTCGCAAGTCCCTATGTGTGAAGTTTCAATTCGAGTCGATCAAACTCGGCAATTCGCAGGTCCCTATGTGTGAAGTTTCAATTAGATTCGATCAAACTCGGCAATTCGCAGGTCCCTATGTGTGAAGTTTCAATTCGATTCGATCAAACTCGGCAATTCGCAGGTCCCTATGTATGAAGTTTCAATTCGATTCGATCAAACTCGGCAATTCGCAAGTCCCTATGTGTGAAGTTTCAATTCGATTCGAACAAACTCGGCAATTCGCAAGTCCCTATGTGTGAAGTTTCAATTCGATTCGAACAAACTCGGCAATTCGCAAGTCTCTATGTGTGAAGTTTCAATTAGATTCGATCAAACTCGGCAATTCGCAGGTCCCTATGTGTGAAGTTTCAATTCGATTCGAACAAACTCGGCAATTCGCAAGTCCCTATGTGTGAAGTTTCAATTCGAGTCGATCAAACTCGGCAATTCGCAGGTCCCTATGTGTGAAGTTTCAATTAGATTCGATCAAACTCGGCAATTCGCAGGTCCCTATGTGTGAAGTTTCAATTCGAGTCGATCAAACTCGGCAATTCGCAGGTCCCTACAGTTGAAACTAGGAGTCCTGTCACGAATAGTGCGCTTATCTAGGCTTAATTGCGCGTTGGAATTGCGCGCAATTGCCATATCGAATGGCATCCAAACCACGGCGGGTTCTCCTGGTTACCCATAGCAAACACATACAATGTTTCTGCCAATGGACCTCCGGGTTACCCGGAGATCCATTGGCTGAAACATTGCTTGTGCACAGGCCATATGTACAGAATTTGATAGCTTTACTTGGGCCATAACGCGCATATTAACGCGCATATTAACGCGCATATCAACGTGCTATTTGTGCGCATTTCGTGACAGGACTTCTAGTTTTAACTGTATGTGTGAAGTTTCAATTAGATTCGATCAAACTCGGCAATTCGCAAGTCCCTATGTGTGAAGTTTCAATTAGATTCGATCAAACTCGGCAATTCGCAGGTCCCTATGTATGAAGTTTCAAAGCTTTGTCATTTATAACTATGGACGTCTGTTGATAATAAAATTAGAGATTTTAACTATTTTAACCTTGATGGTATCTCCCATGTCAGTGTTGTTTTCAAGGATCGGTGTTGGATCCCCTACTGTACACTGTCTATACCTTACCTCTCGGTGACATTATCCGAAGCCATGGCCGTGACTTTCATTTTTATGCAGATGACACACAGCTGTATATTTTACCCACGCCTTTGAACCTGAAGCCTGCACTAAGAATGAACTTTGCATTTCAGACATCAAGGCATGGATGACTAAAAACTTTCGTAAATTGAACGATGTCAAGACAGAAGTAATATATATAAGTCTACCGCATCAACTTTAAAAAATATCCAAACTGTCCCTCAATATTGGAGGTTCTGCGATAAAACCCAGTAGCTGTGTTCGAAACATAGGTTATTTCATGGATGAAAATTTGGCCGCTGATGAACATATCAAACATGTCTCTCGCAGTGCATTTTTCCATCTTAGAAATATTAACAAAATTCGATCCTTCATTGATAAGCAGACGTCACAACAGTATGTCCACTCCTTTGTTACCAGTCGCCTCGACTACTGCAACTCTCTTCTTATTGGCTCTAAAACATTTATTCTTGAAAAACTACAACACATCCAAAATTGTGCTGCACGGGTCATAACCAGAACTCAAAAGTACTGCCATATAAAACCAGTAATCTCGGAGTTACAATTTTCTTTTAGGTTCTGTCGTTTATCGCCATGATATAGACTTGGTTGCTGATGTGGCGTCGGGTACCAATAAATGATAATAGTGATCCATGTATCAATGTATCTGTGAGAGAATGTATGTGTATGTGTGTATATGTATGTATGCAATTATTGTACAGCCATTGAGCACCTTGTGTGGATTGTTGGCTTTAAAATTATTATTATTATTATTATTAATGGCAACAGTTTGAAGAGCCCACAATCGTTATTTGGGGGTAGAGCAGTTAATATTATCAACTTGCAGCCCTTTGTCTACACCACACATTCACTTAACAGACATCCTACCTTATGTAATTATAACGTATCATGTTCCTGGGCCAGAAAAAAAACTGCCTGCCGGGTCTAGGGGGTTAAGGAAAACTGTCCAAATGACCGGAAAAATGAAATAATACGTCCGACGGTATGCTAGACCAGTTATGTAGAAAATAGCTTGTCAAATTATATACCTATAGCTTAAGTAAGAATTTATATGTGTCATACATTTGACATTTTTCATTTAAAAAGTGCAAGGTGCAAAATGTTCCTATTTTTGAGTACTACAACGTACTAAAATGTCATGAAAATCGGTCAAACTTTCATTTAGATGGATATTAACCAATGTGCGAAGGAAAAAGTAAAAAAAAAAAAACAAAAATATTTGCAGTTACAATACTCTATTTTAAACTTTGTTGAATGGTATAAGAGATTTGTGCACAATGTGATTACCAATAGTTTATACGAAAATAACTGACCGCTACCGACACTGATCAATGTGATAGAAATAGGCCTAATGACACAATGCAGAATACCGAGGTGAGTGGAAGATCTGATTGGTAAAAGGAGGACTTTAGAACTAGAGAAATTCAAGCATAGCCAAGACAGGCCATGCTGCTAGGCTTCGAGTAGCTAATGTAGGGCTGCTAGTAGATAGAAACCGATGAGTCTGAAACACTCGTAGCCAGTAAAGACATGCTATTCTTAGTAGCCCAAGATAGCGGCTTTACCGGATTGGTTTCAGTAATTTTGGGTAATTTTTGCTGATGTTCGGTAATTGGCAGATCGATTTGGGTATTTAGATATAACCTCTCTGAGTCGACTCACAGTGCTATTAGAGATCTCCCAGGCATATACACAGTCCCCGTAACAACAAGTGTTGTGCAAAACGTAAATTCAAATTGATTTTTATATGCCTCTTTCCTTCAGATCACAAAACAACGATTAACATGGATGGGCTTTTCTTAAAGTTGATTTCTGGGTCCTCAAAAAAAAAAACTAAACAAATAATTTCAAGCCAGGGTGTGACTTTATTTTGTGTGATTATTTTGGTCAAGGGTATGCGCTAATACAGTGAAAACTCGAGTTTATTTATTTTGTGTTTTTTTGGTTTTGTTTTTTTGGTTTTTTTTTTGTTTTTTGCAATACGGGACTGCTTCATTTGTTTACATTTGTATTCCAATTCTATTGAACCGGGAGAAAGTTATCATAACCTGCTACTGCCACTAACACGCTACCAATAATTGTTCCCAAGATCGATTTGTAGAAACACTAACCATATTCTACCATTTTACACTAATTCTACTACTCACCTTGGAGAGGATTTTACTTTGACTGGTGACACACATCTGCACCTGTTTTGTTATAGGGGTGGGTGGGTGATACCAGTCGAGGTACATGGATTAAGCCCCATTTTTAATGATAAATCTTATGGTTACATATTATACATTACTACCACTTAACTGTACATCATTGTACTTCACTTGATGATACGCGTGGATGTGTATTATCAGTTGCAGCAAATGCTCCAAGTTAGACACACAATGTATGTCAGAATTTGAGGTTAAACCCAGTTAATACCATTATTAATTATCTTTTCTAAAGGTTTTGACGAAATTCTTATAGATGTTATTAATTTCCTGCAAGCCTGTCCTCACCCATATTGTGCATGTAAATCGTCCATCCAGTTCATGAGTAGGACTTTGCTATGTCTGAAACTTCTAAGACCATTATCGTCATGTTTGCTTAACTAACTAGACCCTGGAAAACAGGTGATAATATTGTTCATCATTTGCACAGATTCTTACGACAGAACGTATTATACTCCCGCGAAACCCCCAATAAATGGGGCAGTGCTTCTCTACTGCGGTAAACTATAATTCCGCTTTAATGGTAGAATATAACCTGGTAGCCATCACCTGGGGTTCAAGTCCTCGGGGAAAGCAGCAAAAGTTCCAATGGTTGGCACAATGTGACTCTATAATTATGTTGTGGTCACGATATAGTCATATTATGTTGAAAATGACTCTGTACACTAATAAACAAACAAACTCTATTTATTGTTACATCCCCTGGGAATACTACGCAGTGCAAGTATGGAAAGGGTTTGTCGTGCCGTTCAATCGAGTGATCCCATTTGTCCACTTATACACCAGGTACTCGACCTGAACGAATTCCTTTATGTTTGTATATCATGTTTGTATATCATGTATTTATAGCTAGTTTCCACATATACAGTACGTGGAGAGTGGATTGTAACTAAATCACCCGCGGAGTGGAGATATCACCCAAGCTATAACTTTCAAATTTTGTACATATCGACGAAAAACACAAGCAATGTTTCAGTCAATGGACCTCCGGGTTTAACCCGGAGGTCCATTGGCTGAAACTTTGCTTGTGCTGGTTATGCTTTGCAACAAATTTGCAATTATTGCTTGGGTGGAATCTCCATTCTGCGGGTGATTTAGTGATAATACACTCTCCACGTACTGTACCAATTATGATCGCTTTACTCTTGTTTACTAGCTCAATAATTAATTATGAAAGATGTGCCGGTTGTTGGTTCTTTTCAATCAACCTTACTAACCTAGCAATGGTGCTTGTATTTTGTGGCACTTTTACACATATGTTGTATTCTTTTTGCCTTTTCCCTTCTCCTGTTTTAGTAGTTCTATATATCCCAGTCATCCATTTCTTACCTTCCAGTCCAAAACACATTTCTACTTACGGTCCCAATGTGACTTGTTCTAACATCACCCATGTAGTGATAACTATACAATATAATTGAATCTGATCAACATAACCTTGGTCTTGGAGAAGCGTCGAATGTTGCCGCCTAGAGATGTACGTATTCGGTTCTATTACAATTGGTCAAATGTAAAATATGATTAACATAGAAGTATACAGAGCTAGAGTTTCTGCCGCGATCCCAAAGGAGCGTACATCATAAACATATTGGATATATCTAATGTGTTACTCGTAAATCTCATCGCCTGTTTCGGATGTGAGGCATTAACTATGATGGTAGTACTCATCGTCACGGACTCTGTAAAATTCCTAACTCGGGCCTTGGGGACTGACAAAAGATCAAATTCAACTCGTGTTGGAACTGAAAAGTTCTCCTCCCCAGACACTCTAAACAACTTCCTGATACTTACCCCTTTCACTTGTGATCTCTTGCTATTGTACTTATCTGGTGATATTGAGCTAAATTCCAGACTGTTATACACAAACAATGACAACACGCTGAACTCAATTAGAATTTGTCATCTTAACGTGCAGAGCCTCAAACCCAAAATAGATATTCTTCAGAGCGAATCGTGAAATTTTGATGTATTTGTTTTTGGTTTTTTTTTTTTTTGAAAACGTGGTTAGGAGCTGATGACTCGCTATCGGAGATACAAATTCCTGGCTTTCATGCTCCGCTGCGTAAAGATCGTCCCAATAGATGGAGGAGTAGCCATATATGTTAAATCTGAGATTTATTATAAATCACTTAGGGATCTCCAGACTGACGGTCTTGAGTGCCTTTGGGTTGAACTACTCACCAAACCTAATTCCCTCTTTTTTTACCGCCCGGCGAGTTCTGGTCCTATTTTGTGGGAACTGAAAGGTAACTCAATTGCAATAGCAACCGACGCGAAAATTTCTTACATTCTAATTTTTCACTGGTGATTTTAAGGATAACCAACTCCCACTTTGCAAAGGTGCATTTAAAAATGTTGCTAACCATTTCAGTCTATCTCAACTTAATAGAGATCCCAACTACTTCACAGGACGTCCAAACTCCTCGACCTAACTGCATTTAGTTCTTCAGTTAAGGTCCGAAGGTCAGAGATTCTTAATTCGTTTATTACGGACCGTATTCGATACAGCCCTGTATACGTCGACATAGAGTGCCATTGCATTTAAACGTCGTATATGGTTATATAAGGATGGGAATTATGAGGGGCCAAATAGTTCTCTGAAGACTGAAAAGTGGGAGTTTCTGTTTACTAATCAATGGCGAGGCACTGCCGTTGATAATCTTCAAAATAAGCTACTGCAGCAGGCATCCATGCACTTTCTAAACAAGTTAATTACCGTAAAGCTTAATGAGCCGGCATGGATGCATTGCGAATTGAAATCGCTAATTCGACAGATGAAACGTCTTTATCGTACTGCCCAGGGATGTGGCTAGAGGGCTTCAGCTGGCGGGGGGGGGGGGGGGGGGGAGTGGGGGTGGAGTAAATTCCAACTGTGAGTAGTTTCGATAGGTGGCTGCAGTGCAGCGCTGGGTGATATATTTTTCATGAACAATGTTAATTTATTGAATTTCCAACTATTTGATTTTTGACCTCGGAATTTCCAACTATTGAAAAAATCTCCTAGCTGGGGGGGGGGGGAGGGGGGACCCTCCTGTCGCCACATCCCTGGCACTGCCAAGCAAAGCAACAAGCCTGAGACTTAGCAAAAGTATCGCGCGAAACAAAATCAACTAGCAGCTTCAATTAGAAGGGCAAAAGCAAACTTTTATGAAAACATACAAAGCATGTTAAATATTTAAACACGGACAGTACCTAGTGGTGGAAGACTTCAAAGATAAACCTTGGAAATAATGATTCAGTGGTTCCGAATCTGTCATACCAAAGCAAAACACTTGTGTCAGATCTGGATAAAGCTGAGGTTCATAATGAGGTATTTCTGTTCGATGGCCTCCATTGGTGAATTTCAGGCGCGTCTCACAACCAGCCCCCCCCCCCCCCCCCCCCCACTGTTTTCTGAGCGACCAGTCCTCTCTCTTGCATGACCATAAACGTCCCAGATGTAGGCCACGCGTTAAAATCTCTAAAGACTGCGAAGGCATGTGGATCTAACCAAATAAGTCCTAGCCTGCTCAAAGAATGTAGAAGCAGTTTGTCCGAACCGCTCACTGGACTCTTCAATATATTACTGACTAGTTGTTACTTCCCTTCGCTATGTTACACCAGTGTATAGAAAGAAATGCGTTAAACATAGTTTCCAAGTCTTTGGAAAATGCATATTTAATATAAAGTTTGGAAATTTCTTCAAGACCACAATATCCTCACCCAGTTCCAGTCGGGATTTACAAAAGGGGACTCCACAGCTCTTTAGCTCAAAGCCCTATATTATGCTTTCTGCGGTGCCCTTAACGAAGGTAAAGATGTAGTGTTGTTTTCTGTGATGTCAGTAAGGCATTCGATAAGGTTTTGCATGCAGGTCTGCTATTTAAATTGGCACAAATTGAATTAACAGGAGCTCTTCTACAATTTACCCAACGACCAGAAAGCAGCAAGTAGTTTTACATTCGGAATATTCAGGTTCGAGGGTAGTAAGAGCTGGTGTTCCACAGGGTTCTATACGTGAACCTCTCTTCTTTCTAATCTATATCAATGATTTAATTTTAAATTTTGTGATCAGTGTCCGTTTCTTTGCTAATGGAACTTCCCTTTTTTAATGATCGAAAATCCCCTACAAGTCGCAGTAATTATAAATAAACATCTGGATATAATCAAACAATGGGCACATCAATGAGCAGTGGAAATCAGCCCTCAGAAAAGGGAGACACTGCTTGTATCCTATAAAATAGCAACAGCTGGCCGCCCTCCTATTTTTATGTCCAATGTATAAAATAACGAGGCTAGTCATCATAAACACATAGGCGTGGTCTTAAATAGTAGTTGTACCCGGCACAATCACATTGAATACATTAGCTCTAGAGCATGGGCTCGGCTCGATGCGATGAGAAAGTTGAAATTTATACTCGATCGCAGCGTGCTTGAAAAAATCTATTTTGCGTTCATTAGACTGTTACTCGAATATGCTAACACCGTATGGGCGAATTGTACGGCGGCTGAATATGATGAGTTGGGAGAAATACAAATAGCGCCGCACGCATCGTAACAGACGTAACCATAAGTACAGGTAAAACTACCTTATATACCGAAACTTGTTGGGAAACTATTAATGCCCGGCATACTAAGCAGAAACTAATTCATGGAATGAACTCCCTACCCAAGTGAGAGAAGATTCTAACATTGCTCATTTTAAAATGTATCTTAACAGAAACCTCTGACGCCCACCCACATTCTATTCCAAATCCAAATGTCGGTATGGTCACATTTATCACTGTCGACTACGTCTGAATTGTAGCAACTGAATGCCCACTTGTACGATAACTATTTGGTACCATCTCCTCTTTGCACTTGCAAACTGCCCCATTTATACGAACATACAGTACGTGGAGAGTGGATTGCAACGAAATCACCCGGGGAGTGGAGTTATCACCCAAAGTATCACTTTCAAATTCTGAACATGTGGACAAAAAACACAAGCAATGTTTCAACCAATGGACCTCCGGGTATAAACCGGAGGTCCATTGGCTGGAACTTTGCTTGTACTTGTTATGCTTTGTAACAAATTTGCAATTATTGCTTGGGTGGAATCTCCACTCTGCGGGTGATTTAGTGATAATACACTCTCCACGTACTGTAACTTCACGAAATTTTCGGAGTTCTAATTGATTGCCTTGAATGCCATACACTGATCTTTTGGTCTGATGTTTTTCCTAGCGATGGAAATGGTTAAGTTTTTGACATAGTCCAAGACTATATTCTGGCTACAAAAATGATTCTGTAATGACAGGTAGGGTGATCTTCCTCCATTTTAGTTACTGTTTGACATTGTACTATCCGACGTTTTTACCTGTTTTACTAGTGTGTTTCGGCACAATCAATCGTTGGATTTATTCCCCGATAGTAGTATTCAGTATCTGCATACTATTGCCATCATGCGTCAAATGAATTGCTCCACTTGACCCCCGATGTTAATGTTCCCCATATGAGCTTCCTCGTAAATTAACGATACCTAGACATCGAGGTGCCGCATTCTCGAGAACGAATCCATTTCTACATTTAACTAATTGATTTTGCAACTTTGAGTTAATATTGTCTCCACCTTTCCTCACTTTCTCGTAATGCAAATTCAATGCACAAGTACTAAAACCAATTGTAGTAATCACAGTATGTCCGGACCATTAGTGTTTGTCTCCACCACTTCATGTAAATATATCTAATACAATATCACTCGATGAGATCCAAACCAATAATGCTTCGGACTTCGTGGCAAAATTCAGCACGAAAAACAGTAGCTAGCTATCCACTTTTCTACCACTTATGTTGATACATGCACTGGTCTTGTACTGGTCTTGTAATAGAGGTGAGAACGAGAACTCATGACCGAATAATGTGTATCGCATGAAATAAAATAGTGATAATAATAAAACAAAAATAATAAAGAAACAAAAGGAGAAATATAACTCGGTGCAATATAAATAATTATCAGATATTACAGGCGATTATTTGGTCGAATTGTTTTTAAAAGTAAGTCTGGGTGGGAGTGACAAGGTAAAAATAGAGTTACAGTAAGTAAGTAATTCTTTATTAGCGTGACATGTGCAACAGATTCAATACCTTTTACCTTTACAATAATGCACCCGGCCAATTTGACCTATATGTCACGTTAGAATAACCATTACTAACTCGCATGCTCGTCACAATCATACAGCCCCACCCCACCCCGATTCGACTACCATCCCAACCCCCTTCTGTATCCTCCTCCCCCACCCAGTATTTTATCCACCCCCCCACCCCATCACTCTCTCTCACTCAGTCCCTTACTACACACATTCATCCTTCCACAAACACATGCCATAAAGTAGGTCAATTTTGGGCACTGCGGATGGCCCCATTTTTATTTCTATAGCAGACACACAGACAAACAAACATACATACGAAATCCATCATTTTTGCCCTTCCCAACCCTACCCCACAGAGGCACTTTTTTGAACTGCTCCATTAAATTTTTAAACTTCACGACACGTTTTTCCGATATGTTTGTTAGCAGTGATGCGGACCGTACCGGACCTCCAATGGTGTTCCGGCCCAGTCCGGTCCAAGAAATAGCGGTCCGATATTCGGGCAGGCGGTCCGTTTTTTTCTAGATGGACCGGCCCAATTCAGGGGCACAGGTCTTTTAGAGTGTGTGTGTGGGGGGGGGGGGGGGGGGGTACACAATGCGCAGGGCCAACCATGTTTTGGTCCTGCGGGCGGAAAGTTTGAAAATGTAAGCTGAAAATACACGACTTCCGCCTATTGCAGCATTGCTCGGACACACAACGCGCAGGGTCAAGTATGGTTTGGCCCTGCGGGAGGAAATTTTGAAAAAGCAAGCTGAAAATACGCGATTTTCGCCTATTGCAGCATTGCTCGACAATATCAGCTACTATCGGACCTATATATGTGGGAGGAGCGCGGGGGACATAACATGTAATGCCCCCCACCCCGAAAAACTTTGTGGGGCACACGCCCCCTCGCCCCCCCCCCCCTCCCCCCATGATCTGCGCCCATGGTCCAATTTAATAGGGTCACCACACCAAACCTACCAGATGAAATACAGGGACCAAGTTACTACCAACTAAATAGTTTCCATGTGCACATAATCCAGATCGGGGTTTATTGAAATAGATACACAATACACATTGAAATCCTTTGCCGACAAAGGAATTGAATGACAGCTTCTTGTCACCGAATTTGAGCGTTCGCTATTTTGGGAACTTTTTTGTAGAACCGCTCATCGCCGATACCTTCACCCTACACCCGTGACAGGAATCACAGGATGCAGGTGGTTGATTGGTGACAGATTGGCTCAATATAGTTGACAGTTACTTCAAACTTACTCGACTTCAATGTATTCACCGTCTATCAAGATGAAATTATCAGTTTGTGTATCAATTGGGAGAGTGCAAAACTTCCCTTTGCGTCTCCCTGGACCGGTCCCTTGGACCGCCCCGGACCGATCCAGCGTGTCCGTGTACCGGTAGAGCAGGGGCGGCCCGGTCCTCGTCGGACCGTACCGCGGACCACGCCTGGACCGGTACCGGACCGTTTGTTTGCGGTCCGGTCCGCAACACTATTGGTTAGCGAGTCATATTTCAATATTAAAACACAACTTGTTTGTAACAGTACAGTAAACAAGCAACACTGCCCATTTGACATTTTCATGGGAAAAAATCTTATTTCATTTTACGTGATTACAAAGGGTCGAAAAAAAAAATCGTGTGAAGCGCATACAAAACAATCTCTCAGCGGGATTCTTTGTCTGAAACTGTGTGCCTGCATCAAGTTTATCTTGCTTTTTCCCCCAGTTATATCCCATTGTTCGCGTTTGTAACGACTCAACTGATTGGCTCGTGAAGCGTATTGCATCGTGGGATTTTAGCATCATCCTGAATAATTATGGTCGATCCAGGGTCGGACAAATTATTTCAGGTTCATCCTCAATTAATATAGGATGAACCTAAAATATTGATGTCGAACCTAGTTCAACATGAAACAATAATTATGGTCCATCCAGGGTCGGATTATTATTTCAGATTCATCCTCAGTTAATATAGGATGAACCTGAAATATTTATGTCGAACCTGGTTCAACATGAAACAATAATTATGGTCGACCGAGGGTTGGACAAATTATTTTAGGTTCATCCTCAATTAACATAGGATGGACCTGAAATATTTATGTCGAATCTGGTTCGACATGAAACAATAATTATAGTCCAGCCAGGGTCGGACAAATTATCGATCGCGTACGAGAGGGTCATAAATATTATTGTAGGATGAACCTGAAATAATATAGGATGAACCTGAAATAATATAGGATGAACCTCAAATAATATAGTATGTACCTCAATAATTATTTTCGAACCTGTTCGTACGCCATAGAGTAATGTTTTTCCTGTAACCCTTTTACCTATCCAAAGCTATTTTGAAAAGAGAATACTGTCTGAAATAAGTTGTAATTCTTCAAAAATATTTAACCTTCTTTTACTGATTTTTTTGTTGAAAACAGAAGAATTCATAAATGTGTGCATTTTCACGAAAATCTTCTTTGAAACTACAGGGCCAAATTGTTTGAAAACTTAGTGTGACTGATGATTATAACCCCCTCTACCAATGATCCTCATTTTAATCTTCATCGGTTTGCAATTATATCTGCAATTGTGGCTTATAGTTCGTATAGAAACCCTATAGGAAATCACATTTTCATCATCTTCGTTGAAAGTACTGAGCCAATGTAAATCAGACGTGGCATGCATTGTCTATGAGAGGTTCTCTACAACTGTTACTCATTTTATTCCTGTTGGGTGAAAAAACGTGGTCGCTAGAAGCATTCTTTGATTCTGATTGGTCAATTCTGAAAACTCTTCTCATCTGAAACCACAGAGCCAAATGTTTTGAAACTTTGCATGGTTGCTAACTGGAACACCCTCCACCAAGAGTCCTCATTTTAATGTTGATCGTATTGCAAACATGGCCATAATTGCGGTTTATAGTTACTATAGAAAAAACCTATAGGAAATCACATTTTTATCTTCTCTCTGGAACTATTGAGCTGAGGTGAACCAAAAACTTGGCAAGAATTGTCTATAGGAGGCCCTCTACAAACGATCCTCTTTTTGTTCCCATTGGCTGGAAAATATGGCCACCAGAGACATTCTATGATTCTTTTTGATGGATTCAAATGTTTTGAAACTTCACGTGATTGAAGACTGGGACACCTTCTACCAATGATCCTCATGTAATTTTGATGGAATGTTGCAAACATGACCACAGTTGCAGCTCATAGTTACCATGGAAAGCCAATGGGAAATCACATTTTTATATGTATTTCCAGGTGAGCGATTACAGGCTCTGCAGAGCCTCTAGTATTGTATTGTCAGTTAAAGGGTTCTTGTGTGTGATTATTGATTATCAAGATGCTTTTGGATGATGACCTGTGATTGATTTTACACGCTGTGATATAATAAATAACCCACGTTTGAATTATCACCCACCTCTAATTATTCATTACCATTCCTGTGGTTACATATGCATTGTGTATTTTCGTGACATTAGAGTTGATATTGCCCCCACCTTTCCTCACTTTCTCGAAATGCAAATTCAATGCATAAGTACTGAAACCAATTATAGTAATCACAGTATGTCCGGACCATTAGTTTTTGTCTCCTCCACTTCATGTAAATATGTCTAATACAATATCACTCGATGAGATCCAAACCAATAATGCTTTGGACTTTGTAGCAAAATTCAATAACGTTATTTCCGCGAACGAAGAACATTCGGTCCTCCCATTCAGTAATTCTGAGTCTGGTTGTAAGTATTTTAGCACCGAGCAATTCAAAGATCAAATCTCAAGAAAAATGAGATCCTCTCTCTACTCAGATTAAACTGACGCAGTTTGAATGCAAACTTTGAAAATATTCATAATTTACTGGTTGGCCTACAAACAAATGCCAACGTTTTACACGTAATAGGCCTGACGGAAATACTTAATATTAAACCTGGTATAGAGTATTAACTTGAATGATATCGCACCTTGATTTCCCGAACTTACCGCACGAAGACGATGACGGCAGGGTTTGTGTCAGAATACTCATAAATGACAATATACGACAGGGGTGGTGTCAGAATACTCATAAATGACAATATACGACAGGGGTGGTGTCAAAATACTCATAAATGACAAAATACGACAGGGGTGGTGTCGGAATACTCATAAATGCCAAAATACAACAGGGGTGGTGACAGAATACTCATAAATGACAATATACTACAGGGGTGGTGTCAGAATAGTCATAAATGACAATATACAACAGGGGTGGTGACAGAATACTCATAAATGACAATATACTACAGGGGTGGTGTCAGAATAGTCATAAATGACAATATACAACAGGGGTGGTGACAGAATACTCATAAATGACAATAAACAACAGGGGTGGTGACAGAATACTCATAAATGACAATATACAACAGGGGTGGTGACAGAATACTCATAAATGACAATATACTACAGGGGTGGTGTCAGAATACTCATAAATGACAATATACAACAGGGGTGGTGACATAATACTCATAAATGAAAATATACGACAGGGGTGGTGACAGAATACTCATAAATGACAATATACTACAGGGGTGGTGTCAGAATACTCATAAATGACAATATACAACAGGGGTGGTGACAGAATACTCATAAATGAAAATATACGACAGGGGTGGTAACAGAATACTCATAAATGACAATATACAACAGGGGTGGTAACAGAATACTCATAAATGACAATATACTACAGGGGTGGTGACAGAATACTCATAAACGACAATATACTACAGGGGTGGTGTCAGAATAGTCATAAATGACAAAATACAACAGGGGTGGTGACAGAATACTCATAAATGACAATATACTACACGGGTGGTGACAGAATACTCATAAATGACAATATACTACAGGGTGGTGTCAGAATACTCATAAATGACAAAATACGACAGGGGTGGTGTCAGAATACTCATAAATGACAATATACGACAGGGGTGGTGACAGAATACTCATAAATGACAATATACGACAGGGGTGGTGTCAGAATACTCATAAATGACAATATACCCTTCAAAATACGAATTGACTTATCCGTGTTTGAATCCTTATTCATCGAAATACCACTGAACGAAAAAAATGGAAATTGTTTTTATAGACCACATACTGCGCCAGAAGCAGACCTTGGCATGTCTGTTTAAATATAACGGAGTTATTGGACACTATAAACATGGAAAATAACAAGGCTTACTTCATGGGTGGTCTCAATATAGACCTGCACAACTTGAACATACACCGAAGAACGAATACGTTTTATAGATTCATTATACAGTGTGGGTGTCTTTTACAAAACCCACGAGTGTTACAGAATTCTTTGATACTCTGACTGACCACATTTTTAGGAATACCCAGCATTAATTTTACTTCAGGAATTATACTCGCTGACGTCAGCGACCATTTTGATTCGTTTTTCAAACATGAATTAGACACACGATCAATTGTCCCAATACCTGAATTAAGACGCTCATTAAATATGGAGAATGTAGCCCACTTTGAAGGACTCTTATCGGCATGTCACTTTTCAGAGGTCACAAACTACATTCGTCCAAACTCAGCGTGCGATAAATTCCTTGACATATTCTACAAAGCTGTTGAAAAAAGCATTTCCCCAAAAAGCAAGCCCTATAAGAAAAATTATATAAAACGCCAACCATGGATGACACTTGGCCTACTGCAATTCTCACAAACGAAAAGTAAATGGTATGTCAAAACAATTAAAATCCCCAACTACTCAAAACATAACAGAATATACAAATAACATTGCTATGAAGTCTGTCGCTTTAAACAGACCTGTAAAATGATTACTATGATGAAATATTACTAGAAAATAAATATAATATTTGAAAAACATGTGAAATCCTATGAAGGGCCACATGGAAGTCAAATAGCAACCGACAACTTCCCCCTACCCTCGTAGATGGAAAATGGAATTAACAGACCCAAACAGAATAAATGACGGATTCAATCATTTTGTTGCTGACATTAGAAATGCCATAAGTAATCAAGTGCGCCCTATCCATGTAATTTGTCGGATTATTTGAACAATAATAACAATAGAGACTTATTTTGTGTAAACCCTGCAATTGAACAAGAAGTAATTGTTCATGCTCACAAATGGAGGAGCAATTCGAGTAGAGATAGCAGCGATATGTCCACAAAATTATGAAAAGAAATAATACTCGAGGTGGCAGGTTAATTGTCTTATGTGATCAACTTATCTTTTGTTACAGGTGGAGTGTCGGACAAAATGAAAATAGTCAAAATTGTACCCATTTTTAAATCGGGAGACCCACAGCTATTCACTAACTACCACCACTTTAATATTCTTCCAACATCCTCCAAAATACTTGAAAACGTAATGTACACACGATTAAATACTTTCTTTGAGGAACAAAATATCATATATATAAGTATCAGTTTTGGATTTCAGAAAGGGGCGGTCCACTTTTCACACTTTCCTTCAGCTCATAAATAATGTTGTAGAAACAAATCATAAATCTACGAATGATTGCTAACGATTGGTGTCTCTAGACATTTACAAAGCCTTTGATACCACAAATCACTCGATTCCACCTTCAGAACTGGACAGATATGATATAAGAGCGTTGGTAAATTCCTGGTTTAAAGATTACCTAATAGGCAGATGTAACTGAATAACACATTGGACATATTTGAGGTCACAACCCATCAAGCATTATCATATCGTACTGTTATCGACCGGACAACGAAATATCGGGGGATTTTGCTGAAGTCGGCCCGAGGTCAATCCTCCATCAGAACGATATTGACTTTATTTTGTGAGTCATTTTCAATTTCTAGTGCAAACCTCGTTAAGTAATTATTGTCTGGGTTATTAAACATATTCATTTCGCACTCTCAGTTTAATTGTTTGGAAAAAACAAAAGTAAATGATCGGGCCGATGTTGGGCCGATTTCGGAGTGTCAAAAAACATATCTAGTAATCTCCCTTGGTACTATTTTCCAAAGTCATATTTTTAAATTCCTAGAGCCTTTGATGCTGTTTTGTGGTTCATGTGTGGTCTTACAGCACGTCTTGTGCTAACCAAAATCATGGGGACATGTTTTATAATAGCACAATATCAGCTTTAACCCTCAAAGTGCCTTTCCCGAATTATTATTTCAACATATTCCATTATTCCTATATAGCACTATTCCCAGCCATCTTACTCTTTGCAATAAACTGTGTAGTAGAGTATTTTGTCATTTTCAATTTATAATATTGGAAAAACAGTAGACATGTTTTATCTTGTCTGATATGATCTTCCCACAATTCAGTTCAAACATACCAACTGAGGTGGTGCTGGGTTTGTGAGAAAATAAATAAAACTTTTATTTCTTTTGTTTGTCATTTATAGACGATAATTCGCTATATGGCAGTGAATTACAGGACATAGACAAATTTTCTGTTACACCAGAAGGAAACCGATGTATGTACACTGGAATAATGTACTACTCAGTGTTTGCTAAGCACCAAGTATACCCAACTACCTGTTTTACGTTTCAGTCGAAATTTTGTTATGAAAAGTGTATATATTTTTTATTTAATTATATCACCCACTACACCTGCATACAATCTGACGTGGACATCCATCCAGGATCTCATCAATATACCGTTGTGCAGTCAATGCACCACACCCAAGGACACAGAACTCTGTACGTCCATCCCAGCTGATGCCGCCAGAGACCATGTTTGACCATCTACCATAGCGGTCATGTTCAGCAATGTTGGTTGCATGGAATCGCTCTCCTGGCCTTCTCCATACCCTAGAACTCCTATCTGTGAGGTCTAGACAGTACATTGACTCATCTGTAGAAAGGGCAGGTCGCCAATCTTCTCTGGTCTACGTGATCCATGGCCCATTCATATCGAGCCTGGCGGCGGTTCTGGGACAGCGGAATGCGAATATTTGATCGTCTCGATCGGAGACCAGCTTCGTGCAACCTTGCCCGGATAGTCTGCTTCGAAACATTTACCCCGGATGCATTGTGGAGGTCACTGCGAAGCTGGGTTGCTGTGGCAAAGCGGTTCCTACGGACCTGAATGCTCAAAAACTGGACTTCAGCTGCAGATGTTGCCCTGTCTCTGCCACAATCATGCCGTCTTACTGGTGTGCCATACTGCTGAAATTTTGCCCAGGATCTGGTGACCACCGTATGGTGCGCACCAAGGGCATCACAAACCTGACGATGGGTAGCCCCTTGCTCCAACATCCCTACAACCCGCTACATTTCTGCTTCAGACAAATGTCTTCTTACATTTGCATTTGCCATATTCAATCATTAAATCACAAGGGTTTGTGTTGAAATGAAGATTGAATACCCTACACATATCATGTACATGTAGACAGTACACGAAAACATCATGAAAACCAAGGGGTACATACTTTCCATGACTGTCACGAAAAGTCTGTCAAGAGATCTAATGTAAACACCAATTCAAAACATTCCTCAATCCTATCCACCAAAAATGTCGGAAATATGTCACACGCAAATTTCACAATGATGTTTCAAATATTTGGTGTTTAGCAAACTTTGAGTAGTATACATCTGTCGAACCTCAAATTCATGTCGGGCCAACATCGGAAACAATTCCCATTCAGTGTTGCGCCAGGTTTCAAAATAAGAGCGGACAGAAATCAAACCACCATAATATCTGATGTAGGGCCGACCGAGATCAAACCTCCGTAATATCTGATGTAGGGCCGACCGAGGTCAAACCACCATAATATCTGATGTCGAGCCGCCCGAGATCAAACCTCGATAATATCTGATGTAGAGACGACCGAGATCAAACCACCATAATATCTGATGTAGAGCCGACCGAGATCAAACCACCATAATATATGATGTAGGGCCGACCGAGATCAAACCACCATAACATCTGATGTAGGGCCGACCGAGATAAAACCATCGTAGTATCTGATGTAAGGTCGACCGAGATCAAACCACCATAATATCTAATGTAGGGCTGACCGAGATCAAACCACAATAATATCTGATGTAGGGCCTACCAAAACCAAACCACCATGATATCTGATGTAAGGCCGACCGAGATCAAATCACCATAACATCTGATGTAGGGCCGACCGAGATCAAATCACCATAATATCTGATGTAGGGCCGACCGAAATCAAACCACCATAATATCTAATGTAGGGCTGACCGAGATCAAACCACCTTAATATCTGATGTAGGGCCGACCGAGATCAAACCACCATAATATCTAATGTAGGGCTGACCGAGATCAAACCACCATAATATCTGATGTAGGGCCTACCAAAACCAAACCACCATGATATCTGATGTAAGGCCGACCGAGATCAAATCACCATAACATCTGATGTAGGGCCGACCGAGATCAAATCACCATAATATCTGATGTAGGGCCGACCGAAATCAAACCACCATAATATCTGATGTAGGGCTGACCGAGATCAAACCACCTTAATATCTGATGTAGTGCCGACCCTGATCAAACTACCATAATATCTGATGTAGGGCCGATATTGCTGACAAAATCGGTTTGATATCGGTTCGATGTGGTTGTGCTGGCTGGAAACTGGGGTACCTCAAAGTTTTATACTTGGTCTCATCCTCTTCTTATTATACATCAACAACATCAGCCCCTCAACCATGCTAAATGTCCCGTCTTTTGCAGACGACACTTTAGGTTTTGCATCTAGTAACAATTTGGAAAGCCTGATAGGCGAGATCAAATTTGAACTAGATAAGGTAAGTAAATGTTGCACTGCAAATGGACTTTGTCTGAATGTAAATAACAGAAAATCCATGCTCTTGCATCCGCAAAATGATTCATATAACGTCGTTGCTAGAAACATCATTTTAAGTACTACAGATTTTCCATTAATTAGTAATCAACACGAAGAAAGATCAGTTAAATTTCTTGGAGTCCACATGGACGAAAATCGAAAATTTACACAACACACCTCCGTGGTTTGTTTAAAATGTCGAGGGCAATTTCGCCTTGAATGGAGTGAAATGATTTCGTCCCCTTAAAGCCTTGAGAACATTATATTGCTGATTCATGCATAGTCATTTGCGAAACGGTGTACTTGTTTAGGGTCATATACAGTACGTGCAGAGTGTATTATCACTAAATCACCCTCAGAGTGGAGATTCCACCCGAGCAATAACTGCAAATTTGTTGCAAAGCATAACCAGCACCAGCAAAGTTTCATCCAATGGACATCCGGGTAAAACCCGGAGGTCCATTAGCTGAAACATTGCTTGTGTTTTTGTCGATATGTACAAAATTTGGAAGTTATAGCTTGGGTGATAACTCCACTCTGGGGGTGATTTAGTTACAATCCACTCTCCACGTACTGTACCGTCGACAAGTAGAATTATAACCCTACAAAAAAGTGTTATGACGAACATAAAATATATCCCATACAACGAACATTATTTAAAGGTTGAAGCATCTAATATTCCATGACCTATACAGGTTACATGTTGTTTTTTGTGTTTATGCATGATTAGTATCATAATAAATTGCCCCTGTCTTTTGACAGTACTTTTGAATAAACATAAATCCTTCCGCAATGGAAACCAGACAGTCTGTAGGTGTGTGTATACTCATACCGAGAACACGTTTCTCTGCGGATCCCCCGCTTCAAGGCTTTGATGTCAAGAAATCTGGTGTGTGGGAATGACAGGAAGACAGCCTATATGGCTGTGCCATTTCCGTGCAGTGTACACCTACCTTGTTACTTGTTAATTCTATTTGCGCATGCTGCAAAATCAAGTTCCATTCATTCATCCATACAGTACGTGGAGTGTGGATTGTAAGTAAATCACCCGCGGAGTGGGATTATCACCCAAGCTACAACTTTCAAATTTTGTTCACATCGACAAAAAACACAAGCAATGTTTCAGTCAATGGACCTTCGGGTTTAACCTGGAGGTCCATTGGCTGAAACATTGCTGGTGCTGGTTGTGCTTTGCAATAAATTCGCAATTATTGCTTGGATGGAATATCCACTCTGCGGGTGATTTAGTGATAATACACTCCCCACGTACTGTACATTGTTAATAAAATCTTATATACCACATATTAACCAAATCTGTTAATATTTGTTCAAGTTATCGCGCTAACGAGCTGAAAATGTGCAAAATACGCACAAAATGAAATAATTAAGGGCCATAACTCTACTCAGTATGATCAAACCGCACCGGTATTCCAACTCGTTCAAGACATTGTTTGAAAAGTCTCATATCTCTATGCGTAAAAATTAAATAACTTGACCCAGAATGGTCGAACCGCACCAGTTTCCCACTCGTTCAAGACTTTGATAAGAAAGTCTAAAAAATCAACGTTGGAACACCGCATCAGTTAATATTTATTGAAGGTATCACGCTAACGAGGTGAAAATGAGCAACAATTAATTAAGGACCACGGCTCTGCTCGGAAAGATAGAAGCGCACTGATTGTCCAACTTGTTCAAGACATTATTGAGAAAGTCACACATACCAAATTTTGACCAAACCCATTGACATTGGTTAATGTTATCGGGCTAACGAGAAAGGTGACAAAAAAAACCTGTCAGACAACCCAACCGCCGCCAACCCACCCGCCAGCCCGGCCGCCCACTCGCCTACCCGCACACCGACTTCATTTAGCTAAAGGTCGAATTTTTTAAAAAGCTCAACCCAATATTTGAAGCATCGACAGCCAAGCATCTTGAAACTGCAGGTGGTCGGGAATAAAGTATTATAAAAAAAAAACGAAAAAAAATACAAAAAATGGCTGCCATTTAGGTATGTTTAAGTTTTTCTACAAAATTTGACGTGCATCATATTTTCATGAAGTCTTATTAATGTTAAAAATTTGAAACACTAAGCCCCGAGCATCTCGGACAGACAGCCAGACGGACGGACAATCCAGAAGTCCCCTCACGGTTACCCGTGCGGAAGTAACTTGCCAACAAAGAAGAACTTTGGATGCGTAACCGACGTATCAAAGGGGCATGGGCTGCCTGTACCAATCTGCTCTACACTCGCCCTAGAAACAATCGATTCTGTAAAATTGGTGAAATGAATAAAAGTCGTCATGCGACATTAAGTTGTTGTTGTTTTTTTAATTTTTCTTTAAATGCGATGCACTGCGTACATTATGAGAATATCTTCCCAACACCTTTAGAAGGGACCATGGTCCCATTCTGTCCCATCATCCGCTGTAGAGGGGCACGATCATCCTCTATCCTCTCTATCTACTGTAGACATGGGATGATTCTCCTGCGCACCTGTGTCCTTCCCGCCTACTATTGGATGACATGATTCCCTTGTATCTTCCTCAGCTACTGTACCAGAGCACAATCTCCTGTGTTCCTACACCCACTTTTGAGGGTGACGACTCTCCCTGACAGTCCATAAGTCTCCTCACGGTTACCATGTGGCCTCCTCCTCACCCCCCACCACACTGTAGAGTATACTTGCTACCCCTGTGTTCCCTCAAACTCTTTAGAGGGGGCATGGTTCCACTGCGTAATCTCGGACCACTGTGGAGAAGCATGATTCCACTGTGTCCTACCACCCACTGCAGAGGGGCATGACTTCCCTGTGTCCTCCACGTGAACTGCAAGGGGGGGGGGGGGGGCAGGATCACCCTCATTCTCCCCATCTACTGAAGAGGGGGCATATTTCCTATTTGTCTATAAATCCATCCCACCTACTGTTTGAGGGGCTTGATCCTTTGTATCCCACCCATTCACTGTAGAGGGGCACACTCTGCCCTGTTCCCCGCCTACTGCAGAGATGCTGATACTACTCTGTTCTCTCCGTCTATTGTATACGGGTCCAGATGCTCCCTTACGTAGGATTTCCACCCACTATAAAGGGGTCATGATTGTCCGTTGCCCTTCTCACCCACTTCAGAAGAACACACTCCCTCTGTATCATCCCCACCCACTACGTTTTCGCCCCTCTTGTTGAGTCCTACCTCTGATCTCGATACAACTGGATTGCCTGTATGTCAGCGCAAAAGAGAACGTGATATCTCAATCTCTCCTTCCTTCAATGTCACTCAATAAGGTACCCCCTCCTGTCCATGGCATTTCCTGGCGTGAAAGTGATTATGAAGTAATGGGCGCTTCGGCAATCCAGTTGTATAGGCGTCAATTTATTTTCCTTACCCACTCCGGGTTCGCTGGGATTAGCCGAGTTTCCTCTACCGGATAATCTATATATAAGTTCCAGTTTCTCATCATATGAACACGAAACTAACATTATTTTTTTTATTCTATATTTAACCGTCCTGATCCATTCCTTCACAAAATTCCCGGAGCCCCCCTTGTTCTTACCTTACATATCTGAATATCCATCCTGCCCCTCTCTTAAATTCGGTAAAGTCTTGCCTTGTCGCTCCTTGTGTATTTCCATCTATAATCTGTTCTTTGTACCAATTTGCATGTTCAGAATCTTGATATGCTAGTCCAAATAGATATGAAGGTTCCGTCGTATTCTTAATATACAAGAAGACATGTCCGTATCCCAGTTCCGCTGTGCAGGGATTCCACAACTGTGTCATCGTTAGCAAAACTTTAGTGCCTTCATTGGTGTTTCCCCACGACACCGATTTACTACAATAATATTTACTGTTAATGGTGTACCGGTCAGTCATGCCACCCAGTATCTGGAGGAAGCTAGGTGTATAAGTCTCTGCTTTATATAAACGCAGCTTGCAGGTCACCCATCTATCTACTGGCCAGACAACATGATCTGCAACTAAAACACAAACAATAATGAATTTTAGTGTACTCTGGCGAATATAAATACATGAAATCAATATCAGGAAGACTGAATTAATAAATGAATACTCTGCTGTCTTCACACAGATAGTAACACGCGTGTATCTTTAAGTATTAGGTACATTGAAGTAATGAAAGAATATTATGATGTCTTTACACAGGTCGTAACACACGTACATCTTTAAATATTGGTAGATTGAATAATGCAAAAATATTGTGATGTCTCCCTTCAGATGGAAAAACGTACATCATTAAAAATTGGGTAAATTGAATTAATTGGAGAAGACTGTGATGTTTTTACTCAGATATTAACACACATACATCTTTAAATCTTAGGAAGACTGAATTAATCAAAGAATACTCTGGTGTCTTCACTCAGATGACAGCACATATACATTTTTAAATATTGGGAAGATTGAATAATAATAAAAAATATTGTGATGTCTTCACTCAGATATTAACATACCTACATCTTTAAATCTTAGGAAGACTGAATTACTCAAAAAATATTGTGATGTCTCCCCTCAGATGGAAACACACGTACATCTTTAATTATTGGGTAATTTGAATTAATTAAAGAATATTGTGATGTTTTCACTCAGAAATTAACACACGTTCATCTTCCAATTTTGGGTAGATTGAATTAATCAAAGAATATTATGATATCTTCACTCAAATATTAACACACACACATCATTAAATCTTAGAAAAACTGAATTACTCAAAACATAGTCTTTATTCAGATGGCAACACATACGTCTTTAACCCTTTTCCCAACGTAACTGTCAAAACAGGCCACCTCTATTCACAAAAATCGCCAATTAATTTTCATTATTTTTTCAATTTTTGTCTCAAAAACATAGGTTATGGCCCCTCATTGGAACGAGCTCGTCGAGCTCGTTCCAATTAGGGGTCATAACCTATGTTTTTGAGACACAAAATGAGAAATAAGTTATTCAAGAATGTTTTTTGTAAGTGTCGTCTGTTTTTCATGTTAGGTAAAGGGTTAAATACTGAGTAGATTGAATTGATCAAATAATACTGTGATGTCTCTTTTCAAATAATAACACGCGCACATCTTTACGTATTAGGTATTGTAGCAGATGTGTTTTTATATTTCTTTCAGAAGGACCTGAATATGATTGTGTTTTTATTGTTGTCATTACTGAGCCCCTTTTAGTACTTGAAATAAGTGTTGGTTGGTTTTCTAGGTTGCGTCACAGGCTTCCATAGTTTTTGGCGGGTTTGAGTGGTCGCGTGAGAAGAAAGGTTGATCTGTTGTTATGCTGGCCATCTTTGAATGCTGATTGCAATATTTGATATAACTCCACATTTATTTCACAGTTTCTAGTATTTTCATGGTTTCTTTTGGTTAGTATATATTCTGCCTTGTATAATTATCTCGAATTCAGTTCCGATTTGTGGAGTTGTCGTTTTCAACATTGTTCCATTCATATCTACGGTGTTGTCTAGTCTGGAAGCATCGCAGTTTGTGTTGGATCCAGATCCACAATCTGGTAGGTTCTAGTTATACTGGAGTAAGTTGTTTATATACATATATATTAAGGGGGCTACAGTATTGATGTGCATTGTTGTTTATTTTTTATCCATGAACGATTCAAATATATTTACATATTTTTTTAATGAGGATTCTGTGATTTATTCTACTGCCATTGACTGGGTTCAAGCCCTACCGGTGTCTAGTTAAATTATCAGATACCGGTGAAACTTGAAAGTGGTCAATGATGGAAATGTGGTTGAAGCACATCAACACTGTTTACCTTTTTGTGATCAAACCAATTACAAACATGACTGATATCAAGTGAAGCTGGAGTGTGAATGAAATGAAAGTGAAGTGTGATATTATTGTACTATGGTATCATGATATTTTTATTATTATTGTGACTATTATAAAGATGATAATAAAGTTGTTTCTTCCAGCAGTAATGAGTGTTGATATTCGATGTAATTTGTAAAATTATGTATTTTTTGTATTTCAGAATCCTTTTTGATCTATTAATAAAATGGTTGCTCAAGTTGTACTGAGTTAGTTGTGTACAGTCCTGGTGGACCTGATGACATTGCATCCACCCTAACCTAGGCCTGTTTCACTGGCACCCAACAACTGGTTTTTGATATCCACAGAGAGTTTGCAGAGATGTTCAACACACACCGGAGCCCACATGATTTCATCATAGAGAATTAACATGAACTTTCACCATTTAGAAGACTTTTGTGACATGTGACTTTTTTATTATTCATTGGATTATTTGTATTTTGGAAAATGTGTTCACCTTTATTATGAGTGATTCTCAAGCAGTGAGATATGATGGTTTATGGTGAGTGATAATTTATAGCTTTGGCCACATATTTATCTTTATTGATTTGAAATTTAAAATTTGCATTACAGTTTAATTTTGAAACGGAAATGTAAATAATAACTTATTGCATTTGTTTGATCTTCAAACATGCTTTGACATTTGGCTAAAAGTAATATCTAATTGTAATTTCAAATAATTACCTCTGACTTGTGGCCCAGGTCATATGTGGTAAGAATCTGATTCACACAATATTTTAAAAACTAATTTTTTTTCTGGTGAAGGGATATTGTGCACTTGAAAACTAAATATATAAATTAATTTGATTAATAGCTTCATTTGAATCTGTTGTACTGCCTTTTTTTGCTTAATTTCACATCTCAGTTTACATTTGGGAACAACAGGTGACATTTATTGAAAGGCAGAACTGTATTTTACTATGAAATTCTTTTGGTTTCGTGGTTGTAACTTTTGATTGGCTGTAGTTGCTGACGTCACATTATGTTTTGATTTTGCCTTGCTTTCATTGGCTGTGGAAGTTGTTGACTTGTGACATTTCTTGACATCACAAATTTGCTAGTCCAGTTTAACTGACATTGTTATTGCATAAAGTGGTTTGGAAACATCATTTTCACCTCATAACTAATATACTTTATCGATAATGATTGATTTCAGTCTACAAAATAAATAAATATTGTTTATTTCTTTTAGGTACATGTAATTCTGAATTTTATTTTTAGTAATTAAGTAATTTTGATTCCAGTGGAAACTTTAAGTAAACAAACCCAAGACATTTTTTTTTCTTGTTGGTTGATGGTATGGAGTAACTTCCCTTTGACTATAACAGCAACATGTTTTGAAAGAAAATTGTGTTAAGATTTGACTGTTCATTCCTAATTTCTGAATTTATTATTCATATTTCAGAGGGACTATACATTGAGACTTCTGAATTTTTTTTTCACAATTTTTTTCATGGTTAAATGTGTCTTAAATATGTTTAAAAAAAATTTTCCAGCTAAATTTTTTGTCAAAGCATAGCCTTGCTTGCTGAAAGTATCATTGAACTCAAGTGATTCAACATTTTTTTTTTTTTCAGATTTTTACGGAATGTTGTACTGGAGTTTGTAAAGGGACAATTTCATCACTGAGTGTATTACAGAGAGTTTTAACTATAATTTGGTACTACTGCTTCCAAGACTTAGAATTGTTTGCCGCAGAAAATTTCTTTGCAGCTTTAGAGTGGAATACCTACTACAATGGAATAATGGAGCATGGTGTTGAGGATAATTTTCTTCTGCATGCAATTTATTTTTATTTCAGCAGGTTATAGGTCCAACTGTTTTTAGAAATTGAAATGGGACAGAATTATACAGAGAATTTCTTTTTTCCTGTAGACTGTTTAGAGATTTACCATACCGAGCAACTTCAACTTAGATAAAAAACTAATTTATATTGATACACATATAATTTTCTTTTGCTGATGTATTTTGTTTCAAATGAATTATTTTTAGGTAATCTTCATGGAATTGTATTCTATTCAGGAACTTTTGTTCAAAATTGCAGCCAAATTTTGAACATTGAATTACTGAAATAATTAGTAGCATTTTTTGCATGCTACCAAAGTAACACATTTCTTGGGTTTCTATTCTCACAAACCTGCATGCATCATAACTGTAAAGTGAAAATTATTCAACTTGAGTTAGGGATACATTTTTTCAGAGTACTTAATATTCCAACTTGAAGTGTTTGAAATATATATTATACATATAATAATGTCTGTTACTAGGGAAAATATTACAGATGATGATCTCAAACTGATTGAACTAATGAAAGGGTTGAAAGTCCCTCCTCCAAAAGTTGAAAATCCAGAACAATTTGAAACTTATATGAAACATTTTGTTTCTGAAATGGAGAGAGGCAAAGCTGCTGATGTTAAACCCAAATATTTTGTGGATCGACTTCCCAAAGTTTCATTGTTTTATGGAGAGACTGGTAAGGGAGAAGTCAATTACCTTACATGGAAGTATGAGATCGATTGCTTGTTATCAACAGGTGTTTATACAGAGGATCAAATACTGACTGCTATTCGACGCTCATGTAAAGGCAAAACGGGCGATATAATACGTAGAATGGGAGTTAAAGTGACATTGGCAGATGTCATGAAAAAATTTAGTTCTGCCTATACCATGCTTGAGACAGGAGAATCTATTCTTCGGAAATTTTATGCCTGCAGCCAGGAGTCAAATGAGACTATAACGACATATGCTGCTAGAGTTGAAGATTTATTCTCGCAGGCTGTTGAACTTATGGTACTGACATCCACTCAAGAAGACATTTTATTTAATGCTCAGGCATCAATTCACGCTGAAAAATTAAGTCATATTCCCCTGTCGGTCGGCAAAACGAAATATCAAAATGATATTTAGAAATCGATATTTCATCGTAGGTTCGGATGACGAATCACATGTACTTTAAACGAGTCAACACATCAGTAATGAATTCCAGAGTCCCAAATACAAACGAATTCGAATAATTGATAGTGACAGTGACTAAATCAATTCATTAAATCAGCGGTTTCGAAGTTTGACTTTCTCATTCACCTTCCAGCGAAAAGCCGAAATCACTTTCAAATTTCTTCAGTTCAACTTCACACGTCTTCAGTGCATTGAGTTCAAAAAAAATAAAATGACGTGTCTTGTTATTGAAAATAAGAAAGTGGTGTTTTTTGTTATTGTTCTATTTCTTCGAAACACATTGCGATTATTTTAATTTGCCAGCCTTGGTAAATCGTAAAGTTAGGGGAGAAATAAGACGGGACTACTTTTTGTGCGGATATTCACACATTCCAATGGTTGGAGTTTGGTTGTTGTAATTTTTGTATGGACGCCGGTTCGGCACATAAATTTTGCACCTTAATGGCAAATAAAGGCCACAAATTGGAGAGTTTGTAGTCGTAGAGCATTAAATAAAAAGAAAATTCACGAAAATTTGATGAATACCGAAAATATCTCGTTCGTGGCTACAAGAAATATGAGGATCTTCACTCGCGACTGCGTCGCTCGTGAAGATCCTCATATTTCTTTGTAGCCATTCACGAGATATTTTCGGTATTCATCAAATTTTCGTGAATATCCTCTATTTATGAAATGTTCTTTATCAAGGATTGAGGCCTCATCTGAGACAGATTGCAGCATATAAATTTAATACTGTCTCAGATTATGATACGTTCAAAGTTGAACTTAGAAAGATTGAAAGTCAGTTGGAGGAAGATATGGAGAAAGAAGTTAAGACCAAGTGTAAAGCTGCAACTAAATTAGAAGAAAAAGAAAAAAGTGAACTGAGTGAAGTCAAAAACCTTCTTCAGAAACTCAGTGACAGAATGGATAGAATGGAGAAAGAAAAAGAAGAGACTAAGAAAAATGAGGCTAGTGGTGGTCCATATTATTACCAAGGATTTAATCGAGGTTATATGAGAAGCTATGGAGAAAGGCAAAACAGAAGCAGGGGTCGTGGTCAAGATAGACTCAGGGGTCATGGTAACTACACACCCAAGAGGCCTATAGCTGGAAAAACGTTTTGACCAAGATGTTATAGATGTGATAGTGAGGACCACTTCATAAAGGACTGCCCAAACTAGTATGTGCCTCTGTTGGGGGGGTTAAACCGTGGCACATCAGTTGTAAACAAAGAAAACCCCAAACTTGTTGGAAGCTCCACTGAGGCTGAGATCAGCATAAATGGTATTAAAACCCAAGGATTAATTGACAGTGGAAGCTGTGTTAGTATTATATCCCAATCTTTTCATAAGCAATGTTTATCGGACACAGCTGTTAAACCATTGGAAGAAATACTAAATATTGAGTGTGCAGATGGAAGTGAGCTGCCTTACTTGGGATATGTTACAGCCTCATTATCAGCTGTTGGTATACCTGACAGCCAAGAGAAAGAATGTCTTTTCTTAATTGCACCTAACACTAATTACAGTTCACAAGTGCCAGTTCTTTTAGAAACCAACATACTAGATGTGTTATTGAATGATTGCAAAGCGATCTATGGAGACCGATATCTACAGAAGGCAAATTTGCACACTCCCTGGTATCTTGCCTTCAGATGTATGGCTTTACAACAGACAGAACTTTGCAGAAATAAAAATCGAATTGCTGTCGGGAGATTAGCTGAGTGCTCTAAGGTTCTGATAGGACCAAATCAGTCTGTTAGACTGATAGGATATTGTGATAGAGAATTAGGCTATCAGAAGACCAATGCCATTTTACAAGAGAGTAAAGAATCTTGTTTACCCGATTTTATAGAGGTAACACCAACTGTCACTCAGTATAATTACAGAAAAAATGGTGGGATTATTGTAAATATCTCTAATGTAACGACTCAGACTGTAACAGTCTTACCAAAAGCTGTTATTTGCGAATTACAGCCAGTCACAATAGATGAATCGGTATTCAACAAAATTGAAAATGAGAAGAAGATAGCATTTTTAGAGCAGATTCATATAGAATCAGATCTTGTTGAGGAGGAAAAGCTAAAACTGGAAAATTTGTTGAAGAAACATGAATCCATTTTTTCCAAGGATGACACTGATATCGGACAATGTGACTTGATCAAACATAGGATTGATTTATTAAATGATACCCCATTCAAACAGAGGTATAGACGTATACCACCAGCTGTGGTGGATGAAGTGAGACAGCACCTTGAGCAGCTGCTTGCTGCAGGAATTATACGGAAAAGTAAGTCACCATGGGCTTCCAACATTGTCCTTGTCCGGAAAAAGAATGGAAAATTGAGAATGTGCGTGGATTACCGCATGCTGAACAATAGGACAGTTAAAGACGCGTATGCATTACCTAGAATTGAGGAAGTTTTCGACTGTTTAGCCAATAGCAAATACTTTAGTGCTATTGACATGAAAAGTGGATATCTTCAAGTTGAGGTCGAAAAGAAACATAGAGAAAGAACGGCATTCACAGTCGGCCCACTTGGATTCTACGAGTTCATTAAGATGCCTTACGGATTATCCAATAGTCCAGCTACATACCAGAGATTAATGGAGGAGTGTCTTGGTGACATGAATATGAAAATATGTGTCATCTATTTAGATGATCTCATAATTTTCTCAGACAGTTTGGAGCAGCATTTAGAACGTCTCGATCTTGTACTTACAAGACTACAAGAATGTAACCTGAAGCTGGCAGCAGAAAAATGTTTTTTTCTAAAAAAGCAAGTGAAATTCTTGGGTCATATAGTCAGTGAAGATGGAATAGAGACTGACCCAGAAAAGATTCAGAAAGTTGAGAATTGGCCAACTCCTACAAATGCAAATGAGCTTAGATCAGTTTTGGCATTTGCTGGTTACTACTGACGCTTTGTAAAGGACTTTTCCCAAATTGTAAGACCACTGAATGATTTGCTCCCTCCGACAACAGAGAAGAAGAATCGGAAAAGCCCTAGTAAATCCTGGAAATGGACAGAAATTGAACAGCAAACATTTAACCGCCTTAAAGAGATACTTACCAATCCACCAATTCTTGCATATCCAGATTTCAGTAAGCCATTTGAGCTACACATTGATGCCAGTACTGTGGGCCTTGGTGCCATATTATATCAACAACATGAATCCAAGAAGAGAATTATTGCATATGCAAGTAGAAGCCTATCCAAACCAGAAAAGAATTATCCTGCATTCAAGCTAGAGTTTCTATGCTTGAAATGGGCAGTGACTGATAAATTCAGTGATTATTTAATTGGAAACCATTTTGTGGTGTATACAGACAATAATCCTCTGACACATGTTCTTACTACTGCTAAATTAGATGCGAATGGACAGCGATGGGTATCTTTATTATCAGGATACAATTTTGATATCCTATACAGAGCAGGACTTCGAAATGCTGATGCTGACGGAATGACAAGATATCCATATCACAAAATCCAAGATAAGGATACAGAATTAATTAAGATCAACAATGACACAGTAAAAGCCATATGTAGTGTAACACAGATTACCCAATATATAGATACTTTACCTTCTGCATCTATAAATATTATTGAAGCAACAGACACATCAACCGAATTAGCTCAACTGGAACTTAGAGAAATAAGGACTGCTCAAAGATAGGATAGTACCATCGGAAAATGGTTGAGAGCAAAAATTGACAGAAAATTTCCCAAATGAAACTATAACAAAGACGACCATACCATGAAGAATAACTTCCAGCAGTTCAAAGTCATTAGGGGTATTTTGTATAGACAGGTAAAGGATAATGCTGAAAGTGTATTACAGTTAGTGCTGCCATCTAGATATAGAAAAAAAGCTTTACTCGGACTGCATAATGAAATTAGTCATCCAGGAAGAGACAGAACTCTTTCATTGTTGCGAGAGCATTTCTTCTGGCCTGGTATGACAGCAGACTGTGTACAGTGGATAAAGAAGTGTGATCGCTATTTACGAAGAAAATCAGATGTGAACATCCGTGCCCCACTTGTGAATGTTAAAACTTTCTATCCATTAGAGTTGGTCTGTGTGGACTTTTTAACATTGGAACCCAGTCGCGGAATTGGAAATGTGCTAGTAATTACAGATCATTTCACTAAACTAGCCCTAGCAATACCAACAAGAAACCAAACAGCCAAAACAACAGCTGAGGCCTTGTATGGAAATTTCATTTTACATTATGGAATACCAACTAGAATCCATTCTGATCAGGGTCGGAACTTTGAATCATCTGTGATTAAAGAATTGTGTGAACTATTTGGAATAGAAAAGTCGAGAACGACTACATTCCATCCAAGTGGAAATGGCACTCCTGAAAGATTTAATCGTACCCTCTTAAATTTGCATGGAACTTTGGATCCTGACAAGAAACCTGATTGGAAGAAGTACATCACTTCATTAGTTTTTGCTTATAACAGTACCAAGCATGAAACCACAAAGTACTCACCTTTTGAGCTAATGTTTGGTCGAAAGCCCAAGTTTCCAGTTGACAAGATATTTGACACTGGCATTGATGAAAGAGTTAATGTGAGTGCAGATGATTACATTCTGCAGCTTAAAAAAAGACTAAACTTTGCCAGAGATGTGGTTGAGACACACATTACTAAAGCTGGCGAAAAATAGAAACAACATTTTGATAAGAAAGCTAAAGCTTCCAGAATAAGTGTTGGAGACAGAATATTAGTGAAAGTTCTGATACATGAGGGTAAACACAAAATAGCGGACAAATACGAAGAACAGGAATCAATAGTAATTGAGCAACCCAATCCAGACATACCCGTATTTAAAATAAGATCACCAGATGGTAGGGAAAGAGTACTACACAGAAACCACCTACTTTTACTTGGTCCGGGTAGACCGGATGACAAATTAGAAACCAAACCGGTTCCTAAGCCAAGAACAGTGAATTTAGAGGCAAGTAATAAGCCTATACCTAAACCAAGGACCAATTGTAAAATGCAGAAACAGTTATCTGCAGAGGAAAAGGAAATGGAAATGAGCGACGTCGCAAGTGATTCAGAGTTGGACGATGAGTATGTCACAGTAACATATGTTGGTGGGGACGCCCACAAATCCAACAGTGAAATAGAGGAAACGGTTCCAGAAACAGAAGTCACTGAACCCAATATTGAGATATGTGAGACAACAGGTGGTCCTGGTGGTCAACGATTGGATTCATCTCATTCTGAAGAGAATGAAGAAGAAACCATTCAGCAAACAATAAATGAACAACACACTGGTGAGGAAGAACTGGTATACGAAACAGACAACCAACCTATTGTGGCACCAAGAAGAACTGAACGAGTAAGACAACGTCCCAAATATATTGAGGCATATCACTGTAGTGAATTGATTTGCAGACCTGTGGACCAGAAGACAGATGCACTCAACAAATTATTAGCTTCTGGTATATTAAACACAGTAACTACAGACATAGCCAATAAGATATGGGAGGCAGTGATGAAATAAAAAAAAAATATTAACTATTATTTTTGATGGCAGTTTATGCACAAAAAAAAAATGCTATCATTGTGCAATGAATATTTTTTATTTTCTTCTTGGTGGTATTTCTTTATGAAGTATTTTAAACATACATGTATATTTAATTATTTCAGTAAGAAAATTTTCAGTGCAGAATTATACTGAAATAACTGTTTTCTTTCTCAGGAAGATTGCCACATTGCTCACCAAGTCATATATTTGACATATATATACAGTGATGAGTCTACATAAAAGACATGTATATTTCTGGTGCAGACAGTTGAAAGCCTGGGAAATTTTTTTTTATGTTATATTGTACATAGTCTTTTTACAGTAAGGAAATTGTAGAAACACAATTTCACTTGAACCGAGGGGGAAAGAGAATATTTTTACATGAAATTTCTTTGGGGACATTTTTAAATGCGTGTGTAATGTGGATATATCCCTTGTGGGTGGGAGTATATCAAATATACTACTGCGTGTGTAATGTGGATATATCCCTTGTGGATGAGAGTAAATCAAATATACTACAGCGTGTGTAATGTGGATATATCCCTTGTGGGTGGGAGTAAATCAAATATACTACTGCGTGTGTAATGTGGATATATCCCTTGTGGGTGGGAGTAAATCAAATATACTACTGCGTGTGTAATGTGGATATATCCCTTGCGGATGGGACTAAATCAAATATACTACTGCATGTGTAATGTGGATATATCCCTTGTGGGTGGGGGTAAATCAAATATACTACAGCATGTGTAATGTGGATATATCCCTTGTGGGTGGGAGTAAATCAAATATACTACTACGTGTGTAATGTGGACATATCCCTTGTGGGTGGGAGTAAATCAAATATATTACTGTGTGTGTAATGTGGATATATCCCTTGTGGGTGGGGGTAAATCAAATATACTACTGCGTGTGTAATGTGGATATATCCCTTGTGGGTGGGAGTAAATCAAATGTACTACTGCGTGTGTAATGTGGATATATCCCTTGTGGGTGGGGGTAAATCAAATATACTACTGCGTGTGTAATGTGGATATATCCCTTGTGGGTGGGGGTAAATCAAATATACTACTGCGTGTGTAATGTGGATATATCCCTTGTGGGTGGGAGTAAATCAAATATACTACTGCGTGTGTAATGTGGATATATCCCTTGTGGTTGGGAGTAAATCAAATATACTACTGCGTGTGGAATGTGGATATATCCCTTGTGGATGGGAGTAAATCAAATATACTACTGAGTGTGTAATGTGGATATATCCCTTGTGGGTGGGGGTAAATCAAATATACTTCTGCCTGTGTAATGTGGATATTTCCCTTGTGGATGGGAGTAAATCAAATATACTACTGCGTGTGTAATGTGGATATATCCCTTGTGGGTGGGGGTAAATCAATTATACTACTGCGTGTGTAATGTGGATATATCCCTTGTGGATGGGAGTAAATCAAATATACTACTGCGTGTGTAATGTGGATATATCCCTTGTGGGTGGGAGTAGATCAAATGTACTACTGCGTGTGTAATGTGGATATATCCCTTGTGGATGGGAGTAAATCAAATATACTACTGCGTGTGTAATGTGGATATATCCCTTGTGGATGGGAGTAAATCAAATATACTACAGCGTGTGTAATGTGGATATATCCCTTGCGGATGGGGGTAAATCAAATATACTACTGCGTGTGTAATGTGGATATATTCCTTGCGGGTGGGTGTAAATCAAATATACTACTGCGTGTGTAATCTGGATATATCCCTTGTGGGTAGGGGTAAATCAAATATACTACTGCGTGTGTAATGTGGATATATCTCTTGTGGATGGGCGTAAATCAAATATACTACAGCGTGTGTAATGTGGATATATCCCTTGTGTGTGGGGGTAAATCAAATATACTACTGCGTGTGTAATGTGGATATATCCCTTGTGGATGGGAGTAAATGAAATATACTACTGCGTGTGTAATGTGGATATATTCCTTGTGGATGGGAGTAAATCAAATATACTACTGCGTGTGTAATGTGGATATATCCCTTGTGGGTGGGAGTAAATCAAATATACTACAGCGTGTGTAATGTGGATATATCCCTTGTGGATGGGAGTAAATCAAATATGCTACTGCATGTGTAATGTGGATATATCCCTTGCTGGTGGGAGTAAATCAAATATACTACTGCGTGTGTAATGTGGGTATATCCCTTGCGGATGGGAGTAAATAAAATATACTACTGCGTGTGTAATGTGGATATATCCCTTGTGGGTGGGAGTAAATCAAATATACTACTGCGTGTGTAATGTGGATATATCCCTTGTGGGTGGGAGTAAATCGAATATACTACTGCGTGTGTAATGTGGATATATCCCTTGTGGGTGGGAGTAAATCGAATATACTACTGCGTGTGTAATGTGGATATATCCCTTGTGGGTGGGAGTAAATCCAATATACTACTGCGTGTGTAATGTGGATATATCCCTTGTGGGTGGGAGTAAATCCAATATACTACTGCGTGTGTAATGTGGATATATCCCTTGTGGGTGGGGGTAAATCAAATATACTACTGCGTGTGTAATGCGGATATATCCCTTGTGGGTGGGGGTAAATCAAATATACTACTGCGTGCGTAATGTGGATATATCCCTTGTGGGTGGGAGTAAATCAAATATACTACTGCGTGTGTAATGTGGATATATCCCTTGTGGGTGGGGGTAAATCAAATATACTACTGCGTGTGTAATGTGGATATATCCCTTGTGGGTGGGAGTAAATCAAATATACTACTGCGTGTGTAATGTGGATATATCCCTTGCGGGTGGGAGTAAATCAAATATACTACTGCGTGTGTAAGGTGGATGTATCCCTTGCGGGTGGGGCTAAATCAAATATACTACTGCGTGTGTAATGTGGATATATCCCTAGTGGGTGGGGGTAAATCAAATATACTACTGCGTGTGTAATGTGGATATATCCCTTGCGGGTGGGAGTAAACCAAATATACTACTGCGTGTGTAATGTGGATATATCTCTTGTGGGTGAGAGTACACCAAATATACTACTGCGTGTGTAATGTGGATATATCCCTTGTGGGTGGGAGTAAATCAAATATACTACTGCGTGTTTAATGTGGATATATCCCTTGCAGGTGGGAGTAAATCAAATACACTACTGCGTGTGTAATGTGGATATATCCCTTGCGGGTGGGAGTAAATCAAATATACTACTGCGTGTGTAATGTGGATATATCCCTTGTGGGTTGGAGTAAATCAAATATACTACTGCGTATGTAATGTGGATATATCCCTTGCGGGTGGGAGCAAATCAGATATACTACTGTGTGTTTAATGTGGATATATCCCTTGCGGGTGGGAGTAAATCAAATATACTACTGCGTGTGTAATGTGGATATATCCATTGAGATTGGAGGTAAATCAAATATACTACTGCGTGTGTAATGTGGATATATCCCTTGTGGGTGGGAGTAAATCAAATATACTACTGCGTGTGTAATGTGGATTTATCCCTTGTGGGTGGGAGTAAATCAAATATACCACTGCGTGTGTAATGTGGATATATCCCTTGCGTGTGGGAGTAAATCAAATATACTACTGCGTGTGTAATGTGGATATATCCCTTGCGGGTGGGAGTAAATCAAATATACTACTGCGTGTGTAATGTGGATATATCCCTTGCGGGTGGGAGTAAATCAAATATACTACTGCGTGTGTAATGTGGATATATCCCTTGCGGGTGGGAGTAAATCAAATATACTACTGCGTGTGTAATGTGGATATATCCCTTGTGGGTGGGAGTAAATCAAATATTCTACTGCGTGTGTAATGTGGATATATCCCTTGCGGGTGGGAGTAAATCAGATATACTACTGTGTGTTTAATGTGGATATATCCCTTGCGGGTGGGAGTAAATCAAATATACTACTGCGTGTGTAATGTGGATATATCCCTTGCGATTGGAGGTAAATCAAATATACTACTGCGTGTGTAATGTGGATATATCCCTTGTGGGTGGGAGTAAATCAAATATACTACTGCGTGTGTAATGTGGATATATCCCTTGTGGGTGGGAGTAAATCAAATATACCACTGCGTGTGTAATGTGGATATATCCCTTGCGGGTGGGAGTAAATCAAATATACTACTGCGTGTGTAATGTGGATATATCCCTTGCGGGTGGGAGTAAATCAAATATACTACTGCGTGTGTAATGTGGATATATCCCTTGCGGGTCGGAGTAAATCAAATATACTACTGCGTGTGTAATGTGGATATATCCCTTGCGGGTGGGAGTAAATCAAATATACTACTGCGTGTGTAATGTGGATATATCCCTTGCGGGTGGGAGTAAATCAAATATACTACTGCGTGTGTAATGTGGATATATCCCTTGTGGGTGGGAGTAAATCAAATATACTACTGCGTGTGTAATGTGGATGTATCCCTTGTGGGTGGGAGTAAATCCAATATACTACTGCGTTTGTAATGTGGATATATCCCTTGCGGGTGGGAGTAAATCAAATATACTACTGCGTGTGTAATGTGGATATATCCCTTGCGGGTGGGAGTAAATCCACTATACTACTGCGTGTTTAATGTGGATATATCCCTTGCGGTTGGGGGTAAATCAAATATACTACTGCGTGTGTAATGTGGATATATCCCTTGTGGGTGGGAGTAAATCCAATATACTACTGCGTGTGTAATGTGGATATATCCCTTGCGGGTGGGAGCAAATCAAATATACTACTGCGTGTGTAATATGGATATATCCCTTGCGGGTGGGAGTAAATCAAATATACTCCTGCGTGTGTGATGTGGATATATCCCTTGCGGGTGGGAGTAAATCCAATATACTACTGCGTGTGTAATGTGGATATATCCCTTGCGGGTGGGAGTAAATCAAATATACTACTGCGTGTTTAATGTGGATATATCCCTTGCGGATGGGAGTAAATCAAATATACTACTGCGTGTGTAATGTGGATATATCCCTTGTGGGTGGGAGTAAATCAAATATACTACTGCGTGTGTAATGTGGATATATCCCTTGCGGGTGGGGGTAAATCAAATATACTACTGCGTGTGTAATGTGGATGTATCCCTTGCGGATGGGAGTAAATCAAATATACTACTGCGTGTGTAATGTGGATATATCCCTTGCTGGTGGGAATAAATCAAATATACTATTGCGTGTGGGAGCGCGGTGGCACAGTAGGTAGAGGTGCAGGCTGCAAGCCGAGAGATCCTCGGTTCGAATCCCACCTGCGGGCAACCCCATCGTGTCCTTGGGCAAGACACTTCAACTCCATTGCCCGCGTGGGGGCACGGTGGCGTTGTGTACAAAGGTGTACTGCACGTCGATGGTGAACTTGTCTTCAACCACTGCTAATCCTGCTTGTGTGGAGTTCGTATGTTGGGGAGCTGACAGTTGCACTCGTTGCTCGGTGGTTCTCTCCGGGTACTCCGACTTCCTCCACCCGTAAAACTGTCGCGGTTGTAATTAGCCATTGTGCATAAATGTGTTACCTGAAAACATCAATAATTACATTGTTAATGTAGTTATACGTTTTGGGTCCAAATACTCAGTTCCCATTTGTCAGCTGGATGAAAACTTTATGACCAAATGTAATTCATATTCCAATGAATACATTTGGTGGAACTTTGACCCGCATTTACGGTAGAGCACCGTTGACAGAATGTAATTCGGGCTTTGTCTTTTATGTGAGGGTGGTTTTTCTTTTCGCCTCGTTCGTTCGTACATGTTTTATTTCGTCTTTCTGCTTTGTTGTTTGGTAAAAAATAGTTTAAAAGGTTACGGAATGTAATTATAAGAATTGAATGCAATTTGTATAATCTTTATTTGAGAATGAACGTGTGGGAATGGGTACAAATTGTATGAATCCCTTCGGGATTCATACATAATTTGTACCCATTCCCACACCTTCAACCTCCAATAAAGATTATAAAAATTAATTGCATTCAATTCTTAAATAAACAAATAAATAACTAGTGCGTGTATCTGAGAACAGTGGACAGTGTAAGAGGTCGTGTTCTGGTGTCTCGCAATCGACACATTGACTGGAACGTGTAGATGAGAAATAATTATCGTACAAGTGAGAATTTAACCTACTACAACTCAGTCTAAGCCTCCAGTAGTATATGTGTGCTGTACCACTGAAATACAAGAGTGGTCGGAGGTTACCTTCATTCAGAAGGGTCTTGAAGCTGATCAAAGACGAGTTTTCGTGGATAGATAAGGGTAATTTGTTCCATTGTTCGGTAAGGCTGGGAATGGAAGGAGACTGATACAAATGTGTCCGAGAAAACGGGACTCTGTAGTTGTTGAGGAATGGGTTTGCCGATGAGATTGGCGGATAAACCATATTTGCAATATATGTGGGGGCAGTTGATGATATATTTTGAAAAACTGCATTAGCTGATGTTTACGTTGCCTTTAGTGTAGAGAATCCCAGTGCGTTTCTGAATAAATCAGTGACTTGCTAGTAATAATGTTTGCCCCGGTTATGATCATTGCTGCTGCGATCTGCACTTTTTCCAGATAGTTGGCTTTGGTTGCCGAGCAATTGTCCAGTATAACATCAATGTATTCGAGAAGGGGCCAATTGAAGGTAACATATATTTTTCCTAACACGCCTCGATCAAGGTTAAATAGGTGCTTCTTCAACAGGTGGATGCGAGACCTGGCTTTAGAACATATATGATCAGTATGCTCGTTTAAAATGACTCCTAAGTGTTTATGTTTCTCAACTTCGGTTATCCGCGTGTTAACTGAAAACAGTGGCGGGTGGGTAGTTGGATTGCTTAACGATTAATTTCAATAACAATACCGGAATAAATACCTTTACCTAAGAAACAGACGTCTACGGCAGACAAGGACGGTTCATACAGTGAGCTGAAACGAGTGATGACCAGTTTGATTCGGAACCTGATGTTGGTCTACAAGAGCCCAATGAAAACTCTTGGCACAAGAAATCCACGACATAAAATTTAAGGTTCTATTATGTCGGGTTTCCGAGGAGAGAAACAGCGACACATACTCGGCAGTGAAAACATTTCTAGAGCAGAATTTGTATATGGATTAGACCGTAGCCAGTGGCTTAGTTTAAAAGGTTTGGAAATATTTATAGCATCCCTTCTTCAAACTCCAGAGGATCGCAACCACTTCCTCCTAAACCTACTATTGCGAGATTGGGGACCGATGCTGACAAACAATTGCTTCTGAAAGCTTCTTCCAAACCTGCACATACGGGTAAGAGCTTTATATGTTATCTCCCTCCTCCACTGAAACGTGAGCGTGGTAAACAATCATCCATTGCCAAGAAGCTGGAATCCGAAAAGGTAAAGAGAATTGCAATCAGAGTTATGTTGACAGAAGTAAACATTGAGGTTTGGGATACCGCTTCTTCAAGGTGGGATGTCGTGAACGAGTTGACCCGAGGAGCAGAAAAGAAAAGAAAAACACTTTTTCCGCTTTGCATATTCAAATACTGGCGTAACCTTGTGTTTGTGTGGTTTGTTCCTCAAATTCCTAAAATAAACCTTGCTGTCGGCCTGCTGGTTGACTCCCATTGTAGTTGTGTTGACTCCAAACACAATGCGGCCATAGCTGTTGAATGTGCAGTTAAAACCGAGTAAACAAATTATGTAGATCTTGCCCTGTACATCTCATACAATTTGACATGAGTTGGTCAGTTTGTCGGTTGCAGCTGTAGTCGGTGTTGTGCGATTGGTCGGCGTCATGATTTACTTATATATATATATGTATATAACCTAACCCACTAAACCCCTATAAATCCGTTACTCGAAATAAATAAATAAATAAATAAATAAATAAATAAATAAATAAATAAATAAATAAATAAATAAATAATGAAATAAACCCCTCTTACAAGCCGAATCCTACCTACAACTAAAATTGGTCACTGTGTTGATATAACTTAGTTCGGGAGCCGTGAGGTCGATCCTGGCTTTATCGGATACAGTTTTTTTTTTCTCTGCTGCTTCTTTAGCCTGGGGGTAGCTCAATAAGATTTAGGAGTGTGTCCAGTGAGATCCCCTGGGCAACTCAAGATATTGATCCCTTTATGCCTCATGCGCCCAATTCATGAAAAAATGGGAACTTTCCATAATTTCATGGTGAATACTCACATCAATTGCATCAAATGCGCTGTCTCTGATATTTGTGCACAAAATACTCAATGTATATTCCAATATGATGCACATTTGAAAATTCTAACCCTTTACTAATTCGGATTACATGCTTTAGAAAATCATCATTTCACCCGCTGAGTTCCAAAGTGTTCTATGTGCCAGTAGTCACAGAGAACATATTGGAATACAGGGGACGATTTTGTAGACGAGTGAATGAAAAGAGAAATCTACAGAATAATGTATCAATGACTATGAGATATTTTGAACACTTCTTAGCCCATTGAAAATTTGAAACAAGCAAGGACAAATACTGAAACCTATTGGCATATTGTATTGTGCTGTTTCGTGCCATACAATACATGGTAGAATTAAAAACACTGGCATTCTGCTAATGGCCTAGTATCTTATGTCTTAAGTATCCCAGTTTGGAATAGACACAAAACATTGTACAGGTTTAGCCTTTAACCTGACAACTGAACTTCTTGGAGTTACAAGGGGATTCACGTTTGCTGGTCATCTCCAAAATGTAGTCTGGGGCAAGTTTGGCGTTGTCTGGTAGATATCGTGGGCTAAGTGACTTGTTGTTTGTGTCTTTTTCCATCCAAATTCTTCTGGGTTCAGTACTGACGGATAATTTACATTGAGGGTAAGCCAAACTATAAGTGATTTTCTCGTTGGCGGCAAGGTTTGATGCAGACGTATGGCCTTTTCCACCCCCACCCCCACCCGTGCAATCAGCCTCGTGCTCGTGTGTGACATGCCCATGCTGTCCTTTATGCCATAACAGACAGAGATGAAACCAACGGTTTGATTAATAGTGTGTTGGAGCGGTGCATCCACATTGCTTATGGCCGATAATTCATATCCAGATTTCAGGGCTTTGATTACAGACCCCCTTTCCAATGCTAAAGTAACATGGTACCGTGCCATATTCTGATATTCCATCAGCGGGTAAAAATTTATTTACAATTTATTGATGCTTAGCAAGTGTCGAGTCGAGTTGATGTCCACTATTGCTTTGCTTAAGGATGCTATGGTCAGTGGCACTTCGAGTCTTGGTAATTGGCAATGGTGAGGTACCAATACTAATACATCCATTACATTTCATTAGAAACCACCGACACTTGATAGGCATCTCCACAACCCTCCAAGACTTGTTGTTCCACGTAGGCTTCTTAATGATGTGTCTCTATATAGTACCATTGGTCGCAAGTCAAGATGCTGAACTTTTCGCCGGTTTCAACAATCAGATTTTGTACCCTATCCATGGCTGTCGACATCGCATCAAGATCGGATGGCTTCATATTGATCAGAGATAAGTAAGTAGGCTGCTTTCGTCTTGAGCTGCTGGAGATGGCTCTGCTTCCTGCTTTCTTCCTTGCTGTAACCTTGAAATTCCGGGCAGCTTCCTTTTGCAAGAATATCCCGTCGAAAACCAAAGTAGGCCTCCTAACTAGAATCGGTTGTTGAGTAAGTAACTTCAGGGGAGGGACAGCCTTAATGGTTCCATGATGTGGCATGTGCTGTTTGATTTCCTGGAATCTATGGATGCCAATGTCGTATAGAACCTCTTGGAATATTTTGGAATCCTTTTGATTTTGGATGGGCTTCCTCCTCTCCCTCCTGTGGTGCCAGGGTGTACTGTGTGGGAAAGACGAAACGTGAGTGTGTGGACTGCTTACCATTCTGTATGTCAACATCAAAATTATTCATAATACTCTGAAGTTGATCACAGTCAGCATTGGATATGCTGGAGAACTTTAAATCTGCTGCTGCTGCTGCTTGGGAGTTAAGATTTCTTGAACTCAGTGTATGAACTACAGGCATCATATGAATATAATCTACTAATAAGCTTCTTGGACTCGCTCAATCTTCGTGCTAGGTTTACTTGTAAACTAGTTACGTGGGACTTGACAATACTGGTGACAATTGAACCAATGAGCATTGCAGAAAAGAATATTATCAAGTTTTGGAACATCAACGGAAACTCACATCTTCAAGGATTTGTTTTCTGGCTTTTGCTACAACATGTTCTGTGTCATCCTCTTCGTTATTCACAAGCTTGAGAGTCTGCGAAGCACAGCTACGAAACGCAATTATATTAGCGATGCCAGGTCAAGACAGTGCCAAAATATCATCACCAAATATCTCTTGGAGTTTCCATACGAGAATCGTGTGGGACTGCTTCACTCCATCAAGTTCTGAATAAGCTTCAAACAGTTCTGCAATATTTCACATTTGCGACCAGCAGCAGCAGGGAGGGGGGGGGGTGAACGCACCACCTTTTGTAGGGAACGGCCCACCACCCTCGCCGGCCCGGGAGCTATCATGCCACTTTTGGGGCACCAGCGTAAATTCACTTTTTACCCAATTTCAAATAAGCCTCAGCGTAGATAAAGAATGGGCAAATGTAAATCCACCCCAAGCAGCAGCAGCAGCAGCAGCAGCAGCAGCAGCACCATAGGGGACGCCCCACAACTTTGCTGGCCCGGGAGGCTATTATATCACTTTATAGGCCAGCGTAGATTACTTCAGGGACACAAACATGCTTGGATGCCACTTATGGGTCAGTTGTGCGCCCCAGCGTAGATTCACTTTCTACCCCAACACCAAACGGGCCTTAACACAGACAAAAACATATACCGATACCAAACAGGCAGTCGCGTAGGAACAGCCCGTGGGAGGGGGGGGGGGGTGCTTTAGCGGAATGAATCATTTTGTATAGTAAGAAAGAGAGAGCGAGAGTAACATCACAATATTTCTAATTGATGCCGACTTCGATAAAGTGGAGAATAAGCCAGCTAACAAATTGGCCGAGCTACCACAGGGTTTTCTATAACATCCAAGTGGAAAGAGAGCTAAAAACCCGGTATGGTTATGCACTGATTTTAACACAAAACGCAACAACTGGTGAAGATATTGAGATGTGGGCTATCAATAATAATAATAATAAGGACATTTTATAAAGCGTAAAATCACAAAGTGCTCTAAAACGCTGTGCAGTTCAATAACCAATGAGCTCGTGACTATCAAGGTGATATACAGACTGAGAAAGGTGTGAAGGCCAGCAGGTTACATAGTATCAAAAGCCTGTCTGAAAAGATGTGATTTTAAATTTATTTTGAATTGGTTGAGATCTTTCGATCCCTGAACCTGAACTGGTAAATTATTCCAAAGTGCAGGTGCAGCGAAAGAGAAAGATCTGTTATTTACAAAAGTGGGCCTATTGAAGGGCATCTGAAGCTTGACTTGTGAGGAGGAGCGCAAGTTCCTTTCAGGGTTTTTAATTGCCAGAAGGTCTTGTAAGTACTTAGGTGACGAGCCATGAATGCACTTAAATACCAAAACCAAAATTTTGAAAATAATCCGTTGTCGTACAGGGAGGCAGTGCAGTTTTGTTTAGTAGTGGTGTTATATGATCATAGCGTTTAGAGCCTGTGATGATACGTGCAGCTGTATTTTGAATACTCTGTAGTTTTGAAATATATGACTGTGGCAACCCAATAAGAAGTGAGTTGGAAAAATCCAAGGTGGGGGGGGGGGGGGAATAAAAGCATGAACTACAGTTTCCAATGACTTAGTGGAGAGGTAACGACGACGATAGCTCAGGTTCCTAATTTGCATGAAACAGCGCTTGCAAATAGTATTGACATTTTCCTCCATTGATAGATGAGAGTCAAATATCACACCAATGTTACGAGCACTGTTTGATGCATTTTGTGTGGAATTTTCGATAACAAGTGACTTGATTCTCAAATTTGATGGACTCTTTGAACGCGATATGACTAGTACCTTAGTCTTATCGTCATTCATTTTAAGTCTATGACAGGCCATCCAGTCCCTAAGCTTGTGTACACAGGATTCCCTCATCGAACCTGTAGCAATAGGGTCAGATCCTATTGAAGGGTCTAGTGACAAATACAACTGAGTGTCATCAGCATACAAATGGTAAGGAACACCGATCTTCCTCAGCAACTTTCCCAATGACGCTGTGTAAAGTGTAAACAAAGTCGGCCCAAGAACGGAGCCCTGTGGAACTCCACACATTAATACTTTACTGTCAGAGTTCATTTTAGAAATGGTTACTTGTTGTTCACGTAACGAGAGATAATATTGGAACCAGGGAAGAACTTTTCCGTTGATTCCAAGCTGTTTCATTGTGGATAAGAGAAGGGAATGATCAGCGGTATCGAAGGCATCGGAAAGATCCAATAAGACCAGAAGGAGAGATCTACGTTCACATAATGAACATATTGTATCATTACAGACCCTTAAAAGAGCAGTAAGGGGGCGAATGGACTTTTTTGTAGGCCCCTGGGAACGGCCCATAACTCGCCGGCCCAGGCATCTCATGGACAAGAGACACCTTCCGGAGGGAGCTATTTAACTCTTAACGGCCAACTCATCTCTCTCCACAGTGCTCCCACCGAGTACCCCAGTTCCGGAGGATCTAATTACTCCTACATGAGGACATCTCTACTTACTGAGAAGCCGCAGCACTGCTCCCACCTGGGACCTCGTCCCCGGAGGATCTAATTACCCCTATACAAGGACATCTCCACTTACTGAGAAGCCTTAATGCATGTTTTTTGAGAGGTACATGGTATCGATATTCCTCCTTGCCGATGGGATCACGTCCAAAGGTAGTGCCTTAATGCATGCTTTTTGAGAGGTACATGGTATCGATACTGACAGGGTGATAAAGCAATTAGCCAACCAACCCAACGCTAAGTATTTGCACTATAATGGGCTCAAGGTCATATATCACACCAATGTTACGTACACTGTTTGATACATTTTGTGTGGAATTTCCAGAGGTAGTGCCTTAATGCAGGCTTTTGAGAGGTACATGGTATCGATACTCCTCCTTGCAGTTGGGATCACGTCCAGAGGAAGTGCCTTAATGCAGGCTTTTGAGGGGTACATGGTATCGATACTCCTCCTTGCAGTTGGGGTCACGTCCAGAGGTAGTGCCTTAATGCAGGCCTTTTGACAGGTACGTGGTATCGATACTCCTCCTTGCAGTTGGTGTCACGTCCAGAGGTAGTGCCTTAATGCAGGCCTTTTGAGAGGTACGTGGTATCGATACTGACAGGGTGATAAAGCAATTAGCCAACCAACCCAACGCTAAGTATTTGCACTATAATGGGCTCAAGGTCATATATCACACCAATGTGAGGTACACTGTTTGATACATTTTGTGTGGAATTTCCAGAGGTAGTGCCTTAATGCAGGCTTTTGAGAGGTACATGGTGTCGATACTCCTCCTTGCAGTTGGGATCACGTCCAGAGGTAGTGCCTTAATGCAGGCTTTTGAGAGGTACATGGTATCGATACTCCCCCTTGCAGTTGGGATCACGTCCAGAGGTAGTACCTTAATGCAGGTTTTTGAGAGGTGCATGGTATCGATACTCCTCCTTACAGTTGGGTCCATGTCCAGAGGTAGAGTCGGCCAAACTCTCCACCCGACCCTAAAGCATTCCGTTACAATATCGGTGGCAGATACAAGACTGTCGGGTTCTATAAGCATAAAAAATAGGCGATATATACGAAATTCATGTGGCTTTTACCCCTCCACGTAGCTTAGAGACCAAGAGTTTTGAAACCAAACACTTGGACTTCATCTCGAAGTATAAACACCCAGATATAATTTCTGGGACAACCATCAATCGATGGCGGGGTACGTCCATGGCCTTGAGGCAAATCCAAGTGAACTTCTCTGGATGGTGTGCGATGGCAGGGTATGGGGTCTCAGCTGCTGACCACCTGAACCAAACCACAGACGTGTTCTCCAGAGGTTTCTGGCTATTTCATTTCTACTACCAGACACGGCGGATTTTAGCTGAAATGAGAGGTGTCCTACCCCACGACGATGCACAGTCTAGGTACAATAAGTCATATGGCAGACGTGCTTTTGAAAGACTATCAAATGAATTCGGTGTGTCGCATGATACAGACTGGAGAGAAAAGGAGGATTATAACTACGGGTTGGGTACTTTGTACATGTACCAAGACGTACCATACGACAGTTAGCCTCTCACACTGCACACGCCGAGTCGAAGATACGACCATACGGTTACATTCATCGAATGCTCAGGGCACGGTCATACCCATGCAGACTTTATCAGACAAGAGCATGCAAATTTTACTACGTTTATAGTTGACGAGGCCAACGGGTTTACAAGGGCAGTGGTCGAAAGAATCAGTGAGTCATTAGGACATACGTCTGGGCAATAATCGGGTTCCAGGCTCAGATCCGTTCATCGATACTCGGAACGGATATATCGTTCGACGTCCAAAAGCAGTTTTAGGCGAACCTGGATATCGGAATAAAATGCTATCAGTGCGTGTTGTCTGACGCCAAGACAAAAAAAAGATTATGTATTCGGCCTCGGACTCTACATGACACTTTTCGATATGGACCTAGGTGGCCTTTCACACGTCCACTTGGGGTATAACAACGAGATCGTTATTGCCACAACGGCCCAGACCCGGGGTGGAAATACAAACAAAAACACTGTACCAAACCCACCCGTCGTGTCTTCGGGTGAGACAGGAATGGTTAAGCCGCCGCAACGCATTGATGTGTCTACTGTGCAAGTGGGAACCCGTAGCGGAGCTGCCTCTGATGCCGAGTCAGCGGCATCAGAAAGCATGACAGGTACTGCGGCAGCACACCAGTATAATGACGAGAAAACTGCCGTTATTGCGGGCGGGGTTACAGTTGGCTTACTCGCGCTATGGTTTCTTCGATGATAGCCATTGACGAGCCGTCACAAGAAGCATACTCCCGACAGCAAGGAACATGGTGGCCGACAGGTTTCCGGCCAGCCAACCCGCAGTTTGTGCAGTAGTAGCAGTAGTAGTAGTAGTAGTAGTAGTAGTACAGTTAAAACTAGAAGTCCTGTCATGAAATGCGTACAAATAGCACGTCGATTTGCGCGTTAATCTACGCGTTATGACCATAGTAAGGCCATGCAATTCTGTCCATATGGCCTGCGCGCAAGCAATGTTTCAGCCAATGGACTACCGGGTAATCCGGAGGTCCATTGGCAGAAACATTGCATGTGTTTGCTATGAGTAACCAGGAGAACCCACCATGCTAGGGATGCCATTCGATATGGCAATTGCGCGCAATTCATACGCGCAAGTATGCCTAGATAAGCGCGCAGTTCGTGACAGGACTTCTAGTTTTAACTGTAAGTAGTAGTAGTATAGCTTTATTTAAGTGACATGTGCTATAACATAAACATAATTATTTCAAAATTTGATGGTTTTATCAGCACCCCCGACCACTAGGGTCTATACGTCACCTATATTTGTATTCGGGACCCGTTCATGCTCACTCACTCGTTCGCTCGCTCGCTCGCTCGCTCGCTCGCTCCCCCTCACTCACTCACTCTCCACACCCAACAATGTTGATTAAAATAATATTTTACGCGAAAATTATCTCCCTTGAGATTACTGAACTTGCGAGACGACATCCAATTTAGAAGACGGTGAATGTGGGTGGTGAGGTGTGAAATTTCTGAGACTTGATGTGCGTGGATGAATGACAATGAGGAGTGAAAAAGCGGCACCAATTAAAGTAATTACTATGTAATTTCCCATCCATCTCTGTGTTTTTGTACAGTCCGAAACTTTTAGATTATTAAAAAGAACAATGTCTGTATTTTATGCAACGATGCGCACACTGCTGATACAATGAAAATAAAAATAGTTATAGATCACCAAAATGGTCTGAAAAGGCAGTATTCTATTTTTTTAAATGGGTTTCTCCTGGGAACAATAGTCCAATGTTCAAATTGATTGGGAAAAAGGGTGTAACAAGATAGCTTGTATTTGATTGTACTACGCCACAGGAAAAGAACTGTAGTTTGTGAAATGATGCCCACATCGATGATAAAAATACATGAATATTAAAAAAATAAGTTTTTATATGAAGTTCCCATCTCTCTCGGTGTTGAATGTCTGAACAGCTTTACCAAATTAAGGGGAGGTAATGTTATAGAGAATCGCATCAAGGGAAACATTTTCTTGGCCATGCTCACTCACTCAATGGGAGAAGAAGAAAGGAAACTGCAGTTTACCCAATTCCGCTTGAAGACGATAAAAATCCCCCACTTAGCACTGTCTACGAACTTGTGATTTGTGTTTTCTGGTCTGTCGACACTGAACGGAAGAGTGTTTTTCTCAGGTCATTATAAATCGAAACTGTGCTGCTTACGATTGAAATTCATTGAGACGTAGTTTTCTGTCTTGGATGAATTTTTAAAGAGTTTATATGTTCTCAGTTTCGGGACGTATTGGATACTGTTAAGCCAATTGTCCGAAAAATAGGAGGATAATAGCAGTTTTATTTCATTTACATCACATACCGTTTGACTTTCGTAATATGAGGCTTTATCAATATAGTTGAATATTTCTTTAATATCGGGACACCAACCATTCCAACAGTTGTAATAATCCCACCTAAACAGTATATGAACTAGTCTGTTGATGTCCCTTGAAACTAAGTCGGAGCATATTTATCCAATGTCGCTCTGTGCAAAACGTTAAGCTTGTATCACCATTTATGGCAAGCAACGGTGTGAACCTACGGACATCAAGAAAGTATCGTAAAGCTCTATTTTGTATTGCATCTTTACTGTGATATTTCTTAAAACCCCATACCCATGAGGCATAATCCAACACTGGGAAAACACAGTGGTTATAAATATTTTCAGTTGTTTTGAATCCAATATCCTTATACGGGTGTATCTTCGATATAATTCACCCAAGGGCTCTCCCTCACGATTTTGCAAGTAGGTTGAGCAGCCACGCCACAATGGAGCCTATAATTCCAGGTAACGCAGATGCCACCTTCCCGTCTAGCTGGGCCAGGATGCGCCCAAGAGCCTGTAGGTGCTTTTTCACCCACTCTGTGAGGCCACCCTTATCAGATAGTGGTGGAGCGGGATCGGGGGTACTTCCACCTCCGCCGATCAGCGCAAGTACTAGGGTCGAGATTTCCATCCAGATCGCTGTGAGGATAGATGCGATCCTAATCCATTGTTCCCGGAAGAGGTTGCGAATGCGCTCAGTGCGCGTCGTGTCCTCATTGAGGATGCAGTTGATCGTCTATCTGATTCGGTTGATTTGAGATCAGAGAACTTCTCTACTCTTCAAGACGGGAAGCTCATTCATATTCCAGGTTGCTCTGCTATCTGGCGCCTACTGAACTGATCATCCTGAGCTTTCTTATATCCAAAGCGATGTGCTTATCCAGCTCGGACAGTCTGGTCAGGGTGTTCATTAACTCACTTCGGGTGGTCTGCATTTCCCTGTCGAGTCCGCGGACCTCTCTAATGTTGTACTCCAATCCTGTGGTATCAGGGTCATGTAAGGTTTTACGTGCAGTTTTGCTTCCCCCTCGGTAAGACTTTCTACCACATTTTGAGTGAAATTGACGTAGCATTAGCCACCTGTCTCAAGTTTTGCAGTTCTGTAGTATCCGATCATATCCTAGCAGCAGCTGCTTCATCCAACTGCTTCATAACATTGTCATTGACCGGTAGTGCTTCAAACACCCTATCCTTAAGCGTCTTTCTCCCTCTAGTCTAGGCCACAAACTCCAGCTCATTCCGGATGACGTCACCACCGCCACGCTTCCCAGCAATTGATTTGAGAGCAAAGGGTTTTCCCGATTTACTGACGATGTTGACTTTTGGATGGGCCTTCAGCCTCAGCTCCCCATATTTGTTGAGCTCAAACGTGGAATAGTCACAAAGAAGTGGCACCATCCCTTTCTCAGACAGATTCAGAAACTTAAAAAATGGACTTAGTACATTTAAGAAATCATGGGTCGCAAAGTACGTGGACACGTGAAAACATAAGTGCGTGTCCCAAGTAGCAGAGACGCTATAATTTCATCTCAGCTGGTGGGGAGTGATACGGAAATATGGCATAGAGTAGAGCCCTTCGCGTTTACACCGGACGTATTGTTTATGAGGTAGATACATACTGTCTTTTTCGAAGTGGAGGTTTTCCACTAAGGGCGTATAGTAAGGTAAAAACCAAGGAGCCTGTCGATCAAGAGAACGCATTGTTTTAATGTAACTACTTGGACAATCACTGATATACACTGACGTATTTTGTAATACAAGAAAAGAAAGTTATACTTTGTGTGCCCTGTGATAAGTTCGTAGAGCTAGTGGACGCGACTGAGCGATGCTGTTGACTTCCATGTTGCGGTGGACCATCAAGCCCGTTGTTCCTTGCAGGAATGAGTTTCACTGTCTATGGTGGCATTTGAGGCATGTTGTGCCAGCTAGAAGATAGGTAATGAACTGGTAGTTGTTGTGGCTCAGCCAACTGGCTGTTTCTGGAAAGAAATAGAAGAGTTGGTCTCGCAGGAATTTTCAGAGATTTTGTTCCGGGCAGAAAAATGCACTCTGAGGTTTTAATGAGGCGATGTTGATGGCCAGGTTGTATTATGTTTACCCCAACAACATATGCATGAACCTAGTAGTCCATCATAGTGCGCACTTGTCCCTATGGCATCTGCTGCGCGATATGAGGGTCTGATATGTATAAAGTCAAATTCAAGAGTAGTTTCTATGTGGCATACTTTAATATTGGTATAACCCATTTATATTCATATCTAAAAGAGAAAGGTAAAATTGAGGCACTGGATTTGGGTACGTCTAACGAAGCTTAGAAAATAATGATTAGGTAAAATACAGAAACAACTCAATTTGCTAATGAGCATATATGACATGGGCAACTGACATGGATCGAAATGACTAGGCTTTGTTAGCGCAGGGCAAAGCTACTCAGGTGCCTTCTGGCGCTGGAACAATGCACTAGATACCAAGCAGTCTGTATCAAGATTTACAGATTTGATTTCCCCGAGAGTTGGAGCAAACGACTTAATAAGGAATCGAGTTGGGCAAAATCACGCAGCTGCAAATGACATGGGTTTATAACCCTTCATCTTGTTGTCTGTTCAGATTCACAATTTTAAATTGCCTGCGATCATTATTTAATTTGGCAGAATAGACTAAAACATTTTAACCCTTGCAATTAGTACTAAACACATCAACAAATGTTAACAAGGCTAAAATAGCCTATATATGAGCTTAAACGCCACCTGACGGTTTTTATGTCAACATTTAATAGAGCATAAATAAACTATATCAGCGAATTTGGGCAATGTTTATTTATTTTAAAACACTCAATAGAAATGTCGCAGTGCCTATTTTAGAAACAATTTGAAACATATGCACTGACAGTCCTTTCAGAATTGTGAGATTTGAAAAATAATGTGAGTGGGACAAATAGAGTGTGGGGAATCTCCACATTTTAACAACACACGGAAACATATTTTTTGTTCCTGTTCATTTAGAAAAGAGTGATGAGATGATGTACTATGTGGAGGCATAGGTGCACCCCCTCCCACCCACACACACACACACAATGAGCTTAGAAGACCTGAGGAGAGAAAAATATAATATAATACTCGACAATGAAAATCATTTAGTGTATAGTAACCACATAATGCATGCGTTGACGCATTGAATGTACACAGGTCAGCGAGCGAGGTGGATAACTAGAACTTTACATTGCATTTGTCGCTGAAGAATTCCACTCGCTTTGCTTATCTAAATCGAGAAAATGGATACACAATTCGCAGGAAAAAGAGCATTAGTAGTTGGAGGAGGTCGCGGAATAGGACGTGAGATAGCACAAAGACTTGTCGCGTGTGGTGCTAAGACATTCGCGCTGACAAAATCTGCAAGTAGTGTCGATAACTTGAGACGCGAGGATCCGGATATTGAAGTGATACAGGTTGATATTACAGACTGGGATAGCACAAGGAAAGCTGTTGAGTCCCAACTACCTATAGATTTACTTGTTAACAATGCTGCTGTTGTCAATCGATCTGCTTTCCTTGACGTCACGCAGTCCGATATTGATGATGTGTTTAGTACTAATTACAAGGGAACATTCAACGTGTCGCAGATTGTAGCACAAGATTTGATCAAAAGAAAGAAACCTGGAGCTATCATAAATATCTCGTCTGTCGCGTCTACGAAACATATGCGTAACCTGACAACGTATGGCTCGAGTAAGGCAGCCCTGGATTCACTCACAAAATATATGGCATTAGAACTTGGGCCACAGCAAATCAGAGTAAACTCTGTTAACCCAACACTAATTGCTACAGACTTAGCTAAACCGGTGTTGGAGAATGAAGAGGCCAGAAACAGAACAATCGATGCAATTCCACTGGGTCGAGTTGGAGAAAAGCGGGAAGTGGCGGACGTTGTTTTATTTTTATTGAGTGACAATGCGTCTCTTGTGAATGGAGTCACTTTGCGTGTCGATGGAGGTCACGCTTTATGAAGGTCACGGGAGAACTATTGTTTAACAGGGCGATGGAATATAATTGGCCTATATTATGTGAAGGAATGACGAATATCTTGGGTGGAGTCTATAGATCTGATTTAAACTTCACTTTACACAAAATCTTTGTTTAATTGATTGAAGGTGACAACAGTTGATCACTTTTGGGGAGAATAACGAATAAAATATGAATAGTTTGTGATCAATGAGTTATCGTTATGGGTGGAGTGTATTGTCTTTCTTAACACTTTCAAAACGGCGTGCATACATTTTTAGGTGAACAAATATTGGTTGTGGACGAGCAAACGATATAAAATGCTTAAATCTGAGTTGAGGCTCGGTATTAATTTAATCCAACAGCTCGCGAGAGCTGTTGGATTAATTTTTTACTGCACCTTCCAACAAACCAGGATGGTTTCGCCCATTTAGCTGTTGACAGAATTGAATGAAATGATATATTTATTCCATGGCGCCAGTGTTGAAAGGGTTAAAACCCACTTTACATTAAATCTCTGTTTCAGTTCTAAAAAAAAAAATATTTTATCACATTTGTAGAACAAAAAAATAAAATTAAAAATAAAAATTTGAACAGTTTCAGACCAGTGAGTTATACGTATGGAGATACTTCATTTAATATAGAATGAATATTTCTGTAGAAAGGCAAGGTAAAAACTTGGTCAGGTCAGACGGAATGTCAAGTATTATTTACAAACAAGTCTGACAATTCTTTTATTCTTAAAAATAATGCTCACTTATTGTTCGTGATGGTTATGATTTCGTAATACAATGAAGGTGAAACAAAGAGAGTTGGTTGCAGTGGGTTTTAACCCTGTACCCAACGTAATGGCCAAAACTTCGAGCGCTATTCCCAAAAATCGCCAATTAATTTTCATTATTTTTTTTCATTTTTGGTCTCCAAAACATAGGTTATGACCCCCTTTTGGAACGAGCTCATCGAGGGGTCATAATCTATGTTTTGGAGACAAAAATGCTCATTAATAGACTGTTTTTATGCTAGAGGTCCCGAGTTCGATCCCCGTCCGGGACGACCCGCGTTGTGTCCTTGGGCAAGGCACTTTATCCCGGTTGCCATCATGGGGACACGATGACGCCGTGTACTAAGGCGTACTGCACGCCGATGGCGCACATGTCTTCAACCGCTGTAACCCTGCTTGAACGGAGCTTGAACAGAGTTAAAATGTTGAGGAGTTGACAGTTGCTCGTCGATGCTCGGTGGTTCTCTCCGGGTACTTCGGCTTCCTCCGCCCGTAAAACTACCACGTCCACGATTAGCCATTGCTCATAAGTATGTGGCTTTAAACACCAATAAATAAATAAATAATATGAGACAAAAATGAAAAACATTAGTTATTCAAGAATTTTGTTTGCAAGTGTCAACTGCTTTTCACGTTAGTTAAAGGGTTAATATGACAATTACAAACTTGTCTTCTCCTCATTTATCTTCCATTGTTTACTTTCAAACAAAAATGGTGGTTTTATTATAACATTAACACTTCTGTTCTAACCTTTATCGACTAAGTAGTTTAGGATATTGTAATCAGTTCCTGTTGTGTTTTCAATCCACTCCGTAATACTGCTATCTACTCTTGAAAAACACACCATTGAATAAATAGAAGTAGTTTCCTGGTTTCCCCTCCATGACATAGCTTATGGCGTTTCATTAAAACGCTCACTCATCATAACTTTTCTGCCGACACGTGAAAAACACATCATTGAATAAATAGAAGTTGTTTCCACGTTTCCCCACCAAAACATTGGTTACGACGCCTCATTGGAACGGTCTCCTTTTGAGAAAGTGATTTGATTTGAATTTCGACTTTGTAAATAAATTTTAGCGGGGGTGGTGTGGGGTGGGGGCGTTAGGTAAACCATTTTGGATCATGATGTGTTTTTTTTCCTTTCAGGCCATCGTCAACAATTGATAGAGTCTATATTTTCTACATGGGGAAGGACAATTAATGTTTTTAATGACAATCTTGATCGGTCTTCCACACCAATTCACTTAAAATATAAGTACTGTATGAATTCAGGACGTATTACGATCCTTGACCGGACAAGCGGTCTTCTGGGTTCAACGGGTTTGGATTATAATCATATTCGGGTAGTGTGAAGTGGACTGGGCGAATCTCCCCTGTTGGGAAAGGGAAGATATATTTCATCTTAATTTGGGAAAGGTCATTGGATTCTAGCGAAAATGCTACGAGTGTCCCAGGATCGCATAAAGCCGCCATAGTCGAAACCCTGCTATATACTGATAACACACGTCAACCCTTTAACCAAAACGGCTTTTTTAATTTTTAAAACATTAACAAAATTTGGCTTGTCTTGCTGAGAGAATCTTTGCAGGAATCGATTATTGTATTCTCGTCGTAAAAAAAATATTTGCCCCCGACTTGATGAAAAGATCTTCCCATCCTATTTGTACATCACTCGATGGTGACTTTTCTACCACCACGTCACTGCGCACGTGATTTTATTGAAATCAAAACATTGCTCGTGGGATATATATTCACCAATCTATCGACACATGGTGGAGAAAAAGGAATTGCTGAAATATGTGAGTACATACAATTATTTACAGTCGAGTTTTGTTAGGCCCTGGAAAGCTTTGAGATTCACATCGATTCGGAATCGAAAGTTGGTATTTGGTTCAATTCGAAATTGGCATCCCAATTCTTTTCGTTTCGAATCTTTCCACAGGAGAATAGCACGGTACCAGTGAGCGTCATTGTCTTCCGAAATGTATAGTTCAGAGTTGGAAATTGTACATAAATAACGTTGAAGATAAGTACGGAGAGTAATTTGAGCTAATTACAGTCTCACAAGGCACTACCACTTTTGAGATTACATTTGAAGTCTTCAAACATTATCAAGATGAAATATCATCCTTAATGAATCATATTTCAACTACGTCATCAGGATGTGACTTCTCTGAAGACATGCCTTGATGATGTATTTGGAATATTTTATCAGTCAGGACCTGAGCTATCACAGACAGAACAAATCAAGTTAAAAGCCCCCCCCCCCCCCCCCCCCCACCACCACACCCCTTTCAGCAATCTTTAAGACACCATATAACCCTTTACCCAACGAAGCGGCCGCTTCCGCCCGCGTAATATGAAAATTCAGCAGCTGAAAAAAATATTATTTTTCAAACAAAAATTCAACAAAACCATATCATGTGACCCCTCGTTGGAACGAGCTCATCAAGCTCGTTCCAACGAGGGGTTGCATGATATGGTTTTGTTGAAACTTATTGAAAAATTTAAAAAAATGATATTTAAAATAATAAATTTGATATCTTCTGCGTTGGGTAAAGGGTTAATTTGAGGTTTATTCGATTACAAATAATAAACCCAATTCGATCGCGATTCGATTCCGATCTGAAATGTATGATTTACGGGGCCCTCGTGTTTTGTTTGTGGGCTTACCTCAAAAAACATTAGCATGATCAAGACAAACAGCCCAAAACAACCGGGCAAAAATTCTCCAGGAAATTATGATTTCTAACTTTCAACATCTTAAACCACCCATCTCTTTCTCCAAACTGTGTTCCATTTTTTATTTTTGTCAACCAATTTCTGACATCCAAGCCCTCCCCCACCTTGATGAATATTCAAATTCCTCGATATTCACTGCTGTATAAAAGTATTGACGAGATGGTATCTAAAGCTATATCATTCTTTTCGGTGTTATTTGTCCAAAGTCTTCACAGGATGGTGATGAACGTGTTGTGTTGAAAAACGTCTGCAAAATATGGTGAGTTTTCAAATACAAACAAATAATTTTCTTCCCTCTATGATATTTTTTCTCAATTTATGAAAGTGTATCACCCAGGACATGGGTATCTCAAAATAGGCAGGTTATATCACCCAAGATATGTGTATCTCAATATAGGCAGGTTGTATCACCCAGTACATCTGCATCTTAATATAGGCAGGTTGTATCACCCAGAACATGTGCATCTCAATATAAGCAGGTTGTATCACTCAGGATATGTGTATCTCAATGAAGACATGTTGTATCACCCAGGACATGTGTTTCTCAATACAGGCAGGTTGTATCACCCAGGAGATGTGTTTCTCAATATAGATAGGTTGCATCACCCATGACATGAGTATCTCAATATAGGCAGGTTGTATCATACAGGACATGTGTATCTCAATATAGGCAGGTTGTATCACCCAGGACACGTGTATCTCAATATTGGTAGGTTGTATCACCTAGGACATGTAATCTCAGTATAGGCAGGTTGTATCACCCAGAACATGTGCTTCTCAATATAGGCATGTTGTATCATCCAGGACATGTGCCTCTCAATATAGGAAGGTTTGGTCACCCAGGACATGTGTTTCTCAATACAGGCAGGTTGTATCACCCACGACATGTGTATATCAAAATAGGCAGGTTGTATCACCCAGGACATGCGCATCTCAATATAGGCAGGTTGTATCACACAGGACATGTGTTTCTCAATATAGACAGGTAGATTCACCCAGGACAATATAGGCAGGTTATATCACAGAATACACGTGTATCTCAATATAGGCAGATTGTATCACCCAGGACATGTGTATCTCAATATTGGCAGGTTGTATCACCCAGGACATGTTTATCTCAGTATAGGCAGGTTGTATCACCCAGAACATGTGCTTCTCAATATAAGCATGTTGTATCATCCAGGACATGTGTATCTCAATGAAGACATGTTGTATCACCCAGGACATGTGTTTCTCAATATAGGCATGTTGTATCACCCAGGACATGTGTTTCACAATATAGACAGGTTGTATCACCCAGGACACGAGTATCTCAATATAGGCAGGTTGTATCACACAGGACATGTGTATCTCAATATTGGCAGGTTGTATCACCTAGGACATGTATATCTCAGTATAGGCAGGTTGTATCACCCAGAACATGTGCTTCTCAATATAGGAATGTTGTATCATCCAGGACATGTGTCTCTCAATATAGGCAGGTTTGATCACCCAGGACATGTGTTTCTCACTACAGTGAGGTTGTATCACTCAGGACATGTGTATCTCAGTATAGGCAGGTTGCATCACCCAGGACATGTGTATTTCAATATTGGCAGGTTGTATCACACAGTACATGTGTTTCTCAATATAGACAGGTTGATTCACCCAGGACATGTGTATCTCAAAAAGGCAGGTTGTATCACACAAGACATGTGTATCTCAATATTGGCAGGTTGTATCACCCAGGACATGTATATCTCAATATAGACAGGTTGATTCACCCAGGACACGTGTATCTCAATATAGGCAAGTTGTATCACACAAGACATGTGTATCTCAATATAGGCAGGTTGTATCACCCAGAACATGTGTACCTCAATATAGGCAGGATGTATCACCCAGGACATGTGTATCCCAACATAGGCAGGTTGTATCACCCAGGACATATGTAGCAGTATCATATATTGCAGTCATCCCCCTTAATGACAGTATGACGTAGATAGTGACTCGGCCGAAAAAAGGGCCTCTGGAGTTCAAAGGGTTAAATCAGTCTGATATATTGGCAATATTACAGTGGTCAAGTGGAATTGAGCCTGAGGAGAACCTCTATAAAGCCCTTGTAAATCAAATCCTAAGTTTATATTTGGGCTCCTTATGGGAACGCAAATTTTAACTTAGCGCAATACGCGGACAATTCTTTAAATATCATTTTTTTTTTTGGATTTACCTGTTAGGATATTTTGATATCTGGTGTCTGTCATCCTTATGTTAATTGGATACAAGATACATCAATAAAATTCTTGGTTAATATTTGTGTACCTATGGGAGATCAGATATTAAGTTGGTGAAATATGACGAATATTCTTTAACAATCATTTTCTTCAGATTCCCCAGTCGGACTCTCTTGATATTTGGTAAATTTCCTCTTGATTGGATCAGATCCACGTTCGGTCAAAGCACGTTTCTCGACTCACTGTGAGATCTCAGATTCCAAATAATTGCAGTAGGAGGAAACCTCTTCTAATAATTTCTTTTTCGGATCCGCCAGGGAAAATCTTTTGATATTTGGTACACATCATTGTCAGTCCGATCAGATTCGAGTGTGATCAACTCAAGTTCCTGGTTTCATACTTCAGCTTCTTACAGGAAGCCACATTTTAATTTAATGCAATGTGAAGATTTTGTTTATAAAAAATCTTCTTCAGGTCCCCCTTTCCGTAACTTTTTTTTATATTTGATATTCAGCATGCTTAAGGGGAAGTAAAATTAACTTTCATTCAGATCAAGTCGTTACGTGCATATTTGGCCTCTCTATGGAAGCCCTAATTTTAAATAGCTGCAATACGAAGAATGTTCGTTACAAATTCGTTTTCTCCAAACCCACCAATCAGAATCTTTTGATATTTTAAAGATCTTCTTCTTCCGCACCGCCAAACAAAATGTTTTGATATTCAGTAATAGCATTACCAAGCTTAAAGGTTGTGCAAGGCGTTACTGATCGTTTATATGGTCGGGATGGGGGGGGGGGGGTGCAGAGAGGTTTACAATTCACCACATAGCTTTGTGTAGAGTTCACTGTTCTTTAATTTAAATGTATTCTCTTCAACAGCGATGGAACTGACTGTGACCACCTTTAGTCAGGTAAATATGTGAATGGATAACATTTCATCACATTGAGCTCACCAAACGACATAAGGTCTTGGGTATTGATTGGGTTCATTTTTTTTTTCTCTTCCCCTACGTTTGAACGGGACTGTGCAGTGGCATCAACGAAAGTTTACAAACGCCCAGTTTACAAAACGTTTCAGTATTTAGCAGCTCTAATAAAATAAAAACACTTTTTTTTTCGATTCTATTTGTTGCAATTTGGACGGTATCACGTCACTTCACTTTCAGACTCTTTTGATACATTTTACAATCTCTAATTTTCACAACTCCGTATATAAACAACACCGCATTGATTCTTTACACACTGTCTCATTGACATATGCCGTGCTGCCTCAACCTTTTCAACATTGGCCCCCTGGAATCATTCAGTTAATACTGTCAACGGTGAAATGAGCAAAATCATCCTGGTTTGTTATGAGGTTCTGTCGAGCTGTTGGATTAAATTATTAGCGAGCCTCGCTTCAGATTATTTGCTCTTTATATCGTCTGCTTGTCCACTACCATCCATTTTTCTTCACTCAAACATTTATGCACATAAGGTTGAAAGGGTTAAAAATCGGAAATTCCAGCACTTAAAATGATTATTTCGAATTCTTAAAACTCCACAAACGGGGCGCATTTATTAGGTACGTTTTGTTTGTTCAACCCTTTTTGCGTTTGTGTAGCAATGTTTCAGCCCATGGGGTGGGGAGGGAGTGGGATACAGGTTTATGAAACACTAAGCTCTGTATATATTGAAGATGCGGTTATAAAACTACACACACGATAACTTTGATTGAGTACAAGGTTACACCTTACTTGTTAATAAATCTAAAATTTGATTTCGATATATCGTCCCTTCACTAAAACAAAATGCCATATCGTCTCCTGAGTTCCAATGTGTTCTATGTGCCAGTAGGCTGTCAGTAGGTACGCCAGTAGACTGCCAGTAGGCACATATAACACATTGGGACCCAGGGGACGACATGTAATGCGAAGCTGATGGTACATGTTTCTACTTGAGGGAGATAGGTACTATTAATTCTACTGGGTGTCACATTTCGGTGTCTGATACGCTGTAAAGTTTCGATCTTATTTCATACGCAGAGTCGAAAACCCTTCTTGATACCGCTGCCCCCCTCGCCCTGCCCGCGGATTCCTCTAGCCCCCTTGATGACGCAAACTTGTTACATCCCTTGATTGAAAGTCAGGATGAGGTATTGTCATCACCTTTTGTCCTTCGTCCGTCGTCACACGTTAAGTTGTGTTTGAGTCTTCTCCTCCAAAACCACTGGGACAATTCAATTGAAAGTTTGTGTTACTGATGGTCCCTAAGAGGTATGTTTGTTCAAGCAACTGCGCTGTCCCAAATTAGCAGGGGGGAGGAAGAAAATGACCCATTTTCTTAAAAAAATATCTGCTTCTCATGAAACAGTTGGTACAATGCCTTGTTATTTAGTATGGAGCTTCCCTTCGATGAGTAGAATCCAGTTTGATTAACGGAAGTTCGTGGAGAAATATTTGCCTCTGTAATAGGAGGGGAAATATTTTCGGCCCCGCTCGAAATTTCTATTTTCTGAACTCACGGTCCGCTTTGAACCAAATTTGGTATGTGGTATCGTTGAGTCATGAGTACTTTATTCATGCCCCCTCCAGACCCAGTGGGAACCTCGGAAGCTAATAGAAATATGTTTAAACCCCCATATGTCCCGAACCTCACGGAACAGAGAATTGTTATTTGGTACGAAACATCCATAGGTGCAGTAGAATTGAATCGTAAAATAAAATGCCATCCCTTATGCCAGAGTGTCCGGTAGGAGGCATTGAGAAAAGACGGAGTCAGAATATATTGCCAAAAAAATACAAAACAAACATTTTTCCCTAGGAAATACTGGTCAAAATCTTTTAATATCTGGTACACACTATCCATAGGGTGGTCAGACACAAGTTTGTTAAAATTAAGCCCCTTGGTTCATATTTGGGTGCAATACAGGGGCCAGCATTTTAACTTAGGGCAATGTGGGGAATAATCTTTAACAATCTTCTCCTTCAGAATCATCCGAATCATTTAATGTTTGGTAACATCATTATCAGGAGGTCAGATTTGAGATTGCTCAAATCAAGTCCCTCGGTTAATATGTGCGCTCCCTATAGGGATGTGTTCCATGTGGGGGATAATCTGTAAAATTTTTCTTCTTCCGATCCGCCACTCAGGAGCGGTGGTGGGGGGGGGGGGCAGATTCAGGTTTGCTCAAATCGGGTCCTGTGGTAAAATTTGAGCTCCTGTAAGAGCCCGAGTTCCACCTTAGTGCAATAAGAGTAAATTTCTTTAAATCTTCTTCAAATCCACGAGTCAAAATGCTTTCACATTTGGGAAGCAACATCTCCAGGAGGTTAGATTCAAATTTGTTCATCTCGGTTCCACGGAATAATATTTGGTTTTCTTTAAAACTCTTCTTCTTCCGATTTACCAGTCAGCATTCTTTCATGTTTGGTATACAACGTCTCTAGAGGGGTCAACTTCAGGTTGTTGTTTTTTTAAATCTAGTCCCTGGGTTAATATTTGTATTCCTTATGGGAGCTCGAATTTTACCTTTGAGCACTATGATGGAATTTCTGTAAACATCATCTTCATCAGATCCGCCTATCAGAATCCTTTTACATTTGGTGCACAACGTCTGTTCTCTAAAAATCTCCTTCTTCATATTCACCTGTCTGAATCCTTTCATATTTGGAATATAACATCTCCAGGGGGAGCAGATTCATGTTTGTTCAGTTCGAGTCCTTGGCTTAATATTTTGCGCACTCTGTGGAGGCGGGGGGGGGGGGGGGGGGGGGGGGAGTTAGGTTCACGTTTCTTCAAATACATTTCTTTCAAACTGCAGTGATGTAACAACGCTTGGAAGTTTAGCAGTGCTTGTCTACAGATGATAGCAATGGAAGCAGCCTGGAAGACCTATGATAATAATCATCTAACATGGACACCAGAGTTATAAATAATTTCTCGAGTGTATTCCTCTGTAATGCTGATGACTAACTGAATGTGACTCAAAATACCTCTTTGAGGCACTTTGTCAGATGAGAGATTAAATCCCGTTTTTCTAATGTCATACATTAATATGATCTGTTAAGATTAAGGCCCACTGGGGACTCTTGTTTTTCTAATGTCACACATTAATATGATATGTTAAGTTTAAGGCCCATTGGGGCCTCTGTTTTTCTAAAGTCAAACATTAATATGATCTGTTTAGTTTAAGGCCCATTGGGACCTCTTGTTTTCCTAATGTCATACTTTAATATAATATGTTTAGTTTAAGGCCCATTGGGGATTCTTGTTCTTCTAATGCCATACTTTAATACCATCTGTTAAGATTAAGATCCATTGGGATCTCTTGTTTTTCTAATGTCATACATTAATATGATCAGTTAAGATTAAGGCCCAGTGGGGCCTCTTGTTTTTCTTATGCCATACATTAATATGATCTGTTAAGTTTAAGGCCCATTGGAGCCTCTTGTTTTCCTAAAGTCATACATTAATATGATCTGTTTAGTTTAAGGCCCATTGGGATCTCTTGTTTTTCTAATGTCATACATTAATATGATATGTTAAGATTAAGGCCCATTGGGGTCTCTTGTTTTTCTAATGTCATACATTAATATGATCTGTTAAGTTTAAGGCCCATTGGAGCCTCTTGTTTTCCTAAAGTCATACATTAATATGATCTGTTTAGTTTAAGGCCCATTGGGATCTCTTGTTTTTCTAATGTCATACATTAATATGATCTGTTAAGATTAAGGCCCATTGGGGTCTCTTGTTTTTCTAATGTCATACATTAATATGATCTGTTAAGATTAAGGCCCATTGGGGTCTCTTGTTTTTCTAATGTCATACATTAATATGATCTGTTAAGTTTAAGGCCCATTGGGGTCTCTTGTTTTTCTAATGTCATACATTAATATGATCTGTTAAGTTTAAGGCCCATTGGGGTCTCTTGTTTTTCTAATGTCATACATTAATATGATATGTTAAGATTAAGGCCCATTGGGGACTCTTGTTCTTCTAATGCCATACTTTAATACGATCTGTTAAGATTAAGATCCATTGGGATCTCTTGTTTTTCTAATGTCATACATTAATATGATCAGTTAAGATTAAGGCCCAGTGGGGCCTCTTGTTTTTCTTATGCCATACATTAATATGATCTGTTAAGTTTAAGGCCCATTGGAGCCTCTTGTTTTCCTAAAGTCATACATTAATATGATCTGTTTAGTTTAAGGCCCATTGGGGCCTCTTGTTTTTCTAATGACATACATTAATATGATCTGTTAAGTTTAAGGCTCATTGGGGCCTCTTGTTTTTCTAATGTCTTACATTAATAAATATGATCTGTTAAGTTTAAGGCCCATTGGTGCCTCTTGTTTTTCTAATGTCATAATTAATATGATCTATTAAGATTAAGGCCCATTGGGGCCTCTTGTTTTTCTAATATCATACATTAATATGATCTGTTAAGACTAAGGCCCAGTGGGCCTCTTGTTTTTCTTAAGCCATACATTAATATGATCTGTTAAGTTTAAGGCCCATTGGGGCCTCTTGTTTTTCTAATGTCATACATTAATATGATCTGTTAAGATTAAGGCCCATTGGGACATCTTGTTTTTCTAATGACATTAATATGATCTGTTAAGATTAAGGCCCATTGGGGCCTCTTGTTTTTCTAATGTCATACATTAATAAGATCTGTTAAGATTAAAGCCCATTGGGGCCTCTTGTTTTTATAATGCCATACATTAATATGATCTGTTAAGTTTAAGGCCCATTGGGCCTCTTGTTTTTCTAATGTCATACCTCAATATGATCTTTTAAGTTTAAGACCCATTGGGCCCTCTTGTTTTTCTAATGTCAGAAATTATTAGGATATGTTAAGTTTAAGGCCAATTGGGCCCTCTAGTTTTTCTAATGTCATACATTAAAATGATCTGTTAAGATTAAGGCCCATTGGGGCCTCTTGTTTTTCTAATGTCATACTGTAATATGATCTGTTAAGTTTAAGGCCCATTGGGCCCTCTTGTTTTTCTAATGTCAGAAATTATTAGGATCTATTAAGTTTAAGGCCCATTGGGGCCTCTAGTTTTTCTAATGTCATACATTGATATGATCTGTTAAGATTAAGGCCCATTGGGGCCTCATGTTTACCTAATGTCATACATTAATATGATCGATTTACTTTTGAAGGGTTAAGACACCACTTTGTTACCTAAATATCGTCATAAATATCCTACCCAGTGGCCGAATCAATCCCGTATCAATTTTGTTTAGCTCTTTACCCGTCAGTTTTATTTGTATTTGCTGATAGAATGTATATCTCTTGCATTTACCAAACAGTGACATGTATGCAGGTATTATTATTCGAGTAGTTATCTCTTTATCACATCAAATGAAAATCATATCACCCTCTTAGTTCTGTGTTAGTAAATGATTATATTTTACCTCAAAGGGATTGCACCCTCTCGATAATGTGAGATTTTTGTATTGTGCACCCTCTCGATAATGTAAGATTTTTGTATTGACAGTTACAAAGAAAGATTTTTTTTCTCTTGTAATTTAAAAGTTGATCGTCATCGGTCAACCATTTGTATTGATGTTCTGAATAACCTGGAAAAAGTAAGCGTTTAACACGCCATTTTGCAATTGATATCGAATTAACCCTCATCGTAACTGTATGAATTTAAATTCACCCTTTAAATGCCAAATGTTTTAAGATGCTATATTTGTTGTAGCCAACGCTCATAGGCACCACACATTTATCTTAATCTCAAGTTAATTTGGACAATTTTGTAACATCAGTTTACGAAAGAAAGTTTATTCACTTCCCAGTAACAATGTGTGTGTTACCTATTAAATCCACTCCATTTATCACAAATGCATCTGCGTACATTTTCAGTAACTAAGACAATAGTATCATTCAGTAGATTATTTTATTGCAGTCTTTCGACTTTGAGGCAAGCTGTGGCTCATGAGCACCATCGCACCTGCAACTGTTACTTTTTACGAGCAGACAACAGCACGCCTCGAATCCAACTAATGTGCGATTAACCCTTACCTACCGAATAGACGGCACCTACCATGAACTATCCAAATTATGCTGTAGAATGTTGTTTTTTTTTTAAAAATCAACAAAACCGTATCATGTGACCTCTCATTGGAACGGGCTCGCGGAGCTCGTTCCACTGAGGGTTACATTATATAGCTTTCTTGATTTTTTTTAAGAATTAGGGGGAAATATTAAAATAATAAACATTTTGATATCATGTGTTTTGTGCAGAGAGTTAAAATATATTCGTGAGAAATGGACCAAATAATACAATGTGTGTGCGAAAACAATACACCATAAATCCCGGGAATTAACAATACACCATGAATTGCGGGAATTAACAATACACCATGGATCCCGGGACTTAACAATACACCATGGATCCCGGGACTTAACAATACACCATGGATCCCGGGAATTAACAATACACCATGGATCGCGGGACTTAACAATACACCATGGATCCCGGGAATTAACAATACACCATGGATCGCGAGACTTAACAATACACCATAAATCCCGGGAATTAACAATACACCATGAATTGCGGGAATTAACAATACACCATGGATCCCGGGACTTAACAATACACCATGGATCCCGGGACTTAACAATACACCATGGATCCCGGGACTTAACAATACACCATGGATCCCGAGACTTAACAATACATCATGGATCCCGGGAATTAACAATAGCGCGCTACACATAGAATGTTAGCGTGTAGTATATAGGCGGCCCTTTCATTATCAATATCGAAACACTGTTTTGTTTGTTTGTTTATTGCGGGTTCATGGCACTTTCAACAGGTTTGGTCACATCGTGTCGAACAGTTTTCGGAGCGAAGGAAACGGACTTACCCGGAGAGAATCGTCGAGAAGCGACGAGCATCTATAAGACTCTCCAACCGGCAGTTGAAGGCAACTGTACTATCGGCGTGCAGTACGCCTTAATACACAGCGCCACTGTGCGCCCACGAGGGCCATCAGGTTAAGTCACGTTGGTCATTGTGATAAGTCACGTGGGTTATAGTGTTAAGTGTCTTATTGCTTATCAGGATTCAACTGTCGGCTTTCAGTTTCAATGTTTAATGCTCTAACCATTAGGACACCAAGCTCCCGTTCATTTATTAAAACTGTTAAAGGGAACCTCGATCGCATATGGAAATGTGACGATTTCAACAAGGACAAATTTTCTCCTTATAGTGGTACTGAAATAGTGGTGTCTTATGCCTGTTAGAACTCTAGTTATTTTTTTTGGAGGCGATTGATTGATTTGATGCAGATTTGCTCTCTAATATTATTAGGTAAAACGTTGAGAAGCTCGTGCGTCACGACACCTATGTAATATTTATCGACAATCCACCGATTTTGACTAAACCCTCGATAGTAGTAAGAGATAAGATAACCGGGCGTTATTGGCAGGACCCATCAGGGGACCTAGGAAGGGGAGTAGTATGAGATGATGTGACCTGGCCTTATTGGCAGTACACCGCAGGGGACCTAGCAAGTGGAGTAGTGGGAGATGAGGTAACCGGGCATTATTGGCAGGATCCCGCATGGGACTTAGGAAGTGGAGTAGTTGGAGATGAGGTAACCGGGCCTTATTGACAGGATCCCGAAGGGGACCTAGGAAAGGGAGTATTAGAAGATGAGGTAACTGGGCCCATTGGGGGATTGTATGGGGAACCCCGCAGGGGGGCCGAGGGAGGGGAGTAGCAGGAGATGTGGATACCCGGTTGTAGAAACCATGTTTTTTACGACAATTAGCCTGCTAGTCCCCACCAGTCCCAAATAATCCCAACCAGACCCCACTAGTTTCCAACAGTGCTCAAATCACCAATAAACGACTATATTTGATATCGATTCCACTAGAATCAATTTTTTAGAACCGCCATACCTTTCACATAGCCCTCATGGCCTCATACAACAAAAAAGAGATTCTCCAGAAGGTATCCTTAAATAATACAATACCAGGCTATAGGTATCATCAAATACCGGATTTTTTTCAATGCCCTCATGGCCTTGAAAGACATGAAGTTAGGAGAGATAGTAAATTAGACCTCACTGGGGGATTTTCTCTTGGCCCTCATACAAACAAAAAAAGGGATTGTCCAGAAAATATCCTTGATAGGTATCTTCAAATAATACAATTCCAGGTCATAGGTATCCTCAAATACCGAAATTATGCTAAGAGGGACAGTAAATTCGGCCTCAGTGAGGGATTTTTGTCATGGCCCTCCTGGCCTCAAACGAAATGAGGTTAAGAGGGATAGCAAATTGGACCTCATTGAGGATTTTCGCATGCACCTCATGGCCTCATACGACAACAAAGGGATTCTCCAGAAGATATCCTCGATAGGTATTCTCAAATAATACAATATGTGGTCATAGGTATCCTCAAAGACTAGTATGAAGCCAAGAGTTGTATGTGCGAGTCACTCGTTCGAGTAAATACCCTATGGCTTATTTGCTCCGTGGGATTCAAGTCGTTCAAGCAATTACTTATCAGGAACTACTCAAGAGATTCTTGGCATTAGGGAGGATATAGGCTTTCATGGAGGTTTGTCTATCAGTTGGCTAGAATCCAAAAGAGCCTCTCAGAACTATAGCACTACGTGCTAGTATTATAAGCCATGGTATGGTGAGTCTAAAAAGGCTTCTTGCTTGGGAAAATCCGAACCAGAAAAAACACTCTAGTTCAGTCAAACTTGCCCCGTGGACCCTCAGTCCTATAGTACTACGTGTTACTATTAAAATCTACGGTACGGCAGTCCTAAAGGAGATTCTAGGCAAATATAAAATAAAAATCGAGTTTTTTGGTGATTCGGAGGGATTTTCGGGTTTATTGGGGTAATTCTGCGAATCGGGTAATTACTCTTGTACAAAGGAACATTCCCTTCGAACGTAGCCCTGTCTTGTTGTAGGCCATTGGGTCGCATAGCAACCACGTGCTAGCACAGAAACCAAAATGGTGGCCTCCAGTAAACAAAATGGACGATGAAAACACGTATCACCCTAACAGCAGAGCTCCGTGTGCGCGCACGCATCACCCATCACTATTGGTATGGCGTCAAAACAGAAAAATAAATGCATGTGAATCTCGGGCAAGGGACAGTATGTCATCATCTACATGTATGTTTTAGTACAGTATGTATAATCACGCCCTTAATGTTAATCGTAAGTTCATATGTTTTAATTCAGTTATCTTCCAATCGTAATGCTTCATTAACCCTTTGTGGTTTTCTCCGATGTCAACTGTTTTATACTGTTGGCTAGGGCCCGCACCGTTAGCGGATGACTGAATATTATTATTCCCACAAACTTATTCACAATAGGATTCCAGGCAACACAGAAAGTTACCATATTTGTTCAGGTAACCTATGTCTTCTTGCTTTAGTCTCGAAGAAAGATAAGGTAATACTGGTACATTCTAGAAAGCGTTAAGAATGATAACTTGTAATACTGATATTGTCTAGAAAGCGTTAAGAAAGATAAGGTAACACTGGTATTGTCTAGAAGCGTCAAGAAAGACAAGGTAATACTGGTATTGTCTAGAAAGCCTTACGAAAGATAAGGTAATACTGGTATTGTCGAGAAAGCCTTAAGAAAGATAAGGTAATACTGGTATTGTCTAGAAAGTGTGAAGAAAGATAAGGTAATACCGGTATTGTCTAGAAAGATAAGGTGATACTGGTATTGTCTGGAAAGATAAGGTAATACTGGTATTGTCTGGAAATTGTTAAGAATGATAAGGTAATACTGGTATTGTCTAGAATGATAAGGTAATACTGGTATTGTCTAGAATGACAAGGTAATACTGATATTGTCTAGAAAGCGTTGCAGATGACGCCTTGTTGCACTCAAAGGACGATTTTTTTTCAATATCGAAGGAAAGGTTCAGATGAACATCAAGGTATTCTGTTATTTAGCTGATGAGGTGCTGCTCACTGATAGCCATTTTTAAGTGTCTAACATCACAACACTCCCAATCTACATAATCCATTGAACACTAAGTTTGGAGGATCATCAATGATATAAAATAGGGGTGTAAGAGGATGGCACATTTTGAAGCACTGCATAAGTTTATGTTTTTTGATTCTTGAAACTAAAGTTTCCCATCCTGTCTCAATATACAGAGACTGCTTGCTCGCACCTTCAGTTCCTCCGGTCACAATCCGGGCTGTTTCAATTTGAATTCGTTCAAGTCCACGGGATTCTTCTACACTGCAATTATCCCGCACTACGTCTGCATATTCCAAAGCTGGGCGAACGAATGAAAAATAAACTCTTTCAAAGGCTTTACGATCTAGTATAATCTTTAGTTGCCTGATTATGCCAATTTGTTTCCACCCTTGAATGATTATCTCACTTAGATGGGATGACCATCTACCACTTTCGTTTATGGTCAGCCTGAGGTGTTTGTGCGTTTGGACGTTCTTTATATTCTGTGAGAACATTGTCAGATGGGGATGGGTCTGCTGTGATATCTTACGTGTAATTACCATAGATTCCAGTTTGTTGGGATTGAAGGTTACGAGACATTGGAGAGGCCAGTCCTCAATTATTGTAAGATCATTATTAATAATTTCAGCTGCCAATTGCGAATTCTCAAAAACAAGAAAAAGAGTGGTATTATCAGCAAAGAGTCTGATATTACCTTTAATATTATCCATAATGTCGTTGATGTAGATCAAAAACAAAAGTGGTCCTAAGATAGATCCTTGGGGAACACCGGCTGTGACATTCCCCCCATGATGACGTTGCAGGGTTTATATAAACCCGTTGCTGGCGGTCTTCTAAGTAACTTTGAAACCAGCGAGCGAAGTAAGGGTCCAGTGATACCTATACGTACAAGCTTGAACAGTAAGCCATAATGCCATATTTTATCGAATGCTTTGCTTTCATCACAGAATTCTACGACCCGAATTTCCTTTCCATCGTCAAACGCGGAACTAGATATATGGTAAATTTCAGTTAATTGTAGAACTGTTGATTCAGTTGGGAGGAAGCCGGATTGAAGAGGAGTAAAGAGAGAAATGCGATAATTCTTTTAAAAAATGCATCATTCAAAGACTTTACTTAGACAACTCAGTAAGGTTATGGGACGGTAGTTCGTTGTTATTTGGGGGTTTCCGAATTTGTAGACGGGGACAACGTTACCCCTCTTCCATTCAGCTGGCTAAGCAACATATTGAAGACAGTTGTCAAAGGAGGTGCTAAGATCGTTGAACGCTTTTTAAGTTTTATTTTTTGCGAGCGCTTGTGTGAGTGAAATGAAATAATTCATGATATTCACTAAAATAGCGTTAGATTTTATTTTTATTATATGCTGCGTGACATTTAACAGCGTAATATTCAGCCAAGTGTGACAGCAAACAGTTTCAAGACAATGACAAAGATCTGCTGATCGTTTCTTCAAGGCGACGTTCAAGGCGACGGCATAACGCCGAAGGGAAATGTCATTTAGGAAGCTACTGAAAAAACGCACGTGAAAAATAAAACTTTCAGGTCCACAGACTCCACACTCATGAGAAAATTCCCGATAGTGACTAAAACAGAGTAGATTTTCTTCTCTTTATATGCTGCGAGACATTTCAATTCAAACCCAAATGCGAACGTTTCAAAACAATAACAAAGATCAGCTGATCGTTTCTTCGAGGCGACGTCATGCACCGAAACATGATGCCATTTAGGAAGTTACTGAGGGATATTTCTCGATATATATCGTGTCGGTGGATATCGAGAAATATATTTTAGATAATTTGCGATAATTCACATGCTAGCGTATAATATGTTGCTATATCCAGTTGGCGGGACAGTCTACCAACTGGATATACAATAAGTTTAATATTCCCTTCACTTCTGAGTTATTATTATTGAATTACCATTGTTGGTTTAAATTTGATTTGTAATAAAAACACAGCTCGTGTTGGTAATTTAGAGATAATGATAACCTGGTTTGAGGTGGTACCTGCACATAGCCTTCCCTTGAAAGCACAATGTGATTCTTGGGCAGACAATCCGGATGTCCACCTCGAACCAGGTCATCATTATTACAATGTACATAGTAGACATAGATATAACATGGATATCAGTTGAATATTTCCGAAAATCGCTTCAGCAGAAAGCAACAAGAGTAGCGGTGTGGGGAGAGCGGGGGCGAACAGACCTGCTTTTGGGTTGGGGCCGCCTTTTCTACTGCTACACACACATCCCAGGCACATCCCAGGCCTATTCCATTTCCGACGCTACATCTCCCAGCCCCTATTCTAGGGTCACGGGACGGCATCTAGATTTACCCTAAACGCTGTATCGCGACCTGCTACAGGCCTGCAACAGCCAAGACAGTCAATAAAAATCTACATAACACACTTGGGCAGTAAATGGAGATAGGTGGCGGGAGATCCAGACGTGTGAATCAATATCTGTTCCCTACCTTTATTCTGTCGTTCATCTTGAGCAAGGGTTAAATCCAAAGAGAAATGGCCGTAACCCAATGAGTACAAAAGCAACAGCATTCCTACATCAATACATAACCAAAAGGTAAAGAGAACAAATTCATTTATAAAACGAAACACACCTCAAAACGTGGGTTTGCAGAAACCTAATACACTACCCCCTGATTCAGAATAAGAAGTCTTTTACCTATGAGTGAACTACTATCAATCTTATCTCTTGTTTGAGAGAGGACATTCCAACTTTTACATTCATTTTCCCTTTGAAGGAATGAATTATAAGAAAACTGTCATCCACGCATCTTATTGACAGAAGAGAAAGTTTACTTTCGGTGGAGCCCAGAATAATTTTAACTAAATAATTTAATTAAAAGCACACCAATCATCCAAGGTCAAACTTTTAAGCCCTTGTCCAAGAATATAAAGTTGGCGAACCTGTAGGTTCTTATGACTCTACCGATGTGAAGTAAAAATGACTGTGTGTGTCAGTTATATAAACAAAACAGCCAATAAGATTTCAAGATACCCATTGACTTGTGACAGATATGAATCCGTGTAGGAACGAGGAACAGCGCATACTGATTGGAGCTACATAATGCCTGGAACCAATAACGTTTTATCCTATAAAGATACTTCCGTTTACTTCCTAAAATGGTGGAAGTTGATAATTTTGAACAAAAGACATAGCAATGGCAATTTTAAAAATAAAAATTGCATATATATCTTAAACAGAAAGCCAAACTGAGGTATACTGAAATATTAATTCTAACACGAATCACGAAGTTTCCACTAGTATTAGAACAGTATTAAAACATTAAGGTAACATACAATGACAAACATCGATTCACGCAAATCATCAAACCATCTCACACCAGGAGGCACAAATGATTTAACAGTTGGTGGTAGCCCCTGTGCTAAGACGCACATGTGACTTAACACCTGGCTGAAAATTCGAAAACCGTCATGAGAGCCATGGCGGAGCCGGACAACTCGCGAAAAATTCGAAAACCGTCGAGAGAGCAACAGCAGAGCCGGATGAACGGTCCATCACCCTCGCTGGCTCGGGCTCTTGAAACTCAAACCGTGGATCAGATAAATTAAGTCACTCACCCCAGAGCGAAATCGGCATGTTAGGCCTCATCAGAATACCTGGCAGGTATTGATGGCTCCCGACTTCTCACAACATCGCAACAGACCACCTTCTAGAATATTCCACAATATTACAACGGATGGCCTTGAGTTTTTTTACATGCTGACTACAAATTCTGTGTCTGGTCGCGTGACCTATTTCTTAACAGCTCACAGTGCAAATAACAACACATAATACTTATATAATAATTGTACAAACATGGAGCGCTTAGGTTGTCAAATTCTCAATGGTCTCAATTCAAAAACGTATTAGATGCGCTCATTTGATTTTCATAACATATTGTGAATAGTAAACCGGTTTAATCTAGTCCAAGCAAGTACATACATGTCAAACTTACAATTATTAACATCTTGTGAATAGTAAACCGATTTAATCTAGTCCAAGTAATTACATGCATGTCAAACTTACAATTATTAACATCTTGTGAATAGTAAACCGGTTTAATCTAGTCCAAGTAATTACATACATGTCAAACTTACAATTATTAACATCTTGTGAATAGTAAACCGGTTTAATCTAGTCCAAGTAATTACATGCATGTCAAACTTACAATTATTAACATATTGTGAATAGTAAACCGGTTTAATCTAGTCCAAGTAATTACATGCATGTCAAACTTACAATTATTAACATCTTGTGAATAGTAAACCGGTTTAATCTAGTCCAAGTAATTACATGCATGTCAAACTTACAATTATTAACATCTTGTGAATAGTAAACCGGTTTAATCTAGTCCAAGTAATTACATGCATGTCAAACTTACAATTATTAACATCTTGTGAATAGTAAACCGGTTTAATCTAGACCAAGTAATTACATACATGTCAAACTTACAATTATTAATATATTGTGAATAGTAAACCGGTTTAATCTAGTCCAAGTAATTACATACATGTCAAACTTACAATTATTAACATCTTGTGAATAGTAAACCGGTTTAATCTAGTCCAAGTAATTACATGCATGTCAAACTTACAATTATTAACATCTTGTGAATAGTAAACCGGTTTAATCTAGTCCAAGTAATTACATACATGTCAAACTTACAATTATTAACATCTTGTGAATAGTAAACCGGTTTAATCTAGTCCAAGTAATTACATGCATGTCAAACTTACAATTATTAACATATTGTGAATAGTAAACCGGTTTAATCTAGTCCAAGTAATTACATACATGTCAAAGTTACAATTATTAACATCTTGTGAATAGTAAACCGGTTTAATCTAGTCCAAGTAATCACATGCATGTCAAACTTACAATTATTAACCTCTTGTGAATAGTAAACCGGTTTAATCTAGTCCAAGTAATTACATGCATGTCAAACTTACAATTATTAACATATTGTGAATAGTAAACCGGTTTAATCTAGTCCAAGTAATTACATGCATGTCAAACTTACAATTATTAACATATTGTGAAGAGTAAACCGGTTTAATCTAGTCCAAGTAATTACATACATGTCAAACTTACAATTATTAACATATTGTGAATAGTAAACCGGTTTAATCTAGTCCAAGTAATTACATGCATGTCAAACTTACAATTATTAACATATTGTGAATAGTAAACCGGTTTAATCTAGTCCAAGTAATTACATACATGTCAAACTTACAATTATTAACATCTTGTGAATAGTAAACCGGTTTAATCTAGTCCAAGTAATTACATGCATGTCAAACTTACAATTATTAACATCTTGTGAATAGTAAACCGGTTTAATCTAGTCCAAGTAATTACATGCATGTCAAACTTACAATTATTAACATCTTGTGAATAGTAAACCGGTTTAATCTAGTCCAAGTAATTACATACATGTCAAACTTACAATTATTAACATCTTGTGAATAGTAAACCGGTTTAATCTAGTCCAAGTAATTACATGCATGTCAAACTTACAATTATTAACATATTGTGAATAGTAAACCGGTTTAATCTAGTCCAAGTAATTACATGCATGTCAAACTTACAATTATTAACATATTGTGAATAGTAAACCGGTTTAATCTAGTCCAAGTAATTACATACATGTCAAACTTACAATTATTAACATATTGTGAATAGTAAACCGGTTTAATCTAGTCCAAGTAATTACATGCATGTCAAACTTACAATTATTAACATATTGTGAATAGTAAACCGGTTTAATCTAGTCCAAGTAATTACATACATGTCAAATTTACAATTATTAACATCTTGTGAATAGTAAACCGGTTTAATCTAGTCCAAGTAATTACATGCATGTCAAACTTACAATTATTAACATCTTGTGAATAGTAAACCGGTTTAATCTAGTCGAAGTAATTACATGCATGTCAAACTTACAATTATTAACATCTTGTGAATAGTAAACCGGTTTAATCTAGTCGAAGTAATTACATGCATGTCAAACTTACAATTATTAACATCTTGTGTGAATAGTAAACCGGTTTAATCTAGTCCAAGTAATTACATACATGTCAAACTTACAATTATTAACATATTGTGAATAATAAACCGGTTTAATCTAGTCCAAGTAATTACATGCATGTCAAACTTACAATTATTAACATCTTGTGAATAGTAAACCGGTTTAATCTAGTCCAAGTAATTACATACATGTCAAACTTACAATTATTAACATATTGTGAATAGTAAACCGGTTTAATCTAGTCCAAGTAATTACATGCATGTCAAACTTACAATTATTAACATATTGTGAATAGTAAACCGGTTTAATCTAGTCCAAGTAATTACATACATGTCAAACTTACAATTATTAACATATTGTGAATAGTAAACCGGTTTAATCTAGTCCAAGTAATTACATACATGTCAAACTTACAATTATTAACATCTTGTGAATAGTAAACCGGTTTAATCTAGTCCAAGTAATTACATGCATGTCAAACTTACAATTATTAACATATTGTGAATAGTAAACCGGTTTAATCTAGTCCAAGTAATTACATGCATGTCAAACTTACAATTATTAACATCTTGTGAATAGTAAACCGGTTTAATCTAGTCCAAGTAATTACATACATGTCAAATTTACAATTATTAACATCTTGTGAACAGTAAACCGGTTTAATCTAGTCCAAGTAATTACATACATGTCAAACTTACAATTATTAACATATTGTGAATAGTAAACCGGTTTAATCTAGTCCAAGTAATTACATACATGTCAAACTTACAATTATTAACATATTGTGAATAGTAAACCGGTTTAATCTAGTCCAAGTAATTACATACATGTCAAACTTACAATTATTAACATATTGTGAATAGTAAACCGGTTTAATCTAGTCCAAGTAATTACATACATGTCAAACTTACAATTATTAACATATTGTGAATAGTAAACCGGTTTAATCTAGTCCAAGTAATTACATACATGTCAAACTTACAATTATTAACATCTTGTGAATAGTAAACCGGTTTAATCTAGTCCAAGTAATTACATGCATGTCAAACTTACAATTATTAACATCTTGTGAATAGTAAACCGATTTAATCTAGTCCAAGTAATTACATACATGTCAAACTTACAATTATTAACATATTGTGAATAGTAAACCGGTTTAATCTAGTCCAAGTAATTACATGCATGTCAAACTTACAATTATTAACATATTGTGAATAGTTAACCGATTTAATCTAGTCCAAGTAATTACATACATGTCAAACTTACAATTATTAACATATTGAGAATAGTAAACCGGTTTAATCTAGTCCAAGTAATTACATGCATGTCAAACTTACAATTATTAACATATTGTGAATAGTAAACCGGTTTAATCTAGTCCAAGTAATTACATACATGTCAAACTTACAATTATTAACATATTGTGAATAGTAAACCGGTTTAATCTAGTCCAAGTAATTACATGCATGTCAAACTTACAATTATTAACATCTTGTGAATAGTAAACCGGTTTAATCTAGTCCAAGTAATTACATGCATGTCAAACTTACAATTATTAACATATTGTGAATAGTAAACCGGTTTAATCTAGTCCAAGTAATTACATGCATGTCAAACTTACAATTATTAACATATTGTGAATAGTAAACCGGTTTAATCTAGTCCAAGTAATTACATGCATGTCAAACTTACAATTATTAACATCTTGTGAATAGTAAACCGGTTTAATCTAGTCCAAGTAATTACATGCATGTCAAACTTACAATTATTAACATATTGTGAATAGTAAACCGGTTTAATCTAGTCCAAGTAATTACATGCATGTCAAACTTACAATTATTAACATATCGTGAATAGTAAACCGGTTTAAACTAGTCCAAGTAATTACATGCATGTCAAACTTACAATTATTAACATATTGTGAATAGTAAACCGGTTTAATCTAGTCCAAGTAATTACATGCATGCCAAACTTGCAATTATTAACATATTGTGAATAGTAAACCGGTTTAATCTAGTCCAAGTAATTACATGCATGTCAAACTTACAATTATTAACATATTGTGAATAGTAAACCGATTTAATCTAGTCCAAGTAATTACATGCATGTCAAACTTACAATTATTAACATATTGTGAATAGTAAACCGGTTTAATCTAGTCCAAGTAATTACATGCATGTCAAACTTACAATTATTAACATCTTGTGAATAGTAAACCGGTTTAATCTAGTCCAAGTAATTACATGCATGTCAAACTTACAATTATTAACATATTGTGAATAGTAAACCGGTTTAATCTAGTCCAAGTTATTACATGCATGTCAAACTTACAATTATTAACATATTGTGAATAGTAAACCGGTTTAATCTAGTCCAAGTAATTACATGCATGTCAAACTTACAATTATTAACATCTTGTGAAGAGTAAACCGGTTTAATCTAGTCCAAGTAATTACATGCATGTCAAACTTACAATTATTAACATATTGTGAATAGTAGACCGGGTTAAGCTAGTCCAAGTAATTACATGCATGTCAAACTTACAATTATTAACATATTGTGAATAGTAAACCGGTTTAATCTATCCAAGTAATTACATGCATGTCAAACTTACAATTATTAACATATTGTGAATAGTAAACCGGTTTAATCTAGTCCAAGTAATTACATACATGTCAAACTTACAATTATTAACATCTTGTGAATAGTAAACCGGTTTAATCTAGTCCAAGTAATTACATACATGTCAAACTTACAATTATTAACATCTTGTGAACAGTAAACCGGTTTAATCTAGTCCAAGTAATTACATACATGACAAACTTACAATTATTAACATATTGTGAATAGTAAACCGGTTTAATCTAGTCCAAGTAATTACATACATGTCAAACTTACAATTATTAACATCTTGTGAATAGTAAACCGGTTTAATCTAGTCCAAGTAATTACATGCATGTCAAACTTACAATTATTAACATCTTGTGAATAGTAAACCGGTTTAATCTAGTCCAAGTAATTACATGCATGTCAAACTTACAATTATTAACATCTTGTGAATAGTAAACCGGTTTAATCTAGTCCAAGTAATTACATACATGTCAAACTTACAATTATTAACATCTTGTGAAGAGTAAACCGGTTTAATCTAGTCCAAGTAATTACATGCATGTCAAACTTACAATTATTAACATATTGTGAATAGTAAACCGGTTTAATCTAGTCCAAGTAATTACATGCATGTCAAACTTACAATTATTAACATATTGTGAATAGTAAACCGGTTTAATCTAGTCCAAGTAATTACATACATGTCAAACTTACAATTATTAACATATTGTGAATAGTAAACCGGTTTAATCTGGTCCAAGTAATTACATGCATGTCAAACTTACAATTATTAACATATTGTGAATAGTAAACCGGTTTAATCTAGTCCAAGTAATTACATACATGTCAAACTTACAATTATTAACATCTTGTGAATAGTAAACCGGTTTAATCTAGTCCAAGTAATTACATGCATGTCAAACTTACAATTATTAACATCTTGTGAATAGTAAACCGGTTTAATCTAGTCGAAGTAATTACATGCATGTCAAACTTACAATTATTAACATCTTGTGAATAGTAAACCGGTTTAATCTAGTCGAAGTAATTACATGCATGTCAAACTTACAATTATTAACATCTTGTGAATAGTAAACCGGTTTAATCTAGTCCAAGTAATTACATACATGTCAAACTTACAATTATTAACATATTGTGAATAATAAACCGGTTTAATCTAGTCCAAGTAATTACATGCATGTCAAACTTACAATTATTAACATCTTGTGAATAGTAAACCGGTTTAATCTAGTCCAAGTAATTACATACATGTCAAACTTACAATTATTAACATATTGTGAATAGTAAACCGGTTTAATCTAGTCCAAGTAATTACATGCATGTCAAACTTACAATTATTAACATATTGTGAATAGTAAACCGGTTTAATCTAGTCCAAGTAATTACATACATGTCAAACTTACAATTATTAACATATTGTGAATAGTAAACCGGTTTAATCTAGTCCAAGTAATTACATACATGTCAAACTTACAATTATTAACATCTTGTGAATAGTAAACCGGTTTAATCTAGTCCAAGTAATTACATGCATGTCAAACTTACAATTATTAACATATTGTGAATAGTAAACCGGTTTAATCTAGTCCAAGTAATTACATACATGTCAAACTTACAATTATTAACATCTTGTGAATAGTAAACCGGTTTAATCTAGTCCAAGTAATTACATACATGTCAAATTTACAATTATTAACATCTTGTGAACAGTAAACCGGTTTAATCTAGTCCAAGTAATTACATACATGTCAAACTTACAATTATTAACATATTGTGAATAGTAAACCGGTTTAATCTAGTCCAAGTAATTACATACATGTCAAACTTACAATTATTAACATATTGTGAATAGTAAACCGGTTTAATCTAGTCCAAGTAATTACATACATGTCAAACTTACAATTATTAACATATTGTGAATAGTAAACCGGTTTAATCTAGTCCAAGTAATTACATACATGTCAAACTTACAATTATTAACATATTGTGAATAGTAAACCGGTTTAATCTAGTCCAAGTAATTACATACATGTCAAACTTACAATTATTAACATCTTGTGAATAGTAAACCGGTTTAATCTAGTCCAAGTAATTACATGCATGTCAAACTTACAATTATTAACATCTTGTGAATAGTAAACCGATTTAATCTAGTCCAAGTAATTACATGCATGTCAAACTTACAATTATTAACATATTGTGAATAGTAAACCGGTTTAATCTAGTCCAAGTAATTACATGCATGTCAAACTTACAATTATTAACATATCGTGAATAGTAAACCGGTTTAAACTAGTCCAAGTAATTACATGCATGTCAAACTTACAATTATTAACATATTGTGAATAGTAAACCGGTTTAATCTAGTCCAAGTAATTACATGCATGTCAAACTTGATTTTATTAACATATTGTGAATAGTAAACCGGTTTAATCTAGTCCAAGTAATTACATGCATGTCAAACTTACAATTATTAACATATTGTGAATAGTAAACCGATTTAATCTAGTCCAAGTAATTACATGCATGTCAAACTTACAATTATTAACATATTGTGAATAGTAAACCGGTTTAATCTAGTCCAAGTAATTACATGCATGTCAAACTTACAATTATTAACATCTTGTGAATAGTAAACCGGTTTAATCTAGTCCAAGTAATTACATGCATGTCAAACTTACAATTATTAACATATTGTGAATAGTAAACCGGTTTAATCTAGTCCAAGTAATTACATGCATGTCAAACTTACAATTATTAACATATTGTGAATAGTAAACCGGTTTAATCTAGTCCAAGTAATTACATGCATGTCAAACTTACAATTATTAACATCTTGTGAAGAGTAAACCGGTTTAATCTAGTCCAAGTAATTACATGCATGTCAAACTTACAATTATTAACATATTGTGAATAGTAGACCGGGTTAAGCTAGTCCAAGTAATTACATGCATGTCAAACTTACAATTATTAACATATTGTGAATAGTAAACCGGTTTAATCTATCCAAGTAATTACATGCATGTCAAACTTACAATTATTAACATATTGTGAATAGTAAACCGGTTTAATCTAGTCCAAGTAATTACATACATGTCAAACTTACAATTATTAACATCTTGTGAATAGTAAACCGGTTTAATCTAGTCCAAGTAATTACATACATGTCAAACTTACAATTATTAACATCTTGTGAACAGTAAACCGGTTTAATCTAGTCCAAGTAATTACATACATGTCAAACTTACAATTATTAACATATTGTGAATAGTAAACCGGTTTAATCTAGTCCAAGTAATTACATACATGTCAAACTTACAATTATTAACATATTGTGAATAGTAAACCGGTTTAATCTAGTCCAAGTAATTACATACATGTCAAACTTACAATTATTAACATATTGTGAATAGTAAACCGGTTTAATCTAGTCCAAGTAATTACATACATGTCAATCTTACAATTATTAACATATTGTGAATAGTAAACCGGTTTAATCTAGTCCAAGTAATTACATACATGTCAAACTTACAATTATTAACATATTGTGAATAGTAAACCGGTTTAATCTAGTCCAAGTAATTACATGCATGTCAAACTTACAATTATTAACATCTTGTGAATAGTAAACCGGTTTAATCTAGTCCAAGTAATTACATGCATATCAAACTTACAATTATTAACATATTGTGAATAGTAAACCGGTTTAATCTAGTCCAAGTAATTACATGCATGTCAAACTTACAATTATTAACATATTGTGAATAGTAAACCGGTTTAATCTAGTCCAAGTAATTACATGCATGTCAAACTTACAATTATTAACATCTTGTGAATAGTAAACCGGTTTAATCTAGTCCAAGTAATTACATGCATGTCAAACTTACAGTTATTAACATATTGTGAATAGTAAACCGGTTTAATCTAGTCCAAGTAATTACATGCATGTCAAACTTACAATTATTAACATATTGTGAATAGTAAACCGGTTTAGTCTAGTCCAAGTAATTACATGCATGTCAAACTTACAATTATTAACATATCGTGAATAGTAAACCGGTTTAAACTAGTCCAAGTAATTACATGCATGTCAAACTTACAATTATTAACATATTGTGAATAGTAAACCGGTTTAATCTAGTCCAAGTAATTACATGCATGTCAAACTTGCAATTATTAACATATTGTGAATAGTAAACCGGTTTAATCTAGTCCAAGTAATTACATGCATGTCAAACTTGCAATTATTAACATCTTGTGAATAGTAAACCGGTTTAATCTAGTCCAAGTAATTACCTGCATGTCAAACTTACAATTATTAACATCTTGTGAATAGTAAACCGGTTTAATCAAGTCCAAGTAATTACATACATGTCAAACTTACAATTATTAACATATTGTGAATAGTAAACCGATTTAATCTAGTCCAAGTAATTACATACATGTCAAACTTACAATTATTAACATATTGTGAATAGTAAACCGATTTAATCTAGTCCAAGTAATTACATACATGTCAAACTTACAATTATTAACATATTGTGAATAGTAAACCGGTTTAATCTAGTCCAAGTAATTACATACATGTGAAACGTACAATTATTAACATCTTGTGAATAGTAAACCGGTTTAATCTAGTCCAAGTAATTACATACATGTCAAACTTACAATTATTAACATCTTGTGAATAGTAAACCGGTTTAATCTAGTCCAAGTAATTACATACATGTCAAACTTACAATTATTAACATATTGTGAATAGTAAACCGGTTTAATCTAGTCCAAGTAATTACATACATGTCAAACTTACAATTATTAACATATTGTGAATAGTAAACCGGTTTAATCTAGTCCAAGTAATTACATGCATGTCAAACTTACAATTATTAACATCTTGTGAATAGTAAACCGGTTTGATCTAGTCCAAGTAATTACATACATGTCAAACTTACAATTATTAACATATTGTGAATAGTAAGCCGGTTTAATCTAGTCCACGTAATTACATGCATGTCAAACTTACAATTATTAACATATTGTGAATAGTAAACCGATTTAATCTAGTCCAAGTAATTACATGCATGTCAAACTTACAATTATTAACATATTGTGAATAGTAAACCGGTTTAATCTAGTCCAAGTAATTACATGCATGTCAAACTTACAATTATTAACATATTGTGAATAGTAAACCGGTTTAATCTAGTCCAAGTAATTACATGCATGTCAAACTTACAATTATTAACATATCGTGAATAGTAAACCGGTTTAAACTAGTCCAAGTAATTACATGCATGTCAAACTTACAATCATTAACATATTGTGAATAGTAAACCGGTTTAATCTAGTCCAAGTATTTACATGCATGTCAAACTTACAATTATTAACATATTGTGAATAGTAAACCGGTTTAATCTAGTCCAAGTAATTACATGCATGTCAAACTTACAATTATTAACATCTTGTGAATAGTAAACCGGTTTAATCTAGTCCAAGTAATTACATGCATGTCAAACTTACAATTATTAACATATTGTGAATAGTAAACCGGTTTAATCTAGTCCAAGTAATTACATGCATGTCAAACTTACAATTATTAACATATTGTGAATAGTAAACCGGTTTAATCTAGTCCAAGTAATTACATGCATGTCAAACTTACAATTATTAACATCTTGTGAATAGTAAACCGGTTTAATCTAGTCCAAGTAATTACATGCATGTCAAACTTACAATTATTAACATATTGTGAATAGTAAACCGGTTTAATCTAGTCCAAGTAATTACATGCATGTCAAACTTACAATTATTAACATATTGTGAATAGTAAACCGGTTTAAACTAGTCCAAGTAATTACATGCATGTCAAACTTACAATTATTAACATATTGTGAATAGTTAACCGGTTTAATCTAGTCCAAGTAATTACATGCATGTCAAACTTACAATTATTAACATATTGTGAATAGTAAACCGATTTAATCTAGTCCAAGTAATTACATGCATGTCAAACTTACAATTATTAACATATTGTGAATAGTAAACCGATTTAATCTAGTCCAAGTAATTACATGCATGTCAAACTTACAATTATTAACATATTGTGAATAGTCAACCGGTTTAATCTAGTCCAAGTAATTACATACATGTCAAACTTACAATTATTAACATATTGTGAATAGTAAACCGGTTTAATCTAATCCAAGTAATTACATGCATGTCAAACTTACAATTATTAACATATTGTGAATAGTAAACCGGTTTAATCTAGTCCAAGTAATTACATGCATGTCAAACTTACAATTATTAACATATTGTGAATAGTAAACCGATTTAATCTAGTCCAAGTAATTACATGCATGTCAAACTTACAATTATTAACATATTGTGAATAGTAAACCGGTTTAATCTAGTCCAAGTAATTACATGCATGTCAAACTTACAATTATTAACATATTGTGAATAGTAAACCGGTTTAATCTAGTCCAAGTAACTACATGCATGTCAAACTTACAATTATTAACATATTGTGAATAGTAGACCGGGTTAAGCTAGTCCAAGTAATTACATGCATGTCAAACTTACAATTATTAACATATTGTGAATAGTAAACCGGTTTAATCTATCCAAGTAATTACATGCATGTCAAACTTACAATTATTAACATATTGTGAATAGTAAACCGGTTTAATCTAGTCCAAGTAATTACATACATGTCAAACTTACAATTATTAACATCTTGTGAATAGTAAACCGGTTTAATCTAGTCCAAGTAATTACATACATGTCAAACTTACAATTATTAACATCTTGTGAACAGTAAACCGGTTTAATCTAGTCCAAGTAATTACATACATGTCAAACTTACAATTATTGACATATTGTGAATAGTAAACCGGTTTAATCTAGTCCAAGTGATTACATACATGTCAAACTTACAATTATTAACATATTGTGAATAGTAAACCGGTTTAATCTAGTCCAAGTAATTACATACATGTCAAACTTACAATTATTAACATATTGTGAATAGTAAACCGGTTTAATCTAGTCCAAGTAATTACATACATGTCAAACTTACAATTATTAACATATTGTGAATAGTAAACCGGTTTAATCTAGTCCAAGTAATTACATACATGTCAAACTTACAATTATTAACATCTTGTGAATAGTAAACCGGTTTAATCTAGTCCAAGTAATTACATGCATGTCAAACTTACAATTATTAACATCTTGTGAATAGTAAACCGATTTAATCTAGTCCAAGTAATTACATACATGTCAAACTTACAATTATTAACATATTGTGAATAGTAAACCGGTTTAATCTAGTCCAAGTAATTACATGCATGTCAAACTTACAATTATTAACATATTGTGAATAGTTAACCGATTTAATCTAGTCCAAGTAATTACATACATGTCAAACTTACAATTATTAACATATTGAGAATAGTAAACCGGTTTAATCTAGTCCAAGTAATTACATGCATGTCAAACTTACAATTATTAACATATTGTGAATAGTAAACCGATTTAATCTAGTCCAAGTAATTACATACATGTCAAACTTACAATTATTAACATATTGTGAATAGTAAACCGGTTTAATCTAGTCCAAGTAATTACATGCATGTCAAACTTACAATTATTAACATCTTGTGAATAGTAAACCGGTTTAATCTAGTCCAAGTAATTACATGCATGTCAAACTTACAATTATTAACATATTGTGAATAGTAAACCGGTTTAATCTAGTCCAAGTAATTACATGCATGTCAAACTTACAATTATTAACATATTGTGAATAGTAAACCGGTTTAATCTAGTCCAAGTAATTACATGCATGTCAAACTTACAATTATTAACATCTTGTGAATAGTAAACCGGTTTAATCTAGTCCAAGTAATTACATGCATGTCAAACTTACAATTATTAACATATTGTGAATAGTAAACCGGTTTAATCTAGTCCAAGTAATTACATGCATGTCAAACTTACAATTATTAACATATCGTGAATAGTAAACCGGTTTAAACTAGTCCAAGTAATTACATGCATGTCAAACTTACAATTATTAACATATTGTGAATAGTAAACCGGTTTAATCTAGTCCAAGTAATTACATGCATGTCAAACTTGCAATTATTAACATATTGTGAATAGTAAACCGGTTTAATCTAGTCCAAGTAATTACATGCATGTCAAACTTGCAATTATTAACATCTTGTGAATAGTAAACCGGTTTAATCTAGTCCAAGTAATTACATGCATGTCAAACTTACAATTATTAACATCTTGTGAATAGTAAACCGGTTTAATCAAGTCCAAGTAATTACATACATGTCAAACTTACAATTATTAACATATTGTGAATAGTAAACCGATTTAATCTAGTCCAAGTAATTACATACATGTCAAACTTACAATTATTAACATATTGTGAATAGTAAACCGATTTAATCTAGTCCAAGTAATTGCATACATGTCAAACTTACAATTACTAACATATTGTGAATAGTAAACCGGTTTAATCTAGTCCAAGTAATTACATACATGTGAAACGTACAATTATTAACATCTTGTGAATAGTAAACCCGTTTAATCTAGTCCAAGTAATTACATACATGTCAAACTTACAATTATTAACATCTTGTGAATAGTAAACCGGTTTAATCTAGTCCAAGTAATTACATACATGTCAAACTTACAATTATTAACATATTGTGAATAGTAAACCGGTTTAATCTAGTCCAAGTAATTACATACATGTCAAACTTACAATTATTAACATATTGTGAATAGTAAACCGGTTTATTCTAGTCCAAGTAATTACATGCATGTCAAACTTACAATTATTAACATCTTGTGAATAGTAAACCGGTTTGATCTAGTCCAAGTAATTACATACATGTCAAACTTACAATTATTAACATATTGTGAATAGTAAACCGGTTTAATCTAGTCCACGTAATTACATGCATGTCAAACTTACAATTATTAACATATTGTGAATAGTAAACCGATTTAATCTAGTCCAAGTAATTACATGCATGTCAAACTTACAATTATTAACATATTGTGAATAGTAAACCGGTTTAATCTAGTCCAAGTAATTACATGCATGTCAAACTTACAATTATTAACATATTGTGAATAGTAAACCGGTTTAATCTAGTCCAAGTAATTACATGCATGTCAAACTTACAATTATTAACATATTGTGAATAGTAAACCGGTTTAATCTAGTCCAAGTAATTACATGCATGTCAAACTTACAATTATTAACATATTGTGAATAGTAAACCGATTTAATCTAGTCCAAGTAATTACATGCATGTCAAACTTACAATCATTAACATATTGTGAATAGTAAACCGGTTTAATCTAGTCCAAGTATTTACATGCATGTCAAACTTACAATTATTAACATCTTGTGAATAGTAAACCGGTTTAATCTAGTCCAAGTAATTACATGCATGTCAAACTTACAATTATTAACATATCGAGAATAGTAAACCGGTTTAAACTAGTCCAAGTAATTACATGCATGTCAAACTTACAATTATTAACATATTGTGAATAGTAAACCGGTTTAATCTAGTCCAAGTAATTACATGCATGTCAAACTTGCAATTATTAACATATTGTGAATAGTAAACCGGTTTAATCTAGTCCAAGTAATTACATGCATGTCAAACTTGCAAATATTAACATCTTGTGAATAGTAAACCGGTTTAATCTAGTCCAAGTAATTACATGCATGTCAAACTTACAATTATTAACATCTTGTGAATAGTAAACCGGTTTAATCAAGTCCAAGTAATTACATACATGTCAAACTTACAATTATTAACATATTGTGAATAGTAAACCGATTTAATCTAGTCCAAGTAATTACATACATGTCAAACTTACAATTATTAACATATTGTGAATAGTAAACCGATTTAATCTAGTCCAAGTAATTGCATACATGTCAAACTTACAATTATTAAACATATTGTGAATAGTAAACCGGTTTAATCTAGTCCAAGTAATTACATACATGTGAAACGTACAATTATTAACATCTTGTGAATAGTAAACCCGTTTAATCTAGTCCAAGTAATTACATACATGTCAAACTTACAATTATTAACATCTTGTGAATAGTAAACCGGTTTAATCTAGTCCAAGTAATTACATACATGTCAAACTTACAATTATTAACATATTGTGAATAGTAAACCGGTTTAATCTAGTCCAAGTAATTACATACATGTCAAACTTACAATTATTAACATATTGTGAATAGTAAACCGGTTTAATCTAGTCCAAGTAATTACATGCATGTCAAACTTACAATTATTAACATCTTGTGAATAGTAAACCGGTTTGATCTAGTCCAAGTAATTACATACATGTCAAACTTACAATTATTAACATATTGTGAATAGTAAACCGGTTTAATCTAGTCCACGTAATTACATGCATGTCAAACTTACAATTATTAACATATTGTGAATAGTAAACCGATTTAATCTAGTCCAAGTAATTACATGCATGTCAAACTTACAATTATTAACATATTGTGAATAGTAAACCGGTTTAATCTAGTCCAAGTAATTACATGCATGTCAAACTTACAATTATTAACATATTGTGAATAGTAAACCGGTTTAATCTAGTCCAAGTAATTACATGCATGTCAAACTTACAATTATTAACATATTGTGAATAGTAAACCGGTTTAATCTAGTCCAAGTAATTACATGCATGTCAAACTTACAATTATTAACATATTGCGAATAGTAAACCGATTTAATCTAGTCCAAGTAATTACATGCATGTCAAACTTACAATCATTAACATATTGTGAATAGTAAACCGGTTTAATCTAGTCCAAGTATTTACATGCATGTCAAACTTACAATTATTAACATATTGTGAATAGTAAACCGGTTTAATCTAGTCCAAGTAATTACATGCATGTCAAACTTACAATTATTAACATCTTGTGAATAGTAAACCGGTTTAATCTAGTCCAAGTAATTACATGCATGTCAAACTTACAATTATTAACATATTGTGAATAGTAAACCGGTTTAATCTAGTCCAAGTAATTACATGCATGTCAAACTTACAATTATTAACATCTTGTGAATAGTAAACCGGTTTAATCTAGTCCAAGTAATTACATGCATGTCAAACTTACAATTATTAACATATTGTGAATAGTAAACCGGTTTAATCTAGTCCAAGTAATTACATGCATGTCAAACTTACAATCATTAACATATTGTGAATAGTAAACCGGTTTAAACTAGTCCAAGTAATTACATGCATGTCAAACTTACAATTATTAACATATTGTGAATAGTTAACCGGTTTAATCTAGTCCAAGTAATTACATGCATGTCAAACTTACAATTATTAACATATTGTGAATAGTAAACCGATTTAATCTAGTCCAAGTAATTACATGCATGTCAAACTTACAATGATTAACATATTGTGAATAGTAAACCGATTTAATCTAGTCCAAGTAATTACATGCATGTCAAACTTACAATTATTAACATATTGTGAATAGTCAACCGGTTTAATCTAGTCCAAGTAATTACATACATGTCAAACTTACAATTATTAACATATTGTGAATAGTAAACCGGTTTAATCTAATCCAAGTAATTACATGCATGTCAAACTTACAATTATTAACATATTGTGAATAGTAAACCGGTTTAATCTAGTCCAAGTAATTACATGCATGTCAAACTTACAATTATTAACATATTGTGAATAGTAAACCGATTTAATCTAGTCCAAGTAATTACATGCATGTCAAACTTACAATTATTAACATATTGTGAATAGTAAACCGGTTTAATCTAGTCCAAGTAATTACATGCATGTCAAACTTACAATTATTAACATATTGTGAATAGTAAACCGGTTTAATCTAGTCCAAGTAATTACATGCATGTCAAACTTACAATTATTAACATATTGTGAATAGTAAACCGGTTTAATCTAGTCCAAGTAATTACATGCATGTCAAACTTACAATTATTAACATATTGTGAATAGTAAACCGGTTTAATCTAGTCCAAGTAATTACATCCATGTCAAACTTACAATTATTAACATCTTGTGAATAGTAAACCGGTTTAATCTAGTCCAAGTAATTACATACATGTCAAACTTACAATTATTAACATCTTGTGAATAGTAAACCTGTTTAATCTAGTCCAAGTAATTACATACATGTCAAACTTACAATTATTAAAATCTTGTGAATAGTAAACCGGTTTAATCTAGTCCAAGTAATTACATACATGTCAAACTTACAATTATTAACATATTGTGAATAGTAAACCGGTTTAATCTAGTCCAAGCAATTACATACATGTCAAACTTACAATTATTAACATATTGTGAATAGTAAACCGATTTAATCTAGTCCAAGTAATTACATACATGTCAAACTTACAATTATTAACATATTGTGAATAGTAAACCGGTTTAATCTAGTCCAAGTAATTACATGCATGTCAAACTTACAATTATTAACATATTGTGAATAGTTAACCGATTTAATCTAGTCCAAGTAATTACATACATGTCAAACTTACAATTATTAACATATTGAGAATAGTAAACCGGTTTAATCTAGTCCAAGTAATTACATGCATGTCAAACTTACAATTATTAACATATTGTGAATAGTAAACCGATTTAATCTAGTCCAAGTAATTACATACATGTCAAACTTACAATTATTAACATATTGTGAATAGTAAACCGGTTTAATCTAGTCCAAGTAATTACATGCATGTCAAACTTACAATTATTAACATCTTGTGAATAGTAAACCGGTTTAATCTAGTCCAAGTAATTACATGCATGTCAAACTTACAATTATTAACATATTGTGAATAGTAAACCGGTTTAATCTAGTCCAAGTAATTACATGCATGTCAAACTTACAATTATTAACATATTGTGAATAGTAAACCGGTTTAATCTAGTCCAAGTAATTACATGCATGTCAAACTTACAATTATTAACATCTTGTGAATAGTAAACCGGTTTAATCTAGTCCAAGTAATTACATGCATGTCAAACTTACAATTATTAACATATTGTGAATAGTAAACCGGTTTAATCTAGTCCAAGTAATTACATGCATGTCAAACTTACAATTATTAACATATCGTGAATAGTAAACCGGTTTAAACTAGTCCAAGTAATTACATGCATGTCAAACTTACAATTATTAACATATTGTGAATAGTAAACCGGTTTAATCTAGTCCAAGTAATTACATGCATGTCAAACTTGCAATTATTAACATATTGTGAATAGTAAACCGGTTTAATCTAGTCCAAGTAATTACATGCATGTCAAACTTGCAATTATTAACATCTTGTGAATAGTAAACCGGTTTAATCTAGTCCAAGTAATTACATGCATGTCAAACTTACAATTATTAACATCTTGTGAATAGTAAACCGGTTTAATCAAGTCCAAGTAATTACATACATGTCAAACTTACAATTATTAACATATTGTGAATAGTAAACCGATTTAATCTAGTCCAAGTAATTACATACATGTCAAACTTACAATTATTAACATATTGTGAATAGTAAACCGATTTAATCTAGTCCAAGTAATTGCATACATGTCAAACTTACAATTATTAACATATTGTGAATAGTAAACCGGTTTAATCTAGTCCAAGTAATTACATACATGTGAAACGTACAATTATTAACATCTTGTGAATAGTAAACCCGTTTAATCTAGTCCAAGTAATTACATACATGTCAAACTTACAATTATTAACATCTTGTGAATAGTAAACCGGTTTAATCTAGTCCAAGTAATTACATACATGTCAAACTTACAATTATTAACATATTGTGAATAGTAAACCGGTTTAATCTAGTCCAAGTAATTACATACATGTCAAACTTACAATTATTAACATATTGTGAATAGTAAACCGGTTTAATCTAGTCCAAGTAATTACATGCATGTCAAACTTACAATTATTAACATCTTGTGAATAGTAAACCGGTTTGATCTAGTCCAAGTAATTACATACATGTCAAACTTACAATTATTAACATATTGTGAATAGTAAACCGGTTTAATCTAGTCCACGTAATTACATGCATGTCAAACTTACAATTATTAACATATTGTGAATAGTAAACCGATTTAATCTAGTCCAAGTAATTACATGCATGTCAAACTTACAATTATTAACATATTGTGAATAGTAAACCGGTTTAATCTAGTCCAAGTAATTACATGCATGTCAAACTTACAATTATTAACATATTGTGAATAGTAAACCGGTTTAATCTAGTCCAAGTAATTACATGCATGTCAAACTTACAATTATTAACATATTGTGAATAGTAAACCGGTTTAATCTAGTCCAAGTAATTACATGCATGTCAAACTTACAATTATTAACATATTGTGAATAGTAAACCGATTTAATCTAGTCCAAGTAATTACATGCATGTCAAACTTACAATCATTAACATATTGTGAATAGTAAACCGGTTTAATCTAGTCCAAGTATTTACATGCATGTCAAACTTACAATTATTAACATATTGTGAATAGTAAACCGGTTTAATCTAGTCCAAGTAATTACATGCATGTCAAACTTACAATTATTAACATCTTGTGAATAGTAAACCGGTTTAATCTAGTCCAAGTAATTACATGCATGTCAAACTTACAATTATTAACATATTGTGAATAGTAAACCGGTTTAATCTAGTCCAAGTAATTACATGCATGTCAAATTTACAATTATTAACATCTTGTGAATAGTAAACCGGTTTAATCTAGTCCAAGTAATTACATGCATGTCAAACTTACAATTATTAACATATTGTGAATAGTAAACCGGTTTAATCTAGTCCAAGTAATTACATGCATGTCAAACTTACAATTATTAACATATTGTGAATAGTAAACCGGTTTAAACTAGTCCAAGTAATTACATGCATGTCAAACTTACAATTATTAACATATTGTGAATAGTTAACCGGTTTAATCTAGTCCAAGTAATTACATGCATGTCAAACTTACAATTATTAACATATTGTGAATAGTAAACCGATTTAATCTAGTCCAAGTAATTACATGCATGTCAAACTTACAATGATTAACATATTGTGAATAGTAAACCGATTTAATCTAGTCCAAGTAATTACATGCATGTCAAACTTACAATTATTAACATATTGTGAATAGTCAACCGGTTTAATCTAGTCCAAGTAATTACATACATGTCAAACTTACAATTATTAACATATTGTGAATAGTAAACCGGTTTAATCTAATCCAAGTAATTACATGCATGTCAAACTTACAATTATTAACATATTGTGAATAGTAAACCGGTTTAATCTAGTCCAAGTAATTACATGCATGTCAAACTTACAATTATTAACATATTGTGAATAGTAAACCGATTTAATCTAGTCCAAGTAATTACATGCATGTCAAACTTACAATTATTAACATATTGTGAATAGTAAACCGGTTTAATCTAGTCCAAGTAATTACATGCATGTCAAACTTACAATTATTAACATATTGTGAATAGTAAACCGGTTTAATCTAGTCCAAGTAATTACATGCATGTCAAACTTACAATTATTAACATATTGTGAATAGTAAACCGGTTTAATCTAGTCCAAGTAATTACATGCATGTCAAACTTACAATTATTAACATATTGTGAATAGTAAACCGGTTTAATCTAGTCCAAGTAATTACATCCATGTCAAACTTACAATTATTAACATCTTGTGAATAGTAAACCGGTTTAATCTAGTCCAAGTAATTACATACATGTCAAACTTACAATTATTAACATCTTGTGAATAGTAAACCTGTTTAATCTAGTCCAAGTAATTACATACATGTCAAACTTACAATTATTAACATATTGTGAATAGTAAACCGGTTTAATCTAGTCCAAGTAATTACATACATGTCAAACTTACAATTATTAACATATTGTGAATAGTAAACCGGTTTAATCTAGTCCAAGCAATTACATACATGTCAAACTTACAATTATTAACATATTGTGAATAGTAAACCGGTTTAATCTAGTCCAAGTAATTACATACATGTCAAACTTACAATTATTAACATATTGTGAATAGTAAACCGGTTTAATCTAGTCCAAGTAATTACATACATGTTAAACTTACAATTATTAACATATTGTGAATAGTAAACCGGTTTAATCTAGTCCAAGTAATTACATACATGTCAAACTTACAATTATTAACATATTGTGAATAGTAAACCGGTTTAATCTAGTCCAAGTAATTACATGTATGTCAAACTTACAATTATTAACATCTTGTGAATAGTAAACCGGTTTAATCTAGTCCAAGTAATTACATGCATGTCAAACTTACAATTATTAACATATTGTGAATAGTAAACCGGTTTAATCTAGTCCAAGTAATTACATGCATGTCAAACTTACAATTATTAACATCTTGTGAATAGTAAACCGGTTTAATCTAGTCCAAGTAATTACATGCATGTCAAACTTACAATTATTAACATCTTGTGAATAGTAAACCGGTTTAATCTAGTCCAAGTAATTACGTACATGTCAAACTTGCAATTATTAACATCTTGTGAATAGTAAACCGGTTTAATCTATCCAAGTAATTACATACATGTCAAACTTACAATTATTAACATCTTGTGAATAGTAAACCGGTTTAATCTAGTCCAAGTAATTACATACATGTCAAACTTACAATTATTAACATCTTGTGAATAGTAAACCGGTTTAATCTAGTCCAAGTAATTACATACATGTCAAACTTACAATTATTAACATATTGTGAATAGTAAACCGGTTTAATCTAGTCCAAGTAATTACATACATGTCAAACTTACAATTATTAACATATTGTGAATAGTAAACCGGTTTAATCTAGTCCAAGTAATTACATGCATGTCAAACTTACAATTATTAACATATTGTGAATAGTAAACCGGTTTAATCTAGTCCAAGTAATTACATGCATGTCAAACTTACAATTATTAACATATCGTGAATAGTAAACCGGTTTAAACTAGTCCAAGTAATTACATGCATGTCAAACTTACAATCATTAACATATTGTGAATAGTAAACCGGTTTAATCTAGTCCAAGTATTTACATGCATGTCAAACTTACAATTATTAACATATTGTGAATAGTAAACCGGTTTAATCTAGTCCAAGTAATTACATGCATGTCAAACTTACAATTATTAACATCTTGTGAATAGTAAACCGGTTTAATCTAGTCCAAGTAATTACATGCATGTCAAACTTACAATTATTAACATATTGTGAATAGTAAACCGGTTTAATCTAGTCCAAGTAATTACATGCATGTCAAACTTACAATTATTAACATATTGTGAATAGTAAACCGGTTTAATCTAGTCCAAGTAATTACATGCATGTCAAACTTACAATTATTAACATCTTGTGAATAGTAAACCGGTTTAATCTAGTCCAAGTAATTACATGCATGTCAAACTTACAATTATTAACATATTGTGAATAGTAAACCGGTTTAATCTAGTCCAAGTAATTACATGCATGTCAAACTTACAATTATTAACATATTGTGAATAGTAAACCGGTTTAAACTAGTCCAAGTAATTACATGCATGTCAAACTTACAATTATTAACATATTGTGAATAGTTAACCGGTTTAATCTAGTCCAAGTAATTACATGCATGTCAAACTTACAATTATTAACATATTGTGAATAGTAAACCGATTTAATCTAGTCCAAGTAATTACATGCATGTCAAACTTACAATTATTAACATATTGTGAATAGTAAACCGATTTAATCTAGTCCAAGTAATTACATGCATGTCAAACTTACAATTATTAACATATTGTGAATAGTCAACCGGTTTAATCTAGTCCAAGTAATTACATACATGTCAAACTTACAATTATTAACATATTGTGAATAGTAAACCGGTTTAATCTAATCCAAGTAATTACATGCATGTCAAACTTTCAATTATTAACATATTGTGAATAGTAAACCGGTTTAATCTAGTCCAAGTAATTACATGCATGTCAAACTTACAATTATTAACATATTGTGAATAGTAAACCGATTTAATCTAGTCCAAGTAATTACATGCATGTCAAACTTACAATTATTAACATATTGTGAATAGTAAACCGGTTTAATCTAGTCCAAGTAATTACATGCATGTCAAACTTACAATTATTAACATATTGTGAATAGTAAACCGGTTTAATCTAGTCCAAGTAACTACATGCATGTCAAACTTACAATTATTAACATATTGTGAATAGTAGACCGGGTTAAGCTAGTCCAAGTAATTACATGCATGTCAAACTTACAATTATTAACATATTGTGAATAGTAAACCGGTTTAATCTATCCAAGTAATTACATGCATGTCAAACTTACAATTATTAACATATTGTGAATAGTAAACCGGTTTAATCTAGTCCAAGTAATTACATACATGTCAAACTTACAATTATTAACATCTTGTGAATAGTAAACCGGTTTAATCTAGTCCAAGTAATTACATACATGTCAAACTTACAATTATTAACATCTTGTGAACAGTAAACCGGTTTAATCTAGTCCAAGTAATTACATACATGTCAAACTTACAATTATTGACATATTGTGAATAGTAAACCGGTTTAATCTAGTCCAAGTGATTACATACATGTCAAACTTACAATTATTAACATATTGTGAATAGTAAACCGGTTTAATCTAGTCCAAGTAATTACATACATGTCAAACTTACAATTATTAACATATTGTGAATAGTAAACCGGTTTAATCTAGTCCAAGTAATTACATACATGTCAAACTTACAATTATTAACATATTGTGAATAGTAAACCTGTTTAATCTAGTCCAAGTAATTACATACATGTCAAACTTACAATTATTAACATCTTGTGAATAGTAAACCGGTTTAATCTAGTCCAAGTAATTACATGCATGTCAAACTTACAATTATTAACATCTTGTGAATAGTAAACCGATTTAATCTAGTCCAAGTAATTACATACATGTCAAACTTACAATTATTAACATATTGTGAATAGTAAACCGGTTTAATCTAGTCCAAGTAATTACATGCATGTCAAACTTACAATTATTAACATATTGTGAATAGTTAACCGATTTAATCTAGTCCAAGTAATTACATACATGTCAAACTTACAATTATTAACATATTGAGAATAGTAAACCGGTTTAATCTAGTCCAAGTAATTACATGCATGTCAAACTTACAATTATTAACATATTGTGAATAGTAAACCGATTTAATCTAGTCCAAGTAATTACATACATGTCAAACTTACAATTATTAACATATTGTGAATAGTAAACCGGTTTAATCTAGTCCAAGTAATTACATGCATGTCAAACTTACAATCATTAACATATTGTGAATAGTAAACCGATTTAATCTAGTCCAAGTAATTACATACATGTCAAACTTACAATTATTAACATATTGTGAATAGTAAACCGATTTAATCTAGTCCAAGTAATTACATACATGTCAAACTTACAATTATTAACATATTGTGAATAGTAAACCGGTTTAATCTAGTCCAAGTAATTACATACATGTGAAACGTACAATTATTAACATCTTGTGAATAGTAAACCGGTTTAATCTAGTCCAAGTAATTACATACATGTCAAACTTACAATTATTAACATCTTGTGAATAGTAAACCGGTTTAATCTAGTCCAAGTAATTACATACATGTCAAACTTACAATTATTAACATATTGTGAATAGTAAACCGGTTTAATCTAGTCCAAGTAATTACATACATGTCAAACTTACAATTATTAACATATTGTGAATAGTAAACCGGTTTAATCTAGTCCAAGTAATTACATGCATGTCAAACTTACAATTATTAACATCTTGTGAATAGTAAACCGGTTTGATCTAGTCCAAGTAATTACATACATGTCAAACTTACAATTATTAACATATTGTGAATAGTAAGCCGGTTTAATCTAGTCCACGTAATTACATGCATGTCAAACTTACAATTATTAACATATTGTGAATAGTAAACCGATTTAATCTAGTCCAAGTAATTACATGCATGTCAAACTTACAATTATTAACATATTGTGAATAGTAAACCGGTTTAATCTAGTCCAAGTAATTACATGCATGTCAAACTTACAATTATTAACATATTGTGAATAGTAAACCGGTTTAATCTAGTCCAAGTAATTACATGCATGTCAAACTTACAATTATTAACATATCGTGAATAGTAAACCGGTTTAAACTAGTCCAAGTAATTACATGCATGTCAAACTTACAATCATTAACATATTGTGAATAGTAAACCGGTTTAATCTAGTCCAAGTATTTACATGCATGTCAAACTTACAATTATTAACATATTGTGAATAGTAAACCGGTTTAATCTAGTCCAAGTAATTACATGCATGTCAAACTTACAATTATTAACATCTTGTGAATAGTAAACCGGTTTAATCTAGTCCAAGTAATTACATGCATGTCAAACTTACAATTATTAACATATTGTGAATAGTAAACCGGTTTAATCTAGTCCAAGTAATTACATGCATGTCAAACTTACAATTATTAACATATTGTGAATAGTAAACCGGTTTAATCTAGTCCAAGTAATTACATGCATGTCAAACTTACAATTATTAACATCTTGTGAATAGTAAACCGGTTTAATCTAGTCCAAGTAATTACATGCATGTCAAACTTACAATTATTAACATATTGTGAATAGTAAACCGGTTTAATCTAGTCCAAGTAATTACATGCATGTCAAACTTACAATTATTAACATATTGTGAATAGTAAACCGGTTTAAACTAGTCCAAGTAATTACATGCATGTCAAACTTACAATTATTAACATATTGTGAATAGTTAACCGGTTTAATCTAGTCCAAGTAATTACATGCATGTCAAACTTACAATTATTAACATATTGTGAATAGTAAACCGATTTAATCTAGTCCAAGTAATTACATGCATGTCAAACTTACAATTATTAACATATTGTGAATAGTAAACCGATTTAATCTAGTCCAAGTAATTACATGCATGTCAAACTTACAATTATTAACATATTGTGAATAGTCAACCGGTTTAATCTAGTCCAAGTAATTACATACATGTCAAACTTACAATTATTAACATATTGTGAATAGTAAACCGGTTTAATCTAATCCAAGTAATTACATGCATGTCAAACTTACAATTATTAACATATTGTGAATAGTAAACCGGTTTAATCTAGTCCAAGTAATTACATGCATGTCAAACTTACAATTATTAACATATTGTGAATAGTAAACCGATTTAATCTAGTCCAAGTAATTACATGCATGTCAAACTTACAATTATTAACATATTGTGAATAGTAAACCGGTTTAATCTAGTCCAAGTAATTACATGCATGTCAAACTTACAATTATTAACATATTGTGAATAGTAAACCGGTTTAATCTAGTCCAAGTAACTACATGCATGTCAAACTTACAATTATTAACATATTGTGAATAGTAGACCGGGTTAAGCTAGTCCAAGTAATTACATGCATGTCAAACTTACAATTATTAACATATTGTGAATAGTAAACCGGTTTAATCTATCCAAGTAATTACATGCATGTCAAACTTACAATTATTAACATATTGTGAATAGTAAACCGGTTTAATCTAGTCCAAGTAATTACATACATGTCAAACTTACAATTATTAACATCTTGTGAATAGTAAACCGGTTTAATCTAGTCCAAGTAATTACATACATGTCAAACTTACAATTATTAACATCTTGTGAACAGTAAACCGGTTTAATCTAGTCCAAGTAATTACATACATGTCAAACTTACAATTATTGACATATTGTGAATAGTAAACCGGTTTAATCTAGTCCAAGTGATTACATACATGTCAAACTTACAATTATTAACATATTGTGAATAGTAAACCGGTTTAATCTAGTCCAAGTAATTACATACATGTCAAACTTACAATTATTAACATATTGTGAATAGTAAACCGGTTTAATCTAGTCCAAGTAATTACATACATGTCAAACTTACAATTATTAACATATTGTGAATAGTAAACCGGTTTAATCTAGTCCAAGTAATTACATACATGTCAAACTTACAATTATTAACATCTTGTGAATAGTAAACCGGTTTAATCTAGTCCAAGTAATTACATGCATGTCAAACTTACAATTATTAACATCTTGTGAATAGTAAACCGATTTAATCTAGTCCAAGTAATTACATACATGTCAAACTTACAATTATTAACATATTGTGAATAGTAAACCGGTTTAATCTAGTCCAAGTAATTACATGCATGTCAAACTTACAATTATTAACATATTGTGAATAGTTAACCGATTTAATCTAGTCCAAGTAATTACATACATGTCAAACTTACAATTATTAACATATTGAGAATAGTAAACCGGTTTAATCTAGTCCAAGTAATTACATGCATGTCAAACTTACAATTATTAACATATTGTGAATAGTAAACCGATTTAATCTAGTCCAAGTAATTACATACATGTCAAACTTACAATTATTAACATATTGTGAATAGTAAACCGGTTTAATCTAGTCCAAGTAATTACATGCATGTCAAACTTACAATTATTAACATCTTGTGAATAGTAAACCGGTTTAATCTAGTCCAAGTAATTACATGCATGTCAAACTTACAATTATTAACATATTGTGAATAGTAAACCGGTTTAATCTAGTCCAAGTAATTACATGCATGTCAAACTTACAATTATTAACATATTGTGAATAGTAAACCGGTTTAATCTAGTCCAAGTAATTACATGCATGTCAAACTTACAATTATTAACATCTTGTGAATAGTAAACCGGTTTAATCTAGTCCAAGTAATTACATGCATGTCAAACTTACAATTATTAACATATTGTGAATAGTAAACCGGTTTAATCTAGTCCAAGTAATTACATGCATGTCAAACTTACAATTATTAACATATCGTGAATAGTAAACCGGTTTAAACTAGTCCAAGTAATTACATGCATGTCAAACTTACAATTATTAACATATTGTGAATAGTAAACCGGTTTAATCTAGTCCAAGTAATTACATGCATGTCAAACTTGCAATTATTAACATATTGTGAATAGTAAACCGGTTTAATCTAGTCCAAGTAATTACATGCATGTCAAACTTGCAATTATTAACATCTTGTGAATAGTAAACCGGTTTAATCTAGTCCAAGTAATTACATGCATGTCAAACTTACAATTATTAACATCTTGTGAATAGTAAACCGGTTTAATCAAGTCCAAGTAATTACATACATGTCAAACTTACAATTATTAACATATTGTGAATAGTAAACCGATTTAATCTAGTCCAAGTAATTACATACATGTCAAACTTACAATTATTAACATATTGTGAATAGTAAACCGATTTAATCTAGTCCAAGTAATTGCATACATGTCAAACTTACAATTACTAACATATTGTGAATAGTAAACCGGTTTAATCTAGTCCAAGTAATTACATACATGTGAAACGTACAATTATTAACATCTTGTGAATAGTAAACCCGTTTAATCTAGTCCAAGTAATTACATACATGTCAAACTTACAATTATTAACATCTTGTGAATAGTAAACCGGTTTAATCTAGTCCAAGTAATTACATACATGTCAAACTTACAATTATTAACATATTGTGAATAGTAAACCGGTTTAATCTAGTCCAAGTAATTACATACATGTCAAACTTACAATTATTAACATATTGTGAATAGTAAACCGGTTTAATCTAGTCCAAGTAATTACATGCATGTCAAACTTACAATTATTAACATCTTGTGAATAGTAAACCGGTTTGATCTAGTCCAAGTAATTACATACATGTCAAACTTACAATTATTAACATATTGTGAATAGTAAACCGGTTTAATCTAGTCCACGTAATTACATGCATGTCAAACTTACAATTATTAACATATTGTGAATAGTAAACCGATTTAATCTAGTCCAAGTAATTACATGCATGTCAAACTTACAATTATTAACATATTGTGAATAGTAAACCGGTTTAATCTAGTCCAAGTAATTACATGCATGTCAAACTTACAATTATTAACATATTGTGAATAGTAAACCGGTTTAATCTAGTCCAAGTAATTACATGCATGTCAAACTTACAATTATTAACATATTGTGAATAGTAAACCGGTTTAATCTAGTCCAAGTAATTACATGCATGTCAAACTTACAATTATTAACATATTGTGAATAGTAAACCGATTTAATCTAGTCCAAGTAATTACATGCATGTCAAACTTACAATCATTAACATATTGTGAATAGTAAACCGGTTTAATCTAGTCCAAGTATTTACATGCATGTCAAACTTACAATTATTAACATCTTGTGAATAGTAAACCGGTTTAATCTAGTCCAAGTAATTACATGCATGTCAAACTTACAATTATTAACATATCGTGAATAGTAAACCGGTTTAAACTAGTCCAAGTAATTACATGCATGTCAAACTTACAATTATTAACATATTGTGAATAGTAAACCGGTTTAATCTAGTCCAAGTAATTACATGCATGTCAAACTTGCAATTATTAACATATTGTGAATAGTAAACCGGTTTAATCTAGTCCAAGTAATTACATGCATGTCAAACTTGCAAATATTAACATCTTGTGAATAGTAAACCGGTTTAATCTAGTCCAAGTAATTACATGCATGTCAAACTTACAATTATTAACATCTTGTGAATAGTAAACCGGTTTAATCAAGTCCAAGTAATTACATACATGTCAAACTTACAATTATTAACATATTGTGAATAGTAAACCGATTTAATCTAGTCCAAGTAATTACATACATGTCAAACTTACAATTATTAACATATTGTGAATAGTAAACCGATTTAATCTAGTCCAAGTAATTGCATACATGTCAAACTTACAATTATTAACATATTGTGAATAGTAAACCGGTTTAATCTAGTCCAAGTAATTACATACATGTGAAACGTACAATTATTAACATCTTGTGAATAGTAAACCCGTTTAATCTAGTCCAAGTAATTACATACATGTCAAACTTACAATTATTAACATCTTGTGAATAGTAAACCGGTTTAATCTAGTCCAAGTAATTACATACATGTCAAACTTACAATTATTAACATATTGTGAATAGTAAACCGGTTTAATCTAGTCCAAGTAATTACATACATGTCAAACTTACAATTATTAACATATTGTGAATAGTAAACCGGTTTAATCTAGTCCAAGTAATTACATGCATGTCAAACTTACAATTATTAACATCTTGTGAATAGTAAACCGGTTTGATCTAGTCCAAGTAATTACATACATGTCAAACTTACAATTATTAACATATTGTGAATAGTAAACCGGTTTAATCTAGTCCACGTAATTACATGCATGTCAAACTTACAATTATTAACATATTGTGAATAGTAAACCGATTTAATCTAGTCCAAGTAATTACATGCATGTCAAACTTACAATTATTAACATATTGTGAATAGTAAACCGGTTTAATCTAGTCCAAGTAATTACATGCATGTCAAACTTACAATTATTAACATATTGTGAATAGTAAACCGGTTTAATCTAGTCCAAGTAATTACATGCATGTCAAACTTACAATTATTAACATATTGTGAATAGTAAACCGGTTTAATCTAGTCCAAGTAATTACATGCATGTCAAACTTACAATTATTAACATATTGCGAATAGTAAACCGATTTAATCTAGTCCAAGTAATTACATGCATGTCAAACTTACAATCATTAACATATTGTGAATAGTAAACCGGTTTAATCTAGTCCAAGTATTTACATGCATGTCAAACTTACAATTATTAACATATTGTGAATAGTAAACCGGTTTAATCTAGTCCAAGTAATTACATGCATGTCAAACTTACAATTATTAACATCTTGTGAATAGTAAACCGGTTTAATCTAGTCCAAGTAATTACATGCATGTCAAACTTACAATTATTAACATATTGTGAATAGTAAACCGGTTTAATCTAGTCCAAGTAATTACATGCATGTCAAACTTACAATTATTAACATCTTGTGAATAGTAAACCGGTTTAATCTAGTCCAAGTAATTACATGCATGTCAAACTTACAATTATTAACATATTGTGAATAGTAAACCGGTTTAATCTAGTCCAAGTAATTACATGCATGTCAAACTTACAATCATTAACATATTGTGAATAGTAAACCGGTTTAAACTAGTCCAAGTAATTACATGCATGTCAAACTTACAATTATTAACATATTGTGAATAGTTAACCGGTTTAATCTAGTCCAAGTAATTACATGCATGTCAAACTTACAATTATTAACATATTGTGAATAGTAAACCGATTTAATCTAGTCCAAGTAATTACATGCATGTCAAACTTACAATGATTAACATATTGTGAATAGTAAACCGATTTAATCTAGTCCAAGTAATTACATGCATGTCAAACTTACAATTATTAACATATTGTGAATAGTCAACCGGTTTAATCTAGTCCAAGTAATTACATACATGTCAAACTTACAATTATTAACATATTGTGAATAGTAAACCGGTTTAATCTAATCCAAGTAATTACATGCATGTCAAACTTACAATTATTAACATATTGTGAATAGTAAACCGGTTTAATCTAGTCCAAGTAATTACATGCATGTCAAACTTACAATTATTAACATATTGTGAATAGTAAACCGATTTAATCTAGTCCAAGTAATTACATGCATGTCAAACTTACAATTATTAACATATTGTGAATAGTAAACCGGTTTAATCTAGTCCAAGTAATTACATGCATGTCAAACTTACAATTATTAACATATTGTGAATAGTAAACCGGTTTAATCTAGTCCAAGTAATTACATGCATGTCAAACTTACAATTATTAACATATTGTGAATAGTAAACCGGTTTAATCTAGTCCAAGTAATTACATGCATGTCAAACTTACAATTATTAACATATTGTGAATAGTAAACCGGTTTAATCTAGTCCAAGTAATTACATCCATGTCAAACTTACAATTATTAACATCTTGTGAATAGTAAACCGGTTTAATCTAGTCCAAGTAATTACATACATGTCAAACTTACAATTATTAACATCTTGTGAATAGTAAACCTGTTTAATCTAGTCCAAGTAATTACATACATGTCAAACTTACAATTATTAAAATCTTGTGAATAGTAAACCGGTTTAATCTAGTCCAAGTAATTACATACATGTCAAACTTACAATTATTAACATATTGTGAATAGTAAACCGGTTTAATCTAGTCCAAGCAATTACATACATGTCAAACTTACAATTATTAACATATTGTGAATAGTAAACCGATTTAATCTAGTCCAAGTAATTACATACATGTCAAACTTACAATTATTAACATATTGTGAATAGTAAACCGGTTTAATCTAGTCCAAGTAATTACATGCATGTCAAACTTACAATTATTAACATATTGTGAATAGTTAACCGATTTAATCTAGTCCAAGTAATTACATACATGTCAAACTTACAATTATTAACATATTGAGAATAGTAAACCGGTTTAATCTAGTCCAAGTAATTACATGCATGTCAAACTTACAATTATTAACATATTGTGAATATTAAACCGATTTAATCTAGTCCAAGTAATTACATACATGTCAAACTTACAATTATTAACATATTGTGAATAGTAAACCGGTTTAATCTAGTCCAAGTAATTACATGCATGTCAAACTTACAATTATTAACATCTTGTGAATAGTAAACCGGTTTAATCTAGTCCAAGTAATTACATGCATGTCAAACTTACAATTATTAACATATTGTGAATAGTAAACCGGTTTAATCTAGTCCAAGTAATTACATGCATGTCAAACTTACAATTATTAACATATTGTGAATAGTAAACCGGTTTAATCTAGTCCAAGTAATTACATGCATGTCAAACTTACAATTATTAACATCTTGTGAATAGTAAACCGGTTTAATCTAGTCCAAGTAATTACATGCATGTCAAACTTACAATTATTAACATATTGTGAATAGTAAACCGGTTTAATCTAGTCCAAGTAATTACATGCATGTCAAACTTACAATTATTAACATATCGTGAATAGTAAACCGGTTTAAACTAGTCCAAGTAATTACATGCATGTCAAACTTACAATTATTAACATATTGTGAATAGTAAACCGGTTTAATCTAGTCCAAGTAATTACATGCATGTCAAACTTGCAATTATTAACATATTGTGAATAGTAAACCGGTTTAATCTAGTCCAAGTAATTACATGCATGTCAAACTTGCAATTATTAACATCTTGTGAATAGTAAACCGGTTTAATCTAGTCCAAGTAATTACATGCATGTCAAACTTACAATTATTAACATCTTGTGAATAGTAAACCGGTTTAATCAAGTCCAAGTAATTACATACATGTCAAACTTACAATTATTAACATATTGTGAATAGTAAACCGATTTAATCTAGTCCAAGTAATTACATACATGTCAAACTTACAATTATTAACATATTGTGAATAGTAAACCGATTTAATCTAGTCCAAGTAATTGCATACATGTCAAACTTGCAATTATTAACATATTGTGAATAGTAAACCGGTTTAATCTAGTCCAAGTAATTACATACATGTGAAACGTACAATTATTAACATCTTGTGAATAGTAAACCCGTTTAATCTAGTCCAAGTAATTACATACATGTCAAACTTACAATTATTAACATCTTGTGAATAGTAAACCGGTTTAATCTAGTCCAAGTAATTACATACATGTCAAACTTACAATTATTAACATATTGTGAATAGTAAACCGGTTTAATCTAGTCCAAGTAATTACATACATGTCAAACTTACAATTATTAACATATTGTGAATAGTAAACCGGTTTAATCTAGTCCAAGTAATTACATGCATGTCAAACTTACAATTATTAACATCTTGTGAATAGTAAACCGGTTTGATCTAGTCCAAGTAATTACATACATGTCAAACTTACAATTATTAACATATTGTGAATAGTAAACCGGTTTAATCTAGTCCACGTAATTACATGCATGTCAAACTTACAATTATTAACATATTGTGAATAGTAAACCGATTTAATCTAGTCCAAGTAATTACATGCATGTCAAACTTACAATTATTAACATATTGTGAATAGTAAACCGGTTTAATCTAGTCCAAGTAATTACATGCATGTCAAACTTACAATTATTAACATATTGTGAATAGTAAACCGGTTTAATCTAGTCCAAGTAATTACATGCATGTCAAACTTACAATTATTAACATATTGTGAATAGTAAACCGGTTTAATCTAGTCCAAGTAATTACATGCATGTCAAACTTACAATTATTAACATATTGTGAATAGTAAACCGATTTAATCTAGTCCAAGTAATTACATGCATGTCAAACTTACAATCATTAACATATTGTGAATAGTAAACCGGTTTAATCTAGTCCAAGTATTTACATGCATGTCAAACTTACAATTATTAACATATTGTGAATAGTAAACCGGTTTAATCTAGTCCAAGTAATTACATGCATGTCAAACTTACAATTATTAACATCTTGTGAATAGTAAACCGGTTTAATCTAGTCCAAGTAATTACATGCATGTCAAACTTACAATTATTAACATATTGTGAATAGTAAACCGGTTTAATCTAGTCCAAGTAATTACATGCATGTCAAATTTACAATTATTAACATCTTGTGAATAGTAAACCGGTTTAATCTAGTCCAAGTAATTACATGCATGTCAAACTTACAATTATTAACATATTGTGAATAGTAAACCGGTTTAATCTAGTCCAAGTAATTACATGCATGTCAAACTTACAATTATTAACATATTGTGAATAGTAAACCGGTTTAAACTAGTCCAAGTAATTACATGCATGTCAAACTTACAATTATTAACATATTGTGAATAGTTAACCGGTTTAATCTAGTCCAAGTAATTACATGCATGTCAAACTTACAATTATTAACATATTGTGAATAGTAAACCGATTTAATCTAGTCCAAGTAATTACATGCATGTCAAACTTACAATGATTAACATATTGTGAATAGTAAACCGATTTAATCTAGTCCAAGTAATTACATGCATGTCAAACTTACAATTATTAACATATTGTGAATAGTCAACCGGTTTAATCTAGTCCAAGTAATTACATACATGTCAAACTTACAATTATTAACATATTGTGAATAGTAAACCGGTTTAATCTAATCCAAGTAATTACATGCATGTCAAACTTACAATTATTAACATATTGTGAATAGTAAACCGGTTTAATCTAGTCCAAGTAATTACATGCATGTCAAACTTACAATTATTAACATATTGTGAATAGTAAACCGATTTAATCTAGTCCAAGTAATTACATGCATGTCAAACTTACAATTATTAACATATTGTGAATAGTAAACCGGTTTAATCTAGTCCAAGTAATTACATGCATGTCAAACTTACAATTATTAACATATTGTGAATAGTAAACCGGTTTAATCTAGTCCAAGTAATTACATGCATGTCAAACTTACAATTATTAACATATTGTGAATAGTAAACCGGTTTAATCTAGTCCAAGTAATTACATGCATGTCAAACTTACAATTATTAACATATTGTGAATAGTAAACCGGTTTAATCTAGTCCAAGTAATTACATCCATGTCAAACTTACAATTATTAACATCTTGTGAATAGTAAACCGGTTTAATCTAGTCCAAGTAATTACATACATGTCAAACTTACAATTATTAACATCTTGTGAATAGTAAACCTGTTTAATCTAGTCCAAGTAATTACATACATGTCAAACTTACAATTATTAACATATTGTGAATAGTAAACCGGTTTAATCTAGTCCAAGTAATTACATACATGTCAAACTTACAATTATTAACATATTGTGAATAGTAAACCGGTTTAATCTAGTCCAAGCAATTACATACATGTCAAACTTACAATTATTAACATATTGTGAATAGTAAACCGGTTTAATCTAGTCCAAGTAATTACATACATGTCAAACTTACAATTATTAACATATTGTGAATAGTAAACCGGTTTAATCTAGTCCAAGTAATTACATACATGTTAAACTTACAATTATTAACATATTGTGAATAGTAAACCGGTTTAATCTAGTCCAAGTAATTACATACATGTCAAACTTACAATTATTAACATATTGTGAATAGTAAACCGGTTTAATCTAGTCCAAGTAATTACATGTATGTCAAACTTACAATTATTAACATCTTGTGAATAGTAAACCGGTTTAATCTAGTCCAAGTAATTACATGCATGTCAAACTTACAATTATTAACATATTGTGAATAGTAAACCGGTTTAATCTAGTCCAAGTAATTACATGCATGTCAAACTTACAATTATTAACATCTTGTGAATAGTAAACCGGTTTAATCTAGTCCAAGTAATTACATGCATGTCAAACTTACAATTATTAACATCTTGTGAATAGTAAACCGGTTTAATCTAGTCCAAGTAATTACGTACATGTCAAACTTGCAATTATTAACATCTTGTGAATAGTAAACCGGTTTAATCTATCCAAGTAATTACATACATGTCAAACTTACAATTATTAACATCTTGTGAATAGTAAACCGGTTTAATCTAGTCCAAGTAATTACATACATGTCAAACTTACAATTATTAACATCTTGTGAATAGTAAACCGGTTTAATCTAGTCCAAGTAATTACATACATGTCAAACTTACAATTATTAACATATTGTGAATAGTAAACCGGTTTAATCTAGTCCAAGTAATTACATACATGTCAAACTTACAATTATTAACATATTGTGAATAGTAAACCGGTTTAATCTAGTCCAAGTAATTACATGCATGTCAAACTTACAATTATTAACATATTGTGAATAGTAAACCGGTTTAATCTAGTCCAAGTAATTACATGCATGTCAAACTTACAATTATTAACATATCGTGAATAGTAAACCGGTTTAAACTAGTCCAAGTAATTACATGCATGTCAAACTTACAATCATTAACATATTGTGAATAGTAAACCGGTTTAATCTAGTCCAAGTATTTACATGCATGTCAAACTTACAATTATTAACATATTGTGAATAGTAAACCGGTTTAATCTAGTCCAAGTAATTACATGCATGTCAAACTTACAATTATTAACATCTTGTGAATAGTAAACCGGTTTAATCTAGTCCAAGTAATTACATGCATGTCAAACTTACAATTATTAACATATTGTGAATAGTAAACCGGTTTAATCTAGTCCAAGTAATTACATGCATGTCAAACTTACAATTATTAACATATTGTGAATAGTAAACCGGTTTAATCTAGTCCAAGTAATTACATGCATGTCAAACTTACAATTATTAACATCTTGTGAATAGTAAACCGGTTTAATCTAGTCCAAGTAATTACATGCATGTCAAACTTACAATTATTAACATATTGTGAATAGTAAACCGGTTTAATCTAGTCCAAGTAATTACATGCATGTCAAACTTACAATTATTAACATATTGTGAATAGTAAACCGGTTTAAACTAGTCCAAGTAATTACATGCATGTCAAACTTACAATTATTAACATATTGTGAATAGTTAACCGGTTTAATCTAGTCCAAGTAATTACATGCATGTCAAACTTACAATTATTAACATATTGTGAATAGTAAACCGATTTAATCTAGTCCAAGTAATTACATGCATGTCAAACTTACAATTATTAACATATTGTGAATAGTAAACCGATTTAATCTAGTCCAAGTAATTACATGCATGTCAAACTTACAATTATTAACATATTGTGAATAGTCAACCGGTTTAATCTAGTCCAAGTAATTACATACATGTCAAACTTACAATTATTAACATATTGTGAATAGTAAACCGGTTTAATCTAATCCAAGTAATTACATGCATGTCAAACTTTCAATTATTAACATATTGTGAATAGTAAACCGGTTTAATCTAGTCCAAGTAATTACATGCATGTCAAACTTACAATTATTAACATATTGTGAATAGTAAACCGATTTAATCTAGTCCAAGTAATTACATGCATGTCAAACTTACAATTATTAACATATTGTGAATAGTAAACCGGTTTAATCTAGTCCAAGTAATTACATGCATGTCAAACTTACAATTATTAACATATTGTGAATAGTAAACCGGTTTAATCTAGTCCAAGTAACTACATGCATGTCAAACTTACAATTATTAACATATTGTGAATAGTAGACCGGGTTAAGCTAGTCCAAGTAATTACATGCATGTCAAACTTACAATTATTAACATATTGTGAATAGTAAACCGGTTTAATCTATCCAAGTAATTACATGCATGTCAAACTTACAATTATTAACATATTGTGAATAGTAAACCGGTTTAATCTAGTCCAAGTAATTACATACATGTCAAACTTACAATTATTAACATCTTGTGAATAGTAAACCGGTTTAATCTAGTCCAAGTAATTACATACATGTCAAACTTACAATTATTAACATCTTGTGAACAGTAAACCGGTTTAATCTAGTCCAAGTAATTACATACATGTCAAACTTACAATTATTGACATATTGTGAATAGTAAACCGGTTTAATCTAGTCCAAGTGATTACATACATGTCAAACTTACAATTATTAACATATTGTGAATAGTAAACCGGTTTAATCTAGTCCAAGTAATTACATACATGTCAAACTTACAATTATTAACATATTGTGAATAGTAAACCGGTTTAATCTAGTCCAAGTAATTACATACATGTCAAACTTACAATTATTAACATATTGTGAATAGTAAACCTGTTTAATCTAGTCCAAGTAATTACATACATGTCAAACTTACAATTATTAACATCTTGTGAATAGTAAACCGGTTTAATCTAGTCCAAGTAATTACATGCATGTCAAACTTACAATTATTAACATCTTGTGAATAGTAAACCGATTTAATCTAGTCCAAGTAATTACATACATGTCAAACTTACAATTATTAACATATTGTGAATAGTAAACCGGTTTAATCTAGTCCAAGTAATTACATGCATGTCAAACTTACAATTATTAACATATTGTGAATAGTTAACCGATTTAATCTAGTCCAAGTAATTACATACATGTCAAACTTACAATTATTAACATATTGAGAATAGTAAACCGGTTTAATCTAGTCCAAGTAATTACATGCATGTCAAACTTACAATTATTAACATATTGTGAATAGTAAACCGATTTAATCTAGTCCAAGTAATTACATACATGTCAAACTTACAATTATTAACATATTGTGAATAGTAAACCGGTTTAATCTAGTCCAAGTAATTACATGCATGTCAAACTTACAATTATTAACATCTTGTGAATAGTAAACCGGTTTAATCTAGTCCAAGTAATTACATGCATGTCAAACTTACAATTATTAACATATTGTGAATAGTGAACCGGTTTAATCTAGTCCAAGTAATTACATGCATGTCAAACTTACAATTATTAACATATTGTGAATAGTAAACCGGTTTAATCTAGTCCAAGTAATTACATGCATGTCAAACTTACAATTATTAACATCTTGTGAATAGTAAACCGGTTTAATCTAGTCCAAGTAATTACATGCATGTCAAACTTACAATTATTAACATATTGTGAATAGTAAACCGGTTTAATCTAGTCCAAGTAATTACATGCATGTCAAACTTACAATTATTAACATATCGTGAATAGTAAACCGGTTTAAACTAGTCCAAGTAATTACATGCATGTCAAACTTACAATTATTAACATATTGTGAATAGTAAACCGGTTTAATCTAGTCCAAGTAATTACATGCATGTCAAACTTGCAATTATTAACATATTGTGAATAGTAAACCGGTTTAATCTAGTCCAAGTAATTACATGCATGTCAAACTTACAATTATTAACATATCGTGAATAGTAAACCGGTTTAAACTAGTCCAAGTAATTACATGCATGTCAAACTTACAATTATTAACATATTGTGAATAGTAAACCGGTTTAATCTAGTCCAAGTAATTACATGCATGTCAAACTTACAATTATTAACATATTGTGAATAGTAAACCGGTTTAAACTAGTCCAAGTAATTACATGCATGTCAAACTTACAATTATTAACATATTGTGAATAGTTAACCGGTTTAATCTAGTCCAAGTAATTACATGCATGTCAAACTTACAATTATTAACATATTGTGAATAGTAAACCGATTTAATCTAGTCCAAGTAATTACATGCATGTCAAACTTACAATGATTAACATATTGTGAATAGTAAACCGATTTAATCTAGTCCAAGTAATTACATGCATGTCAAACTTACAATTATTAACATATTGTGAATAGTCAACCGGTTTAATCTAGTCCAAGTAATTACATACATGTCAAACTTACAATTATTAACATATTGTGAATAGTAAACCGGTTTAATCTAATCCAAGTAATTACATGCATGTCAAACTTACAATTATTAACATATTGTGAATAGTAAACCGGTTTAATCTAGTCCAAGTAATTACATGCATGTCAAACTTACAATTATTAACATATTGTGAATAGTAAACCGATTTAATCTAGTCCAAGTAATTACATGCATGTCAAACTTACAATTATTAACATATTGTGAATAGTAAACCGGTTTAATCTAGTCCAAGTAATTACATGCATGTCAAACTTACAATTATTAACATATTGTGAATAGTAAACCGGTTTAATCTAGTCCAAGTAATTACATGCATGTCAAACTTACAATTATTAACATCTTGTGAATAGTAAACCGGTTTAATCTAGTCCAAGTAATTACGTACATGTCAAACTTGCAATTATTAACATCTTGTGAATAGTAAACCGGTTTAATCTATCCAAGTAATTACATACATGTCAAACTTACAATTATTAACATCTTGTGAATAGTAAACCGGTTTAATCTAGTCCAAGTAATTACATACATGTCAAACTTACAATTATTAACATCTTGTGAATAGTAAACCGGTTTAATCTAGTCCAAGTAATTACATACATGTCAAACTTACAATTATTAACATATTGTGAATAGTAAACCGGTTTAATCTAGTCCAAGTAATTACATACATGTCAAACTTACAATTATTAACATATTGTGAATAGTAAACCGGTTTAATCTAGTCCAAGTAATTACATGCATGTCAAACTTACAATTATTAACATCTTGTGAATAGTAAACCGGTTTAATCTAGTCCAAGTAATTACATACATGTCAAACTTACAATTATTAACATCTTGTGAATAGTAAACCGGTTTAATCTAGTCCAAGTAATTACATACATGTCAAACTTACAATTATTAACATATTGTGAATAGTAAACCGGTTTAAACTAGTCCAAGTAATTACATGCATGTCAAACTTACAATTATTAACATCTTGTGAATAGTAAACCGGTTTAATCTAGTCCAAGTAATTACATACATGTCAAACTTACAATTATTAACATCTTGTGAATAGTAAACCGGTTTAATCTAGTCCAAGTAATTACATACATGTCAAACTTACAATTATTATTTTGTTACCTGTACAAAGTGCAAGAACAATTTTTTGTACATTGACTCTTTCAACATTAGTGCCCCTGAAGGCATCATTTCAGTCAATTCTGTCAACGGCTAAATGGGCGAAACAATCCTGGATTGTAGGGAGTTCAGTAGTAATATAATGTAACAGCTCTGCCGACCTGTTGGGTTGAAATATGACCGAGTCTCGCTTCAGAAGGTTTGGTCTTTATATCGTCTGTCGCCCAATACCAATTTTTTTGCACGCAAACATTTATGTTGAAATGGGTGTAGCGGTCGATTTATCAACCAGCCTGGTTGGTCCGGATCTCTTAGTCTCGAGGTAAATCGGTAGCTTTGTGTGCTAGAGATCGACGGTTCGAACCCCCGCTCCTGCACTTATCTCTCATCCTGTTACATTTGGGGGCTCGTCCGATCCTCAGCAGTTGGAGGCGTTGTGGACGCTGTTCTTAAGTATGGTGGATGTTGCGACCGTTCTGAGGTGGAATCTGGTATAAAATTCAAGGTGGGTGAATCTCATAAGAAGAGGAAAGTAGTGAAGCGGACGAGGTGAAAGTAACAGCTACTAGCCAACCTGGTTAGTCCAGATCTCTTAGTCTCGTGGTAAATCGGTGCTTTGTGTGCTAAGGGTCGACGGCTCCTGCACTTATCTCTCCTCCTGTTTCAAGGCATAAACAATATTCTTTGAATTGTGGGTTACAGTATTGGTTCTTGTGTTTCCAGGGAGATATTCCTTCCAACAGTTAAACGTGACAAGTCGTACGTACGAGGTCAAAAATGCCTGATCACAAAAATGCTTTCCGATACAGTATCGGTGCCACATACAGGGTCAGTGGGTTCTACCAGCACAGTATCAATGAGATTTATGTGGCTGCATCCCTTCCATATACCTTAGAGACCAAACGATTTGAAACCAGTCTCATGGACATCTTCTCCAAGTGTAAACACCCAAGCATAAATTCTGAGGCAATTATCAATCAATGGAGGAGCACGCCCATTACCTTCTGGCAAAACCAGGTAAACTTCACTATATGGTGTGCGATGGCAAAGCGCGGGATTTCACCTACAGATAACCTGATCCAAACCACAGGTTTATTCGCCAGTGGTTTCTAACTATTTCATATCTGCTTCCAGACGCAGAAGACTTTAATGGAAATGAGAGTTGTGCTTAACCCATCACCGAGCGTGGTCTAGATACAATAACTCATATGACATACGCGCTTTCAAAATATTATCAAATGAGTTCGGTTTGCCGGCAGATAGAGACAAAAGGATTATAATGACGGTTTGGGGAGTCTAACAGTTAGTCGCCATTGCTAGGTGGTCCTGTCCGGGTACTCCGGTTTCTTCCACCCGTACATCTGACCGACAAGAGTTGACCCTGGTTGTAGAAAGTGTCGTTAAACCCCCACGAAATAAATAAATAAATAAATAAATAAATAAATAAATAAATAGATAAATAAATGAATAAATTCTCGAATCGGGTATTGGGTACGACGTTCAAAAGCAGTTTGAGCCGAATGTGAAAGGTGGTATTGCCAGACCGGTAGACTTGGAGAGAAGAATCAAACCCTATCAGGACGTGTTGTCTCACGTCTATTTAAAAAGGGAGGTCTCGCGTGGGGTATACCAACGAGATAATAATTGCAACAGATGCTCAGGCCCTGGTGGATTATAACGGCGTGGACGCTCTGCCTGAGGCCCGAAATCAGGCAATACTTACGGAGCCTAAACCTCATGATACTCCCAACACGGTGGTTTCGCCAGCTCCCTTGGCGATGGGACTGGCGAGTTCACAGAAGTCAGTTGCTAAACGTCACAGCGAGGAAAATTCGCGCTCATTGTTGGCTTACTGGCAATCTGGTACTTCTCAACTCGCTAGAGAGTGAAACATCCAACTATAATATCATGCCAACCGGCCTCGGACAGAAGCAAGCATCAGGCCTCCGTACGTGAAGACCGCGGTCCACGGGTTCCCGGCAAGCCATCCATTCGTTTTAGCCAGGACACAAAGCTCTGTGTAAGGCCAGGGAGAGCGACAGCGGCCGTTCCTGTGGGTTTAGCAGGCACTCGGCTAAGGACATGCAAATGTTTTTAACGCACGCCTTACATATGCGGCGTTGGTGGTCCAAGCACTGGAGGGGTTTTATTAGTACCGCCGGTAATGGCCAGAACAGGGTCGAGATGGCCACCCCGACCGCAGCAAGGATTGAGACAATAATGACCCCCTGTTCCCGGAACAGGGTTTTAATGCGCTCTGCATGCATCGTGCCTTCGACGAGAACCCTGCTGATTGTTTCGCGGACCCAGTTTATATGGGAGCATAGAGCCTCCCTGTGTGCTGCGGTTACCTCCAGACGAGATACACGTTCGTCTTCTAGGTCGCGCATGCCTTCTGAAATACGTCGTATGACATACACATCATGAGCTTCATTGAGCTATCCCTTTTCCAAGGCAATATGTTTGTCAAGCTCGGACAGTTTAGCCAGGTTGTTTGTCAGCTCAACGCGGAGTGTTTGCATCTCCCAGTCTAGTCCACAGAGTTGTCTGATGCTGTGCACGAATCTCGCGATATCGAATAACAGATCATTCAAGGTACTAAGAGCAATTTTGTCCTTCTCGATAAGACTTTCCATCACGCTTCAAGTGAAATTCGACGCATCGTTAGCCACCTGTGCTAAATCTTATAGTTCTATGTTATCAATAAGATGGGATTGACCCTAGCAGCTGCTTCACTCAACTCATTGTTATTGACCCACAGTGTTCCAATCGCTTTAACCTTAATCGCTTTCCCTACAAGTCTAGTCCACAAACCCGAGCTCACTCAGGTCGACCTCACCCCGGACACGTTCTCTAGCACCTGTTGAGAGAGCAAGGAATGTTCCTGATTTACTAACGATGTCGACATTTGTGTGGGCCTTCAGCCTCAATTGCCCTTTGTCGAGCTCGCACTTGGAATAGTCGCGTACAAGAGGTAACAGCCCCTTCTGAGACATACCTCTGTTGTAATCATCGACGACCGCCTTCAAGAGGCCTTGCCACCATGAAGGCCTTTGATCGCCTGTCTGATAAAGCTAGTTTCATCTTGCAACTTCATTGCATCGTCATATTATAACTGTCGGTAAATCATCATGAGATGCAAGCTCAACCCATACCACCGACTGTCAGTAAATTATCATGGGATGCAAGCTCAACCCATGCCACCGACTGTCGTTAAATCATCATGGAATACAAGCTCATCCCATACCACCGATAGCGAGAACCCCTTGGGGCAAAGGGAGTTCGGCTGACGGTTGTGATCGCACACAATCCTTGGAGGAATTTGTTAAATATAGAAATGTGAAAAACTCTGCAAGCCTCTCGATTTTGAAGACCATAAAACAGCCAAATCACTCAAGACTCAAAGGAATCCTCAGTATTAGGTTAGGGGATTTAACCCTGTCTATACTCCCCAGAAATTCTTCCGCAAAACGAGGTTTTAACCGTTGTCCAAACGAATTAAAATGATCATTTTTTCGTATTTTTTTAAGCCCATACACGCGTCCGTCCGTCCGTACCGGGCAATAATACGGGACTTTTGAGGGTTTTTTTTGCCCGGACAGGCATTATGAGCTTACTTCCAGATTATGAGATTAACTACAAATTTTATGAGGTTAATGTCTAAAATATGAGACAAGAAACGATTTGTAGCGATTTTTCGAGGTTTATGTTAAGGTTTATGGCCAATTAACGGCTGGGGTTAGCGTTGCCCCCCTCTTCAGGTTTATCTTGGGGGATCTAACCATGTCTATTCCCCCAAAACAATTTCCGTAAAAACAAATTTTAGCGGTTGTCCGAACGTTTTAAAATGATCAATTCTTCCGCAAAAAAATTAAGCCCACAACTACCGTTATTAAAAACGTCTGCCCGTCTGTTCGTCCGTGCCGTCCCTCCATCCCGCCCGCCCGTCCGTCCGTCCGTCCGTCCGTCCGTCCGTCCGTCCCTCTCACAGCATCTCTTCGGGAAAAAAGTTGAGGAGAGGGCTCGTGCTCTCTGCGCTCCCAGCTCGTACGTGTCTGTATTTATCTACCTGTTTTCAACCATTAAATGGGAATTGTCTCGAAAAAACCAACACAATGACATATGATAATGTAACATTAACAGATATCCGAGTTGTCTTTCCATTGAGTTTACTTGAAAATCACTTTCGTAGAATGTGAAATGCGTCGACACCATTGATAAGAATGTTAGGACAGATTTTGTAGACAGAACTGATTAAAAACAAGCACACAATTAAACAAAACTGATGTACAGTTGATTGAGATGCTCGACTTAGGTATTTGTGTAATCCAATTACCTTATCTGTCCCGCACACGTACATGTCTATGCATTTGTCATGGTATGGAAAATAATTCAATATTAGCGTCAAGTTGACGCATGCATAACCTAATGTTATTAAAGCATGCATTATACACACGACGATATAAATAAGTTATTAACCCTTTACCCTTTTTCTGCCACGCCCACATTTGCCATATTTGGAAGACCTCAATATAGGCCTGTATGCGAGGAGATTTATTAAAAATTATGACATAAGGACCTTTCCAACGAAGTAATCAGATGGTAGGTTTGATCTGCGCATACCAGAACGTACAGATAATCATCATAAAATAGGTGGCAATATACGGCAGCGTAAGTGATGATGACAGAAAAGTAACCAAATTAATGATTTAATACGTATGTTGTGGAATATTCAGAAATGAATTATTATTTATTATCATTAACAATTCAATCCCACTGAAACCTTTATCATTCGCTAATGAGCCGTTGTCAGCATAATATTTTACTCAAGTTCCGATATTACAGTACAGTCAGCGTGGAATAGGCACAGCGTGATGTTCACGTCATTGTGAAGGAGAAGAAATACCGTCGGCATCCATGGGAAGTGCTTTCTTTTGATTTTGCGACTTGGGCAAGCGTGGAAGATATTGTTAGTCCAATGTCTGCGGATTGTTTAGATTGCCCGTGCGTCCAAATCTAAACCACGGCTGTCCACGTTCGAAGGTATGAAAACAACACACTTTTCATTTGTGGTTATATTTTGAAAATTCGGAATGCGAACATTAACCCTTTACCTAACACGAAAAGCAGACGACACTTGCAAACAAAATTCTTGAATAACTAATTTTTTTCATTTTTTGTCTCAAAAACATAGGTTATGACCCCTCGTTGGAACGAGCTCGTTCCAACGAGGGGTCATAACCTATGTTTTTGAGACAAAAAATGAAAAAATAATGAACATTAATTGGCGATTTTTGAGAATAGCGCTGGCCGGTTTTGGCCGTTACGTTGGGTAAAGGGTTAATGAATAGTCAGCGGTTGAAAAACACAAAGAGTTAAAAAATGCTGTTAATTATAAAATTAATTGAACGTTCAGATAAAATTTAAAGATTGTTTGCTGCGTTCGCTCTTGTGATCAACTTAATAAAAGACTTCGTTTCTGAGATGCATGTTGAAAGAAACAAACAAAATGTGAAAAAGAGATTTTCTTCCATTTTCAGCCCGACGAAGGCGCACAGAGACCATGAGGGATTGAAATCCCTTGCGATCTGAAGAACTTTAGTTTCTTATGAAGTCACGACTGACGGAAATGAGTGCCAAGAATATTATTTGGTTTGAGTGTGCGCACTTGTGGTAGGGTAGTGGGGTCAGACAACCGACAACCTCGAACTGGAAGGTGACTAGCAATTATGCATAATTACAAAAAATCTCCTCTGGTGTTTTACTAAGTGACGTGGGGATATGTATGGTAATACAGAAACCACAGTTTAATGCTTGTTTCTGAGAGAAGAAAAAGCAACCCAAAAAAGACACTGGTTTGGGAGCAGCCCCACAATATTATCCATCACGGACAACAAATTGACTAGTATGTGTTTTTTGAAAGCTAGGATACATCTATCAGCCTTTGAGGGAGAGTGGTATAAAGGTCGCAGTTAAATTCGAACTCATTTACCTCATTTTTCCTCATTCGTTTATTCACACTTCTAAACTCAGAGCGTGAACACCTTGTTAGCCATGGAATTACCAGACAGACTTGTGAAAGCCATTTCAGCTGTAGGCGCCTCATGCCCTATCTCCTGGACTATCCAGGAAATAGGCTTGAGCATCCACCTGAAACTGGAGTTTGAAATTGAGAAAACGACAACACCAACTCCCTCGGGTAGAGGTAGCACCTTTGGAGAGAGAATCCCATCTCAAACTGGTCCTCACCCGAACGGGCACGGAGGCCCTGAACAGAGAGAACAGAAGAAAAAGAAGAAGAGTTCATCGACCAAGCGCAGGGACGCCCGGCGTTTGGAGGCCTTCCGGAATAGGAAGAAAGAGTTGAGTGAGGGGTGGGGGTTCTGGAGGCAGCCGCCAGTTGCCCTCCTAGTCCCGCTGGCACGCCCAAAAAACTGCCGGCTCCTGAGTCGATGCAGTTGGATGAGGACCGTCTAGTGGAGACTGAGGAGGAACTGGAAGTTGCATTTTCACCACTTCCCACCCCTCACTCCCCTCTTTCTTCACCTCCGGAAAGCCCGGACCAGGCAGTTCTGGATAAAGAACCATCGGTAGCGGACATCCTCAAAAAGTCCCGAGAATTGATAGAGAAATACCTACCTAAAGATCATATCACCATAGCGACCCAAGTAATCCAAGAAATCAAAGCAACGTCACCATCACAACAACCTCCAAGGAAAAAACACCGAAATAAGCACAGACGCCGATAAACCTCCTCCTTCCTTTTCCTCCTTTACCACGCCTTGACATCAACAATAACAAACAGTTAACGAGGGTCGAAAGAGGCTTGCTCCCCAAAACGTCCATGCGCGCCTTCGGTGCGTGAAACCATTCCGTTCGAACTCATTTATCGTATCACAATGTTAGCCTGTATTACCGAAATGTGTCCAGACAAATACAGCGCCACAAGCTTAGAAAGGACAAAATGCATTCCGCTGTGATTCTCCCAACAAATACATTGGTGATTAAATTCCGGAAATGTAGCAATGGGCTTTAACCCACGCACTACAGTACTTTAGAGACACACTATGCAACACTCAATTCTGGCACATACTGCATTGCCAAGTCATTGTATAGTGTCGTACTGACATGTACAATTATAGTCTTATCATTACGAAACAGTCAGACTGGATTTGATTCAAGCAATGGATGCGAGTCGGAAACATCTGGACATTGTCTACTCAGCCACGATCTAAACACTGACTTATCCGAATTGGCTACCTACTTACATATATTGGTCCTCTCCAGACAAATAAATACACAATGAGGACCACCTACATGTCTCCAGTCCTTGACATATAATTGCAGACTGGAAAAATATGGGAACTAGTCCTATGTGGATTACATTTACCATGGCCACATACTCCATGGGTTAACAAAACACAACTCCCACGGTTGCTTCCAGTGACTCTGTGGTGCCTGCCCCCACCTTTGCTCACATTTACTCCGAGCTGTTGGGATCCTTTGAGGGGGACTCACCTTTATCGTGCGAGGTTTTGGGTGCTTTAACTCAAAACTTGCGCGTGAGGAGTTAACTGGGGTAACCCACACGACAGAACCAGTGTACATGTAGCTTACTGTAATAACAGGAAAGACCGAATGTGGGCACATTTTTTAACCTAATTTAACGGTCGTATTTACACTGGTCCCATGCTGTCGAAAAATCCGCCCTACTGTAGATAGGAATCAATTACAACTCTAACTCCAACAGATATCTACTACTATCATTTTCACAATATACTATTCAGACAAAGCCTAACCACACAATCTACACTAGGACTAGCACTCATATATTGCTATCGCCAATTGCTGAGAGTATCGAAGTCCCCCCGAACGTATCAAGGGGGCTAACTAGAATTTTCTCCCAAGCACTGAAGTCTCCAAATTGACTGCAATTAAATATTGATGCAGTAACTTGTCTCATCTCGTGAATGTTGTTATCAAAACATCACTTATCGAAATGAGTACCAGCCACACTAATTCAGCCAACCATTGTCTCGAAATGCGTCCAACACAACCAATGAGAACACACACGTGTAACACGTGACCTTCAATCGGCACGCTGAACGTGCCATCTCAATCAGTCCTCACTAACCCTCAGCCTGTAAAGAATACAGCTTGGACGCCATCTTGAATAGGTCAACAACACGCGGAATTATTGATAGAATTAAAACTTTATTGAACGGTGGTTATTCTCACAAACGTGAACACAACGCCTTCGATATTTATTTTTATCACACACCAGTTATCACGACTGCACTTTTCTTATTTTACTCGCTATTTTCGATTATACGTTTTGCATATTACGCAATTTGTCATGTTCACATTGAATTTTCAATGCAGCGGCTATCACAGGTTTCACCGCCACAAACACGTGCAGTACACTTATTGTGATACTGCCTGCCAGTTTGGAAACCTGAAAGCTTCACCACCACAAGCCTGTGTTGTATGTGGATTTTTCTTCATACCTCGTGCCTGCTTGGAAGCTTTCTCGACAGCTTGGAAGTTTCACCTCCACAAGCCTATGTCGTACACATCATGTGCGCTTCTTACCTGCTTGGAAACTTCAATTTTACAGCTCTCTGTCAAAGGTTCATACTACAAGCCCGTGTTATACATGGGTTACTGTGTATCTCCTGTCAGCTTGCAACCTCCTGATCGACACATAAGTCACTGAACTTCAGATAGTCTGACAAACAGACTGCAAAACATAGTATAGCTCTCAGTCGAAGGTTCATACCACAAGCCCGTGTTATACACAGTTTACTGTGTATCTCCTGTCAGCTTGCAACCTCCTGAGCGACACATAAGGCACTGAACTTCAGATAGTCTGACAAACAGACTGCAAAACGTAGTTTAGCTCTCAGTCGAAGGTTCATACTACAAGCCCGTGTTATACACAGTTTACTGTGTATCTCCTGTCAGCTTGCAACCTCCTGAGCGACACATAAGGCACTGAACTTTAGATAGTCTGACAAACAGACTGCAAAACGTAGTATAGCTCTCCGTCGAAGGTTCATACTACAAGCCCGTGTTATACATGGGTTACTGTGTATCTCCTGTCAGCTTGCAACCTCCTGAGCGACACGTAAGTCACTGAACTTCAGATAGTCTTACAAACAGACTGCAAAACGTAGTATAGCTCTCAGTCGAAGGTTCATACTACAAGCCTGTGTTATACACAGTTTACTGTGTATCTCCTGTCAGCTTGCAACCTCCTGAGCGACACATAAGTCACTGAACTTTAGATAGTCTGACAAACAGACTGCAAAACGTAGTATAGCTCTCAGTCGAAGGTTCATACTACAAGCCCGTGTTATACATGGGTTACTGTGTATCTCCTGTCAGCTTGCAACCTCCTGAGCGACACGTAAGTCACTGAACTTCAGATAGTCTGACAAACAGATTGCAAAAAATACGATACTCCCCCAATTGGAACTAATACAACAAAGCCGAAAGGCACAAACAATAAAGTGCAAACACATAGACGACAGACAAGTCTAGCACAATACCTGCCCCCCCCCCCCCCCCCCCCCCATCCACCAGTATTATCGGGTGTGAGAAAACAAATAAGTGAGTGCCGAACCTACGCCTCACAAAATCACAACTCAGCTGTTATTGGTGCAATAAACCAACAATGATATAGCAATATTATATCGACACAACAAATAAATCTACATATTGCTTATCAAAAATACAGCAGAGTTCAAATAAAGTTTAGACTTATTCGAGAGGCAGTACATTGAACGAATTAGTGTAAATTGGTCCTCACAAATAGCGACCGATATTATCTGAGACACGATAACAAACCACCTACCAGGCATAGGTTATCTCAGACTTATAAAAAAATGAAGTCTAAAGGTATTTGTCTATTTGATAAAACCGTAAAGGTTGAAACTAGTCATACACTGCGGATTAAATTCCGGGCGATTACCAATGTGCTTCAGGTCAAACTAATTATATACCGAAGCAAATATAAATTTTAATATAGTACATTGAAATCAGCTCTTTTATTCCGAGCTTCGGGCGCCACAAGCTTAGAAAAGATAAAATGCATTGTGCTGTGGCTCTCACTCCACGTACATTGCAGATTAAATTCCGGAAAAGTACCAATGGGCTTCAGGTCAAGCTGACTATATATCGAAGCAAATATTAATTCCAATATTGTGGAATGAAATCAGTTCTTTCATTCCGAGCTTCGAGCGCCACAAGCTTATAATAGACGAAATGCATTGCGCTGTGGCTTTCAGTTCAAGGACCATATTCATTGATTGTTGACAGTTGTTTACTAAGGCAGCCGTATGAGTCTATTAATTAAAATGCGCATTCCCCCAACAATGCAGCATCCACATAACTATAGGCCTTTTAGAACGACCACATATCATGCTAGAAACTAATATGATTCCATATGCTAACCATTGTAACGGTCACGATTAGCCATTGTGCATAAGTATGTGACCGTAAACACCAATAAATAAATAAATAAATAACCAGTGTAACGACCTAGTAATGTATAAAGGTCGCCGATAAAATCGAACTCATTTATCGGATCATCAACGTTAATCTGAATTAAACTGATACGACTCGATTGCTAAACATTGTACCGACCTAATAACAGGGCTGCATCCATTTACTGGAAAGAATGACAGCCCGGCGTCGTAGTTTGCAAAACAACAAGTGGGGCACATGCATTTGCAATGTAGTATGCATTCACTGATGAGCCTTAGAGCGAGGTCTAGGGGTGGATGAAGGACACGGGGAGCTAAGTCATTCACCCTTGGTCTTCCACCAGTGCCATCGACTCTTACGCATGCCGGACACTAATACGATGTCACTAATTTCAAGTCGTATAATATGGTCTAAATCCATTTAGTGAAAACATATGAGCCCATGAAGTAGTTACTCATGATCCACAAATCACGCTTCGTGTAGTGGAGTAACGTGTGCTTTACTTATTCGGTGTAAATCACATGCGCGCTCAACGCCTATATCACAGTTAACCGACCACCAATTGTATAAAGGTCGCAGTTAAGTTCGAACTCATTTATCGTATCACAATGCTAGCCTGTATTACCGAACTGTCTCCAGGCAAATGCAGCGCCACAAGCTTAGAAAAGACAAAAGGCATTCCGCTCTGACTCTCCCACCAAATACATTGTGGATTAAATTCCGGAAATGTACCAATGACCTTTAACCCACGCACTACAGTACTTTGGAGATACAGTATGCAATACTCAATTTAGGCACATACTGTATTGCCAAGCCATTGTATAGTGTCGTACTGACATGTACAATTATAGTTTTATCATTACGAACCAGCTAGACTGGATTTGATTCTAGCAATGGATGCGAGTCAGAAACATCTGGACATTGTCTCCTCAGCCACTATCGAAACACTGACTTATCCGAATTGGCTACCTACTTACATAGATTGGTCCTCTCCAAACAAACTAAATACGCAATGAGGACCACCTACATGTCTCCAGTCCTTGACATATAATTGCAGACTGGAAAAATACGGGAACTAGTCCCATGTGGATTACATTTACCATGGCCACATACTCCATGGGTTAACAAAACACAACTCCCACGGTTGCTTCCATTGACTCTGTGGTGCCCGCCACCACCTCTACTCACACAACGAGGACCACCTACATGACTCCAGTCCTTTACATATAATTGCAGACTGGAATAATACGGGAACTAGTCCCATGTGGATTACACTTACCATGGCCACACACTCCATGGGTTAACAAAACACAACTCCCACGGTTGCTTCCAGTGACTCTGTGGTGCCAACCCATTGCGGATTAAATTCCGGGCAAGTACCAATGGGCTTCAGGTCAAACTAATTATATACAGAAGTAAATATAAATTTTAATGTAATACATTGAATTCAGCTCTTTTATTCCGAGCTTCAAGCGCCACGAGCTTAGAAAAGACAAAATGCATTGCGCTCTGTCTCTCACTCCAAGTACATTGCGGATTAAATTCCGGAAAAGTACCAATGGGCTTCAGGTAAAGCTAACTATATATCGAAGCAAATATTAATTCCAATATAGTGGAATGAAATCAGCTCTTTTATTCCGGGCTTCGAGCGCCACAAGCTTAGAATAGACAAAATGCATTGCGCTGTGGCTTTCAGTTCAAGGACCATATTCCTTGATTGTTGACAGTTATTTACTTAGGCAACGGTATGAGCCTATTAATTAAAATGCGCATTTCCCCAACAATGCTGCATGCACATACCTATAGGCCTTTTAGAACGACCACATACCATGCTAGAAACTGATATGATTCCAAATTTAGATTTAAATCACATGCGCGCTCAATGCCTATATCACAGTTAACCGACCACCAATTGTATAAAGGTCGCAGTTAAATTCGAACTCATTTATCGTATCACAATGTTAGCCTGTATTACCAGTGACTCTGTGGTGCCTGCCCCCCACCTTTGCTCACATTTACTCCGAGCTTTCGGGCTCCTTTGAGGGGTACTCACCTTTATCGTGCGAGGTTTTGGGTGCTTTAACTCAAAACTTGCGCGTGAGGAGTTAACTGGGGTAACCCACACGACAGAACCAGTGTACATGTAGCTTACTGTAATAACAGGAAAGACCGAATGTGGGCACATTTTTTAACCTAATTTAACGGTCGAATTTACGCTGGTCCCATGCTGTCGAAAAATCCGTCCTACTGTCGATAAGAATCAATTACAACTCTAACTCCGACAGTTATCTACTACTATCATTTTCACAATATACTATTCAGACAAAACCTAGCCACACAATGTACACTAGGACTAGCACTCATATATTGCTATGACCAATTGCTGAGAGTATCGAAATCCCCCCGAACGTATCAAGGGGGCTAACAAGAATTTCCTCTCAAGCATTCAATTCAAAAAATTGACTATAATTTAATACTGGTGTAGTAACTTGTCTCATCTCGTGAATGTTATCATCAAAACATCACTTATCGAACTGAGTACCAGCCACACTAATTCAGCCAATCATTGTCTCGAAATGCGTCCAACACAACCAATGAGAACACACACGTGTAACACGTGACCTTCAATCGGCTCGCTAAACGTGCAATCTCAATCAGTCCTCACTGACACTCAAACTGTAAAGAGTAAAGCTTGGACGCCATCTTGAATAGATCAACAACACTGTGGAATTATTGATAGAATTAAAACTTTATTGCACGATGGTTATTCTCACAAACGTGAACACGACACCTTCGATATTTATTTATATCACACCCCAGGTATCACGATTGCTCTTTTCTAAATTTATTCGCTATTTTCGATTACGCGTTTTGCAGTTTACGCAATTTTTCATTTTCACATTAAATTTGAATTTTCAGTGCAGCGGCTATCACGGGTTTCACCGCCACACACCGTGCAGTACACTTATTGTGATACTGCCTGCCAGTTTGGAAACCTGAAAGGGCTGCATCCATTTACTGGAAACATTGATCGCCCGGCGTCGTAGTTTACAAAACAACAAGTGGAGCACATGCATTTGCAATGTAGCATGCATTCACGGATAAGCCTCAGAGCGAGGGCTAGGGGTGGATGAAGGAAACGGGGAGCTTAGGCATTCACCCTTGGTCTTCCACATGTGCCATCGACTCTTGCGCATGCCGGACACTAATACGATGTCCACAAATCACGCTTCTGGTAGTGGAGTAACGTGTGCTTCTCTTATTCGGTGTAAATCACATGCGCGCTCAACGCCTATATCACAGTTAACCAACCACCAATTGTATAAAGGGCGCAGTTAAATTCGAACTCATTTTGACAGCCAATCATATACAGTTACCGAGGGTCGAAAGGGGCTTGTTCCCCATACCGTCTCTGCGTGCCTTCGGCGCGCGAAATAATTCCCTTGTTGAACTTATTTATTGTATCGCAATGTTAGCCTGTATTACCGAACTGTCTCCAGACAAATAAGCGCCACAAGCTAAGAAAGGACAAAATGCATTCCGCTGTGACTCTCCCACCAAATACATTGGGGATTAATTTCCGGAAATGTACCAATGGGCTTTAACCCATGCACTACGGTAGTTTGGAGACACAGTATGAAATACTCAATTTAGGCAGATACTGCATTGCCAAGCCATTGTATAGTGTCGTACTGACATGTACAATTATAGTCTTATCATTATGAACCAGTCAGATTGGATTTGATTCTAGCAATGGATGCGAGTCAGTCTTGCCCTTTTAGCAGGTTCTCATACAGGTTCTAATCTGACGTCATCAGTGACCGGAAGGGGTGGTGTGAGGTTGTCATGGTAGTACGCGTATGTGGCCAGAGTACCTCCCACCTTTTTGGAGAGTTCTTCCCGATGAGTAAACCTTGAAGATGACCCCTCCCCTGAAAAAGAGTATCGCCGGGAATATTACCCAGCAGATAACCAAATAATAATAATAATAATAATAATAATAATAATAATAATAATAATAATAGGTAATAAAGGCCGATTCCAACTCAGATGTACATGTACCTGTACATGTACACGTACATCGATGTACACCTCCATAGGGTTTAGTGTTAAAATCGTGTACAGGTACACGATTTGTCGTTTTTATGGTGATTTGGAATCGGCTTTGCCGATTCCACATCACTGGATTCTATATACACATCGCTCAAGAGTGAAAAAATGTATGAAATTTTAAGGAAAAAGAGGTGTATCGTCTGATTTGGAATCGGCAAATGGGTTTCCCCCATAGGATTCAGTGTTAAAATTGCGAGCAAAAAACGTGTTGCCGTTTCTAAATCATCATCTTGCTGATTCTAAATCATCCGTGTCTGTACACGATTTTAACACTGAATCCCTATGGAGGCGTGTTACAACCGATAATGTTACACCAACCAATAATGTATCATCAACGCATAATGTTATAACATAATGTAGTAAACAACCGATAATGTTGCAAACGCCGCATAATGTTATAACTTCAGTCAACGCGTTTTGTAGCAAAAATCAACGCATAATGTTATAACTCGAGTCGGCGTTTACAACCGATAATGTTACACCAACCAATAACGTATCATCAACGGTCCACCAGTCTGAAGGTAGGGTTCATTGCCCCGAGGGTTCATAGCTCCGAGGGTAGGGTTCACTGCTCCGAGGGTTCATTACTCCGAGGGTTCATAGCTCCGAGGGTCCATTGCTCCGAGGGTTCATTACTCCGAGGGTTCATTGCTCCGAGGGGTCATTACCTCGAGGGTTCATACTCCGAGGCTTCATTACTCCGACAGGGTATGTGTGTGTGTGTGTGGGGGGGGGGGGGGGGGGGGGGTGGGGGGGCGGTGACGATTATTGTTGGGCCGGATGTATGTGTGTGCGTGTGTGGGCGGACACACACACACATACACACTTTGGGCCCAACCATAATCGTCACCGCCGTGAGGTTCATTGTTCCGAGGGTCCATTGCTCCCAGGGTTCATGGCTCCTAGGATTCATTACTCCGATGGTTCATTGTAGCAAGGGTCCATTACTCCAAGGGTTCACTGTTCCGAGGGGTCATTACCCCGAGGGTTCATACTCCGAGGCTTCATTACTCCAACGGGATAGTATAACATGTATGACTTGTCCCACATTCGGGGGACCTCGGTGGGGGACCTCGCCTATTGCGCATGCGCGAGGCTCTTGTTTACAACACTGTAACATTTATATTAGAAGTAGTATAGCATGTACCTTTCGCCCCTCTTTCCAGGACCCAGGAAGAAGGTTCTCATTTGCAAGACTCTCATCACGTGACTATATCATTGGGTAGCCATGGTAACTCGTCATACTGTGACGTCATCACCATGTTGCCACGCCACGTCTCCTGTGCGTGCGCGCATGTGCAAATATGGTGTTATATTTAGATTGGGGAATGTTACCTCCCCTCTACACACCCCATGTATCCATCGCTCCGAGGGTCCGCAATACCCATCGGGAGGTTCCGGTCATTACCCGATGATTCCGATGATTTCTGACCATTGTCGAGTCGATTTCGGCCATTCGATATCACGAAAATAGGAAATAGCGATTTTCCCGCAAAAACAAGTAAACATACCTCGTCTTGTTGGACGAGCTTTGGAAAACAAGATGGCCACCCACCAATGGCCACCATCCCCACTCAATATATTCATCGTAACATCAATGGGAAATTCCCCAATCTAAATATAAGACCCTATGTCTTGAGTGCATGCGCAGGAGAGGGGACGTGGCAACATGGTGATGACGCCACAAGATGGCGGGTTACCATGGCTACCCAATGATATAGTCACGTGATGAGAACCATCAAATGATAACCTTCTTCCAAGGTTCCCCAGCGGGTTCCCCTGAAAGAGGGGTCTAAGGTACAAGCTACGCTACTAATAGAATTTCAAATTAATATCCTAATGCTCTCAATCTCCCTCTCTCGCTCTATATCTCCATGCACCTTCCCTCTCTTCCCCTCTCCTCTCTCTTTCTCGTTCTGTATCTCTCGCTCACTTTCCCCCTTTCACTCCCTCCCATCTCTGTCTGTCTGTCTGTCCGTCTGTCTGTCCGTCCGTCCGTCCGTCCGTCCAGCCGTCTAGCCGTCCGTCCGTCCGTCCGTCCGTCTGTCTGTCTCACACACACCCTCTCCTTATCTCTCTCCTCTCCTTCGCTCTCCCACCCTTCTCTCTCTCTCTACCCCCACTAATCCTCTATCTCTACCCCCTCTCCACCACCCCCATCTTCCACTCGATTCCTCCCCTCTCTCCCTCCCCTCTCTCTACTTTTCTTTCTCTACATGTATCCCCTTTTTCTCCCCGCTTCCAATTTCTTCCCCCACCCTCTCTCCTCTCTCTCCGTCCCCACTCCTCTCTCCCCTCCCTGCCACCCCCCACCTCTCTCTCTCTCACACACACATACACTCTCATTGCCTATGTTTTAAATTTGCTAAGGGTTAATTTGTTATTAACTTTGTCCGTCATTGTGATTGTGTTTCAAGCACAGACTTCGGAAATTGTTTTCAGGTACCGGCAGTTCGTATAAGAAATTTACATAGCTCTGTATTTCAAATAAATGACATCCGTATTGCTGCGTATTAGGATGTTGATTTCAAAGGTCTCTGAGGACACGGAATCCTCTACCAATGGCTTTCATTTCGCAAAGGGCTTTTTGTTTTGTTTTCCTTTGATATTAGCATGCTGGGTATCGTATCGGCATAGGCATGCCACAAAATTTAGTTTTCAGTGGTCAGTCAAACAGCCATGAAGCTCTACGTCTTACTGGTTTTGTGTATATTGGTATGGGTTTCACTCATAAGATACTCAATAAGTTATGGCACTCGCCCTATGGATGACGACGTATATGACATTATTGTGAGATGCATGACGGGCAATTTTGTTGTGCCTGTCAAACGGCGCACAAGAGTGCAGAAGGCAGCACTTGTCCGTTTCTACAGAAACAGAAATGCATACAGTATTGCCGAAGGTGGCCATTTGCTTTACAACGGCAAAAAGGTGTTACGAACAGGAGACATTGCAAACCAAGTAAAGGCGGCACTGAAGAAAAGCAAAGGGTCAGGCGCTAGAAAACTCAAGCACAGGCT